>JAWNZC010000446.1:0-1200000 GCA_035771165.1 Paragorgia papillata | reverse complement strand
TATGAATGCTTGTCCTTTAGATCTTTTTTCAGCGTTGATACACGTCGTAGGAGAGGCGAAGTTTATGCAACGAGGCTGTAAGTTGCTGCGTTCTGCTTTACTATTATCGACTTTTCTTTTCTTGTCGGGTGGTTGACTGACCCTTGGCAATGGAGATTCCAACTCGGATATCTTTAATAGGATTTTTCTATGATTTCTTTCCTCTACAAATGTAGAATGAATCAACATTTCTTGGAAGTTTCTGGTATCCTCTTCCGTCAAATTAATGTAATCCCCGTCTTCGTCTTCAAATCGGATTCTGATGGTTTTAGCTGTTAAATGCGCGAATCCAGGACAATTTTGCCTAATATCGTTAACTAATTTGTAAAATGTATAGGTGTTTGTATCAATTTCTTTGAAAATTTTGACAAATTTCCCCGGACCATATTCGATCTTTAACTGAACCGGCATAATTAACGATTTACTTGCACGAAAAACACGCTCTTCAAAGTATTATTTTTATTCTATACATGCTGTTACGGCGGGATAAGTGAAATGTGATTGGTTAATACAAAAATAAACAACGCCTTTAATTTGCAACGGCTTAAAAATAACCTTGACTGGACTGAACTTATACTTGACCCCGTGTGAACTCATACTTGACCCGGTGTCAAGTAGGAGTTGAGACAATGCAAATAACGATCAAAATTCGGCGCGCGGCGCGGTCACCTGCAACCAGCAGTAGTATGATAAACAATGTTTAGTTGTTATTTGAACTGATTTGAGGTCGCAAGGCATTATTGTTAAATGTACCGCCGCCATCTTTTTTGGTACCGTCAATTAGACAAGCAACTCTCACACACATACACTGCTATTCCAAACTTCAAACCATATACTTAGGAATTCTTGTTACATAAATTATCGATTTATGACGTGTAGAACACACGCGCGCGCGCGTGAAACACGAGTGTAGGGCCGTGTGAATTTTTATTCCAGGTAAATTGCTATTGATATTGATATTGCTGGGAACCATGGTAGACTATTTATCAACACGGTATTTTTACTCCAGAAACCAAGAAATAACATTTATAAATGATACTGTTGTTCTTACATTGTATGTTTTTATTTGTCAAGTATTTTTAAAACAAAATTTCACAATGTGAAATCGCCTAATTCAAATTGCAGAATGAAATTGTCCATTTCAAATATGATGTGCAGTATTTTTATCACATGTCAAACCACGTCCATGAGTAAACTGAGATATTTCGGAAGGAAAAATTCAAGATGTTTCGGTTAATTTGTTGGAAGAAATATATGGAATGATGACGGTCGGCCAAGAACACGTGCATGATATTCAAGTTTTTATGCAGAAAACTTGTTTTACTGTAATCATGGACAGAGCTATTGTGCGCGGAATAAATGTATACGCGGCTTGTGTATGCCATGTTGCTTTTCAGGCGTGAATTACAACTGTTGCATACAATCCATATGTAAAAAAAATTCAACGTAAAATGTTATATATAGGCAAACATTTACGCGTACAATTCACCCGGTAGGACACGGGGAAGCACTAATGACGTGTGCTGTTAGCACGCTGCTTCTCGTTGCTAAGCCCAGTGAGACAGAGTTAATAATTGATCCATGTTGGTTCGCGAACTTCAGACGCATGTAAGGAGATTTGTTCGTTTTCTTTTATGCTTAACACTTTGAAGGCTGACGACGAGTCTTTAAGGTTTATTCTGGCTAACACCAGACGATTTTATTCAGCACAGGGAGAGGTCCAGGCCTCAAAGTGTTAACGGGTTTTTCTCCGTTAAAAAAAAATCAATACAAATACGATTTTTGTTTAAAGACCGTAGTAATCGTGCCCTAGGAATAGACAGGAGGAGGGAGGTTGCTGTAATGGAACATTTATTAGAGTTCACCGCGTTTCTACGTGTCTAAGATGAAAATGCAATGGTAAGTCTACCTAAAAATATATATCCTGCATGTTTTGTTACCTGTTCAGGGAAAAAACAACATAAATATCAAGAAGCGCTAAGTATGTAAATTATTTTAATTTTTCCTAATTTGCATGAGACATTACGATGACTGGCCTATTTAATTTAGATTTTTCACTTCTGACCGACCTTTCTTATTTTTGCTTTGGTAGACATGGTTCACGTCCCATGCCTTCAACTATAGTATAGAAACATGCATTAGAGGATCTTTGTTTGAGAAGTATCTGGCTATTGCAGTCAACTGAACTAAAAGTTCTCTTAACTCGAGAATCGATCTTTGTCATGAACTTGTCATGTTGTTTCCTCCTCCTTGGCGGGACCAGCATATTGAGTGTCACGCCCATTAGCCACCTGCTAAATGCTAATCTTAAAGCTGAATATATTATGATGTCTGGTATATATGAATACCTCGTTAGAACGAAACTGGTTGACGTATACTAGAATACTTTCTTGGTATCGTATTAAGTTACTTTACTGTACAAATGAAGTGTCTTCAAGAGAAGTGCAGTTGGTTACATTCTTCATATTAATCTCTAGTTGCAAAACTGCTGGACAGCATGGAGGCAAACGATCCGAACCAGTTTCGCTTCGTCGAAGAAGCTGACGACGAGATTCGTATGACTATGAAAGACATCAAAAAACGCTTGGAGATCAGTTTGGAGGAGAAGAACAAAGAACAGGAGGGCGAGGCTTTAAGTTACATTGGTTTGTCGTACCACAAGCTCGGAGACCACGAGAAAGCCCGAGATTACCACGAGCAACATTTGCAGCTTTCAGAGGCTGCTGATAACTCGAAAGGAAAACGGCGAGCTTATTGCAACCTGGGTTGTGTTTACAAAGTCATGGGAGATATTCCGATGGCTCTATACTACTTTGAGAAAGCCTATGATATAAGCAAGGAGCGAGGCGACGTCAAGGCTCGAGCACGTATCTGTAATAACTTGGCGAATATTTATGAAATGCTTATGGATACAGATAAAGCAATTCAGTGCCACAAAGACGTTACGATGCTGCTAGCACTTTGGATGATTTACACGGAAAAGGAAAGGCGTGCGTGAGCCTGGGAGCGATGTATTTAGTAAAAGAAGATTTAGAAGAAAGCATGTTCTATTACGAAGAATTGCTAAGTATTCTCAGAGCAAAGCTACGTATGTATTTTAGTCTCTTTTATTTGCTTTTGTATATATCCTACAATTTAGAATACATTGCATATATATGACATTATCTGTTATTGGTATAGTATATCAAAGTCAAATACGGAAATTCGTCATACAACTAGAAAACCCCACTCCCCTCCCTCTTTAGAAAACCCATTCTCTTTGATAACAAACAACAAGTATACATATACAAAATAAATCTTCGACTTTGTGTTTAGCGAAATTTAGAGCATCCTGGTTTTCTCTTTTTTAAATATCATTTCTAAAGTAGACGGATGTGAATTTGGTGCATGCAAAGACAAGAATAGCTAATAATTATATGTCGCTCGAAACGTTAGATTCCCACGTTCTCTGTTTCGGCAGTATATCTAACCTTACTATATTTTAATAATTATAATGTTCTTTTAAGTCGGCTCTCACTATAGTTGTTTTTTACCTTTTATAACGTGAACAGGTATTCAAGATACACTGGCTGACGATCTAACAGACGAAGATGACGATGGTTTTATCGATTTTGACGCTATTGCCGCAAATAATATGGGGTGAGTGCGCTTTGCAATCTTGGTTTTTCAAACTGACACAAAGTTTCTTGTTTTCCTCTCTGCTTTTTCGTCAGGGTTTAAGCCTGGTTCTCACTTGTCGTAAGAATCGGGGGGTTTTTCCTGTCCAAGATCGTCTGGGATTGTTACGACAATGATTAATTAATTAATTGATTAATAGATGATAACAGGGTTGAAGTAACGTCCCAGACAGTCGCCGATCTGATCGGAAGCATCGCAAGAATCGGAATCAGTTCTATTTGGAAAATGCATCCCAGACGGTCGGGGATTCTTACGACTAGTTACGACATATGTTAACACTGAAAAACACTGAAACCACTCGTCTGGGATGATCGTGGACAGAAAAAATCCCCGATTCTTACGACAAGCCACGACAAGTGCGAACGTGCCCGTCGTAAGAATCGCCGATAATCGGGGACAGAACTGTCCCTGATTCTAGCTTACGACAAGTGAGAACTAGGCTTAAATCTGGCCCTGCACCGTACATGCTCTTCTCACTGTACTATTTCGTGCCCAGGGGCGTAGCGTGAGGGTAAATTGATAGTAAAATTGAGTTGGTCGCAATCTCGTTCCCAAAGCCCACGTTTCCCACCCGGGAAACGAGAGACTCTGGGATAATCCGTTTCAAATCATTACGTTATTGGCTGAATAGTGAGCATGAGTTGGTCTGAAGTGACCGGAAGTAGAATTAATAAAACCAAAATAACAAAGATGTCGGACGACAAGACTCCAGTGAAGACGTTGCCGCGATCGATATATTCGCCGTATGTGTGTAGATGCTGTAATTCGAGCTTCGCCAGCAACCCCATTGACATTGACTTTGGGGAAAAGTCAAACAAGGAGAACAGATTCCACTTGGATATTTACGCCTGCGTACCTCGACCGGAATAACAAGAATCCTGTGATTTGAAACGGATTATCCCAGAGTCTCTCGTTTCCCGGGTGGGAAACGTGGGCTCTGGGAACGAGATTGAGTTGGTCGGTGATGTGAAGAGCCAATAGAAGTACAACCGACAACCCTACCCTCACCTCACCCCCCCCCCCCCCCACACACACACACACCATGCAAAGTCTTCGTGTCGTACACTCTTTTGTACTGTTTTGTTTTAAGCTGTATATATTCTGTAGACTGGACTTGTTGTATATAAACTATAATAATTTGTAATAAATCTAAACTGTACCATATACTATACGTAGTTTACCCACACGGCACTGTACTATATATATGTGTTGAATCTTCTACTTTGTCGTAGCTGCACGTACTCTACATACAGCTTTTTAGACAAGTGAGTATTTACATTGAGCATTGTCTGTGTTTTTATCTATATAATAGCGATGAAGATGAGGAAGATGAAGAAGAGGATTCGAAAAAGAAGGATAAAGGAAAAGGAAAGGTTAAAGGACTGTCAAAAATCACCATTTAAGAAAAAAAGCAAGGATAAAGATAAGAAGAAGAAGGAAAAGAAATAATTGCCCAAGTTGAAAAGCCAATACATTGCACATTGCAGTCGAACAATCTGACGCGTTTATAGTTTCCCGCAACACGTATGCAGTTATGTTATACACTACGTGTTACATATACATTGCCAATGTCAAAATTATGTTTTTTTCATGATTTTTTCTGGGTGTTCTGTTAACACGGAGAAGTCTTTATATTAATAAATTCGTTTCTCTTTATCGAGACGTGCTTATTTTTAACACGCATTCCAACGCAGCCAGGTGAAGAATCCGACATAGTTTAACCTTATCCGGGCCGGGTTTTTTTTGTTGTCAAGATGGCCGCGGGTGCCATTATAACTTCGTTATTATTAAACCTAATTTAATGAAACTTGGTAGTAATACTTGTTGTACCGGACTCTAGAAATTTATGTTCTAATTAGGTGACGCATAGTGACGTCACTCAACATAATTTTTAACCTGTTTTTCACCACTCTGATGTTTTCCTTTGTATTTTGATATAAAAAGACAATGAAGAAACGTATATAATCAGTGCTAAAAAATTCGTGTCCCAGAATGTCTTTCTCTACACATAAGTCATTACAACCATCAAAATTTTAAATTGTAGTTGTAACTAAACAGAAATAAGCTTCAATTTGTGCTTAGAGATTGTTTTCTGCAATTTAGTCATAATAAATAGCTAAAAATAATAAAATCTTTTTTACCATGGCAACTACAAAAATTCGTGTGTCTCTTTGGTTTTTACATTTGTGAAACGAAATTTCACAGAGTTGTTTACCTACTACTATTGAACAAAACTGACTACTAGTGAACGAAACTGACTACTAGTGAACGAAACTGACTACTATAGTGAACGAAACTGACTACTATAGTGAACGAAACTGACTACTAGTGAACGAAACTGACTACTATTGAACGAAACTGACTACTATAGTGAACGAAACTGACTACTATAGTGAACGAAACTGACTACTATAGTGAACGAAACTGAATACTATTGAACGAACCTGACTACTAGTGAACGAAACTGACTACTATAGTGAACGAACTTGACTACTATTGAACGAACCTGACTACTAGTGAACGAAACTGACTACTAGTGAACGAAACTGACTACTATAGTGAACGAAACTGACTACTATAGTGAACGAAACTGACTACTATAGTGAACGAAACTGACTACTATAGTGAACGAAACTGACTACTATAGTGAACGAAACTGACTACTATAGTGAACGAACCTGACTACTATAGTGAACGAACCTGACTGCTAGTGAACGAAACTGACTACTATAGTGAACGAAACTGACTACTACAGTGAACGAAACTGACTGCTAGTGAACGAAACTGACTACTATAGTGAACGAAACTGACTACTATAGTGAACGAAACTGACTACTATAGTGAACGAAACTGACTACTATAGTGAACGAAACTGACTACTACAGTGAACGAAACTGACTGCTAGTGAACGAAACTGACTACTATAGTGAACGAAACTGACTACTATAGTGAACGAAACTGACTGCTAGTGAACGAAACTGACTGCTAGTGAACGAAACTGACTACTATAGTGAACGAAACTGACTACTATAGTGAACGAAACTGACTACTAGTGAACGAAACTGACTACTAGTGAACGAAACTGACTACTATAGTGAACGAAACTGACTACTATAGTGAACGAAACTGACTACTATAGTGAACGAAACTGACTACTATAGTGAACGAAACTGACTGCTAGTGAACGAAACTGACTACTAGTGAACGAAACTGACTACTAGTGAACGAAACTGACTACTATAGTGAACGAAACTGACTACTATAGTGAACGAAACTGACTACTATAGTGAACGAAAACTGACTACTATAGTGAACGAAACTGACTGCTAGTGAACGAAACTGACTACTATAGTGAACGAAAACTGACTACTATAGTGAACGAAACTGACTACTATAGTGAACGAAACTGACTACTAGTGAACGAAACTGACTGCTAGTGAACGAAACTGACTGCTAGTGAACGAAACTGACTACTATAGTGAACGAAACTGACTACTATAGTGAACGAAACTGACTACTATAGTGAACGAAAACTGACTACTAGTGAACGAAACTGACTACTAGTGAACGAAACTGACTACTATAGTGAACGAAACTGACTACTATAGTGAACGAAACTGACTACTATAGTGAACGAAACTGACTACTATAGTGAACGAAACTGACTACTATAGTGAACGAAACTGACTACTATAGTGAACGAAACTGACTACTATAGTGAACGAAACTGACTACTATAGTGAACGAACCTGACTACTATAGTGAACGAACCTGACTGCTAGTGAACGAAACTGACTACTATAGTGAACGAAACTGACTACTACAGTGAACGAAACTGACTGCTAGTGAACGAAACTGACTACTATAGTGAACGAAACTGACTACTATAGTGAACGAAACTGACTGCCAGTGAACGAAACTGACTGCTAGTGAACGAAACTGACTACTATAGTGAACGAAACTGACTACTATAGTGAACGAAAACTGGACTACTAGTGAACGAAACTGACTACTAGTGAACGAAACTGACTACTATAGTGAACGAAACTGACTACTATAGTGAACGAAACTGACTACTATAGTGAACGAAACTGACTACTATAGTGAACGAAACTGACTGCTAGTGAACGAAACTGACTACTAGTGAACGAAACTGACTACTAGTGAACGAAACTGACTACTATAGTGAACGAAACTGACTACTATAGTGAACGAAACTGACTACTATAGTGAACGAAACTGACTACTATAGTGAACGAAACTGACTGCTAGTGAACGAAACTGACTACTATAGTGAACGAAACTGACTACTATAGTGAACGAAACTGACTACTATAGTGAACGAAACTGACTACTAGTGAACGAAACTGACTGCTAGTGAACGAAACTGACTGCTAGTGAACGAAACTGACTACTATAGTGAACGAAACTGACTACTATAGTGAACGAAACTGACTACTATAGTGAACGAAACTGACTACTAGTGAACGAAACTGACTACTAGTGAACGAAACTGACTACTATAGTGAACGAAACTGACTACTATAGTGAACGAAACTGACTACTATAGTGAACGAAACTGACTACTATAGTGAACGAAACTGACTACTAGTGAACGAAACTGACTGCTAGTGAACGAAACTGACTGCTAGTGAACGAAACTGACTACTATAGTGAACGAAACTGACTACTATAGTGAACGAAACTGACTGCTAGTGAACGAAACTGACTACTAGTGAACGAAACTGACTACTAGTGAACGAAACTGACTACTATAGTGAACGAAACTGACTACTATAGTGAACGAAACTGACTACTATAGTGAACGAAACTGACTACTATAGTGAACGAAACTGACTACTATAGTGAACGAAACTGACTACTATAGTGAACGAAACTGACTACTATAGTGAACGAAACTGACTACTATAGTGAACGAAACTGACTGCTAGTGAACGAAACTGACTACTATAGTGAACGAAACTGACTACTATAGTGAACGAAACTGACTACTATAGTGAACGAAACTGACTACTATAGTGAACGAAACTGACTACTATAGTGAACGAAACTGACTACTATAGTGAACGAAACTGACTACTATAGTGAACGAAACTGACTACTATAGTGAACGAAACTGACTACTATAGTGAACGAAACTGACTACTATAGTGAACGAAACTGACTACTATAGTGAACGAAACTGACTACTATAGTGAACGAAACTGACTACTATAGTGAACGAAACTGACTACTATAGTGAACGAAACTGACTACTATAGTGAACGAAACTGACTACTACAGTGAACGAAACTGACTACTACAGTGAACGAAACTGACTACTACAGTGAACGAAACTGACTACTACAGTGAACGAAACTGACTACTACAGTGAACGAAACTGACTACTACAGTGAACGAAACTGACTACTACAGTGAACGAAACTGACTGCTAGTGAACGAAACTGACTGCTAGTGAACGAAACTGACTACTATTGAACGAAACTGACTACAATTGAACGAAACTGACCACTGAACGAAACTGACTACAAGGGCAGGAAAGATTTGCCCAACCCTATACTCTGGCTTTAAAAGTTTTTAAACGTAACTTGAAAAGTTACTGTTTGTGACCCAACGTTTCAACATTCCAATCTAGCGTCTTCATCAGGGGTGAGCGTTGTGATCTTATATTTAGATGCAAATAGACTTCTGTTAATGGACCGCCGTCATCCCTGCGGTTTACCGGAGCGTGCATGGGCGCTATTAGTATGCCAAGTCTCTAGACAACGTCTAGCTTTGATGATACCGTGAATTAGGGTGATAATTTTTTATCCGACGCAATCTCATTGGCGCTCTTAACTGCGTACCAAACAAATACTCCTGATTAAAAGAAACTTTCTCAAAGGTGGAATTCCATTCAGTGACGTTTGTCGCGCGAATGACGTTTTGCGATCGCTTTCTTTTGTCTTATGATCTACCGACTGGATCCGTTCCACCTGAGGGCTCAAAGAAAGCGATTGCAAAAAGTCGCTCGCTCAACAAAAACGTTCAATGGAAATTCGCCTTTTAGGTAACCTCGTACCCAGGGTCTTATGTTCGATCGTATTTTTGCAAAATCTAAGAATCGTATTGTCAAAGAACAGAGAAAAGTTGCTATTTATTCCATTCCGTGCACTGACTGTAATCTGGTACGCGGTTAAAGCACCAAAAGGCTATTTTCTATTTAAAAATAGAAAACTCGATCTGCTTTGTTGGAACACGCGTACTGAACCAGCCATGAGATTGCGCATTTGCGCGGGATGATCAAAAAAATTATCACCACCAATCCACGGTATCATCAAAGACGTTGTTTGGAGGCTTGGTATTAAACCGGGATGGCGGCGGTTTATTACCAGAGTGCCATTCCCATGTTGTTGATAGATAACAATAAACGCGATCTCCTCCGATGAAGTCACTAGATATAATAACAGTCAGTAACTTTTTATAAGTTACGTTCAAAAACATTTAAAGCCAAAGTAGCATTATTAAACTAGGCATGCATGCATCAAGGTTGAGATATAAACATCCAAAATCAGAACCTGCACTTGACCAAGAGTGTTCGTTTTAGGGATGGTTTGCTTGGCTTTTTGGCTTAACTCTTTTCTCTCCGAATTGCATGGTCTTTGATATTTTATTCTGACTAACTTGCTGGTCGAAGGCGTTCGAAACGCACTTAGAACACGGTGCAGCACGCTAATGATTTATACGATCAAAGCAACACCGTAACTAAATATATATATAAGATATAATTTATTATAATGCATAATTCATGTCTAAATCGGATAATGTCCTACTTGCGTACCATAAATCAGACTTAAAAAACGTGATTGCCAACGTGATTGGACGACACCTGCAGATAGCTATAGAAACAAAATAAAACAACCTGACGGCAGACAAATCTTATTCAAGACGCACTATATATACACGCTTATTGTGTCTCGGTAATATACAATAAATGACGTTAAAACTATCAAAACTAGTGATCGCACGTTGTTTTTGTAACTGGCTGTAGGCAGTTTTTGAAATTGATCTATCTTCAAGCATGTCGATCCTAACTCAACTTATGAATGAATTGTGAATGTTTTCGTTCAATTATAGGACGCAAGTCGGTCTTGGCAGGTTTGCAATTCCTTTTTTACACTGCGCCTGGGTTATGAAGTTTTTCAGCAAATGTATTAAAAAGATCCATCAAACACTGGTCATGCATAGAACATAGAACTATTTGCGAAACATTTTGAAATCGGCCGTCATGACTAGCGTTTGATGGGTCTTTATAAATGATATGCGCATAAATATGCACACAACAGGTAACCGTTTGGCATTCTTATTTGGCATTGTCGGTGACAACCTTTTCTTCGCTACTTTCAATCGTTGATATCGCGTAGGCATGAAGACAAGAACCCAACAACAACAACAACAAAATAGAAAGAGAACAAAATCCTGGAATAAGAAAAATAATTGGTTGAACTTTACTACTTTATCAAACTCTGAACCTAATTGGTGCAATCAAAACTCGTGAATATTTAATGAACTTTGCGACGGTTACCAGTCACTGTGTGTTTACTGAAGGAAAACATGATGTACGATATGATTTGCTTTATTTGTTAGTCTGGCCTAACTCTGAAATGTAGTAAGTAGTTGAAGTACATTGTGGGTCATGGCTCGCAATACCGGCAATGACTGGATGCCGGTAGTACAGGCCTCGGCTCTAGGAATGGTGCCTCTGGCTCGAAGGAGAATGTCGCCCGTACCGTTTGGTCCATTGCCTAATAAACGAGTTGTAATTAACGTCTCAGGACGGCGCTATGAAACGTGGGATGCAACTTTATCTCGACATCCGGACAGTCTTTTAGGTAGCAAGGGGAGGGAGTATTTTTTGGACGAGAAAACCGGCGAGTACGTCTTCGATCGGGATCCTAGTATTTTTCGCCATATTTTGAATTATTACCGCACGGGCAGGCTTCATTTCTCCTACTATGACTGCAGCAAGGCGTTTGAGGAAGAGTTCAAGTTCTTTGGTGTCCCATTCGATGGCTTCGACTCGTGCTGCTGGAACGAGGTGAATGACTCGCACGAAACCCAGACGTTTATTGAAACTACAATGTCCAATTTGAAGCTGCGCGTGAGTAGAACACACATGGATACGATCCGCGAGACGATCTGGGACGCTTTCGAAAATCCTCAACGTACTAGAGCGAGCAGAATGGTGTACAATATCATCGTGGTTGCTGTCGCCTTGAGCCTAGTCGTGACCACCGGTCAAACAATTCGCTGCAGCAGTGGAAAGAAATGTGGAGAAGAATTCCACGATTTATTTCTTTACACGGATGGAGCGTGCGCGTTTATATTCACCGTGGAATATGTTGTCAAACTATACGCTGTTCCGTATCGGAAGGCGTTTGTGAAAAGTTTGGAAAGTTTGATAGATATTCTTGCCATTTTACCATTTTATTTCGATCTTTTAGAGGAACAGGCTACGGAGCTAAAGTCGTTTTCTATTTTACGAGTATTCCGGGTGTTTCGCGTGTTTAAACTTCTTAAGAATTCCAAACGTTTGAAGACGTTACTTATTACGTTCCGAAATGCTGCTCCTGAACTAGGATTGTTGTGTTTTATATTTTCGATGGGCACTATCATGTTTGCTACGTGTGTTTATTATACGGAGAAGAACGTACCAAATACTGGATTTACGAACATTGTTTTAGCAATATGGTACGCCATTATTACAGCAACCACTATCGGGTAAGTTATAGATAACCTGTAGCACAAAGTTGTGTGCACGGTGACAAGGATGTATATAATAATATAAAGTAATTGATGAAATTCATTCAGATTGTTCCAAGCTACACTGATGGGCTGTAGTACAGCGAACACGTGTCTGTAGATTGAACTATATTATATATATATATATATATATATATATATACATGGCCAGAAACAGGGCCTTTTTTAAGGATTTGCCAGTGGGGGGGGGGGGGGGGGGGGAGGGCATTCGTGGAAAGGGACCTTCATGGTTTCTGTTCTTAATTAAACGGTCATTGCAATCCAATAAAAGTTTTTTAGAGAACAGAGTCTTTTAGTGTCTGTGGTATGACGGCATACTTCAGAAGAAAATTTTTTAAATTTTAACGTTTTTGGAAAATTATTTTCACTTTTTCAGCATTATAGCAATAATATATATTTCTGACGTTATTTAAATGATTTCAGACCTCAAACATTTGACAGTAACTCTAACCTAGTAATGATTTGCTAGATTTGGACTTTATTCTAACAAAGAATACACGTATGAAGAAAAAAGATGAGGCATTAGCCACAATAATGTAACAAACTAGCAATTTATAGCTATAATATACATACGTTGCATGAAAGTCATGCAATATTCACCTTTACATAACGGGATTGATTGTAAAAACTCTTTTTAGATAAAAGAACAATAAAACAAAATGGCTGCCACTTAAATTCAGCACTAGTCCCCTAACACGCTCTCCTCCCTGCCTCCTCCGCAGGCCCTCGTTGCATCATGGACAGGTCACACGCCGAATTTAGGGCCTGCAATTCAAGATCCTGTAAAAAAATTGGCAAAACTTGGCACGGAATAAATTTGCATAATTAACTACCATTGTTAATAGCCATGGCTATATCCGAAGATTTTGAAGGACATTGAAGACTTATGACATACGAATCCTAACTTTAAAATGAAGGAATTGTTGAAAAAAGGTTGAAAATTACGGTTGAACTTTGTCAACTTTCGGCCGGAATAATCAACGAAAATGCACTAATTTAGTCTACACGCGTAAAAACGCACAACTTGTTCACGGTTGTCAACAGGCGTGAACAATGTTGTGCTGCTCGCCGTGAACAATGTTGTGCTGCTCGCCGTGAACAAGTTGTCAACAAGTTGTTCACTTATGGTTCGAACAACTTGTTCACGGATAAATCAACAGTCATGAACAAGTTGTTCCAACAGCACATTTTTATAGCCAACAACGTTGTTCGCACATGATACAACATGTTGTTACAGCATGACGAAATAACAACGATGAACAACAATGTGTTACGTGACCGCTATACGCAACAAAAAGTGTAACCTCAGCTGTTTGGTTTTTACAGTTATTTATTTAATTAACAAGAAACTTAGAACAGATATTGAAAATGTCTATAAAGATTAAAACTAAACTAAAGTTCAGAAACTTATCTGTCGTCTGCGCACAACGAAACAGTCAATAGGAGATTCCGGCACAGGTTAACAATCCGTATGGACTTGAAAGGAAGGAATAATAAAACCAACGGCAGGAACTCCAGGACTGACTTCGTAACCACTTTGATACATATAGCTCACTCTCATACATATGCATCCCTGATATATGTTCGATGGCTGCTTATATAGTTTCTAGAGTATATAATTATAGTAACATACTTCATTCTATATATAATATATTTACGTAATTACTAAATGACATCATAGCTGACTCATGCCAAGTCATAAGTATTTACTAATTGGTTACAAGTACTTATTAAGTGTTCAGTGATCAAATAACGTTTAGTTAATTAACTGTCTTAGGATAGGCATATCCGTAACAAATGTTACAACAATGGTGAACATGGTTGATGTATCAACACGTTCTTCGGTTGTTACAACATGCGTGAACAACGGTTGTTGTTTCATCAAGCTGTAACAACTTGTTGAAACAATGATGAACAATGTTGTTCATTTATCAATGTTGTTCACATATGTCAACAAGTTGTTACAGCATTGTTCAGGCAACAATGCTGTAACAACTTGCGAGATTTTTACGCGTGTACCCCAGATAGGCATGTCCCGATTGTGCTCGGCAACTTTTGAGCAACTTTTTGCGTTTGGAGCAACTTTTTTCGGTTCGAGACTTCGAGCAACTTTAAGCAACTTTTTCCTTTTTGAGCAATTTTTGAGCAACTTTTTCTAGATTCAAAACTTTACAGTAGGAAATGCTTACATGTGATAGACAACTTCATTTCCTGCGATATTTTTCTGATATAAAATAATTTTGGAAATCAATTAATTGCGGCAATATGCTGTAATACAGCCTGTGATGTGATGCTGCAACAGCTGTAGCATTGCTGCTTATTTACCCTTGATATTTACTTGCTAGGTACTAGGGTTACCTGTTTCCTCTTTAAAACAAAATGGCGGCTTATAAACCATTGAAATGTAAATAAATGCTAATTCATTATGACTGAATTAGAAGAGCCGTCAGACTTGTCAAGTTCATCAGAGGACGAAAATTTAGAAGAAGATCCAATTTTGGTAGCAGAAAATGCTGGTGCAACTTTTCGTACTCCAGCAAGCGCAGCCATTGCACGTAAGCGAGCGTACGGAAATTGTATAAAGCTCTTAATTAACGTAATAGTACGGGCAACTTTTTGAATTTTAGTAGCAACTTTTTTGATTTCGGGCAACTTTTGAGCAACTTTTATGCTTTTTTGCGAGCAACTTTCTGGTTTTTGGGAGCAACTTTTTGGGATTTTACGAGCACAATCGGGACATGCCTAACCCCAGAGATTCTTGGGTTTATACTTTTTCTGTTTCCACAACAACTGAAACTTGAATTACGCTACACTATAGCCTACAATTTAACAAAATTAAATCTCATTAACTCTTGGTCAGTTGACAGTCTTCGATAGCTAAATAAACCAAAAAACAATAAGAAAAACCTGTACTTTCCTGACCGTCGAATTTGCTTTTGTTCGGCAGATATCTTTTCCTTCAATTCCTTTTTGTCGCTAAAAATATTATTGGTAGAAGGTCGGTAATTCTAGGCCAAGGGCCTAGTCTCGCTGTGCATAATGGGATCGGTCCCCATTTTGTTTACAGGATCTGGCAGGCACTCTCAAAAGTGTGACCTGTCCATGGTGCAACGAGGGCCTGCGGAGGAGGCAGCTCTCTTCCCCAGTTTCCCACACAACTGCCATGTCATCACTAATAATATAAGGCAAAACATGAGCCTTTGTGCTGTCTTTCAGTCTTTAAAATCATTCACTTCGTTATAAAACAGATTTAAGGCATTTTGAACTCATATTTTTTGAATTTGTAAACTAATTTGCTTTATAGTTTATACAAATAGAAATTTAAAAAGCTATTGTACTTGGGGGCCAAAAGTGCCCAGTGGGGGGTGGGGGGGGGGGGGGCAAGGGGGCGGCTGGGGGGGGGCATGCCCCCCCCCCCAGTATCAGTGTTAATAAAGGCCCTGATTTGTAGGCAGTCTGTCGAGGCTCTGCACGTCTGCATCTTTTCAAGGAAGGTTTAACTTTGTTCTCCAATAGTTTACAAACCATTAGTGGTTGGACAAGTAGGTTCCAAAAGACCACAGAATAAATGCTTGATTGCGCTCATTATCCTTATTTTATTCAAATATTTTTGCATAATTTTGGTACGAGTGTGATAACTCAAGAATGGGATAAGATCTGAAAGGCATGTAAAAGCCATTTTCCATCATTTTAAATGTCCTTTCAAAAACAGTAATAAAAAACGGTGGTGAATTTTCATGTCATGTGCACTTTAATTCATGATAAAACCGAGCCACCATCTTTGAATCTTCAGTATGAGCCCGCGCGTCATTCCACTGACTGTCCCTTATTTCTGGCCATGTATATATATATATATATCAACGGTGAACGCAATTGAGCCAAATTTGTTCATTATTGTACATCTTGTGAAATATTACTTTGCAAAGAAATTGCAGAACGGTGATCTTCTCTATTTATTAATTCAAAACCACTCTAACTAGTAATTCTCGGAATTAATTTCGTGTACTTAAAACAACCCTTGTACCCATGCAAACTTTCTCTTAAGATATTTCAAATCTTTGGACTTAGTAATAATTTATATTAAACACGCGTATGTGTTTCCCCCTCGATTTTTTGCTCCATATACATGCAAGCAGGTTGAAAAACGAGGCGAAGCCTACTATTATTTACTAAACAGTTTGTCTGTGTGAGAAGTCGAAGATAAATAGACTTGTATATATACGCATTTTTGGTGTTATAATAGCTTCTCAAACGAGTCCATATTTTGAAGGGATCCAGATCGAGTCATTAAAGTCTCCTAATTTTTCCGTGATCCTCGTTAGTTTCGAAATACTGATTAAACAGTATCTATGTTTTGGCATGAATTATTAATAATTTGGGACAAATAGTTTGAAGTCAAAGGACTTAAAATAAAACTTTTCAAGTTTTCTGACTATAGTTCCTATATAGATATTGTTCCATCACTTAAATTCTCTCACGTGGTGTACTTCAGTGCCTATGTTTGAACTATTTTTTTCCTTTAAACCTGAGAAGTGTAAATGCCAAACTGCGCCATGCCATCGGAAAATGGACTGCTGATGTACAATATATATGGCACCATATTTATGCATACGATTTCTTACTTTCACAATTATTTATAACCCATTAACTTTTCATTTGCGACCAAGTTGTCTAAGCATGGGTGCACTAGTAATATATATGCTTAATTGATACTTTCAAAAACATGTCGCATTGCGCGCGACTGTATGCCCGACACACGTCTTTCAGAGCTACATGTATATAAGAGGCTTTTCCTGGAATCGCCTCTGAAAACACTGTAAATATTTAATGTATTGGACTACGTAGAGCAATTACATGGTTTTCTTTCATTCTTTCTTTAGTTATGGTGATATTGTGCCAGCTACTGTCGGGGGAAAGCTTATTTCAGCAGTGTTTCTTATGTTGGGAGTTCTCGTAGTGTCGTTGCCAGTACCATTCATAGAAGGCAAACTTCTACATCAACAGCATCTTCAGTTAACTGAAGATCGCTTAGAAATGAGGTTAAAAGACTTGTTAAAGAAGAAAAATCGTCGTTTTCCTGGCCAACGTTCTAAGTGGGCACGAAGAGGCACATCTCAGGATACTGCAATAACTTAACAGTATATATATATATATATATATATATATATATATATAGGACTTCTCAAGTGAGACACTCGTGTTGCTGCATGCATCGTCAATAAAAAAGATCCGTGTCAACTGGAGAATTCAAGCTGAATAGGAACATCAACTTATAAACAAGTATATATCGCTGTGCTAAAGGAAATAAACTTAAATGGCAGTCAAAACATGAAAATACTGTTGCACAACCGAGCGTAACGGTTTGGGCGTTGAAGCAGACAGTTACATAAATTAACTTGGGCGTGTTTATCTGGAAGAAATCCATGCAGCTTTTCGAAAAGAGGCTTAATACCTAGTTATAGAGGGTTAGATTTCACGTCACATTTACATGTTTGTGATTTCACGTCACATTTAGTTTAGAGTTTATAGACAGAAAGTTTATACTTCAAATTTGTCCAACAAACAATGGGCTATCATAAAATTGCTGTGCTCTTTTTAAGAATGACGTTAAATTAAAAAGTAAAATAATCGTGATTCACTGACCTGAATGAATAGTCAGCGGTGACTACAAAAATGAACAAAAATAATTTCAAAAATCGCCGACATGTTTTTGTAAGTGGAGATTGAGTTAGCAACCCCCGAAAATTTTAGCGAAAAACTTTGCGAAGTTTGAGTGCAGAATAACCCAGTCATCCATTCACTGTTTCAACATCATAGCCAGTATCTTACTCGGCGCTTTCCTCGATTGCTGGAGGATTATCCCAGTTGCTATACACGCAGGAAGGATGACGTCAGTTCTGAGATTCGAGCCGAAATTCTATAAAATTCCTCTTCACAGCAGGATTGAGCCCGCCATCTGAGAAAAGGTCTTCGCAGGCTATACACACTCCTCCAGTCACGATCGGAAATCGCATAGAAAATCGGGCACTAATTTCATGGGGCAGTTCGCAGTCCACGTGCGTGCTGGCCCAAGTGAGTTGTCGGCCGTGTATTGACGTTTACACGCAAGATATGCGTTCTACGCATGCCTAGCTAATATACGGGTCAGCCCGTATTTCGCGAGCCTCGACAGCCGCCATTTCCGATCGTGACTTGATCATAGAGTCTTTAATTTACTACGGCCGCTAATTATTACTTTATGGCAGACTGTAGCACTACTAGTGCCTGTTCATCGCTCACGCGGTAGTCTTTTGTCCAATTGCCTGTTGTTCTCGGATATTTTACTGCCAACCATATTTTTGTTTTCTCTAGAGCTTCATACGGTCCCTCATTTTTCTCAGTAAACTCTTTAACTTTTGATTCCACTTGTTTTTCTCCTTCTTTCTGAGCTAGTTCTTTTATCTGTTCTTTAAACTTTGCCACAGCAGCTTGTGCTTCGAGCTTCTTGTATTGACGAAGGGTTGGCAGAGATTCTTCAGGAACCGAGAAGAAACACCTTTGAACAAGTATGGTTAAAAACAAAAAGAAAAGAGTAGCCAAAAAAAGAGACAAAGCGATCATCGTCGATTGACTTTTGATTTCTTTGTGCTGTTTCTCTATAATTTCTCGTTGATGTTTGTTTATACTTTGGAGAACGTTTTGCGAAGGTAATGCTCCAAGGCGAAAGCAAACGTAAAATTTCCCTTTGGCAAACGCGAGTATAAGCCAGACGATAGCGATAAAGGCAGATCTCTGAAAAGCTTTTAACACTTTTCCACACGTTGCACAATTACAGTTTCTTGCGCGGTAACAACCAGTGACTTTCTCCCAAAACGACTTGTCCAGGAACAAGGCAATCACAAAGAGGCAAGCGCTTGGGCCTAGCAGAAAAAAACTGCCATAAACACGGTATCCTGACGATGGGCATTTGTACAGCTTGTTGTTGCTTAAAAGCTGTAGTAATAAAAATACAACAACGGATATGACCAAACGCCTCAATATCTCTTTCCTCGTTTTTGAACCAAATATGGCTTTGGCATTCTGGCCAAGAGATGTGAAGAATCCTACTACTGCTGACATTCTCAGTCAAAATATTTTAGCTTAATTTATAATAAGTGATTCTCAAACGCGTTTTAAGTTGAAGAGTAAAGAATGTGTGATTACTACTATTTGCAAGCTCGTTAGGGGTGAGCGTTGTAAAAATGCAGGTAGTGTACTTTTCACATGCCGGTGTAAGTTTATAAGTACAATAGGTTACTTGCATATTAAGACGTCACATGTCGATATGACTCTTCTTAAATTAGTATAGGTGTGGAATTAACTCCCAAACAATGGACACAGCCTGGTGTTTTTAAGGAAAGAACGGAATTTTGTTTCTCAAAGCTTGTATTAATATTATTATTAGGGAGCTTAAGCAAGCTAGGACGACGGCGGCAATGTAAAATTCAGTATCTAACAGAAACCACGAATCATTTACGTAGTATTGAATACTTAAAGTATGTTTTTCGATATCCAAAAGCTTATAAAGTTCTAAAAGGATTTCGTTGCATATAGTTTGAAGTCAAACTCGGCTAACAGGTTTCTCCATTCCACGAGTTAACGTCGTCGTGAAGACGTGAAAATGATCTGAATAACGTTGTATGTAGAACGGGAACGGCGTTAAGATTACGCTTGGGACTAAAAACTATTCATCTTCTTTGTTGTGACCTTGACGTTCGCGTTGTATTTGCTAAGACAGCGATGATAGCTAGTGTAGTCACGTGACGATAATGAATTTACAAATCCTTCAGACGCAAATTCCAATACCGTCGTGGTGACAACCGGTCAACAATTCGCTGCAGCAGTAGTAAGAAATGTGGAGAAGAGTTTTACGATTTATTTCATTTTCTCTACAACTCTACATGAATGGAGCGTGTTATATTCGCTGTGGAATATGTTGTCAACTATACAGTCAACTCTCGTTATAGCGGACACCCTGGGGACCGTCATTTGGTGTCCGTAATAACGAGAGTCCGCAATAGCGGGATGAAATGAAAATATCCCGATTTCAGGTTGTAAAATGTCACTACAATGTACTACTGCTTTTTTATTTTAAAATGTCCAGTTTATTTCAATTTCTAGTTGACGTTTACTGTGATACATAAGTACACAGTACAAGTCAAAATACAAGTCAAAAATTTGTATTCAAATATTTTTTTTATTGCAAAACCAAAAATAACGGTAACATGAATCAGTATAACATAAATATGTCACTCGATAAATTAAAATGTCATTCACTTTCATGTGTCGAGAGAAAAATACGTCCAAGGTGTCCGTTGTAAGTGAGGTTATGCAATAACCAAGGTTAACAACTAGGTAACCAGGCCTGGTACTTGATTGGCACAAGCTCATTGGCTAGGGCTGGGACGTAGAGCATTCAATGACACAACAGTCAACATTATCGCAGTAGCTTCCGTAGCAGTTGCACGCTTCTTGGACCGTGGAAAATTACGTATAATATATTAAAGACCCCCGTAAGTACAATGGCTGAAGCAGACCGATCAACCTCCGAAGGCAACACTGGTTCCACCGAACAGTACACTGATTCCTGCATGTGTCGACTGGGGAGCGGCGTTTCAGTCACGCGAATTTCTATCTGGCCTCCAGACGGCTCTCGCTCATACGTTGGGCCAACTGCATACTGCTTCAAGTTCTACCACGTCCCAGGCGGTTTCCCCACAACAACTTGGCAACTCAACCTCTCAGTCCAACCCAGAATCCGCCCCTACAACAACACCAACTACCGCGCTTCATGTGAGAGGTACATCGGAACTTAACAACCATAACCCAGGTACGTTCTCTGCTCCGTCATTTCTTGCAGTCAGTGCTAGTGACAGTTTACCTTATGTTTTGTCCGCTCCTGGTACCATGAGCGCAGCGTGGTTACCTTCAAGTACGCCTCCATCAAGTCACGCAACAGTTGCGCCTTCCGATGGCCATTGAACAATAGCGTTCAGAGTACCCTTAAACCTCGGGGCTGAGAAAGCGTTTGTTCTGGGTCCTGGCCGCGCCCCAACTCCAGCGAAACTGGTTAAGCAAATTATTTCGCATCAGTTTGTCGAAATGGCTGAATTGATCCCTGAGAACTTAGAGAAACCGAGTTTCGAAACAACCACCTTTGCTATCGAAGGCACCACCATTGTCCCGAAGGCTTTCCCATGTACCGGATATTTGACGTGGGTGGAATGTTTTAATAGCTATACACAGCTGTCATGACCACCTTCTTTCCCACCCGATCACGCGATCTCTTGGCGTATATGGCCCTTATTATCCGCACAAAAAAACGGTTTGGGGGTATGTCCTGGCTGAGCTATGATCGCGCTTTTCGTATCGAGGCCGCTGCGAGCGATCCCAAAGATTGGAGTTTGATGAAACCCGATTGGTACAATTATCATACTGTCGCAGTTCAACGACCCTTGGACACTACGTCATATCCTCGCTACAGCCCACGTGGCTTTCGAGCAGAGCCCCGGGGGGAACCGTCCTCCCAGCAGTTGTGTTTCTCGTGGAATGAAGGCTCATGCGCCAGTCCAAGAGAACGCTGTCGCTTCCGTCACTCGTGTAACGTCCCGGGATGCAACGGTCCCCACCGTCGAATCGACCATCGGCCCACCACTAACAAGCGTAACAGATCACCAGAACGCCATCTTCGGTATCACCGAGCCTTCTCAAAGTAATCAGGTCGTCGCTCACCTCCCTCCCCCCTTGGAACTTATCTCACCTTATTCTATCTGTCAACAATCTATACCAAACACTTTAGCGAACTTCCCAATTATCGTTTCTAACCTCGAGGTGCAATTAGCCGCTCATCCGGACCGCGCGAAAGTCGATTATCTCATTACCGGTCTTCGCCATGGATTTCGGCTTGGCTTTCATCCGGAAAAAGTTAAACTGAAATCAGCAAAAGTAAATTGTCCTTCAGCTAACGATCATCCCGAGATCATAGATAAATACCTTTCCGATGAAATTCAAGCCGGCCGCGTTTTTGGTCCGACGAAAACACCTCCTTTTCCTTATCTTCACGTCAGCCGCTTCGGTGTTATTCCGAAAAAGAACAAACGAAATTCTTGGCGGCTTATTTTAGACTTATCTTTTCCGTTCGATCGCAGTGTCAATGATGGTATTTGTAAAAGCGAATTTCCAGTGTCGTACAGTAAGGTGGATGACGCCATTCGTCTGATAGTTAAAATGGGTAAAGGGGCACTCATGGGGAAAATCGACATTAAGAACGCTTACCGGATCGTTCCGATACATCCCGACGATCGCTATCTTCTTGGTATGAAATGGCGTGACCAATATTTTGTTGATTTAGCTCTCCCATTTGGCCTGCGTTCTGCCCCGGGTATTTTCAACACCTTAGCTGACAGCTTTGAGTGGCTTTTACAGAAGAATTATGACGTACCAGACTTGTTACACTATCTGGACGATTTTTTCACGCTTGGACCGACCGGGTCGCTAATTTGTTTGAACTCGCTTGACGCGATGAAACGCGCCGCTATTAACACTGGCATTCCTCTCGCTCCTGAAAAGTGTGAAGGCCCCACAACTCGCATTGTGTTCTTGGGAATTGAGCTAGATTCTGAGCACATGACGGCTCGGTTACCGCTCGACAAGCTCGAGGAACTGCGCGTCGTTATTCGCGATTGGGTACAGAAAAAATGGTGCACACGCAAAGAGCTCGAGTCTCTCGTGGGAAAACTTAACCACGCATGTGCGGTTGTTGCGCATGACCGCACTTTCCTCCGTCGAATGTTTAACCTTCTCCGGGATGCAAAACCCCACCGGCGATACATCCGCCTCAACAAGCCCTGTCAACTCGATGTCGCTTGGTGGAACGAGTTTCTCCCAGTATGGAACGGTGTCTCCTTTTTTGATCTCCCTGAATGGGAACCGGTACCAGACTTCGAACTGGCCACCGACGCATCGGGGAGTCTAGGCTTCGGAGCGTATAATAACGGGGAGTGGTTTTCTATGGCTTGGTTACCTTCGCAACAGCAATTAGGTATGGCTTATAAAGAGCTTTATCCTATTCTCATCGCCTGCCATATCTGGGGTTCTGCGTGGCGTCGCAAGCGCGTTTTGTTTCATTGCGATAACGAGAGCGTTGTCCACATCGTCCGATCCGGCACCTCTAAAGACGAGAATATCATGCACCTAGTTCGCGAACTTTTCTTAATTTCTGCACGATCTGATTTTCGGATCTCGGCTGTTCACATTCCCGGTAAGACCAACTTGCTCGCTGATGCTCTATCCCGCTTCAATTTCCAGGACTTCTTCCGATTGGCACCCAACGCACAACCGACACCGAAAGTCATCCCTCACGAGTTGCAAATCCGACTGACATGCAAGCTCTCAGTGAGCAAACCACCTCTCTGTTAATGCAAGGTCTGGCAAAATCTACTCGCCGCACATACAGCGCTGCCCAGCGCCGCTTTTTGGAATTTTGCTATTGGAGCCAACAAATCAACACCAACGGGTCCCCCTTACCGGCGAATGAATGGACTTTAATGTTGTTCGTGACAGCACTTTCCCGCTCTCTGAAGGCGAGCTCTATCAAGGTGTACCTAGCAGGTGTGCGTTCCTTGCATGTAGAGAATGGGTTCGGTAACCCTCTCGAAAATTGCCTCCGACTAGAACGAGTCATCCGTGGAATTAAAAGGAGTCAAGGCATCGGTACGCGCCCACGTCGTCCTATTACTGCTCCAATTCTCCTTCGATTTCATTCGCTCCTTGACCTCGATACCTACCGCGACTCATTGTTCTGGGCTGCATGCTGCACCGGTTTCCTTGGTTTCTTGCGCTCAGGGGAATTCACGACAAGTACGTCCTCCTACGACGCAACCATTCATTTATCGTTGGCCGACGTGAAAGTGGACCGCATTGTTAACCCTACGGTGCTGTATTTACAAATAAAATCATCAAAAACGGACCAATTCCGCAAAGGACAAACCATACGAATAGGCGCAACCAATTCCACTGTTTGTGCAGTCCGAGCAATGATGAACTACCTGCATCATCGTGGTAATAGACCGGGTCCCTTATTTAGACACGAAACAGGTTCGCCGTTAACTAGGACAAACCTCGTTACTTGGCTCACGGATGCAGTGGCACGTCTCGGGCTCGAGGGTAACTACTCTGGCCACAGTTTCCGAATTGGCGCGGCAACAACAGCGGCTGCGGTAGGTATCCCGGACCACTTAATCAAGACTCTGGGGAGATGGCTTAGCGACGCTTACCAATTGTACATTCAGACGCCCCCGGCCATTATTGAAGGGGTAGCCGCACGCTTGGTGTCCTAATTACTTATTAATTAATAAACGGGTTTATATTTATAAAAAAAAAAAAAAAAAAAAAGGGAAAAAAAAAAAAAAAAAAGAAAAAAAAGTTGTCTGTATTTGCTTCGGGTTATTGGGTGGGGATACCCAACATTACTTCGGTTTATTTGGGTTGTGGATACCCAACATTGCTTCGGTTTAATTTTGGGTTGTGGATACCCAACGTTACTTCGATTTATTTGGGTTGTGGATACCCAACGTTACGTCGGATTATTTGGGTTGTGGATACCCAACATTGCTTCGGTTTAATTTTGGATTGTGGATACCCAACGTTGCTTCGGTTTATTTGGGTTGTGGATACCCAACGTTACTTCAGATTATTTGGGTTGTGGATACCCAACGTTACTTCAGATTATTTGGGTTGTGGATACCCAACGTTATTTCGGATTATTTGGGTTGTGGATACCCAACGTTACTTCGGATTACTTGGGTTGTGGATACCCAACATTGCTTCAGATTACTTGGGTTGTGGATACCCAACGTTGCTTCGGATTTTTTGGGTTGTGGATACCCAACGTTGCTTCGGATTATTTGGGTTGTGGATACCCAACGTTACTTCAGATTATTTGGGTTGTGGATACCCAACGTTATTTCGGATTATTTGGGTTGTGGATACCCAACGTTATTTCGGATTATTTGGGTTGTGGATACCCAACGTTACTTCGGATTACTTGGGTTGTGGATACCCAACAGTGCTTCGGATTATTTGGGTTGTGGATACCCAACAGTGCTTCGCATTATTTGGGTTGTGGATACCCAACGTTACTTCGGATTATTTGGGTTGTGGATACCCAACGTTACTTCGGATTATTTGGGTTGTGGATACCCAACGTTACTTCGGATTACTTGGGTTGTGGATACCCAACATTGCTTCGGACTATTTGGGTCGTGGATACCCAACATTGCTTCGGTTTAATTTTGGGTTGTGGATACCCAACATTGCTTCGGATTACTTGGGTTGTGGATACCCAACATTACTTCGGATTATTTGGGTTGTGGATACCCAACATTGCTTCGGATTACTTGGGTTGTGGATACCCAACGTTACTTCGGATTACTTGGGTTGTGGATACCCAACGTTACTTCGGATTATTTGGGTTGTGGATATCCAACGTTACTTCGGATTATTTGGGTTGTGGATACCCAACGTTACTTCGGATTATTTGGGTTGTGGATACCCAACGTTACTTCGGATTACTTGGGTTGTGGATACCCAACATTGCTTCGGACTATTTGGGTCGTGGATACCCAACATTGCTTCGGTTTAATTTTGGGTTGTGGATACCCAACATTGCTTCGGATTACTTGGGTTGTGGATACCCAACATTACTTCGGATTATTTGGGTTGTGGATACCCAACATTGCTTCGGATTACTTGGGTTGTGGATACCCAACGTTACTTCGGATTACTTGGGTTGTGGATACCCAACGTTACTTCGGATTATTTGGGTTGTGGATATCCAACGTTACTTCGGATTTTTTGGGTTGTGGATACCCAATGTTACTTCGGATTATTTGGGTTGTGGATACCCAACGTTGCTTCGGTTTAAGTTGGGTTGTGGATACCCAACGTTGCTTCGGTTTAATTTGGGTTGTGGATACCCAACGTTGCTTCGGTTTAATTTGGGTTGTGAATACCCACTGTTGCGTCGGATTATTTGGGTCATGGATACCCAACGTGGCTTCGGACTAGTTGGGTCGCGAATACCTAACATCGTGTTAGTTTAATTTGGGGTACTCAACCTTGCTTCGGGTAAAAGTTTGGGTTCCTTCTGGAGTCCCAATGTCGCTTCGGCTTCTCGTAGTTATACTTGGAAGGGGTAATGCTGCGCATTACCATTGGCGGTCAGTTCAAGATACCAACTGGATGGATCTTAACCTGAGTCCAAGTATCACTACTCGCTCCAAGGCCCCTCGTCGGTAAACGGTTTGCACCTAACCTTCCACATGGGTAAGTATGGTGAACGAAGGTGTTAAGTGAGGTTATGCAATAACCAAGGTTAACAACTAGGTAACCAGGCCTGGTACTTGATTGGCACAAGCTCATTGGCTAGGGCTGGGACGTAGAGCATTCAATGACACAACAGTCAACATTATCGCAGTAGCTTCCGTAGCAGTTGCACGCTTCTTGGACCGTGGAAAATTACGTCCCACCGTCCCACCCTTAACTCAAGCTATAATGGTAAGTAGGTTTCTCTCTTTTTTCCACCAATTTCTGTAATTGGTGTGATAGGTGCAAACCACTCCGGGAGGGGCGGTCAGTTCAAGATACCAACTGGATGGATCTTAACCTGAGTCCAAGTATCACTACTCGCTCCAAGGCCCCTCGTCGGTAAACGGTTTGCACCTAACCTTCCACATGGGTAAGTATGGTGAACGAAGGTGTTAACGAGAGTAGAACAATAAAAATGTTTGTTGGGGACCACATGAAGTGTCCGCAATTCCGTAACCGTGGTAATAGCGAGAGTCCGTAATAGCGAAAGTTATTTTAATACATTTCATAGCAGTTTCGGCCGGGGATTTACCAACTGTCCTTAATAGCGGGATGTCCTTAATAGCGGGGTGTCCGTAATAGCTGGGTGTCCGTAATAGCGGGGTGTCCGTAATAGCGGGGTGTCCTTAATAGCGGGGTGTCCTTAATAGCGGGGTGTCCTTAATAGCGGGGTGTCCGTAATAGCGGGGTGGCCGCAAGGCGAGAGTTGACTGTATACGCTGTTCCGTATCGAAAGGCGTTTGTGAAAACTTTGGAAAGCTTTATAGATACCCTTGTCATCCTATACTATATTTTATTTCTGTCTTTTAGAGGAACAGGCTACGGAGCGTAAGTTCTTTTCCACTTTGCAAATTTGCGTTTAAAATTTTTTAAGAATTCCAAACACTGAAGGCGTTACTTATAACGTCCCGAAATGCTGCTCCTGAATTACGATTGTGGCTATCATGGTTGCTACGTATATTTCAGTATGACCTACCCACCTTGCGAGGCCATTTGCTCAGCAAGATTCACTTGTCTGCGCGTCGCCTTTTCTGAGACTTTTACTTTGTGAGGCTTCGAGACAAATTCTACCATGTTTGATATTGGAGAATCACCAAACTCATTTTGTTTAGTCGTGATTTTTTTTACTCAACATGGCGGCCAAAATGCAGTCCGAGAACGCAAATTTTTGTCGCTAAACGCCAAATTGATTCCTGCTACTGAAGACTTGCTAATACCCCAATCTCGTTCCCAGAGCCCACGTTCCCCACCCAGGAAACGAGAGACTCTGGGATACTCCGTTTCAAATCGTTACGTTATTGGCTGAATAGTGAGGATGAGTTGGTTTGAAGTGACCGGAAGTAGAATTAATAAAACTAAATTAAAATAACAAAGATATCGGACGACAAGACTCCAGTGAAGACGTTGCCGCGATCGATATCTTCGCCGTATGTGTGTAGATGCTGTAATTCGAGCTTCGCCAGCAACCCCATGCATTGACTTGTTTACTTCAACCGGAACATGACCGGAATAACAAGAATCCTGTGATTTGAAACCACTGTCCTATATATATAACTGGACTGCGACTGCTGGCCAAAAATGTGGTTATACGTCCATGTCCTATTTACACGAATTGCCATCCTTAGGTTAGGTTGTGTGTTGGGGTAAGGCTTTCATGAAGTACTTGGGTTATGTAGGACATGGAATTATTACCAAAAATGTGAGCAGGGGTTGGCATAGCCTGGTTCCCTGGCCCAATTTCAAAAGAAATAAGGGCCAGGTAACCACTAATCTCATTCTCGCGTCATCAGGGCTAAATCCACTTATGACGATTGCAGTTTTACTCATCGCCACTAAAAACGCGCGAAAATTTAACCAATAGGAAAGCAGAAGTCTTTAGTGGTTACCTGGCCCATATTCTTTGATTGGGCCAGGGTACCAGGCTAGGGTTGGCATAGCCTGGTACCCTGGCCCAATCAAAGAATATGGGCCAGGTAACCACTAAAGACTTCTGCTTTCCTATTGGTTGAAATTTCGCGCGTTTTTAGTGGCTATGAGTAAAACTGCAATCGTCATAAGTGGATTTAGCCCTGATGACGCGAGAATGAGATTAGTGGTTACCTGGCCCTTATTTCTTTTGAAATTGGGCCAGGGAACCAGGCTAGGGTTGGCAGTGCCACTTGCACGAGAGGACCGCACGAGAAGACCCCTATACACGAGAGCACCCCTACCATATATGGTTCGAAGGTTATCAATATGGCGCCTTCGTCAGTTTTCTTGACTCTTGTCCACTCTCGAGGGATTTCTGGTGAAGAAAAATTTCGAGTTTGTCTGCTATCTAGGGGACAGTGGTTTGTGCATAACAGAGAGTAAAAATTGATCAATTTGGAATAGCGCTTTCCTCCAAACGACAAACGTTGACCTCCTCGGATGACTTGGCGTCGGAAATATTGAGTATCGCCTCGGAACAAATGTTTTATACAGGTATTAAGCTTATAAAGCATTTTTATAGTACTGAAGCGTCTGTGTAGGAAATGTACGTTTATTTTAGCCAGACTATTTTATTCTTCTTGTGGATGTTTCGGAGACAGAACTGAGAAGATTTGACTGAAATTTACAGTGTTATTAAAATTTTACTCTTGCCTCTACTGACAGTCTGTATACACATCATTTACATGTATATATAAATATATTTCTGAAACTCATTAATAATTCATGAGGAAAATTCAGAGGTTTAATCAATGTCTGTTCACCCCGATACAGAACTGATATCATTCAGTGCCTCTAAATGTGATACAGAACTGTTTAACAAAAGATCAGCAAATATTTATAGTGTACAGACACTTTGATTTCAACTATCTTGAGTGAGGTACGCTGGTAGCATCCTCATACAAAATGAAGATGCAAACATTTGGTGAACAGCAACATTTGTTGAATAACAAGTGATGATCAGAATGGTTATTTATGGTACATCACTTAGAATATAAAATGTAGGACTAATACTAAATCAAAGCGCATCACTAATTTATTAATCGTAGCCTATTAAACCTTACCTCAAAGGTTTATCAGCTCTTAACATGATGTAACTTAAAACGTGTTTTAGAAGTAATTTACAGAATTTGTGTCCGTTCTGTCCCGGGATACATACAGGTACTTGGCTTCACCTCATGTTTATATACCCCCAATAGGCCAATACAGAATGGCCACTCATTCTGTAAATAGTGCATATACATTATACAGTATATATATATATATATATAAGTGAGTTTTGGTTCACGAAATGTTAGAGAGTGCTCAATACCATATATAGATAGAGCAAAATACAAAGTATGAAGTATAGTTTTACCTTAAAGTCTTCGCTACCAGAGGTTTCACCCTGATGATCCCGTTTAGGGTGAAACCTCTGGTAGCGAAGACTTTAAGGTAAAACTATACTTCCTACTTTATATATATATACTGTATATATTATACATATATATATATATATATATATATATATACTGTACACTAGTATACACTAGAGGCAAGAGTAAAATTTTTTATATATATATTATATATATATATATATATATATATATATATATATATAAATGGGGTCACCACTTAATCCTTTAACTCCCACCATGTCAAGCAGTTTTCCCCTGATGAGTAAAATCATCTGGCATTAGACAGAGTACATGTAAAAAATAGAAAGTGCCAAATGGAACCAATGGGAATGAAATGGTTAAATGTGGATATCTTCCCAAAATTAATAAGATTTCATGTACAGTACATGTAATTTGTATAGAAAATTAGGGTCACCACTTAATGTGGGTATCTCCCTGAGATTAAAATTATTGACAAATGGGGTCACCACTTACATGTACATGTAATGTGGGTATCACCCTGAAATTAAAATTATAGGAAAATGAGGTCACCACTTAACCCTTTTTCTACTGGGTCACCCTAAACCAGCCACTTTGTTATTTAACATTGTCTAACACCAGAAGATTTTACTCATCAAGTGAGAACCCCTAGGAGGGAAAGGGTTACATGTAATGTGGGTGTCTCCACAACATTAAATAAGTGCAGAATGATATCAAAATATTGAGTCACCACATAGATTGGGTATCTCCCTGAAATTAGAATTATGAAGAAATGGGGTCACCATATCTTCCTGAAATTAAGATTATGGGAAAATGGTGTCATTTAATGTGGGTACAGTATCTTCTGGAAATGAAATATATGAGAGACTCAACGTTTTGACACAAGGTTTTTATCCAGTTAGAATGGTTGATAGTTGGGCCTGTACAGTATTTATATTTGTGTGTGTGTCTAATTACCACAACACAATTTCTGTTGCTACAGTATATAAAGGGGATATTACACAGTGGTGAGAAGATATGGATTTTATGTTTGAGTGGCAAGGACAATATCTTATGAGTGAGCACAGCAAAGACCAAACAAGTGAGATATTGCTCTTGCCACAAGAACATAAAATCCATATCTTTGAGAAACCATGTAATGTTCTATTTATTATATGGACAATGAAATTATGCGTGGAACAGGAAGTGATGTTGATAAACTGGGTTTAATGCAAAAACTACAACCACTTGACCTAAAACTCTGAGAAAATACAAATGAAAAATACAACAGCTTATTCGAATACGTCATTTTACGTGAAAAAATGAGAATTTACTTGATTCAAAACTTACAACAAAAGCCATAAATTTTGATTTGTCAATATGTCTCTTGTGAGTGTTACATATGAGAAATACACCACTCAGTTCCCAGATGTAGTGAAGTATGGATTCTACGAGTGTTTTAGTTTCTAGAAAAAAACTCTTCTCCATATAATAATTAAACTGTAATATCCACTTTAATTGGTATGTACATGTATCTAATCTACATTAAGTGGTGACTCCATTTTTTTATAATTTTAATTTTGAAGAGATATCCACAAGTTTTGTCAGTGGTAACCAGGGTTTATAATGACAGTTTTTTTATTTAATCCAAAGTAAAAATATATGCCACATGTGTCTTATCCTTGACATGGTTGCCAGCAAAAACTGTTTTGAAACAATTTTATATTGAACAAATTTTTAGATTTTTAATAAGGATTTATATATATTCTCTATAAGTATTAAGCTTAAATTGTATTATGGGCATGTAATAATTATGTAAATACACCACTCGCTTCCCGGGTGTAGTGAAATATCGATTCTACGAATGTTTTAGTCATACATGTCCAACATAAGCATCGGATGACGGGTCGTAACGATCGGTAAAAGGGCGTTGCAGATCACACGTACCGTATACCATCTGTATTCCGATAGTCACGGACCGACATCACGTGATACAGATGGTAGACACTTAGTAAATATATACGTTTCAGATGGTATGGATCGTACGGACCGTGACATCTGCATTCGGATGGTCGCGGATCGATATCACATGATACAGATGGTAGAAATCGAGCATTACACGGCATAATGCCACAACTATATCACAATGTTGCCTCGTTCTTTATAAATCTCAGGCGTACGTCAAGTACGAAATATTCGTGACTCGAACATTACACAGCATAATGCCACTAGTATATCACAATGTTGCCTCGTTTTTTATAAAACTCCGGCGTACGTCAAGTACGAAATATTCGTGACTAGAGCATTACACGGCATCGTGACCATCCGAATACAGATGCCACGGTCCATACGATCCGTACCATCTGAACTATCTGCACTATCATACATACATGTATGTACAACATCTCAGAGTCACGTGTATTTACTAAGTCTAAACCACTTGTATCATGTGATGTCGGTCCGTGACCATCCGAATTTATACAATACCCTTGCTGCTATGCGTGTTTTCATTGGTTGTTGCCCATGATCTATTAGAGGACAGACGCATGGTCACGTCAGATCACGTCAGCTGACTTGCTTTTTTCTTTCTTCATGCCCCAAAACCCGACAGGGTTTTTTTAAAAACCTTTTAAGTTTTTGTATTGTATAAAACAAATAGATTCCATTTTTTTGTTGTCTGTTCAGTTATAGATGCACAGAAGACGTCACGACGTGATAAGAACATCAGTGACCCACTCGACTGCGTCTCGTGGGCCACTTTTTTGTTCTTACCACGTTGTGACGTCATCTGTGCATCTATAACTGAACAGACAACGGCAAAATGGAATCTATTTGTTAAACAGATGCCACGGTCCGTACGATCCGTACCATCTGAACCATCTGCACTATCATACATACAACATCTGAGAGCAGCGTATATTTACTATGTGTCTACCATCTGTATCACCTGATGTCGGTCCGTGACCATCGGAACACAGATGCTACGGTACGTACGATCTGCAACGCCCTTTTACCGATCGTTACGGTCCGACATCCGATGCCTATGTTGGACATAGCTCGTTTTAGTTGCTAGTAAAATACTCTTCTCCGTATAATAAACTGTAATATCCATTTTAATTAGTATGTATCTAATCTACATTAAGTGGTGACTCCATTTTTTCATAATTTTAATTTTGAGGAGATATCCACAAGTTTTGTCAGTGGTACGTAACCAGAGTTTATAATGACAGTTTTTTATTTAAGCCAAAGTAAAAATATACGCCATGTCTTATCCTTGACCTGGTTGCCAGCAAAAACTGTTTTGAAATTTATATTGAACAAATTTTTAGATTTTAATAAGGATTTATATTATATATTCTCTATAAGTATAGCTTAAATTGTATTATGGGCATGTAATAATTATATATATAATTTGATCATGTGTAATATACAGTAAAGAGCCTTTTTCAGGGAATGACATTTGTCCTTGTACACCACCAACGCGGGGGTTATCACGTCAAGTGAAAATGATGTATTTGTGTATTCTAGTTAAATTCTGGCCAATTGTAACTATACTAAGTTCTATTTCTTTCTTTTTTTTGTTTTTTTTCAGTTCCTTAGGACTTTCCATCATTTGGATTAAATGATACTCAATCTGCTTTACTACTGTCATAGTTTTCCTATTGACTTATTTTGAAGACGTCGGTGAATTTACTTTTGAAAGACCAAAATATAAGGAAGAGTGCTTCAGTACATGTTATATTGCCAAATTCGAGAGCTTGATACTGACGTTTTTAAGCAAAAACCATCGTCGGAGTAAACGGTTGATCAGAGTGAACATGCATGGTTTATTCTTGCAAATTGTGTGTATTAATTGTATATTTACGATGGCCCGCAATGGTAAAACACAACTCCAAAATTTCGATGTTGACTGCTCATAAATAGATTATTTGCCGACAGTACAAACAAAAACTGTTGCTTTTACTTATTACATGTATATCCAACTACAGTAGGGGAAATACATCACATCACATTCTCTTTCAATGATAGAAGAGCAAGTGGGCCTTATAGTATTCCTACGTTTATACTAAAAATATTGAGTAATGGACAGTAATATTATATTCTTAATATTATATTCTTTGAGATATTCTTTAATTTTTTCCCTATCAGGTATACATGTACCCTGGTCCATAAAAGACCATTATGTTCTACACCCACCCCCGAAATGCTCTGGTCGAAGACGTCACCAATCCAGTGGTGGACTTACAGGGGGTGCGAACCCCCCTGGCCTTGGCCAAGGGGGTGCAGGGGGGTGCCAATTACTCAATTAGTGCCTTGCTGCAGTGGGATGCGACGCGGCTTTTCATTGAAAATGTCAATCACATTTCTAATGTCTAGCTTCCTTGGATTTATTGGATTTCCCCCCGTTATTTTCTATAATTTTAAATGTATTTGTATAATAAAACGTCCACTTCATCCCTAAATTTATTTGACACCTTCCAGGTTTGATAAAATGCGCTATTGAAAACACGATTTAAAACTTTTAAATCTTTCTCCAAAGTACCGTCGGAATGTAGGAAATGCCATTTCAGAGGTCCAAATTTAAAAAATTTTCCGGGGCACCCTAGGAATGGTTTGACTAAGGTGAAAAACAAATCTAGATCCGCCCCTGCAGCACCTCCCCCCCTGCAGCACCTCCCCCCCCCCCCTACCAGATCAAGCTGGATCCATCACTGCACCAATCTTGCTTTCATCTTGGAGTAATCTAATAGCGTACCGTCCAGCTGCTATTAATAGCACAAAAAGCGGACAAACAAAGTAAAATTGACTTTCAAATCATTGAAAATGAGCCCATTATCCATTGTTCGAAGTGCAAGAATTGTGGGTAAAAGCGGACAAACATCAATCCTGACGTCATCACGACGGAGCGCTAGTGAAGCCCAACCAATAAAAACACTTGCCTAACAGATTTAGCCCCCTAACAGATTTATAGTAATCGAAATATATAGAGAATAATACATGAATGCGCGGGTCAACACGAGAAATAAATTTCATATTTCCAAGCATTCATGTATTGTTCTGTTTATTATATAAAAAACAGTCCTTTTTCCCCACAAAAATAGAGCAGTAAACTCTAATACGTTTCAAGATAATCGACACATGTGAGATTATCATAAATAATCACATGTGAGATTATCGTTTTTATTAGTGGCGGAAACATCAATAAAACACCGCTCTATTTTATATAATAAAGTAAGCTTAGATATACTGCCGAAACCGAGAACGTAGGAGTCTAACGTTTCGAGCGAAGGCCCTTCCTCTGCAGAGAGAAGGGTCTTCGCTCGAAACGTTAGACTCCTACGTTCTCTGTTTCGGCAGTATACCCAAGTAGTGTATAAAAGCCGATCCTGACTCATTGAGCAATGGCGACCATTTGTTTACTAAAATTTTTTTAGAAAGATTTTTGAGACCCCCTCCTGAAATTTTTAAAGATGGCTGCCAAGTTTTTGCCAAAATTTTTTAGAAAGATTTTTGGAATGGTTGTCAAAATTTTTGGAAAGATTTAAAATTGTTTTTAAAACCCACTAAAATTTTAAAAACTAAAATGCCTGAATACAACCAAAAATCATTTCAATCAGCAAACACAATTTCTAACTATGTTTGCAACAACTGTTTATTTGAAGCCAAAACAATGATAGCAATTAAACTACACACAAAGGTTGTACACAAAGGAGAAAAGATAAAAATAACATGGACTTGTACCACATGTTTTAAAACTTTCCCAACAGAGAAAAATTTGGATTATCATCTAAAATGTCATCATATAAGAATTAAAAAAAATAAAGACTACTAAAACTTATCTTAAAAACTTATAACAAAATTTTGTTATAATTTTTTAAACTTTAACTTTTTAAACTTAATTTAAACTTTTTTTACTTAGTTTTGTAATGGCCAATTGCCAAAGTGCTAATCCCATCTTCTAAAATAACTCTTTTGTCATCTTCTGAGTTTAGAGCAATCTTATTTACATGTATGGTATGTATGGTATGTTTAGTACTTCTAAAAGTGTTCATACCTCTAAGTTCATTTTTACCAGTTTTTAAACAGTTGTAATAATCATTAAATTTTATTTTGTTGTTGATGGTGGCCCCCGCAATCCCTTTGCATTTTTTTGTTTCTATTTCTTCCCACAAACATGTCTTTGGGTTTTTCTTCTTTGCCATTTTGATAGCATAACATTTTGCTCTCAATCCAACAAACTTTGAGATTTGGTTGGCACCAGTCTCAGATTTCATTTTACCAAGTACCTTTTTGTTATCTCTTTTGATGCCACTTGGATGTTCCTCTGGAAAGTTAGAGGTGTCAAACATTTCTGAAACATCTGCTGAAATATCTTTAAAAAAGTCATTGGTTTTAATTTTGTAACATAGGGAGTCTGTATCTGTAAATAGTAATTTTGACTTATCTCCATATTTGGGTTTAATGTAATTGTAATGAAAGTCATACATACAAATTTTACTCTTATCCAGAATTGCAGCTCCCACATATATGGGTTTGTTTAATTTTACCCTTGTTTTTCGCATATGTGCAGCACCTAAATAATCAGCAAATATTGTATCGCCTTTAAAAGTTATTTTGTTTGCCAGTTTTTCAAGCTGGTCGTCATCTGTAACCAGTCTGACATCAATCCGGTTTCTGGGGTTTTCCATAGTTTTCCCAAAAACACTGTTGTTCATAAGTTTAAAGAAATCTTTCTCAAACTCATTTTTTGCTGCGGTTCTCAAACTTGTATTTAACATTATATAATCTTTCATCCATGGCTTTTCATTGAATAAGACCCCACGATGGATTTTTTCTAATTTCAACCCAAAGTCCAACATCTGTTTCAAGGCTTCATAATGTACCACAAATTTTTCTTTGTTATTTAAATTTGGGACCAACTTCTCAACCTTGTTAATGATCATCCGCTCAGCTGCAAAAGGCATTTCGTTGTGGGAGTCATGGAGTTCTTCTACATATTTTAAATCCACTTCCAAAAAACATCCCTTGCCTTCCATTTCCAAATATTTTTGCCAGTCCCATAACTCCTTTTCTGGAATCCACTCAAAATTTCCGACTGGTAATGCTGACGTCATTGGGACCCCATAAAGATTGTTCATATCCAAATATGGTATGAAAACACTTTCCTTTTCTGGATTATACTCTTCCATGTAAACATTGTTGGCTTCTCCATATCTGTGGGTAATAGTTGATATTCCGCCACGAATTCCTTTTTCAATCATAAGAAACATGTCTGGTTCTGACAAAAGTTCCAATCTCTGACCAGACATTTTCAACAAGGCATCCCAAGCCAATCCTGGAGCTGTATAGTACCACATTGGATCCAGTCCATAAGTGTTTTTACACATCTTACGAAAGCTTTGAATGACGTCAGACAGTCCAAGAACATCTATTTTTTGATACAACTCCATATAATCTTTCAAACTTTTACAATCAAACTTTTGCCAAACTTTCTTACCATGTTGGTAATCCTCAATACTAACATTTTTTCCAGTCAGTCTTGAATGAAAATCTTTGTGTTGTGGGAATTCTGAAATCCCCAACCTCCCCAAGTTTGTTAAGATTTCATAAGGAAACACTCCCTTTCTTTTCAATAATTCCACATCTTCCTTTACATAATCCTTAAAACCATTTTCAGTATAATGAAACTCGTCATTTGACAGGTTTGATGTTAGTGTTGCAAGACTTGAAGACATAAATTTTAACGAATCCAAAAACCTAAGTTCCAAAGGCACCCATTTTTTGACCGTCTCACCATTTTCATTTTTTTTCAAACCACCATCCATCCAGAGTGTTTTGTTGACACTGATATACTCCTCCTCTGTTTTTGCAATGCACCCAAGTTTACCTTTCGTTAATCCCAAATATTTTACAAGTAGGTGAGCATCATATCCAGAAAAATTGTGGAAGAGGACTGGAATATGTCTGGCACTCCCCATTGAATAGTTACAATCATTGTGGGCAGCTCCTCTATACCGACCATTTAAATGATCATGGTCCCTGACTTTTGACTTGGCAGTATTTTTGTCAGACTTCCAAAGACTTCTTGGTTCCAAAATTTTTGGCTTTTGTACAAAACATCCTCCACAAACATAACACTTGGTCGCATTTTGAAAATTTGTTTCATCCTCAGCTGTCATGATAATTTTTTTAGGATTCTTCAAATATGTTTGCCAAATTTTTGTTGCTTCCATTTCTAGCTTTTCAACAAACATTTGACCAATGTTCTCAAAATCATATCTCTTCGTATGACTGAAATATTTGCCAGAATATACAGATGAATCCGAACAAATGATATTGAAACCATAGCTGATTGGGATGTGTTCCTGATATTTTTGAGTATAACTTTTGGAGTCGTCACTCTTTTGTGTTTGCAAAGTTTTTAACATACACTCAAAATCTGCTACCACTATGAAAGGAACATCTTGAGTTTTCCTGAAATCTCCCATACTCCAACCCATAACAGAACCCTTTTCAGGATATTCTTGGATCTGAGCATCATGGGATTGACAAAGTTTATGACTTATATGCTCTTCCAATGCCATCTCCGTTTCAAAAGAATTTAGACAAAAGTCGCAAAAGAATTTTTTGTGTTGGTGTTTGTTTTTTTGTTTTGTTAAAAGTTTGCTTTTGTCTTTGATACAGCTGAAATGGTCATTCCACAAAAACAGATTAACCCTTTTTTCATCTTCGGATCTTGAAATTCTCATTTGAAAAACTTTTTTGATCTCGTCATCATATGACAAAACATTGACACCCATCTTATTAAGCTTTTCAAACTTTGAGATTTCTTTAATTTGTACTGGGAATGACAATCCTTTGACAACATAATTTTCAACCATAAGTTGAATTGACTCAGGAATTCTTTCAAGATTTTTGGTATTTGGATTTTTGTTTAAAGTTTCTGCAATGGCAACTGCATACAGAAAACATTTTTCATCCTCATTTTTTGGGTTAACGATGGCTTTTTTGTCTTTAATGAATTTTGGCAAGTCTTGATATTTTTTACCATTTAAAGGTTTGTATTTTGTTATGGAGATATGAAGATTTTCAACAGACCTTATGGACCATCCAGAACCCTTTTTCTGATGAGATGACAAATTTTCAAGCATCTCCCTTTTTGACTCTTTGTAAAGTTCCGTGACGTCCTCCTCAGTTGTCATGGCTTTCATGTGGGAAGTAAAGTAGAAAAGATCCACTTCTTCGAGACCTTCCACATAATCATAATGGACAAGTTTGCAAATCAAAGTTGTCTTAACTTTCTTGGAATTTTCAACCCCATTAATTAATCTTTCGACCCCAGATGTTGTTTGTTCCAAGAATACCAATGGATCTTTATAATTTTGACCTGAGATCTCATAAAGTTTTGATACTCCTTTTGCGAAATTTTTGATTAATATTGGCTCCGTTTGTCGAATCTTTTTGTTAGCTTTGGTTCTCTTTCTGAAAATTTTTGAAAGTTTGTTGCCAAGGACTTGTCTGGTTTTTTTAAGTTTTCTGTTCTTAAACCATTTGAACTTGTCTTGTCTTTTTTCTTCTTGTTTGATCTCTTTGGACCATTTTTTGGTCTCCTTGTTAGCAAGTTTTTTCTCTGTTTTTTGCTGAAATTTTTTGAGATCATTCTGGAGTCTGTCTTGTTGGTTAACAAGTTTTGACTCCATTTTTGACTCCTTTTCTTTCTGTTTTTCCAGAAGTTTTTGAAGTCTTTCGGGTTTGAAGGGATTTAAATTCTTGTCCCTTTGAAGCTGCCTTTGTTTTCTAAGTCGGGCAGCTTCCCGAATTTTTAATTTTTTTGGATCATTTGTAAACTTTGTCATATCCTTTATTACTATATGAATTTTTTTATAAAATAAAAATGGATGATATTGAAGCTGCTTTTGATTATTTTGAAAACCAAATTGTTAAACATGTAAACAGAGTTTCATTTTTTGGCGTTTTTATGATTGGAGTCATTATTTTGAATGTTATTTTTGTATTATGGTGGCTTACATTATTTTAAAAAAACTTCATAAAAAAATTACTACCCAACAATAGGTAGTAATTTTGGGAAAGATCATGACAAAAGATTTACCAAAATATCAAAACAAAACCCGAATTTGTATATTAATGACTTAGAAAACAGTTGGCTACTATTTATATATGTATAGTTTTAAAAAAAATTTAACGACTTACGGACCAAAATCTTCCTTCATACCAAACTTCCTTATTTTTTTTGATACAGTATGGGATGAAACTTGGGTTTTTGTGCAAGCTTTGACTTGCGTTGTAAATGCTTGGGAACTCAATTATGTCATTGTTCCCATCCGTAGAAGTAAATATAATTTTGACAGGTGTTCTAATGACATTTCTGTTATAAGTTTCGAAAACTTTATTTTTGATATTTGGAACCCCCAGTTTTTGACACAGTGTTTCTGTGTTGAGACCCCAGGATCCTTTAACACCCATTTTGCTTCCTAATTGTCTGAGTTCTTTGAGAGTTGAAAATTTTTCTTCCCGAATTATTTGAAGTCTTTTAAATGCAACTTCTCTTTCTTGCATTCTTTTTTGAAACATTTCTTTAGGAGATGGTTTGTTTTCCATTTTAGTTTGAAAAAGTTTTTCAAGTTCTTCCAAAGTTAGTTCTTCTTCATTTTCAAGTTTTATTTTAATAAAATTTTGAAGTTCTTCTTGAGTTTGTTCGTTTTTATGTTCCATTGTTTATTATAATGGTTTTCTTTTAAAATTTCTTATTTTAAAAATAAGAGATTTTTTTTTAAAATTTCAATAATAATGTTCATTTCTAACATCATTGTGTACCCAAATGTCTTTTTCCTTTTGGACCCATTTTTTTCTAAGAAGTGAGTTCCGTCTTATCCTCCGTTGTTGCTGAATTTGTTGCCACCAATTTTGAATCCTTGTTAATATCATCATTATTTATTTCATTTGTTTTTAAAGAATTTGAGGAAGCTGATTTTGAAATCTTTGTATAATTTTTTACTGTTTTATTTGTCCAACCTATTTGAAGGTTACCCTCCATTGTTAGGTCATCCCTACCAAAACTTAGACCAAATTGGAACCCCTTTTTACTAATATGATTTTTGTTTAATTTTTCTTTTGGTTTTGAATTTTTGTTGCCCATTTTTATTTTCGTTTTACAGACCAAAATTTACCATCATACCACACAATTATTTTATTATTTATGCAATAATTTATACCATGATGAGTTTTGTAACCCATTGCCAATGCTGCTTTTTTCAAACTTGAGAACTCAATCGTCTTATTTTCAAAAGGAACAACTGCTGTAAAAATAACTTTAACAGGAATGAGGTTTTGGTTTCCTAATGGTTTATATGGCACAAAAGACAATCCAAGTTCATAGCAAAGTCTTTTGTTGATAAGATATGTTGGATTTGGGATTCCAATTTTAGTTGCTATTTTTAACAACTTAGGTCTTGGGATTGGTTTGTTGGATATGTGTTCGATCATTTCCGGATTTAAACCAAAAAGTTGTTCCTGTAAAATTTTTATTTCATTTTCTAACACTTCGTTGTGGTATCTGCTTTGGTGTGGTATTGAGCGGCTGATATCCCAAAGCTTTTCATTATGCTCAACTGGTTTGTTGTTGTTGAAATGGTAATGAATGATGGTGGGTGATTTTTTGATAGCAGCAGCAGCATCACCAATACTTGGAAAAATTATTTCTTTAGTTCCACCAACCTCTTTGAAAGTTATTTCAACTGGATCCCAATCATGGTAGTTTGGTTGACCCATGTTTTCATATGCATGGTATGGAATTTTAAGCTTTTCTAAAATTGTTGTCCTTGTTAATTGGGTTATATTTTTGATGCCATTTTCAAAAGCCAAAGTTTGTAATTCTGCCATTGATAAATAATTCGGGTCCAAATTTGGGGTATAAAGTTTGTATAATTTTTCATGTAACTCATCTTTTAAAAGTTTGACTTCAAATTTTAACTGTTCTTTACTTTCCATTTTATTATTCTTTTAGAAACCATTCTTTTAAATTCAATTTTTCATAACCTTACAAAAAGTTATGAAAGAAGTAAAAATTTAAGTAATATTAATTCAACTGTCACTGGGATCAACAGTATCGCCACCACTGAGATTTTCAGAAGAATTTTTATCATTCTGTACTGAAACATCTTTTTTATTTAAAGCTCCTCCCTTGTTCCAAACATGTTTGGCAATAATAATGGTTCCTGTCAAAAGACCAATCATTGGAATATATGGCGAAACCCTCAAAACCAATGACCTGACATCATCGCAGAAAAGTTTGTTTGAAGATAATTCTGCATCCAACTTTTCGTCATCCTGTACCAATTCTAACTGTTCCATTAACTCTGAAAACTTTGTAACAAGAGTTTCTGTTAACAGGGTTGTCGTTTTTTCAAGTTGGAGTCTGTCATAATTCTGTTTAATTTTTTCTAGTTGAGTCATTGATGCTTTTTTAAGATATGTTTCGGAATATTTGATCTCCTTTGCAAAGGATAGGCGGATTAAGTCTTCTCTAAGATTCAAATTTTGCTCTTCGGGTTCTTCCATTTTTGCATATTCTGTGTTCATATTTATAATAGTGTTTATTTTTATTTTTATTTCTTTTTATAATTCTTATACTCATTGAAAACAAAATATGTCAAACCTATCGCAAGGACCCACAAATTTTTCGCCAACCATGCCAATCCTTTTGCCCCCCATGATAATGCAGTTGCCAATATGCTAAGAATTGGTGCCAATACAGGCCAGGCAGCTTTCGCTAATTTTGCCAATGCTTTACCCAATGCTCCTGTTGCTTTTGCAGATGTTACAACAGCAGCTTTCCCGGCCATTATTATGGTTACTACAATCCCTGCAATGGTAATACTTATACCAGCCAAAGCTCCCATGTTATTTTTTGACCATTCCTTAAATTTTTCAAATCTGGTTATGACATGATCTTCCATCATTTGTTCTGTTTCCTTTTCTTGGGTTGGTATGTTTTCTTCCAACCTTATTTGGTCAGCTTTTAGGGTTATAACTTTTAAAGTGGAGTTAATAAGTTCTTTCATCCTTGGATCTGTTTCTGTTTTGAGTAAATCTTCATAATATGGTCTGTTGACTTCAATAGTTTCTAGTCGCTTTGCTTTAGACATTTGTTTGCCAGAATCCTTTGGATCCAGAATACCAGCAAGTTCACTAAGGATTTTGTCACCATCTCGTTGGTATTTACTGCTTTCCCCATCTTCTTGAATTCTGCTTAAATTTTCAACTTCTATGTTATTTCTCAACATTGCTATTTCATCCTCCAAATCTCTAGCAACCCCTTTTTGAACTGCTTCTGCGGCTTGTGGAGGTATGTTTAGTTCTTTTTCTATTTTTCCAACTCCAGTTTTTCCATATTCCACACTTGCTTCTTTTAACAGTTTCTTAAATTTTAAAATTTTGTCTACAACTTTTTTTCCTTTTACTTTGGAATAGTCAAAATAACCGGTATTGACATCTTTAACCATAACTAGTACACCTTCAAACTTAAGTCCAACAATCTCTGATGATTTTGGTTTATGGGTAAATATACTTTTTTCATACAATATTTTGCTTGCTTTACCATAGCTTTTTTTTATTGTTTGACTTAACTCATCCTCAAAAAATTTTTTCTTTTCCTCTGTAGCATATATACTTTGTCTTCTAGACTCACCCCCTAGCCAGGTTTTTAATCTTTTTTGATATAATTCATCCGGCTCTCCTTTAAATTGTACAGGTCTTTTTTTAAGTCTTTCCTTCATTTCTAACATTTCCCTTTTGCTAACAGATTCAAATTCTTCATCTTTTTTAAAAGCTTCGGGATATTCATCAAAAATTTTGTCAAGCTCTTCAAAATATGAAGTTCCAAAAGAGTCTTCAAAAGTTCCACCAAAATTTGTTTCTGATGTTCCTGTCTCATCTTCTGGTATGTCTGGCATTCCCAAATTATCCAATCCAATATCAGCCATTGTTTATCTTGGTCTTGGTAAAGATTTTAAAATCTGGGTTCCAACAACTTTTGGCAAATTTTTTATTTCTGTTCCCCAACAACTTTTGCCAACTCCTCTCCATAAAATTTGCCCAAAATATTTTCTCCTCCGTCATCCTGAATTTTGTACATAACAGGGTCTCCTCTGAAAACACCTGAGATAGTAAAAATTTCATTCAAAAAATTTGGGTCATATCCTTTTGAAAAGTTTTTCCTAAATTTTTGAAGTCTGACATTATCCCCAATTTTGAATTTTGGTTTTATTTGGGACTCCATTGGCGGGATCCCATACAGGGTTAAGAAAACTTTGGATTGGTTGTCGGGATTAACATCTTTTGGTTTCATTTTGATAGTACTATGTTTTGTGTTGTTGTAACTTTCCACAAATTTGTCCAAAGTATTTAACCACTCCTTATTACCCTTGTAAGTAAAAAATTTCCACATCCTGGTTTTTAAAGTTCTGTTGAATCTTTCAACAATGGCAGCTTTTTTTTCAGAATGTGTTGTAAAATAAGTTATATCCAAAGATTTCAAAAGACTTTTGACACCCTTGTTGTGGAACTCCATACCCTCGTCAAACTGGATGGCTTCTGGATATTTCCCAAATCTCCCTTTGAATTCTTCCAAAATTTTTTTGACACCAGGGACCATACTTACTGTCCCTTTTGTTTTGACAGGAATTGCGAAACCAAATCTTGACAAAATTTCAATCCCTGTTATAATCCATTTGTGTCCGTCATTTTCAGATTCATATCTCCCCATATCCACCAAGTCCATTTGCATTTGGTCGGCAAGATTTTTAACAAATGTTTTCTGGTATTTTCTTGGTTTTCTAATAGTTTTGTGTAGGGTGAAGACTTTTTGACTTTGCAACCACTCCCTAACCTGTTTTCTGGTTATTGAAGAATTTTCTTTTACAGCAGCTTGGTAAAGTTTTTCCATAGATTGGTAACCTGTTACAGGATTGTAGTAAATATCTCGTAACTCAAGATCAATGAGTAAAAGTTTATCTTTTTCAGTTGCCATTTATTTTAAGGATTTACCAAGTCTTACCAAGATTTCAGGATTGGGATTACCAAGTCTTACCAAGATTTAAATAAACAATGACAGATCTTAAAAATTGGCCAGAAGCTTGGAATGTTTCTGGGACAGTTCAAAAATTTTTTAAAGAAAGAAAGGCTTCTGTAAATTTGAATACGATTACAATTTTTGTAAATGAAAAAGAAAATTTTATTGTAAATTTGAATCCCATTCTCAATGAGCCAATAGAGACAAGAAATCCAAGTCTTGAGGAGTTTCTTTCAACCCCATATTTTACAGCTATTGCTGCCTCTTATGTTGCAAGTTATTTGTGCGGTATTTCTGACAAGCATTTCCAAAATAATTTTAAAAGATTTAGGTCTTCTTTTTTGACAAGCATTGTTAAATATCATTATGTTTTCCAAGTCAGAAGATTTTTAAAGCATCCTGAGAAGTTGAGAAGATTTTTAACCCCCGAAACCATAAAAATTTTGCAACACAATCCCAATGACGTTTGGGTTAAAAAAATCTCAAATTCAAGAGGGGGTCCAAAAGAATTTACAGAGGATATGAAAAATCTTGGTTACGAAGTTCGGTATGTGGAACCAAGAAAATATGGGAATGAATATGAGGAATTGGTTTCGGCTGGTTCCAGGTATTCCGACGATTTCAAACATTTTGTTCCCAAAGATTCCAACGGGTTGACACTTCTTGGTCAAAAATTATTCCAACAATCTTTAGAATCCTTTGTGTACTGCGTTTTGGGAGCCCAGGCAAAGACGAGATGGGTCATTGTTGGGGAGGGGGCTAAAAGTTTACAAACACAAGAAGTGTTTAAAAAGTTGATGGAGGATACAATAGCCCAGGATGATATTACGGTTTCCATTTCAAATATGAGACAAGCCATCAAGTCCACAAATGTTGTCTTAAATTTTGCCATAAGTCCGGGTTTAATTTTGATCCCATCTGACATGAGAATTCTTATTAACCCAATTAAAGGTTTTAATAATGTTTTAACTCTGGCCACAACCGGGATGTCTTTGGGTTTAAACAGGAATCTTAATATTGTTGGTAAAACTTTGCAAAAACCTGTTAGTAAAAAAATTGGCGAAACTTTTGTAAAACCTTCCACAAAAACTTCAAAATATAAAAAAGGAATTCTTACTTCCCAACCCCAAATCCAAAAAGAAGATGACAGATTACCAGAAGTTTTTGGGGCTTCGATTGGAACTGTTTTCTTGGTATTTAAAGGAATAGCAAGATTAATATAAATAAAAGAGATGTTAAAGTCAAAAAACCCCAAATTTCAATATTTAGATGTTTTTGGTAACCCAATTATTGAAGTTAAAGAAGAAAAAGAAAAAGATTTTAATGAAAGTCTTTTGGATCTCGAGACTTATAAAGACAAAAGTTTTTGCTGTAAAGAGGCAACAGCAGAATTTCAAGGTTTTTTAATTTGTTTAAATTGTGGATTGGAGTTAGAAAGGGTGTATAAAGATGCCCGCAACCCACCAAAACCACTACCAGTTAAAAACTATATCAAAATGTTTTGGCTCCTCTTTCCAAAGGAGGAGAGGATTATTGGCTATGAAATTATGAAATTTTTCTTTAAATCAAAAGAATGTCTCAAAGGATTGGGTTTGGTTTCAGACAAATTTTTTAGTGTAAAATATCTTATGTACATTATTTTAGGGATTTGCAAAAGACCAGACCTTGTCAAAAAAATAAAAAAACCATCTTTGGCAGAATTAAAATTATTTGATGAGATTAAATATATTTTAAATTATTCCCCAAAAGATAATGCTTACAGACCATACCAAACAGGATTCAAAGTTTTTGGGACTGCTTTAAGTGTTGAAAATGTTTTAAAAATAGAAGAAATGGGTGGTATCAGAAAGTGTAAGGAGATTATGAACCAAGAGAACCATAAGTAACGTCAATTATGGAAATCTTGACAAAACCAAAAATTTCTTGAAAACTTTTCTTGAAAACTTCTTGAAAACTTATAACAAAATTTTGTTATAAATTTTTACCAAAATCTCAAAATTCTAAACAACAATTCCCAATAGAAGACCGGCACCAGCCCCAAGAAGTGTTACAGTGATGGTCATATATTTTTTCATTTCGTCACTTGGTTGGTAATAATCATCCAAAACTGGTTCTTTTAAACTTTCTTTCTGAATTTCATGAAGTTGTTGAAAAGCTTTTGATGTTACTGACATGTCATAGTTTGCATTTCGGATTTCATCTTGGAGTTCCCTGACCTTATCCTTTCTTTTAATTTCATTCTCAAAAAATCTTTCTTTGTCTTTTTGAAGTCTTTCTGTTGCCAAATTATGTCTCTTTGCTTCGTCAGCATAACCATGTTTGTTAAATGATTGGAATAGGTATCCAGCACCTGCGAAGGCAACCGCATTAAATAATCCTCCTGCTATCATTGATGCCATTTTATTTTAGGGTTTGCCAAGATTTCAGGATTGGGATTACCAAGATTTCCATAATTTTTGAAAAAAGTTTTACCAAGTCTTTTAGGATTTCTTTGGATCAACATTTTTGGGTATGTATCCCTTGTCTTGTGCCATCTTTACCACAAACAATCCTCCTGCAACTGCAAGACCAAGTTTTGCTGTTTCTTTGATACTTGCTGGGGCTGCCAAAGATTGTCCTGTTAATTTTTTGACAACCATGGAGACTCCAACAGCTGAAACTGTTATTAGGGCAGCTTCATAAAGTTCATTTACAACCTGATTTTTATCCATCTTTATTATATAGTAAAAAAATTATAACATTTTTTGTTATAAGTTTTAATGAAAGTTTTCAGAAAAGTTTTAGAAGATTTTCAAAATTTCAATTACTTTTACATAATTCTTTAAAGCTGGTATCAAATCATTTATGGACACCTTTAAGTTTGTCAAATTTTGGTCTTTTTCATCTTTTAAAAATGCTTTCAATCTTATCAAATAGTTTAGCATCTCTTTGGCATTTTTTATTTTGTCAATGTCTATTATCATTTATTTTCAAACCTTATGGAGTCTCATAATTCTGGGGACACAAAAAGACTTCGAGAAGGATATCTCCAACATTGTGGTCAACTTTAAATTTGAGCTCATTGTAAATCCCATCATCTAACATTGCCTCAGAATTAATGTTTACAAATTTTTCGACTGATCCTTTTAACAATTGTCTTGTTGTAATTGGGAGGACTGCAGCTGTTCTGTCCCTTTTTCCTGAAAATGATGTCCTAGTTCCATCAATCATCTCGCAAGAAATACAAACAAATTTCATTCCAAGATTTATGTTAACTGTTTTTGGACTGATGACCCCAACATTTTGTGTTCCTCTAACTTTCCCAGGGATTAATGTTGTTTCTGTATATCCCAGTAATGGACCAATGGTGTTATACAGGTACAGGTCATGTGTGGGAATAATTCTAATTTTGCAACTATGTGGGAGCAAGTAGGATTTTATTTCATTTTCCTTTAAAAGCCTCATAATCATGCCAACAGTCCAATAACCTTTGGAAAAACTAATTTGCTTTCCCCCATGCAAAACATGGGTTGAGGTTGTCAAATTGTTGTAATCCCAAAAAACTGTCGCATCCTTGACAATCATTTTGGTATCTTTAATAACCAATGGATCTTCAAATTTAATTGTTGTTTCTCCGTTTTTCAACAATATTCTTAGGTTTCTCATTTATCTTGGAATTTAGGATTTAAGAACACCAAAGTCTCGTCCGTTAAGATTGGACTAATGTTTGGTCATATTCTTAAAACTTCAAAGTTTAATTAAATTTTTCCCAAATGGTTCCACAATTTTATGGTCATAGGGATGGATCAAGTTGATCTCTAATTTTGAATATTTTTTTGATTTTAATGTTTCTTTAATTTTTTTCTCTTCCTCTTTTGGAATATCCAAATAATCATCTAAAATTACTTGCATATCTTTTCTGTTTGGGTTGTAAAAGGTAACGAGGGATGAAATATTTTCTCTATATGGTTTTGCAATACTTGTCAGTTGCTGGGTAACAACTATTGTACTAATATTCATATGTCTGGCTCCAAAACCAAGTTTTACCAATTCGCTGGTCCTGTTTTTGACACTCTGTCCAGAAGCACAGTCATCCAAAATAATTAAACTTGAGGTCCCTTTGCAATAATCAACAACATATTTTAAAAAATCTTCGGACTCGTCTTGGTCGCAAGGGATAACAAAAAATCTTGGATCATTAAGATGTTCCCATTCCAAATATGTTTTGTTCCATATGAAGGTGGGGCAAATTAGGAAGATATTTTCAAATTTTTTTTTGTAATTTTTTTCTAAATTTTTAAGAAGGTAATGAGTCTTCCCACAACTTGTCATTCCAACTATTATCATATTAAAGGGTTTTGGGTCTTCGGTTTCAGTTTTCATTTATTTTAAGGAATTTCTTAAGTCTTACCAAGATTTCAGGATTGGGGTTGCCAAGATTTCCATAATTTTTGTCCGTTAAGATGGGACTCTTATTATGGCTTCTTTGGTTCTCTTGGTTTTCTTTTAGTAGTTAACACTTTGGAATGCTCCTCCCTGGACTTTCAACAAACCATCTGAAAGAATGAAAACATGGCATTTTAGGGCTGATCCTGTTGCCTTTTTCTTGATTTCCAACATAATTCCAGACTGGGTTGTTAAAAGTTTTGTTCCGTCACCATACACAGCATTGTCATTAATTGACCGAAGATCCACAACAAGTGCGAACTGGTCTCCTGTAAAAAATTCCTCTGCTTGAATTTTTGGGTAATCCCCCTTTTTGAAAAGTCTAAAGGCTTCCTCAAAAAATCTTCTCTTTGGGATTCCTTGGGAGTAAATGCTGTTTGGAACTCCTTCAATGGTAACTTTTACTTTTTCGATATTTGGGAATACAAACTCTTCTGATCCTCCTCTTGTTGCTTTTGTAAATAACATTACAACGGCTTTCATGCTCTTTCTTGGGAGGTTAATGGTCTCATTAATTAATGTTGTATCTGCAGCCCATGGTGTGGTTTTCATCAGGGTTACATGTTCAAATGAGAGAGCTCTTCCCATTTGGTATGATGACTCAATCTCTTGGACCAAGGAAAAGTTGGTAATGGTTTCATATTCCAACTCAATATTTTCAAGGGAATAGCCATCCACAGTTTGAGAATTTAATGCTGTCATGATGGAAGTGGCTTTTGGTAGTGTAATTATGTATTGAAGATCATTAGCCATACTGTGTGGGGCATATAGCCCATGATCCTTTAAAATTTTGTCCAACTTAATCCTCTGTTTTGTTCCATATACATCCATGAAAGAGTCAGCAGTTGTGCCTGTACATTTTGAGATAAGCTTTCTTTGGTTTTCTGATGCGATGCCATCCTCAATCATGTTGTTTCTTACATGGTCGTCCAACCACAAATCTTTGTAAGTTGCAAGGAGACTCTCACCAGTGTTATCATAGACTTTCTCACCTGCAAACCTGACTTCCAAACGTTCCTGTAGTTGTCTTGCAAGATTGTTATTGAAATAAGATTTGGTATTCTTATTCTTAAAGTCAAACAAGAGATACATTTTGTCAGGAACAAGGGTGGTTCCTGGTTTAAGTTTTGGAATGTGTATGTAAATTACTTCCCCTTCATTGGCAGAATTGGGGTTGAAAGTTATTACATTCCGGGCTCGTTCCCCAGTTATTGAACTTCGGTGTAACCGGTTATAACCGGGTTCTAATTCAACTTCTCTCTCTGTATTCATTTATTATATATTAAAAAGATTTTGGAAATTTTGGCAATCCCAATCCCGAAAACTTTGTAAAACTTGGTAAAAAATTATAACATTTTTGTTATAAGTTTCAAAAAAGTTTCAATAATTATTAAAAAATTCATCTTCGGATTCAAACTCTTCTGGCATCAAAAGATCAAAATCTGCCCACAAATGGTAACAATGGTTTTCGTTGTAATTTTTGGAATCATATTTGCTGTACAGTAACCAAAGTTTGTATCCATCATAACTTCCCTTTGAGATTAAAAATATGAGTTTTCCAATATTAAACCAGTTTTTACTCCCAAAGACACATTCTGTTGCATAACTGTTGACAATCATTCTTTTATTAAAATTTATAACAAAATTTTTGTTATAATTTTTTAAAGATTTTCAAGTTTTTTTTGGTTAAATTTGCCACCCCTAAAGATCATATTTTGAAAGATCCTTGAAAACAGTTTTGGACTTTTGGGGCTTCTCTGGCTCTTTTTTCCATTTGGAGTAGGTAATGTAAGTCGTAAGTAGGGCAGCCACCGCACCAAGTATTGCACAAGTTGTTGAAATGTTTGGGGTTTGAAAAGATTCAGAACTTCCTTCTGAAATTTCTTCTGTCTTTTCTCTCTCAAGTCTGGCTTTCTTTTTTAATTTTGCTTCCTTACTTATTGCAGCAAGTTTTTTACCTTGGGCAACTCTTTTTGGATTTTTGATTCTTGTTGGAGGAGGAGTTTTTGTAATTGTTTGGGTTTCTGACTCTGGTTTTTGTTCATTGTGTTCAGTTTCCATTTATTATTGTTTAAATTTGTTTAAATTTTGTTTGAAAGCTAGCTAAGATTTGTTTGAAAGCTAGCTAAGATTTGTTTAAATTTTGTTTAAATTTTGTTTAAATTTTGTTTGAAAGCTTTAACAACCTAGCTAAGATTTGTAAAAACTTTAACCAAGTTTAAGAAGGTTGATTTCGACATCCCAAACATTAAAATACAGGAAGGTATAGTCGTCACCAATAGAACCAGAATATGAGTGCAAAGCCATTTGAGTCCCTTTTTTAATAGTTGCAATTCCCTGACAGAAAACATTGTGTGGCTCATGTTCATTATATGTTTTCCCCTTTGTTAGAACTTCTAAACCTGAAAGTTTGTTTGTTCTGTCTGTAACACTTCCATGGTAAAGATCTGTTTTTAGGTCAAAATAAGCTCTGTAAGAAGAAGCGTACCAACCAGTCTGCTTAGATTGTTGATCAATTTTGTGTCCGTCTGGTTGTAATTTAAACCAAAATGAGACTAAATATTTTCCAGTATCATGTGTTGCTGTAAATGTTAGCAGGGTGCTAACGTTATTTGTGTTGTCCCATGCTCCCCCTTTGTGGTTTGTTTTTCCAGAGTCTTTTTTGTATTTTATTAAGGAGTTGAAAGTCCCAGCTGGTCCTGAAACCCCTGTAACACCTCTTAGACCTCTTAGCCCCCTAAGTCCGGTTGATCCCTTGCCACCAGGGAGTCCTTGAATTCCTTGATCTCCTTTGTCCCCTTTTACTCCTTGTGGTCCGATACCACCTCTATCTCCCATGTTACCCTTGTCACCTCTTAGACCTCTTTGTCCTTCTAATCCTTCGTCACCATCATCACCCTTGTCTCCCTTGTCTCCTTTAACACCTTGTGGTCCTTTTGGTCCTTGGGATCCTTGGGAACCTTGGGAACCAGTATTTCCTTTGGAACCTGTTGAGCCTTGTGGGCCTTGTGCCCCCTGTGGTCCTTGGGGTCCTGTTGCCCCAGTGTTGCCCTTGTTTCCTTTTGCACCATCGTCACCAGGGTCACCCTTGTCTCCCTTTTGGGATGCTGTGCCAGCCATTCCTTTGTCTCCCTTGTCACCTTTGTCTCCTTTTGACCCTGTTGCACCAGTCAAACCATGGTCACCCTTGTCTCCTTTTTGACCTTGTGGTCCTGTTGTACCTGCTGTTCCAAAAACACCTCTGTCACCTTTTGTTCCTTGTGGTCCCCTAATACCGGTGTCCCCTTTGTCTCCTTTAGAACCTGTCAATCCCTTGTCGCCTTTGTCTCCTTTTGGTCCTTGGGATCCGGTATCTCCTTTGGCACCTGTTGGTCCCACTTTATGAGCATCTGTACCAGCCATGCCTGTTAAACCTCTGGGACCCCTTGCACCAGTGTCACCTTTAGAACCCTTGGGTCCTGGGTCGCCTTTTTGTGCAGCTGTTCCTGTTGGACCTTTTGGACCTGTTGGTCCTATTGCACCCCTGTCACCAGAGTTGCCTTTGTCACCCGTCAAACCTCTTTGTCCTTCCAAACCTTCGTCACCCTTGTCACCTTTAGACCCTGTGTTACCAATATTACCTTTTGGTCCTGTTGGTCCTGTGGATCCTGTTGGTCCCGTTGCACCAGTCAAACCTTGGTCACCTTTTGATCCTTTTGGACCAGTGGATCCTGTGGGTCCTGTCAAACCTCTGTCACCCTTGTCGCCTTTGACACCTGTGTCGCCTTGTGGACCAGGCTCACCGTCAGCACCACCTCCTCCATAAGAATAATCTGGGTCATCATATCCATAGTAATAACTCATTGTTTATCTTGGTAAAGATTTTAAAGTTTTTACAAAAGTTTTTTCAAATGAAGTTTCCATATTCCTTCATCATATCCTTGTTAATTTTGACGATCTCGTCTGGAGTTAGTGGACCATGGACAATCTTGATCCCATAAATTTTTCCTTTCAGTTCCGTACTGGTTGAAGGAGTCCTTGTACCAACTCTTTTGTTTAAAAACACAGATCCAAATGGATAACCTAAATACTGTAAATCTGGTTCAAATTCTGACCCTGGCTCCTTTTTTCCGTTTATATACACACAGGATCCAGTTCCCAACCAATGACAGGAAACAATATGTTTGCTAAGAATGCTGTGTGGGCCAGTAATATTTATGGTTTTATAAGCAATATATTCATTACCTCCTACCACTAATTTGGAGTATGAGTATGATTTAAAGGCAAGATATTTGTCGTAATCACCATTATCATTTCCAATAAGATAACACCAATCACTAGAAACAGATGTGTCAACCACCGCACAAACAACAAACACAGAAACATCTCCCCAACCAAATTCTGGACAAACAAAACACATAAAGTTACCACCCTTGTTTTCAATGTAATCTGTACCCGGACCAGTGGGATCCGAACCAAATGTTGGCGCCTGGGATTTATCATCTTGCCATAAAACAGAGTTGCCCTGTCGTGCTTGGGTTATTCTTTTTACTCCAGCAACAGTTTCAAATGTTTTAACTGCTTTTGTTAAATTGATATTAAAAACAGTTTTGTAATTTTTGGGTTTTTCAAGGTCTTGTAATTTCTTTTCAATTTCTTTAATTTTGTCTCCATAATCAGTACCACCTTCATCCAATGATCGTCTTTGTCTACCATAACCATAGTAATAACTCATTATTTATCTTGCAAAATTTTTAACATTTTTATAAAGTGTTCTGTATTACTAAATGGAAAACCAAACAATTGTTGAGTTAGAACAAAAACTTAAAAAATTACACGAAAAAATTATTATTGCAACCAAGAACAAAAGTAAAAGGCTGGTTATCTATGAAGATGATGCTGAAAAATTAAGGTTGGATATCAAACAGTTGAAATTTGGGATTGGAGGTAATGATGTGTGGTGGAAGTAAACCAATATTTTGTTTTAAAAAATTATAACAAAATTTTGTTATAAGTTTTAAAGTTTTTTTGTTTTTTTTTTGTTAAATAGTGTTTAGTATTTCCATGGAATTGTGTTGTAAAAAGTTTTCTTGTTAAATTTCTTTTTTGGTTTTGGTTTGTTTGTGGTCTCATTCATAATTTTTGTCATTTCCTTATCTGTTAGACCACCAGAAAATATTTTTTTGTGTACTTTTGCTATATTGTAAAACCAGTTGGCAAGTTCAATCTCTTTTGTTTCTTCATAACGTTTGGCTTGCATGTGTGCATCTTTAATAATTTCTTTTATGTTTGAGTTCATTCTTGTTCTTTTAATTTTTTTCTTTTTAAATTATTCAATTTTAAAAAACTGTGTCATAAACTCCTGTTCTAACCAACATTTGGACTTTGGTTTCTCCTGGGTGTATATAGTTGCAAACTGTTTTTGGGTGTGTACTTTTGTTAAAATATATAATATTTGGTGGCTTGCCTGGATATTTTGTAAAACCTACCCACATACATTTTTGTCTGTCTGGACATAAGTTACTCCTTTTGGTATCCATCTTTATTTCTGTTTAAATCTTACCAAACCCCAATCCCAAAAACTTGGCAGCCATTTTGGCAAAAACTTGGCAGCCATCTTTAAAAATTTCAGGAGGGGGTCTCATAAAAATTTTAGTAAAAACTTGGCAGCCATCTTTAAAAATTTCAGGAGGGGGTCTCATAAAAATTTTAGTAAAAACTTGGTGACCATCTTTAAAAATTTCAGGAGGGGGTCCCAAAAATCTTTCTAAAAAAATTTTAGTAAACAAATGGGGCCCCAGAAATCTTTCTAAAAAAATTTTGGTAAACAAATGGTCGCCATTGCTCAATGAGTCAGGATCGGCTTTTATACACTACTTACCCAACCTTACTATATGTACTATGTACTATATACTATATATATATTGGACAACATAATTTTTTTAAATTCTTTGGATTTATAATAATAACCAGACACAGTGCTACAAAGCGGTGCCCTGTGGCGTTCAAAACATCGCGTTAAGAATGTCCCGTAAAAAATGTCGCTTGCTATTGATTCCGAACGAACGAACGAACGAACGAACGAACGAAGTCACAAGCGGTTTGAAAGTTAGCTGCGCCCGCAAGCTAACTTTCAAGGCACCGCAATATTTTAACAGGGAGCCCATGTCACCAAAGTGTTTTTCAATAGGTACCTATAATAACAATAATACGGGGTAATATAAATGAAATATGAAGTAAATACAAGATAACAAGATATGGTTATATATATATATATATATATATATATATATTATATATATATATATATATATATATATATATATATATATATATATATATATATATATATATATATATATATATAGCGATATATAGCGATAATGCAACGCTCACTACCCTTGTGGAAGTTTGAGCACTCTGGGCCCATGCGCACTAGTCACGCTATCTGAATATATTTCACCGATGCTGTCCCACATGCGGTTGTCACCGATGATCGCATGTGTATAAGTAATTGATGAAATTCATTCAGATTGTTCCAAGCTACACTGATGAGCTGTTGTACAGCGAAACACCGTGTCTGTTAGGATTGAACTATATATATATATATATATATATATACGTTTGGTGGTCGTTCGTCAAGCTCAATTACTCAGAAAAGATTTTAGCGTTTGCATGAGAATGAGATGTAGTTAAAGTGATGTGATAAGTTGTACGTATACATGTGCAGAAACGTTTGGTGGACGTTCGTCAAGCTCAATCAGGCCGGGGGCCGTCTTCTTCGTGATAAATTAATTTATGTTTTCCCCAGTTAGTCTTACCTTTAGGTAAGTGGAATTTGGTGTTGTTTCTAGTATGGTATCGGTGGAAATTGCTATTTGGTATAGTAGATTAATTTTGAATCAAAAACGTTGTTCAGACATTTAATGTTACTGTAGACCTTCGGGTTACGTTTTAGGGAAAACATAGCGCTCCGTCCATTTATTGCATATACCAAAACCTAGCTACACATTCGAAAGCTGATATACTGGGCTACAAGACTGCATCAAAACACATTTGGTAATTTAGTTATGAACGCAAACAAAAAATAGCGCTTCTATTTATAAAGGTTTTCATTCCAATTTGAAATATACTATATACTATAAGTGAACAACTAGGTAGATAAATATCATAGCAAGAAAAGGGTGTCCGGGTTTGTAAAAATTCCAAATATTTTTAGAGTTATAATTGTCAGTTGTTTGCTGTACAAGCTGTGTTAGTTGGTAATACTCAGAAAAACTCTGAGGTCTAAGCGGGACTCGAACTCAGCTCAGAGTTTTTCTAGAGCTCAGAGCTCTTCTGATTATTACCAACTAACATAGCTATAGCTTGTACAGCAAACAACTGACAATTATTACTAACATCAAGCTGCAATTTCTGAAACTAACTTTTAGAGTTATCAAATTTTTACTATCACAGCTAACACCGGAGGTTGAATGGGCTTGCATAAAAGGCCGTAAAAAGATAACTATTGAAAATTTTACAATTCCCACTTGTCACCAGAATGTTAAGTTACTCGAATATCAATTTTTAGACGATTCTGATAAATTTGTGTTCACTTATAGCCTTTTAAATTTCTTACTTTAGTTCAAAATATTTCTTTCAGGAAAAGCCGTGTCAAAGAAACCTCTTGTCACTTTTTTCCTTGCTTAGAAATAAAAAAAAAACATTTCCGGAATCTGAAAGCCCTCGTAAAGTGCTTCACTTTCAGCGAATAAAAAAACTTAAAAACACTATGGTTTGGAGGTCTACAGTAACCCTAAAAATACAGTTACAGCGATGCTCGTGACGTCGATCGTTTATTCAAGAGTATACAGAATTTTATTAAATGAAATAGAGTGTTTTATTGATTTTTCCGCCACTAATAAAAGTGATAATCTCACATGTGCGATTATTTATGATAATCGCACATGTGACGATTATCGCTGAATCAGCAGTATAGTTTAATGCAATTTTTGCAAGGCAATAATGTGTTGGTCAACACTCGAAATAAATTTCATATTTCCGCACATCCATGTATTATTCTCTATATATTAATAATATTACAGAATACCCTAGAATGGTAATTTTTGTGGAAAACGGTGTTTTGATATATAGTAGCTATAAAGGTACCAATCAGCCCGAAAAATTTGAAATCAAAATACTATTATTTATAATTAACGGATGCATGACAGCTACTTTGTATCAAATTACGAACTTAGAGTTCCCGAAGAGGAACTCTTCTAGGGGGGTTCGGGGGCATGCCCCCCTGGAAATTTTTGAAATTTAGAGTCCAAAATGCCATTTTCCTGCATCCTGAGGGGTGAATTTTAAGATCACTGAAGGTCATAAAATGTCATAAAAATTAGTTAAAATACAACACATTTCTGACATTTTCAAAGACAATTTTACCAAGATAAAACTTTAGTTAAAATATCAAGAAAAATTATAAAATCAAACAATGTGAACTGAGACATTATTCAAGGGAGACTATTTAGTCTCCCCTGCGTGGAAAGGGAGACTAATTAGTCTCCCTTCAGATTTTAGACTTGTCGTTAACATGGTACAAATTTCGAACACAATTACCAAGTGCCAAGTTAAAAGTATGGTTAAAGTATGATAAAAAATTATAAACTGATAAAGTCCGACAATGTCAACCAACATATACGCACTCCGTGATATGCAGTTTATACTCTATATATATAACACCTTTAGCCGAAAATATCCCATTTTTGGAAAAGTTAGAAGGAATAAGTCAAATTGTCTGAAATTTTCAGATTAGCCTACTCTTACCAAGATAAAACTTTAGTTAAAATATCAAGAGAAACCATGGAGTCAAACAATGTGAACCAACACATCACCCCATATATGCGGTTTTTACTCTCTCTATATATAACACCTTTAGCCGAAAATACCCCATTTTAGGAAAAGATGGAAGGAATGAGTCAAATTGTATGAAATTTTCAGATTAGCCTACTTTTACCAAGATAAAACTTTAGTTAAAAAATCAAGAGAAACCATGAAGTCAAACAATGTGAACCAACACATCGCTCCATATATGCGGCTTATACTCTCTCTATATATAACACCTTTAGCCGAAAATACCCCATTTTTTGAAAAGATGGAAGAAATCAGTCAAATGGTCTGAAATTTTGAAATTAATTTACTTTTACTAAGTTAGAACTATGGTTAAACTATAAAGAGAAACCATGAAGTCAAACATTGTGAACCAACACATCACCCCATATATGCGGTTTTTACTCTCTATATATATAACACCTTCAGCCGAAAATACCACATTTTTGGAAAAGATGGACGGAATGAGTCAAATTGTCTGAAATTTTCAGATAACTCTAACTTTACCAAGATAAAACTTTATTTAAAATATCAAGAAAAATTATAAAATCAAACAATGTGAACTGAGACATTATTCAAGGGAGACTATTTAGTCTCCCCTGCGTGGAAAGGGAGACTAATTAGTCTCCCTTCAGATTTTAGACTTGTCGTTTACATGGTACAAATTTCGAACACAATTACCAAGTGCCAAGTTAAAAGTATGGTTTAAGTATGATAAAAAATTATAAACTGATAAAGTCAGACAATGTCAACCAACATATACGCACTCCGTGATATGCAGTTTATACTCTATATATAACACCTTTAGCCGAAAATACCCCATTTTTGGAAAAGATGGACGGAATCTGTCAAATGTCCTGAAATTTTTTGAAATTAATTTACTTTAACTAAGTTAGAACTATGGTTAAAATATAAAGAGAAACCATGAAGTCAAACAATATGAACCAACACATCACCCATATATGCGGTTTTTACTCTCTCTATATATAACACCTTTAGCCGAAAATACCACATTTTTGGAAAGATGGAAGGAATGAGTCAAATTATCTGAAAGTTTCAGACAAGGCTACTTTTACCAAGATAAAACTTTAGTTAAAATATCAAGAAAAATTATAAAATCAAACAATGTGAACTGAGAGACATTATTCAAGGGAGACTATATTTAGTCTCCCCTGCGTGGAAAGGGAGACTAATTAGTCTCGGTCAAATTTGAACACAATTACCAAGTGCCAAGTTAAAAGTATGGTTAAAGTATTATATATGATTATAAACTGATAAAGTCAGACAATGTCAACCAACTTTTGCGCACTCCGTGATATGCAGTTTATACTCTATATATAACACGTTTATTAGCCGAAAATACCCCATTTTTTGAAATGATGGAAGAAATCTGTCAAATGGTCTGAAATTTTGAAATGAATTTACTTTTACCAAGTTAGAACTATGGTTATCATATCAAGAGAAACCATGAAGTCGAAGAATGTGAACCAACACATATATAAAACCTTTAGGCCTAGTAAAAAACACTTTTAGGAAATATTGAATAAATTAGTCAAATTTCCCGAAATTTTGAAAAGAGTCCACTTTTACCAAGTTACTGACTATGGGCAAAATATCGGGAGAAACCAAGAAGTCAAACAATGTGAAACAACACAACACCGTCGTATGCAGTTTAATTATACTCTCTATTTAACGTCTTTAGGTCGAAAATATTTCATTTTTGAAAAGAAGGAAGAAAAGAAATTCTGAAATTTTGATGTGCAAGTACTTTTACCAAGTTAGAACTTTAGTTAAAATATCAAGAAAAATTATGAAGTCAGACAATGTTGACCATGCACCACAGTTATATGTAGTTTATACTCGCTATACAAGACATTTAGGTCAATATGTACCAATCGAAATCGAAGGCGTTTTCTTGTTGAAAATGATACAACAGTGTTGGCATGACCACATGATCATTATTATCGTCGCCATTATCATTATCATCATCATCATCATCATCATCACCATCATTATCGTCATCATCCCATCCTGAATGTAACCGTCATTGTCATCGTCGTCATTATCATCTTACTTATGATAATATGATCCTATTCTTCATTATCATTATCATATTATTATCATTATTATCATTATTATTATTATTATTATTATTATTATTATTATTATTATTATTATTATTATTATTATTATTATTATTATTATTATGCCTATGATTGTTGTTGTTGATAGATATATACATTTAATATATTTAGATAATGCGCTATAAAAATCTGTATGCACGTATATTGTATACACAAGATTATATTAGCAAGAAAGACTATATTATATAGACTATATAATATTGTATTATATGACTATATAATATTATATTCTTTTAATGAAGGTTACTTAAAATATATTTGCCACTGATCGTTCTCAGAAAATTGTATTTAAGTGCTTGGTTATTTAACTTTATACGGTTGTCGCTATATATAAATTATAAATGGTATATATTTTTAGAATTCTCAGTAAAGTATGACACCCAGACAGTTATCCTGAATAAATATTCGGTGCAGGTCTGAGACAGCATGACTGCTTCTTAAAAGACTTTTAATACGCGTCAAACAACCCAACCGTTTCAGACCTTCAGAGAATGTTGATTATCATTGCGCGCGTATTCCGTAGTGAAGTAAAGCGCTTGATTTATAAGCTTGCCTAATATATTAGACGCTCAGACTACATGCACTAGCTATCAAGCTATGCTCAGACTTAGATATCTTGACTTATTATGCATTTATCCTCTCTTGCTATATATATTAAACATGCAGTAACTTAAAGAAATCGATTATTGAGTGGCAAGTTGTTTCAATTTGTATCACCCTTACTGAACTCATATACTTCAACTCATCAAGTCTTGATCAAGACATCAACTTTTATATAAATTCCAAAAGCAAAGCCAAAGCCTTTGTGTTCTTTACCGATCTTATATTATAGCCGATGAGATTGAGAAGTGTCAATATAATCGAAAGGTCGTATTACACTTGCTATGAATAACATATAAGGCGATATATGCCATATATGGCATGGGCCCTCTCGTGTATTTGGGTCCTTCTCATGTGTATCTTCTCAGGTACTGGCACTGCCAAGTATAATAGAAAAATGTGTCCCCATTTTCACTTTCAAAATGGCGGCATTTATGTGTCCTTCTGCTAATGGTAGCGACCACTGACATGTACTTATGGCAGCAAAAAATAATATTTATGTTAGCAAACCTTCGGCGCTTCCTGCACCGCAGCGGTTCATATAAGACCATAGATTCTATTTGTGAAAATCTATGCAATTATGCATTGCCATTGTGATGTAGTCTTGCTAGAGTACGCACAGGCTACGCGAAGCTTTTAGAAATCAGTAGCCCGAGTGAACGCCTGAGCAGGCGTCTTGTTCTGGCTATTAACGCCGGACGATTTTATTCACCTCTGGGAAAGCCCTCGGACAGGAACGATTTATAAACTATCTCTCCAACTCTTTCCTGTCCGAATTGGTCTTTAGTATTTTATTCTGGCTAACGCCAGACGATTGTATTCACTTCTGGGGAAGCCCTCGCACAGGAACGAGTTATTATAATTATTAAAGTAAGAAAATCGCTTTGTATTTATTAATAGTATAAATGTACTGAAGGCCGTTTTTCTGAAAATTAAACAACGGTCTAATATATTTAGTAGACAAAACCTATAGTGTCGGATTCGGCAAATTCAAGCGATCATTTTGATATAGAATTTATTTAAATTCGGACAAACAGAAAATATTTAAACATGTTTTAAAACACACGTTTCCAAATGTAATACGACACGCGATATCTAGACACCGAACACGTTCAACATATTGATATCTTACCGGTATTTGCTCTATTCGGTGCTTATTATTATACTTGCATTTTGTAGTTGTCGGACTATAAAGCAGCAAGGCCAGGCAGCGCCGGATTTACGACTGTGGAGGCCCCTGGGCGGTAATATACAGGCAGTTTTAAAAACATGTGTCATCATCAATCCGGTTCTTAGGTATCGGTCAGCGACCTTCACCATATCCAAATATTAAAGTGCCTCTATGGTCTGTAGGATCTTTACATATTTAAATAACTTAGGTTAAAAGAAAATGTTTCCCGAAATTTTTTCTCAAAAATATTAAATGCTCGCCCATTAACAGTGCTCCGAAGTTGGCCAAATCAGCCCAAATCGCGCCATTTTGAAAGTTAGACCGTTTTCTTGGGCCTGGGCTCTAATTGATAGATAGATGGTTTATTAGAAAAAAAAAATACATAGCAGCCAAGGGCTGAATTGCGTATTTCATTAAAATTACATTTGTTATAATAGATAGTCTTATATTAAAATTACAAATTTATATGTGAAATAAATTTACATGAACTTACATAAAATAGCTATAACAATATGTCAAACCTAAACTAAAACTAATTCTAAAAACTGGAAAATGACTATTTCATGTTAGCATTAAGGCATGAAGACATTATGTAAGTATTCTTGAACCGGTTAGTCTTCCATCTGGGAACATTAAATGATCGCGAATGTCTCAAATTGTGCTTAGTCTCATAAGACGGCGGTAATAATGTATGGAGTCGATGGTTCTTATCATTAACAATGGTAGTAAACAATGTATTACATATATCCTTTGATGGTCAGCTAGAGGGACGATGTTCATACGTGTTAGTGTTTCAGTATAATCGAGATTTGAGCAAATGATCGACATTGCCCTCTTTTGTATACGTTCTAATTCACACATTAGATATTGTGGGATAGAAAAATGAAACACAGGAACAGCATAATCTAAAAGAGATCTGATGCAAGTAATGTAAAATAGCCCTAGGTCTTTTCGAGGGACGTTAGCTCTTTTCAGCTGCACTAAAAAATATAACCTTTTAGAGGCTTTTTTAATAACCTCATTTACATGTGAATTCCACGATAGATTACTTGTAATCGTTAACCCTAAAAGCTTAACACTGTCTACAATCTCCAGATCCTTATCCATAACCTTAATCGGCTCTAATTCCTGCTGATTTCTAGCAAAAGAGATTCGTAGCTCCTTACATTTGTTGGTGTTTAGTTGAACTCTGTTATCAAGAGACCATTGAACCACGTTGTCAGCGAAAAGTTGGGCGCTGCTGACATCGTTTTTCCGGACGACTTCTGATATCGTCGTATCATCCACATACTTCCACACGCGGGCGTCACTAATTACTAGGTCATTTATCATTATGATAAATAACCAGGGCCCTAGTTTAGTTCCCTGTGGGACTCCTGATGGAACTGAGCCCCATTCGGACAGACAACCCTCTGCAAGTTTGATTCTTTGGAACCGATTGCTGAGGAAATCAATTATCCAGTTGGTAATGCTGGTTGGTACATCTAACGAGCGTAATTTATGAACAAGAATGTTATGGTCTATCAGGTCAAAAGCTTTCCGGTAGTCGAAAAGGAGAGCTCTTACCGTAGAACCGTTGCCGTCAGTTCCCTTGGTCCATTCGTGGATCATACTCAGCAGGGCAAGCGTGGTAGATGACTTGGGAACCGCTCCGTACTGGTTGGGGTCGATGATTTTCATAGCAGCAGGCTTAACATAGTCACAAACAACAATGTCCTCGGCGACTTTTGAGATGCACGGCGTTAATGAAATAGGCCTCAGATCTTTCTTCAGACACTGCACGGGTTGTTTTTTTGGCAGCGGAGTTACATCAGCACATTTCCATATACTGGGCAGGCGTTGTTCGCTGAATGACGCGTTCAGAATAGTTTTCACGGGGTAAGCGAGCCACTCAGCATACTCCCTCAGCAACCAATTTGGTATCTCATCCGGTCCGGAAGCCTTTGCGGGGTTGAGTTTCGACAACAACTTAAGGACTCTCTCTTCAGATACCTCTAGAAACTCTGCAGCGTCACATTTGCGTCACAGTCGGAACACCAACATTTCTTCCACCTAGTCTGAGTCAGACGAACCATCTTGGAACATATTAATGAATATATCTAAAGTTTTCATTGCTTAAATAAAGGTTTAAGAGACGCAATACCAAAAACACACTAAATAGTCAGAAGTTCGGTTCCGACCGTGACGTCACAGAGTAAACTCGCACTATGTCCCTAATGCACGGTCACAGTTATAGAGGTACCAACTTTGAAGCGCTGTTAATGGGTGGGGATTTAATATTTTTGAGAAAAAATTTCGGGAAACATTTTCTTTTAACCTAAGTTATTTAAATATGTAAAGATCCCACAGGCCATAGAGGCACTTTAATGACTTTCAACTCCTATAGAGCGTTTTCATCTGACGTCACGGCGGCCATATTGGTGTACCAATTAAAACAATGAAATGGCGGCCATATTGGTGTACGGTATGGGAATTAGCTCTTTCTTATTCAAATATTTCGTATTGTTTCAACACCCCAATGGGGCCACCGATCACGTGAGTGAAAACGCTCTACAGTGTGTATCAAAAAAATTCGAACCCTTAGAAAATGAATTAGCATTCTTTTCAAACAACCTATTGTAGTAGTTTGAAAGCCCTAAGCACTTCGCTGAACCCACAGATGCGTAAAACACACGGTCTTATACACCTGGGAAATTAAGATAACTTGAAGTGTATGCATGGTGAAAGTATTTAAAAGCTTTTTCGCTTCGTTTAACTTATGTGCTGATTAATTTATAACGCAGCGCTTTTAGGGCTTTCAAACTACTACAATAGGTTGTTTGAAAAGAATGCTAATTCATTTTCTAAGGGTTCGAATTTTTTTGATACACACTGTATATGGAACACACTAAACCAATTTTTGAAAATCTGAAAATATTAAATATCTATAAAATCAATGATTATTTGACTAGTTTGTTCATGTTTCGTTACCATTACACTAAAAATTTACCAGAAGTTTTCATAAATTATTTTGTATCAAACAATCAAATCCATCATCACAACACAAGAAATGCATCAAAACTTCATAAATCTTATAAAAGAACAAATTATGTAAAACATACTCTTTGCAACAAAGGCATTGATATTTGGAATGGTTTGGAAACTTAACTAAAGAATATTAAATCCTGTACATCTTATAAAATGGAAACAAAGAAATACTTTTTACAAAATTATTTTTTTATTATTTCCCAAATATACAACATTATATGTTATTTCCTTTATTACCATTATAGATTTCTTTCTGTAAATAGTTTCTCATTATATTGCTTTCATTGGATCCTGCATTGGATCCGTTAACTAGCTTGTCTATTTATACTTTTTTATATATACTGAACTACTTCTATATACTTTAATAATACTTTCATTATACACTTATTACTCTCTGTAAATATAATAATTTTCTTCTTTCTTTATTCTTATATTTTTATATAATTCTCTTTAAACTTGTAAATTTTTTGAACTGATTATATGTAAATAGATATCGATTAATGAATATATCTTCCACTAGGGGTCTTATTCAAAAAGCCTTTTAGTTTTCTAGTAGGCCTCTAGCCCAACAAATAAATAATTCACATGTAATTAGTTCAAATGCATACATGCATGGGCGAAAAAAAATATCAAATAAATAAACCATTAGCAAAAGGACCCATAAATGCCGCCATTTTGAAAACGATTTTGGGGACACTTTTCCTAACTCAAAGGTAATAGGAGCACGCAGTCCAGTTATATATTGGGTAGTGTTTGAAACGGATTATCCCAAAGTTGGAACGAGATTGATACCGAGTCGCAGAATAAAGAACTGAGCAGAAGGGCCACTCGGGGGTAGAAGTGTCGTCGTTTTTCAGTGCGAGGTCTGCGAAGCTCGCAGCCAGTAAACCTGAGTAAACCTCAGCCAGGTCATAGCTATGGGTTTACTGGCTGCGAGAGTTTTCCGGAAGTGGTTTTCAGTAACCAGCGCGGGGACAAAAACTTCAAAGGTTCCGACCCGAGTGGCCCTTCTGCTCAGTTCCTTATTCCTGTTCCTTTTTCTGGTCACATCCGTTTTCGATTGTTGTATTTGTATGTATGCATGCATGTTGTCGTTAGTATTGTGCATGCATATAATATATCAACAACGTGTTTGAGTGTTTCATCAGGGGATCCAAACACGAGAAAACATGATGAAATCACGAGGCCGAAGGCCGAGTGGTTTTCTTGTTTTCGAGTGTTTGGATTCGATTCCCCTGATGAAACACGCTAAAATATGGCGTCTCAATCGAGCGATTGCAATTGGAAAATGCAATTAATTAAAATAAACCCTCATGAGATTCTATGAGTGTGTAAAATTTATTCATACAGTAAGTTGTTATTTTGCATAGATAATTGAGATCTTAAGAATTATTAGATGAACACCGGTTTTCATCTAATTAATATATTGGGCAATAACTGCATGTCCCAATTTAGATGTGACTCAGTGACTGGCTCAAACCTTAATGGTAAGAATCATAATTATACAAACATTCTAAGGTGATAACAAATTACAAATATATACCAATTGAAAATGATTGTCAAAGTTAAAACTTATACAGGTACAACTATAGGTAGGCTGTATAGACAGATAATTTATCTTATGAAAACTATAGACTTAATTAAATGAGCTAGGTCAATGAATCGTAGATATAGATATTATATTCAGAGATGATTTTCTGATGTAGTCGTGTTTATTTTTTTTATTATTAGATTATATATTGTTGCATCATAATTGCATGCGTAATGTATATATCCTGTAATAGCTGTATTTCCATTTATCAAAGGTGCTTAAATAATTCTTAATATATTTAATAACGTTGGTATAGAAGAAATCATTTTAAGAAGTTAATATAGTCGTGCCCCTTCTCTTTCCGGTTACATCAGATCTGAGATATGTAACAAAATAATATTTTTATTTTCACTTGCAATTTCATCTAACAAAGCGAAAATACCTTTGTCAATGCACTCGTTCGGAAATTCTAGGCTAATTGTTTTAAGAATATAATTTAGTAAACGTTCTTACGTTCTATCTCTAAAAGACAAATAAATTACCAGCTTGAATGCACATACAAGCATCAGAAATTCAGACTCAAACACTAGACTCGTCTTTCCGCACAAACAGTGGTTCAATAATTTCATTTCTGCGGGTTCCATCTGCCTGGACATCGTCCACACGGTAATGTTTTGTCCAATCTCCTGTTGTTCGCGGGTATTTTGCTGCCAACCATATTTTTGTGTTTTTCACGGCTTCGTAGGTTCCATCACTTTTTTTAGAAGCTGTAAGTTGCAACTCTACTTGTTCTTCGCCTTCTTTCTGAGCGATTTCTTTCATCCGTTTATTGAATCTCGCTACAGCAGCTTCTGCTTCGAGTTTTTCGTACTTACGAAGGGTTGGTAGAGATCCTTCAGCTTTCGAGAAACAACATCTTCGAACCGTGATGGTTAAACATAAAACAAATACAGATGACAAAATTAGAGACCAGGCAATCACCGTCGATTGACTTTTTATTTCGCTGTACTTCTCAGTTATTGTTTCCCGATCATCTTTGCTCATGCTTTGGAGAAGATCTTGAGAGGGTACGGGACCGAGAGAAAAACAAACGTAAAATTTCGTGTTGGAAAACGCGAGTATAAACCACACTAAACCGATAAAGGCACATTTCCCGATGGCTTCAAATGTTTTCCGACACACATGTGAACGATCAAAGTTTCCACGGTGACAGCCAGTTGCCAACTCCCAGAAGGATTTGTTCATGAGCAAGGCAAGAATTGAGAAGCATGCCCCTGGACCAAATAGAAAAAGACTACCATAAATACGGTGATTTACTACCGGACAATTGTAAAAACTGTCGTTGGTTAGAATCTGTTCCAGTGCAAAAAGAAAGAGGATAATGACCAAAGGTTTTAATGTCTTTCTTCCTGACTCAGACTCAAACAGTTGCTTGATAGAGCTGTTGAGTAACGCAAAGAATCCTGACACAGATGACATCGTTAACTAAATCAGCTTAAGACAAGTCTCAGTGACGAGCGCTAGCGTACTTTCCTTGTAGATATCTTGAACTTCCGATACTAAAAGTGAATGTTTGTATGAGTGATATCGTAGAATCTCGAAAGTAAGTGGGGCGGCTACTTTCGGAATCATCTGGGGCGGCTACTTTTGGAATTATTGGCCTCCATGCAAGACGGCATACTTTAAGAAGAGCGGATACTTTCAGAGGCGGTTATACTTTGGGATTGTTATATAGTTTAAGGGTGTGTTTGTTGGGTTACTCCAGAATAAGAGTAATTTCCAAAATATTCCGGAATAGCCCAATCTCTTGTTTTCCAAACGATAGGTTATCCTCGTTAATCTAGAGAGCTTAGAACAAACAGATATTCATGACTCGAAATATTACAATTTCACAATAGTTCCATGCACTTGTTTTAACTCATATCTTGAGTTTTCATGCAGGATGGCATTATTTTTTGGAATATGTTTTGTTCTATACTTTTTCAAGTTGTCGGCTGGTCTTGGTTTTTACTGAGAGCTTAGTGGGTGCATCCAAGCGATATTCCAGATTAGGTGAAGAGCTTCTAAACTATATATACTACCGTTCTCGCGGTACGTTATTCCAGGTATTCCTATTTCGGAATGGTCCCAAACTAACGCGCAGTTTTAGTTTTGGCCAAAGTACAGTGTGCATTTTATTTCAATCACTACATCTTGCACAACGTTTTAAAGTACTTTTTTAGTTGCTTTTCTTTTTGACAATTGCCGACAGTAAATACGTTTGATCTATATATACTGTATGAACTTATTCCTTTCCGAGGGCTTCCCCAGAAGTGAATAAAATCGTCTGGCTTAGCCAGAATAAAATACCAAAGACCAATTCGGACAAGTCTCGTTAACATTTCCTATAAAAACGCTGAAAGTAACCGCCCTTCTTAAAGTAACCGCTTCCTCAAAAGTATAGGCGCTTGCAATATTTATTGAAAGAGAATATTGTATCTTTTCTTCTATTTTTTGGTACTTTATTTGTTAACAATGTGAGATTCACACCGAGGGGAACAGGGCCGGACTAAGACTGTGGGGGGCCAGGGGCCACATTTTTGTTGGGGCCCTTTTCCAATTCCAATCGGTCTTACAAATTACAATATAATAAAATAAAGACACTGAATCACTGGTCAACTGTGGGACAAATCGCAGTTACAATCGTTAACCGAAATTTTAACGGCTCAGAAATACGTTTTACAAAACACTGAGATACGTCGTGCAAAAAATAACTTTGAACAAACAGAAACGTTAGTAACTTAGTATTAATTGGGTTGTTAAATAAAATACTCCAAAATGTGGGGGGCCCCAAATGTGGGGGGCCCGGGGCCCAGGCCCTGGTGGCCCCGCCCTTAATCCGCCGCTGGAGGGGAAGCCCTCGGACAGGAATGAGTTATAAACTCTCTCTCTCCTAATTTTCCAGCCGTCACTAGGGGATGTCCGGCCGAGCTGTCGCGGGTACGTCCGGCTCAGCCGTTATCTGAATGTACTTTATCCGATGCTGTCCCACATGCGGTTGTCACCGACGATCGCACGTGTATAAGTAATTGATGAAATTCATTCAGATTGTTCCAAGCTACACTGATGAGCTGTTGTACAGCGAAACACCGTGTCTGTAGATTGAACTATATATATATATATATATATATATATATATATATATATATATATATATATATATATATATATATATATATATATATATATAAAGTATAGTTTTACCTTAAAGTCTTCGCTACCAGAGGTTTCACCCTAAACGGGATCATCAGGCGACTGAAAAATATCGGTTAGTGGGCTGCTTAAATGCGTTAGTTGGAGCGTGGGTGTGGGCGTCGAAACGTTGCGCGCATTCCTTTGATTTAGGTTGTTGATCCGAAATCTGTTTTTGTGCCGACAGGTCGAAACTATTTCTGATCTTTTCTGTTTAGTAAGAGTTGTTTGTCTGCCTTCATGATGAAAAGTTTTTCGTCCAAACATAAATTGCATCAACAACCTAAATCAAAGGAATGCGCGCAACGTTTCGACGCCCACACCCACGCTCCAAACGAATGCGCCGGACGTTTCGACGCCCACACCCACGCCCCAACTAACCCATTTAAGCAGCCCACTAACCGATATTTTTCAGTCGCCTGATGATCCCGTTTAGGGTGAAACCTCTGGTAGCGAAGACTTTAAGGTAAAACTATACTTCATAATTTGTATTTTGCTCTATCTATATATGGTATTTAGCACTCTCTAACATTTCGTGAACCAAAACTCACTTATATATATATATATATATTTGTTGGAAAGGAGCTAGGCAAACCGTAACAATTAACAATCTCGTACTTAGAACCTACGGTCCTTTTGTTCAGCGCTAAAGATTAACACCACTGCCAAACGTTTGCGCATGCGTCAATTTGCAAGACTACAGTAAACATTGCAAGAAATTGGGAAATAGCCGTGTCAACAACAATCAGACAGTGAAGAAAGACTAAGTATTAAAAACTCGACTATTCATTTGTGTTTTAAAAATGGGGGCATGAAAATTACGAATGGAGCATTTCAGAATATATTATAATATTTACAAATTTAAAGAAGCCATGCACAAATTACCTACCTTACGTATGCTTGTAATTTCAACTTTTGTGTGTTTTCCCGCTCTTTTTTTGAGGTACGAGCTCGGACGTCGCGCAGGCGCAAAACGTTTGGCAGCGGTGTTACGTTCCCTAGGCCTAGGCCCCCTCTTAGCCTCTGCGGAAGAGAGAGATAACTGCCTAAGAGTGGCCCTATGATTGGATGAAGCCAATGGTGAAGTCTTTTTTTTGGATGAAAAATGATGATTGGATGAAAAATGGTGAAGGTCTTTTTTTGTTCGTAAAAATAGTAAAATTCTCTCACATTTTACAGACGTAAATACCGTTTCTGGATGATATAAACTTAATCAAAGATAAGTTTAAAGTTTAATGCTGAACGCCACCTCGTATAGTATACTCAGGGCATTTTGCAGCCACGTTGGGAGGTCGGCAAATATGGCCCTGGTACCGGCTGGTCGATTCTATAATCTGATTGGCCGGTTTAAGAACCCGATTAATTCAGATGAGGTATAATTTATTCATAAAAATTTGAATTGCAATAGATCCAATCTTCAAAGTTTACCCAAAGAATGAAAACGAAGAACAACATTAGATATATGTTCATGACATTTACATATATCCTGAATAATCGTGGGGAGCTGAGTATCATGATAAATAATACTAGCCAGTTGCTTTTAATTTATGTTAAAGGGGGTTCACATGAGTGATTCCGTGGCAGAGCGTTAAATATTTCTCACTTATTAATATTTATTCATGTATACGTATTATACACAAAGACCGCATAAATTTTCTTGCAAAAACACCCCAAACCTCTGGGTGTCACGTGACTAGCCGATGCCATGATCTGCCATTTTTTGCTTCAAATTAAATTTCAGCTGGAATTATTATTCCAGGTCTTCTGGGACATGCATGCGAACAGGTCAACATGTCCTCTCACTTGGAATTCAGGATTATCCTGAATTGACCGTACCGAAAAAGATGGCGGCGGTAACACCGCAGCCAAACGTTTTTTACCCCTTCGTAATTTTCTTTACCCTTTTTTTAAAACACAAATGAATAGTCGAATCTTACTTAGTCTTCATTGTCTGGTTGTTGTCGCCACGGGTAGTTCCCACTTCTCCTCTTGCAATGTTTACTCAGCGAATTCACGCATGCGCAAACGTTTGGCAGCGGTACATTTAACTACAATGCTTTGCGACCTCAAATCAGCTCAAATAACAACTACTAAAAATTGTTTATCATGCTAAGATGTAAGCAAGAACTTCATTCCTACCAAAGTTGATCGTTTTAAAACCATATCTTCCAATAATTCTGCAAGAAACAATATATTTACTGCACATAAAGGATTGTGGTTAAATGTACAAGTCGTCATCTTTTTCGGTACTGTCAAAGTGTCTAGAATTCAGGATTATCCTGAAGCCTAAGGGACTTCTCTGTCCCACATGCGGGATGTTAAACTAAAAAGCATATAACAAAGAAAATAGTAGGGGTGTTGTGGTAGGTTTTAGGGTTGCCAGGGGGGTTGTGGTTGGCTTTAGGGTCAATTTTACAGATGGGGGATGGGGTGGAGGGTTGGGATTTCATTTCTTTAATATTCAGGATTATCATGAATTCTAGACCATTTCACAATTAAGGATGATCCTGCATTGAAAATCTTTTTATTATAACGGTTGTTTAGTTTATAATTTTTCTAAAAGTTCATGTTAACTTTGATATATCTTTTTATTTACTTTTGTTATTTTATTGTTATAATTTTGTATATAATTTTTAATCTTAGTTTTATTTTTTTTGTAATTTTTGTTTCTGTAATTAATTTATATTTTATATATAGTTAGAACATCATTGTAACTCGTGTTGATAGATTGACAGGGCTCCTATTGATAACAGCATTTGTTTTAATTGCTGAAAGGATTACCCTGACTTGAATAAATAAAGGTGTGAGGATATGAGAGGATATGCTGAACAGGTGCATGGGCATTTTGTCTGATCATGCGCATAAACTGTGTAAAGCTCATTGTAAACGAGCTTGCGAGGGTCTGGGTCATAGAAATCTGGGGCGATGAAATGGCGGTTTTGACTTTCTGAATAACCAATAATCGCCAGATTTTAAGCTATTTTAGATGTTTTTTAAAAAAAAGATATTGAATGACAAAAGCTTTGTGTCCTATCACAAAAAAAAGATCAAAAAACCTTATCTTAAAATCTTACATTGTTTATATAAGTACAGTTTATAAAAATTCATATCTTGCGTGGTCAATATAACATTGATAATACATGTACTATGGTTTAGCTTTTAACTGTGCAAATTTTGTTGTGCAACTTGTTGCAAGACAAGTTGCAAGAGGGGTGTTACCCACTGGTGTGATCACACTTTGCAATGTTCTAATCTAACAATATTAATCCGCTGATAAAATTCAAGAAAACAATAGAACCTTTGCACATGACGTCAAAACTTCAAAGTTCCGCAGTTCAATCAACGTGGCTTCCGGTTCTTATGCACCTTGTGAAGTCTTTTGAACTATTAGTGTTGACGGGGCCCAATAAGGGTGACCAGCTGTAACTCCAGAGCCTCTCGTTTCCGGTAATAATTCCATGTCCTACATAACCCAAGTACTTCATGAAAGCCTTACCCCAACACACAACCTAACCTAAGGATGACCTCGTTTCCCGCCCGCTGGGTAAGGGGAACGTGGGCTCTGGAAACAAGATTGGAGCACTGATTACCTTTGAGTTTTAGGAAAAGTGCCCCCCAAATCGTTTTCAAAATGGCAGCATTTATGGGTCCTTTTCACTGACCTATATATATAACTGGACTGCGTGCTCCTATTACCTTTGAGTTAGGTCAGTTAGGAAAAGTGTCCCCAAAATCGTTTTCAAAATGGCGGCATTTATGGGTAATAATTCCAGGTAATAATTCCGGTTATACGTCCATGTCCTATTTACACGAATTGCCATCCTTAGGTAAGGTTGTGTGTTGGGGTAAGGCTTTCATACCATAATTCCATGTCCTACATAACCCAAGTACTTCATGAAAGCCTTACCCCAACACACAACCTACCTAAGGATAGCAATTCGTGTAAATAGGACATGGACGTATAACCTAATTCCATGTCCTAAATAACCCAGGTACTTCATGAAAGCCTGACCCCAACACACACCCTAATCCTAACCAATAAATTCGTGAATATAGGACATGGATTTATTATAAGGTCTTTTTGCTAATGGTGCAGGTCGCTGACCGATACCTAAAGACCGGACTGATGACACATGTTTTTAAAACTGCCTGTATTTTGCTCGGCATTCAGTCGAATTTATGTTATTTATAACTCGATAAAGTCTTCATATTTATAGAAGATGAAAGCTTTCTGACTGACGGGTTTTGACGGTCTTCCACTGTCCCAGTCTGATATAGTTTGTCGTCCGGCTTTCTTGTTTTAACGATGGGAAAATAGATGGACGAACTCGCCGTTTACCGGATTTTAAAACACCTGACAACCCACGGTCCGAAAATCTTCGGCGTGAGTTTCAAAAGTGCTCGGCGTGCTGGTGCACAACCACACTGCGGTTGGCGCACATATACAGCCATACAACTATTATATACAAGTCAGTGGGGTGGTCTGGCGCCGGTGTTCGTCGTGACCTTCCTTGGCACAGCACCTGAACGCTAGCCTGCGCCGCAGACGTCTAATTTAAACCCCGGTAGAGGGGTTTAGACCGGGCCGCTCAGCAACAAACATAAATAATATACATGGAAAAACCACCGAAATATTTTGTTTACACAAACTCGAGATCATGTTCTACTGATATTCCTATTTGAAATTAACAATGACCAACCATGCATGCATATTAACTCTTTCCTGTCCGAATTTGTCTTTAGTATTTTATTCTGGCTAACGCCAGACGATTTTATTCACCTCTGGGGAAGTCCTTGGACGGGTTAGCCCGGTTAACTGGGCTCACGCGATTAAAGTATCGTCTTATTTGAAACTCGCGTAAACTAAATGTACAAAGAAGAATCGATTTGGTTTAGATGTAAACGAATCCTAACGTTGATTAAAATCTCTTTCTGTGGCCGAGGAAAGAATTTCGTGACACGAGTGAGCCCGGTTAACCGGGCTAGCCCGGCTCATGTAAACAGTATTTTATTCTGGCTGACGCCAGACGATTTAATCACCTCTGGGGAAGCCCTCGCACAGGAACGAGTTATTAATGACGAGTTATTAATGAAGTAAGAAAATCGCTTTGTATTTACATAAATATTATTTTTTGCTGCCACATAAAGTACATGTCAGTGGTCGCTACCATAAGCAGAAGGACCCAATAAATGCCGCCATTTTGAAAGTGAAAATGAGGACACCCGCAGTCCAGTTATATATATACGTCAGTGGATTGGAGGCCTCCCAGAAACGAGTCGCCTACATCCATGTAAACAAGATAAATTAGAAAAAACGGCTACCTCTAAACTCTCGTTTTGGAAAATAACTGAAACGCGTCTGATTGCTCTGGAACCAACACAGGGTGCCCAGTTTAGCATTATGAATTAAAAAATCAAATTGGTGAACTTACTTGAACAGTTGAACGGGAAGAAATCACTTTGAACAGTTTGATTCCTTCATAAGTTCAAAGTGATTTCTTCGCGTTCAACTGTTCAAGTAAGTTCACCAATTTGATTTTTTATTCATAATGCTAAACTGATTTACATGCGAACCAAACATCCGGCTATACTTCCGGTCATGCAAAGCGAAGGCACGCGAGCTTCAAATGACAAACTGAGGACTTGGGATGAGTAAGAGAAGCCAAGAAGGCAGAGAAAAAGAAGCAAAGTTTTGTTTCGTTGTTTTCGACGACGACCACGATTTCTGTCGGGTTTTTTTAGACAGAACTCCTTGAGTCCTTGTCATGGCAGTATGCGACTCTTTTAAATACCCAAGTGTCATACGCGGTCGGATTTATGGATGGAAGTAGGGAATTATGTGAGGAGAGCGAGTCTTCTGCACTCAAAGTCAATGAATTCGAAGCGGAGGAGCTTTCGCCATATGACAGTGACACCGAAGATATAGACCTCGACGAGTTTGTCAGCAGTTTGCCCCATAATGTTAACGATTGGGCCATCTATGAGAAGGAGAACTTCAGTCTTGAAAAGATAGGAAACGGCTTCTTTGGTGAGATATACAAGGTAAAATTGCAGAATACAACGAATGATTATTTTAATATACGTACGCGACGAATGGTAGTTATATACATATTCTACTTGTAGCTGACATCTGTGACTAATAGATTGCTGTCTGCGTCGATAAGGATTAGACTTAGTTTGGCAGTATTTTTTAATTTAAGTAATCGTCTACAAATATTCTTTTCTGTTTATAGGCTACCGAACCCAAAACCAATCATGTTCTAGTGCTGAAAATGATGAAGAAAGCCAGTAAAATGAAATTAATGTGCGCCGAAATTCGTCTGATGTGTCGACTAAATCACCCGAATATTCTCAGGTAAATGCTAATTGTTTCCTCATATACCGTGTATAATCGTTGTTACACGAATCATAGGCATTTCTCGCTTTGAAATAGAAATATTTTACATTATTTTTTGGCTTAGATTTCTTGGTGTGTGCATTGACTCTTCCGGAATCCATCTGGTGACGGCGGTAAGAATATATTTGATTAGAATTGTGAAATGTTTGTGTCCTTTTCTGTTCTATTTCCTCTTCATTTGGGGGTAAACATCAAGAGATATAATCTTAGTTTTGTCCTATCCTATTTGCTTTTGTTGTGTAGTACATGGACATTGGGAATTTGGAGGAAGTTGTTGCTGATGCAAGGGAGCCATTGCCATGGTCTCTTCGGATGAAACTAGCTCATGATATTTCCAAAGGCATGGCCTACTTACACGCGGTTGGCGTTATTCACCGCGATTTGGCCTCCAAGGTTTGTTGCTTGTTGATTTCGTGGGTGCGATTTACTAATAGCATTCCGTTGCTTCCGTTCGTGTAGTCTTGAAATTCGAAAATTACGTTGATAGACTTGATATTTATTGTCTATTTATGTGTTGTGCCTGTTATTGTTGTGTTTAGAACATACTAATTTCGAACGAAAGCGGTGGATATTTGGCTGTTGTTGGGGACTTTGGTCTGGCAGCGAAGATCCCTTCAAGGTACGAAATTAGGAACACATGTCTTTCATATTCCTTCAGTTGTTTGTTTCGAATTCATAACAAAGCTTGTCCAATACGTGCCAAGCACGGGAAAGGGAACACTTTAAGCAACCCCGCCGTTGGACCAAAGTCAAATATTAAACAGCATTAATTACAGTAAAGGTGTTTTGGTCTGTTACTTGTCATAGTGATCAAATTGCAGCAAATTCTCCGCTAGTTGCCCTGGTTTGGTTCTGATCTCTGTTTGTTTAATTCATGTGATTTGCTAACATAACAATAATACACGTATCGGATGACCTTCATGACCACTTTCGAAATTCCTGCACTGTGTTTGACCAGGAACTTTTTTCTGGTAGATTGTCTGACTTTGTCGTAGAAAGAATGTTGGGTTTAACCTAAATATTTACCAGTTCTTTTGAACCATTGACAGATGTGGTTTTTATATCACGAAAGGCCTTTGTCTGGAAGAAATTAAACACTGGAAAATGATATATGAGAATGGCCCGCTCTCGAAAACACAATGCTAATTTCGTTTGTTTGCCTTTGTTGGTTGTAATGTTCCAAACTAAAATTCACTCACTAGTTTAATACTATCTGCGAAAGGCAGCTGTGGTAAGAAATATATTAACAAGTTCAACGTTCTAAATTAACCTCAACAGACGGAATATCAAGTTTAGGTCACCCACTCGTTAAGATTTTATCTCGTATTTCAATATAGAAGATATTTTTGTTCAGTTGCCAGACTTTTATTAAATTCACAATTACTGAATGCATGGTTGTTTACACAAATCAGAAATGCAGTGCAGTTACAAAATATTCGCACGGTTTGCCGTCTTGGTTGAAATACTTTGAGCTCTTAACATATTGCACTGTGATAAACAGTCTGCCATCTACAATACAATTTGTCACTTTTCTGTCCAATCGCGTGATAAGTAAATCGTTCTTGATGGCATGTCTCAATTTATCAAATTCGCACTTTTTGCGCTAGCTTTAAAATGTCACGCACTCGCACCATCTGCTGTGAATATGTCAAGCTCAAGCGACAAGTTTATTTGCCAAAGACCCAAAGTACTTTTAAGCACAGTAGATCGGACCGTACTGGGCTTTTAACAGCTATTCATGTGTAAAAAAACTCAAGTGAGAACTCTAGGTACATGTAGTGAATGGATCTATCAGTGTTATGGAAACATGTACAGTATTCTTTGTTCTGGCATGCAGAGCAGAGTCCCTTATTGTGCTTTATCTATTAATTTAGGTTAATCTTTAGGGCAAAGATTGACATCTTTTTCTAATATGTGTCAGTTGATTATTGTTGATGATTATAAGTGCACTTCTTGAAGACGTTATCTGTGTCATATTTAACTTTTATATTATTATCTGCATAGATAGGCAAAGTTTATCAGGTGAAATATAGTATATTAGTTTTACTGAGTTGGAGACACAACTGACTCATTATAGTTTTCTTGTACCCATTTATAACAATTTAGTGATGTATAAATTGATCAAAGCTTTTAGGAGTTGATAAACAAACATTGTCTGTACCCCCTGCAGTTACAGTCTAGCATCACTGTATATATGTCTGAGCCTGAATGATGAGTTGGTGAAGAGATGAAGTTTATAATTACAGACTTGGTGATTTCAAATATCTAAAGTATTTATAAAGAATAACTGGTTAGTCTACTGTATGTGACTACACTGCAAACTGAAGAAAGCAAAAACTTACATATCATGCTGTAAGTGATTTTAATAATTTGGATCCTGACTGTTTTAACTTAAAGTATGTCTCTTGCTCATTTCAAAAATAAATTACTTAAGCTATGATTTCATTCGTATTATCTTAATTCAGTGGTATTACCGTAACTTCTTATATACTTGTTGCATGTATCCATTCATATTCACATTTTATTGTAATAATTCTCCTGCCAGGCTGTTCTGAAAACCACTTTTGTGATGAATCCACCCCAAATAAGGATTGTTGTTGTTATTATAATTATGCAATTTTGATTAAATAGCGAAATTGCACTTTCATCATGTTTGGCAGCTTCTACAAGGTTGTGTGAAAGTTTGAGAGATGAGGAATGGTGGTGACAACACAGGCTCGATGAGGGTGACCAGTGAGTGTTTCTGCAACCATTTCATGTTCTTCCAAACTTGTAATCCAAAAGTGTATAACACCATGGGAATTAGAAAAATGAAACTAACAAACATATTTCAAATAGCTCTTTTTTGTCAGAATGTTAATTTGTCGAACTTATGCAATGCATATAAGAGCTAGAGCATCTTACACAAGGCTAGCCTTGTTTACAATGTGATAAAAGAAACATAGCTTTCAACCAATTGTCACAACACTTCTGGGATGTTTTTTACAATTACCTTAAACATACCAGTACACTACAAATGTTTTACAGTCAAAATGGAAATACCTAACCAGGGGTGGACTGGGTACGGCAGAGGGGCCCGGGCAATTAATTGCTGTAAAAGAGGGCCTGGTTTCCAAACCAAGTTGTTGTGGGTCCGCATGTGTAGGGGGGGATGCTCCCCCAGAAAATTTTGAAATTATGGGTCTCTGATATGGCATTTCCCGCATTCTGACATCAGTTTTGAGCAAACTTTTAATAGTTTTAAAACATATTTGTAATGGTACATTTCGTCATTTTTTACAAATATTTTGTCCAAATTAGGCTTTAAATAGTATATTAGTTTGTGAAAACATACATTAATGCTGAATGTAAAAATATGCATGGATTGTAAGGTCAAAGCCTGTTAAGGCCGGTTACCAATTAAAACAAAGGACGACGCATTTCCGTAGGCATTCTTTCCCATGTGCTAACCACTTATCGACTATACAACATATATTTTAATATGATTGTAGATCAGATGTTTGAAGCATTTCAAACTTTTTAGATCCACATTTTCTTTTTGAGTAATCTCAACAAATTGTAAAGAACGACTCTATATTAGGTAATTAGGAGGAAAAAAAGGGGAAGATTGGTCCACTTCCCTCCAACTCCGTGGACCCTAAACATTGTTCTCTTTTCAGAGGAGCTTCTTCTTGCAAGTCGTTCACCTTTTTTCTTCATAATTCTGGAACTCGAAATGTCAGAAGAAACTATAGCTTCCACTATAAACGCTAGATAATTATTTTATCCTAAGCATGTATTTCCTGATTGATACATAGCCTTTTTTTGCTTTTGCAAAGTCAAACAAATTTAAGGGCCCAAAGGGGGCCGAACAGGCAAGGGACCCACCGGGCCAGTCCGCCGATGTACCTGACCCACTTCGGCTTCTGTAATTTGTTGCGTATTACTGTAGTGTATTTTTGTAGCTGTTACAAAAACATGAGAAAAAAATCTAGTGATAAAAGTTGCTTATTCTTGATGTAATATTAATATATCAACAACGAGTTTGAGTGTTTCATCAGGGGATCCAAACACAAGAAAATGTAATGAAAGCACAAGACTGAAGGCTGAGTGGTTTAATTTTATTATAAAATTTATAACAAAAATGTTTATGTAAAAAGTTGTACTTTTGAGGATGATTTTACCTCATTTTTATCTCTGCAAAATCAACTGCATTGCTGTTCTTATGACAACATATACATGTATTTGCTGTATATGGGGGGCTCATTACTGCTATTAAAGCAAGATCGATCAATTGAATTCAAAAGTTTAGAGAGTGGACAAAGTCTTAAAAATCCTGCTTTTTAACTACTGGGATTTCATCGTGGACTGACTTAATCCTATCTAGACAGAGCCACAGAGGTGGGGCTGGAAAGTGCCATGCCAACTTTAAATGTTTATATCTTACTGTAATGTATATGTACAGGTATAATATATACACTATGACATATATAACAAAAGTGTAACATACAGTACACTGTATTAGAATTCAGCAATACCGCCACCTGTCAAAATTTTATTACATACATTTAATAATAGCTCCTCCACCCCCCTCCCTCCAACATACACACAAGAAGTTAAAAAAACTGCCAGTCTATAGATTTAGGGTTAATACATATGTACTGTAACTTTGAAATCAGCATTGTGCATCACTTTTGTAGTAATACAAAACTCAATGTTGTTGGATCTCCATACTGGATGGCACCTGAAGTCTTAAGGAATGACCAGTACAATGAAACTGTAAGTACAAAATACAGTACATTTTAAATCATTCTTTAGAAATTAGTGAATTACTGCAGGGTTCGAATTAACATATCGCGATTCGCAAATCACGATGCACTTTTTGAAATATGCGATCCAAAACAAACATAAAAACTCCAAAATTGCGATGCAAAGTAACCGCTGACTGCCTTCCAATAACTTCTTCGCAGTGTAAACAACACAGCCTTGGATAGTTCTCACGTTACATCACATCGTAACAATAAAAACGTTGTGAAACTGAAACACTGCTACTGTAAATTTATCCTTCATAATTCAGTGAGATTTTGAGCACAAAAATAAAACAAACACATGTCATTTCAGACACAGTTGTTTCGCCTGCAGTTTCAAACGTCACATTTAATATGAGTAAAATGCTTGGAAAGGTTCGAATTATGCACTGATGAGTTTGATGTTTGAAACAAAGCTTAAATAAATGTGTTGTTTTTTTTAGCACAGCATTTTCGATTTCTAGTCTAATCCAGAACTCCAACGCCGCTTCTGTAGTGAAAGTGGAAGTTGAAACTGGGGGGGTTAGTCCCAACCCCCCTACTTTTTCGACAAAATATTTTTGCAATGCACTTTTCAAATGTTAATTCGAACCCTGTACTGATATCTTTTAGCTGACTTATTTCATATAGAAATATATATTTATTTCATTGGCTAGATTAAAAAAACCAGTATGGTAATTAAAAAGCTGTTAAATCAGGAATAAGTTAACTCTTTGCTGCCTAGGGTGAGAGTGCTATCACAGTTCTATCTTCATAAAATTGTCTGGTGTTATAGACAAAGTGAAACAATAAAGGGGCCGTTTTTGGCAGGCACAGGCAGGAATGGGTTAATACTGGACTGTACAGCACATATTTAGCCCTGTCACTCCCAATTTTCTGGGAGCTCTCCCATTGATGAGTAAAATCATCTGGCGACAGAGTAAAATAATAAAGTACAGAAAATGCTGTATTTGGGTGTGAAAGGGGTAAAGTGATAGGTTATATCACTCCCAACTTTCTGGGAGCTCTCCCATTGAGGAGTAAAAGCATCTAGCTTAGACACAGTAAAATAATAAAGTATGGAAAATTCCATATTCGGGTTAACCCTTTCAGTACCACGCACAATTTTACTCATCAATACGGAAACCTCTGGTACTCTAAGGGTTATTAAAAAATAATGTTAATACATTGTACATGTAAATTGTTGTTTACTTTTAGGTTGACATATTTTCTTATGGTATAATATTGTGTGAAATTATTGGTCGTGTTCATTCAAGTCCAGATGAAATTCCAAGGACAAATGTATGCATTTTCTGTTGAAAACGTTTTATGCTAGACTGAGAACATTTTGTGATTTGTCACCCTACTGTACAGCTAGAAAAATTCTGCTTGAGTCAACCATCCAATTGCTATGATTCAGTACATTTTCATTCAAGACAACTTCATTTCTCTTTCCTTTTTTTGGTCTGTCTGTCTGTCTGTCTGTCTGTCTGTCTGTCTGTCTGTCTGTCTGTCTGTCTGTCTGTCTGTCTGTCTGTCTGTCTGTCTGTCTGTCTGTCTGTCTGTCTGTCTGTCTGTCTGTCTGTCTGTCCATAAGAACATTCCTTCCCAGATCTCTAATCCAATCTACTATGTACAGTAGCTACCATAGGCTGAATCATATCTTATTACAGTGTTTATAACTTACAACTAATGAATAAAGATTGACATACCATTCTACTTAGACTCCATTGTTGTTGTATTTTTACACACCACTCTATACTTCTCATTGTTGTACTTTCCATGTCTTACTTTTAGCAATACGGGCTTGACGTGGATAAGTTCAGAGAATTGGTTGAGGGATGTCCACCAGAGTTTCTTCAATTAGCAGTATGCTGTTGTCAGGTAACCAAGCATGGATTTCGGCTAGCTAATGTTATTGTCATAACCAGTGGCGGACACTTGACGAAATATTTGGGGGGTGAGTGCCAAAGGCACGAGCCTTCTAGGGGGGTGCGGGGGCATCCCCCCGGAAAATTTTTAAAATTTGGATCTCTGAAATGGCATTTGCAGCATTCTGAGAACACATTTTGTAAAAAATTTTAGGTTTTCAAAACACTATTTTAATGGTGCATTTTGTTATAAATCACATGCTAAGCATAAAAAAACAACATTTCAGAGAAAATATTTTGCGAAGCAAAATTCAAATGACAATGGGAAAATGCGAAGCATCAAGCATGTTGTAACTTGTAAGAAATTTCTTTATCCAAACTTACCTCATAACACTTATTTTGTGGGATTAGAATACTTTCGCTTGTTTTTATTAAAACACGCCATTTTGCTGCTGTTGTTATTGTAATAACTAATAAGTAGTGCTTCCACTTCTTGAAATGAAAACTTTCTTGTGCTTCCACATTTCAAAATGAAAGCTTCAGCTAAAATTATTGTGGGGTGGGGGGGGGGGGGGGCGATTGCCCCCCCCCCCTCGCCCCCCCTAGTGTCCGCCACTGGTAATAACATAGAAAACTGTACACACGATTTGCTTAATGTCTGTCTGTCAAAAATGTCCTTCGCATAGCAAAAGCATTATACCAGACTCGGAGTCTTTCGTCATGAACATGCCGCTTTGTTGATTTGTATTAAATTTCAAGAAATTTAACAAAAAAAGAGTGAGTTTCAGTCTTTCAGAGAATATTATACTTCATATTGGTAGTATACATAATATGATATTTGCTTAGCTCTGGACTTCGGTTCGGGCCAATATGACGACGCAGGTGCAAAGCCGGCCATATTGGTGTCATATTTTGGTGTCAGCGTTTGAGTTATCTATAGAGTTAGTGACCTAACAAGAATTGAAGTGCAACGACTGCCTCCTCCACTGACGAAAATTATTTATAAGTCGTAAATTTCTCTGTTGAGTTTCGCTGCTCAAGCCTAGAGCGCGCGCAATGCTCGTGCTTCCTCAGTGGGCCCCACGGCTCAAATTCCCAATTCTTGAAAAGTAACTGGAGACGTAACTTGCGAAAAACTGAGGAGAAAGTTAGTATAGCACTAGACCGCGTAGGGAACTGAAACAAATGTACAAAGACGACATTGCTTCATTTTTTACCGCCACTGCAATGCAGTTAGCGTTTTACGCAATATTTACTGGTCTGTGACTCTATATAATATAGTAACATTGCTTTTGTGCTTTTCATTATAGCTTGACTCTCAGTCGCGTCCTCCTTTCGAGGTGACGGCAAAATTCTTAGAATTTATCCGACAGCTGACTATCGTTGAGGGATCGCCGATTAAGCTGACGCCAAGACAGTGTGAAGGAAACAAGCGGATGTCAGCTAACATTGAGGACTGGATAATGGACTCGAAGAGAGGGGCTGAACTGTCCCCGACGAAGAGCTTTCCTCCATGTGACGAAACATGCGTATGTGCAGATGGCATCGCCATCGTTATCAACGGTGCGTACGGGAAAGACAAGTTACCCGAGGAAGAAAAGCCTGTGGTTGGTAGTACTCCTTGCCGCCGAGGTCATTCTAACAAGCGCAGTTCATTTTTCTCCGGAATTCGCTACAAATACTTCAAGCCTTCTGTTGTGACTGAAGATCTGGTAAAGAATACTCCAAGTAAACTGGCTGGATTTTTTAACCGGGTGTTGCATGTACAAAAGAAACACAAATTTGATGGGAGAAAGAAGAGATCAAAAACTACTAGTGATGTGCCAGACGCCTCGCCAAAGTTACGTTCGTTTCGTCTGTTTGGAACTCCTAAGGACAAGAGCGCAAGTGATGTTCAAACGAGGCCAGCGGTCAACGTGCAGTTTGATGGAACGAACGGTGGCACGTGGAGGCCTTGTGTGAGTCACGATGACGACAACCAATCAAGCAGTTCTATACCAGAGTTTGCTGAACTTCTTCCGAATAACTCTTCTAAACCTTCACACTCCTTGACTTCCGATATGTCCTCGGAGATCGGCGAGCACTCAAGTCGGCGCAATTCGTCGGAAAGTTCGTGCACTACCGTTGAACAATCGAGAGCAATTTCTCCTCTTCCTTTGGATGATGTTGAGCTCCATAACGGCGGCAGCTCTGAGACGAACGATCCATTTCTTATGTCATGGCCACAAACCTCTTTGCGTCAAGCCACCGGTATTTCCAGTAGTACGGACTTGAACGGCTTTTGTGACATAGAAAAGCCCATACCTCGTTGTCATTCGGAATCAGACGTTTGTGCTAATAACGAGGCAACGTCAGGAAAAGCAAGGTCTTTTTCTACTTATCGCTATCCGAAAACAACAAAAAACAAGAAGTACTGGAATTTTTTGAATTTTTTTCAAAAACGCGGAAAAGAGAAACAGAATACAGTACGTAGCGATAATTGATGTCAGTCGTTATCCTGGACTTGGTAAGTTGTTTTTTGATTGTTTTTGTTGTCATAAATCTCTTTCAAATTATAGTGATGCAGTCATTTTATTTTTTATATGCATCTAAATGCATGAAGCACAGCTATTTAATGACTTGAAAGTTGCAATGGAAATGCCTGTTGAGAAATTTTATTGTTGGGGAATTATAGTGAATGAGAAAAGTCGAACAAACCATGAAGAGTAAAAAGACATTTTCAACATTGTAAACATTCTACCAAATCTTCATCGTCTTCTTCCTCTTACTCCTCCTCTTCATCTTTTCCTTTCAACCTCCCAATTTCAAGTACATTTTTCTCAATGGTAGCGTGGAGCTGGAGTTGGAGGGGGTGGAGTTGGAGTGGGTAGGAGTTGGAGGGGGTGGAGTCGGAGTGGGTCGGGGAGGGTGGAGCTGGAGTTGGAGAGGGTGGAGTAGAGTGGGTAGGAGTTGGAGAGGGTGGAGTTGTGGGATATCGTTTTACAATCCATGAACAACTACTAAATACTATATAGGGTTTTATCTGGGTACGAGGTTGCAAAGTCACACTGTATTCGTACTTGCAGTTTTATACGGAATGGACATTACTTGATTGTTTTTACTATAAAATTTAATTTTACTTTCATCTTATAGCCTGTCCATTACGTGGATGTGTCTTGCGGCTTTCGTTTCTCCACGATGAATTAATTAAACAAGGTTTTGCCAACTTGATGGAAAATCCGAAGATACTAGAAAGTTACAATTCACATTGAAATGCGGCAGGTAGCTTTAATTTGCGGAACCTTGAAGTTGGTAGAATTGCCAAATTTCCTGAATATTTTGAGTTATATGATGCGAGTATCCCAGTCTGTGTCATACTCCACTGCATGCTGATGGCAGAGTCGTGAGGTTTAATAAAGGTTAGTTTTTGTCAGTGTTAGGCAAACATATGACCTGCAGCGCGAAATAAATTCGGTGTGAGAATTAATGAATGCTTCAGCTTGAGTGCACAATCTGCGGCTAACGCAAAGTTGCCCTATTTGTATATTACAATATAGATTAGATCAATATGAAATTCTATTTAAAACAAATTATGTAAATAGAATAATTGAATAATGTGCTAAAAAGCATGCTTTATCTAGATTGTATAGACGTTTTTCTCCGTATTTCTTCTTTAACTAACTTTTCGAGTTTACAATTCAACATACCTCTTAATTTCAGTAATGTACTCCATGTTTACATCAGTAAGATAATTCATTCTTCGTGCTTGAACGTAAACAAGCAATACTAATAATGTCTAGCACACTTGAATGTTGTAATTTTTTTCAATGAAGATATCTAGTTTTGTTTTATCTGCAGCACGCTTTGTACTCGGTCACTACTGTTCTTGTGGAGGCAGTGTGGCACACACATGTACAATACAAAAACAGAAAATGAAACACAGGACCAAAAAATGAAGTACAGTGTTTATAGTCTGACGCACGCACCAAAATGATTGTGGGAGAATTCGAAAGTGTATTTTCGAATTTTCCCAAATTCAAGTGTTTGTTTGCATCAGGTTGTATAAACATGCACAGGGCGTCCGTTTTCAACTTCTTTATAAAACAAAACTAGAAGTATTGTGAGAAGTCATAGCTAGCATCATGCAAACACGATAACTGACCAATCGCATTATGCGTTATTTGCAACTAATTTTAAAAAAACTGGAACACCCAAATGTACAAAAACAAAATTATTACAACGAACGCACTGTCATTGAAACCAACCCAAAATTCAAATACACAAACGCAAATGAATACGGTCATTAAGGCTGTTTTCATTACGTCCGCTTTGCCCGCGCGGGCGGAGCGGGCTTTGAAAGTTGGAAATATTTCAACTCCCAAGGCGAACTAAACAATGCACGCTCCGCCCGCGCGGGAAAAGCGCACGTAATGAAAACAGCCTTTACCGACAACCGAGTAACAGACAAATTGTTAACGCTTTACGCAGATTTATGAATTTTTAGGAGCTTACCAGTTTGTCTTATTCGAATGATCGTAGTAGTTCGAGCTATATGATTCATAGTCTAAGATGCGGGAATCGAACCTTCTAACAGTGACTCAATAGTTAACATAATATTTTCAGCATAGAGTTTACTTTAGTTCTTGCTGTACAAGCTGTTGTAAGTTGTTTTACAAAGTCACAAAATTCTAAGCTCTAAACAACTCAACCCACAAGGTTTGCGTATTTGGTTTTGCGTTTGCGCATTTGATTCTCCGTGTAGGTGTATTTGGTTTCGTCTTCTATTACACTCTGTACCATTTGCTGGAGCGCCGACAACGCGCCACATTTTACGTCTATTGTAGTATGCTCTTTCGTAAAAGGTCGACGTCTTCCCAATTCCTTTGCGTTCCTTCCCTAAACCTCTGTTCGCATCGCCACCAGTGACCTGGTGATGCCTAGGTTTAACCCTTTATTTTGTTTTCATATATAAGCCAGGTTAGAGACATTACTAGTGGGTCAGGTTTGTTAGTCGGTTAGGTCACCTACATAATCATGCTTTGCGGTTTCAGTCAAGGGGAAAGACTGGTCAGCTAAAAGAGGAAAATTAGTTATTTTTTGTGTAATAGTTCTTTTTTGTTGATCTGACGTGTTGGGTTACAGTGCTGAGGGTACATTTGGTGATTTGGGGGACGCAAGAGGATTGGGGAGGCGTCGACCAGTTGGGCAGACAACCGTTTACAAATGTCTCTGTAAAAAAACCTGCATTTAGTTTATCAACATTGTTAGAATCAGAATTATATTTATGAAAATGAATTATACATGCATGTGGTGCCGTACGTGGCAACCTAGAAAAGTGCATGTTTAGTAAATTGAAAAATTAAAAAAAATAATAAAGAATTAACACGTCTTAAATCTTGTGTCTGATTGACTCGAATGGCGGGTTAAGGTAGCTCTCGATGGTTCTCATTTGTCCAGGAAATTCTAAGAGATTATTAACCGAGTGCGAGGTCTGTACGAAAAAATCGGAACGAGGACGAGGTCTTGACAGTACGAACTGAGTGGATAAACGTTCAGAAACATCAGATTTTGTAATTTATCCGATAAAATAAAAATGGGAAAGACCAACAGGATCTTCAACTGTGTCGCCCCAAGCATGTGAATCGTGGTGGTGGAACGCAACATGCAAATTTATTGAGGGCATTGAGGCCCGTTTAAAATGTCTCATTAATCCCGAAAATTAATCTAAAATAGCAGTAACATTTACCTGGGCATTCAATTATTGAACGCAGAGATGCGAAATTTGAAGCAGCATGCAGTCGCATTTCAGCCGAATCGAATTCGACATTTTCAGAAGTGCGACATTTGAAACAGGTTCATGACATGCATTTCAGCCATGTTGGTATATATATAAAGAAGTAAAAGTGGAAGTAAATTTAAAGCAATTAATAATAGCCAACATGCAAGACGAGGAAGGAAGGAGGTGGGTATGAGGTTGACGCAAAACGTGTACAATGGACCTTAACTGGGGCAAATATCTAAATTCATCTTATCCACTTTTGTCTTTTAACAAAATACACGAGAACCCAACGACATCACTCCATATTCAAGAAACGTATTTTCCGAAACAAATCTGAGAAACCTTTGATATTTGTGAAGAAACGTCCTGCGGATCTTATCGGTTTCAAACACGTTACCCTATATAGACTAATATGCATGCTGTACAAATGATTGGAGGGGAAAACAGGTTTTATATCACGATCTGAGTATCCTGGAACGATAGTATCTACATTGTCATTGGTCGACTATCCATTGTCAGAGCCATTCTATTCTTGTACTTCAGTAACTATGAAAAAGAAAATATATGTTCAGTCAGTATTAGTGGGCAATATATACAATATTATGAATGACAACAGAAAATAAAGAGCAAAGAAGATTTCACCTCCAGGAATGTTTATTTTGTTGGATAATAGAACATCGGCTTGGATTGAAGTCATCTTTAAGTAGATCTGGTCGGAATTTTTCTGAAGAAAAAAAATTGAAATATATTAGCCATTTCAGAATTGCTCCACAGACCTGGGAATAGCAAGGTTGACAATATTGTCATTGTGTGGGGCTGTTTTAGGGGACGGGTTCTGTGTTCACGTGCCCAAAAACAGTCCCATAATGCAATTGCAACCTACGAATTATCCAATCTTATGAGCAATTCCGAAATAGCTAATAGTTTCTTAAATTCTAGACACGAGGAAAACATATATTGACATTGAAGTGTTGTGAGTAAAATATAAAATATTGCACATCAGATATGGTTTTGTATGTGAACTTGCGAGCAATTTCCGAAAAGCGCATAAGGATTTAAGCCAATCGCCGTTTACTTCGTTCCGGACAGAGCCGATGGCTCCTTGTCGCTGGACAAAAGGATCGCAGGCTCTAGGTTCGAGATTGTCCAATATTAAGAAAGTAAGAAAAGCGGACTTTAATGGACCTTTTACCTTTTAGGAAAAACCCGCAATGCATTGTGGTAGTTGGGTATCACTTCACTTCCAGGTGAAATGGCTGCCGCGAGGCGAGCACTTTTACTTGGAAGAATAATTGATTAGTTTTAACCGCTTTTATCTTTCGAGAGTAAACTTTACTTATTGCAGCATAACTAGGGGGGTATTTACTACATTCTGTGAAAAAGGTAATGAAGTTACTGCAGTCGTTGTCGAGAAAGTCAATTCGGAGTGATCGACTGAGCGAACACGATTCGAACAAAAACATTTATGAAGAAAGGTCTGTGCAAGCGTTTGCAGGTGAGTAAGCTTATCAAGTGGCGATCAATAAAATATTTTGCTATGTGGATATTTGTTTGTAGTTTATCTGTACAGATCGTGTCGTTTTTGCAATTGTGCAGGTCTCTTTAATGCCTTTTTTCGCTTATTGAGACTGACAAAGTTTGGCCATGCTTTCGATCAGACGTTCGATAAACAATACCCCTACTAACAATGTTTTGGTTCTGTTTTGGACCGAAAACTAAGCTTGTCCAGTGAGCAAAAATTCAGGTTTTTACAAGAGCTGCAACTCAAAAGTGCTTTCGCGAGTTTTGCAGCCGTTGTTTTGCTTATTTTCTTTGTGTCTTGATTCGTCTCCTCCCAAGTAATTTAGTAAGTTCTAAAATATTATGCACTTGTCAAAGTTTAGCCCCAGGGTAGGGGGAACGATCAAACCCAGGGGGATTTGACATTTTTTGAAAATTTACTTCAAATTCCTTACCCAGGGGGCAAACATTTGTGTCAAATAAAGAAAAAAACTTTTCTGTGGTTCCACCATTGTATCAATATAAATGCACATATCAATGTTAAGCCCCAGGGTGGGGGCAACCCACAGGGATATTGACTTTGTGGGGAAAAATTGTCAAATTCCCCTGTGGTAGAATAGCCTTGTTGGTCAAAATACCCCTCCCTGGGAAATATGAAGTGCTAAAATATAATATTAAGATAATTTTATGTGTCAAAAATCCCATCCCTTGAGAAAGTCAAATTTCCCCTGTCTCGGGGTGTCGATCAGTCAATATCCCATGGGTTGCCTGCTTCCCCCCCCCCCTGGGCCTTAACATTGATCAGTGCATAACAATTTATTCAAGGGGAAACAACATTGACAGCATAATAATAAAAGCAGTCAGTACAAAATATACTTCAGGTAGCTGGACATTTTTAATATTAACAAACAAATAAATGATAAACTAGGCTAGGAATAGCAATGCTAGAACATGCTTACAGCATCCTCTTTTAATACCAGCCTTACACATAGATAGCACAGACAATTTATTCAGTTATTTGATTCTGTTTTGACAACACCAGTAGAGTTGTCACTGGCTAATTCAGTTTGCAGATGCTTTTGCAACAGCTCATATAGGTAAATAAAGGTGGAAGAATTTCAAGTCTCTTGTCCATCGCTTTGTCTCACCTTGGCACAGTTTGTTGCCTCCTTCGAAGTGCAAGGTTCATCCTTCATATTAATACATTATATTCTAACTAATTTAACTATTTTAATATTATAAATATATTCCTAATATGTATATACAGTACAAACATTTATAATTATTTCATTTACAAACTATTCAACTATCAACATGTTTAACAAGTTAAGCCAAACACTACAAATGTTATTTTAGGTTAAAATATTATATTACTGTAATAAGCTACTGTATTAACTCGGTTGTATTTATAGTTCTAGAACACTGCACAAACACAAATAAAGTTTATATTTATACCTTGAGTTTTTACTTACTAATAATATCTAAGTAACTAAAACTATTTGAGAAAGTTCAATGTATACACAACATGTACAGAGAAACTTTTTCCACACTTTTTTTTTAATATTTAGTAAGTAAACAATGTTGAATTTAAATTATTTTACGACATATTAAAATTAATGCACCTGTCAATGTTAAGCCCCAGGGGAGGGGGGATGGGCAACCCAATGGGACTTAACAACCTCCATGTCCCCGTGGGCTAGGAATTTGACAAAAACAACCATCCTGAGGGAGGGGATATTTGATAATTTTGTGTGGGAGTCTGGTGACCACCAAGTATTGAAATGTGGTGTATAAATCTTATAGGTAAATATGAGCTGTTTTTATTGTATTTTTGTGTTGTATTATCACTCAGATTGAAATTGTGCTCAGTTTCTTTGACAATATCAGTTTAATATTCTTTGTTAGTTTTTTGACCGATACTGTATTTAATTTTTAAGAAGGTTTCAGAAGAGATGGACTGGAAACTGCCCTCTTCAGTAGTGCAAAGTTTGAAATGGGCTTAAGAGCAATTAGTTTGGTTTTTCTAGTTTATCATGTATTTGTAATATTAAAAACATCCAGCTCCCTGAACATTGCCACATACATACCGGTAGATTTTGTACTGACTGCTTTATTATGCTGTTAATGTTGTTTCTCCTTGAATGAATTGTTATGCACCTATCAATGTTAAGCCCCAGGGTGGGACTTCCCAAGACAGGGAAATTTGACTTTCTTGACTTTCTCGAGGGACGGGATTTTTGACACATAAAATTATCTTAATATTATATTTTAGCACTTCATATTGCCCAGGGAGGGGTATTTTGACCAACAAGGCTATTCTACCACAGGGGAATTTGACAATTTTTCCCCACAAAGTCAATATCCCTGTGGGTTGCCCCCACCCTGGGGCTTAACATTGATATGTGCATTTATATTGATACAATGGTGGAACCACAGAAAAGTTTTTTTCTTTATTTGACACAAATGTTTGCCCCCTGGGTAAGGAATTTGAAGTAAATTTTCAAAAAATGTCAAATCCCCCTGGGTTTGATCGTTCCCCCTACCCTGGGGCTAAACTTTGACAAGTGCATAATATTTTAGAACTTACTAAATTACTTGGGAGGAGACGAATCAAGACACAAAGAAAATAAGCAAAACAACGGCTGCAAAACTCGCGAAAGCACTTTTGAGTTGCAGCTCTTGTAAAAACCTGAATTTTTGCTCACTGGACAAGCTTAGTTTTCGGTCCAAAACAGAACCAAAACATTGTTAGTAGGGGTATTGTTTATCGAACGTCTGATCGAAAGCATGGCCAAACTTTGTCAGTCTCAATAAGCGAAAAAAGGCATTAAAGAGACCTGCACAATTGCAAAAACGACACGATCTGTACAGATAAACTACAAACAAATATCCACATAGCAAAATATTTTATTGATCGCCACTTGATAAGCTTACTCACCTGCAAACGCTTGCACAGACCTTTCTTCATAAATGTTTTTGTTCGAATCGTGTTCGCTCAGTCGATCACTCTGAATTGACTTTCTCGACAACGACTGCAGTAACTTCATTACCTTTTTCACAGAATGTAGTAAATACCCCCCTAGTTATGCTGCAATAAGTAAAGTTTACTCTCGAAAGCTAAAAGCGGTTAAAACTAATCAATTATTCTTCCAAGTAAAAGTGCTCGCCTCGCGGCAGCCATTTCACCTGGAAGTGAAGTGATACCCAACTACCCGAATGCATTGCGGGTTTTTCCTAAAAGGTAAAAGGTCCATTGATACTTGATATAATAATATAACCCAGATTTCCACTTAGAGAAAAAAAGTTGTCTTATAGTCTTTTGTCTTATAGTCTTATTTGTCTTATAGTCTTATATGTCTTTTGTCTTATAGTTATAAGCTTTCGGGCGGAAGTAATAAGAAACTCTATAATTTTAACATATAAAATACGTTCATGCGACTTTTTTCGCTTAGTGGAAATCCAACCTAGCAAAGTAGGCAATGTTTTGGATAGATGGTAAACTGCCAAGATTATCTAACGAAATTCTGACGTCTCGAGCCTTTTAGAGTAAAATGTATGGCTCTGCTGGAAACCTCGACTCAGCATTTCGTTATACCAAACTGACCCTCGGCGGTTTACCACTTTTTGCCCGGATCTGACAAAATATTTTACCGCCAATGCTAGTAAAGATTAAATGAACAACTTCGGGGACATGGATCCACGACAGTCGTTAACCTAATTCATTCCAATCTTTATGAAACTCGTGAACATAATTATTATATGATAAGTTGTACGTATACATGTAATGCATGTGGAACGTTTGCGAGCTTGGTGTAATGTAACAGACGTTTGGTGGATGTTCGTCAACCTCAATTACTCGGAAAAGATTCAAGCACAATTATCAAGCTCAATTACTCAGAAAATAATTATTTATTTTACATAAAATCTCTTACCAAAAATTCCTCGTAGAATGTCTCTCCCAAAGTTTCTTTTACTTTGTCATTTACCAACGGAAAGGAACGCACAAAGAACTAAAAAAGTAAAAAAACATATCCCAGTTATATACTCGTATCCCGTAGGTGAGCAAGGCCCATGCATATTAGGATGGAGTTGGTACCTTTTCCGATTTGCTCTTTCTGAGTCACTGTAACTATTTCGCTCAAATGTTTCTGAAATTTTAACTTTCAATGGTCTTAAAAACAATATCTCAAGCACTCAAGGTGTCTTGTTTTCTCCCATTTGTTTCCCAGCCCATAAAGATCGGCCGCTCATATTTTAACTATCACTTAAGTTTCGATTGAACTCTTTGTCATCTCACTCGGATTTATACTGCATTACTTACTTCCAATGTGATGCCAGCTTGTCTTTGAGAATCTGCGTGACCAGTGTTTCCTAAAGCGTAAAGCAGGCCGTGGACAACACGAAGCTACAAGTGGTAAAATGTCCATAGGAAAAAGTCAGAGAATGGTTCTAGTACATATTACACGATAATAGCTATGCACATGCATAATGAATAAAAGAAAATTGTGCAAAAAACAAACACGGAACTTCAAAGCCTTACGCACATACATAATAAGAGATTATTAACCAAGAACAAGACTTATATGGGAAAATATCAGACCAAGGGAAACGGGGAACAGAAACGGGGGAAGGTCTTGACAGTACGGACCGAGCCGCAAACGAGGTTAACAAATCGTTTATTATATATGGCAATTTCAAGTTTTTCGATACTTATTGTATCAAAATTAATGTGAAATCTTAGAAATTCACGCCAGCACAATTATCATCCGGAACAGCGGTACGGATACGGAAAAAGACGGTCCGTGGTCCGGATACGGATTTTACGGACCGTGGGTTGACCAATCAGAACTCAAAGCCATATAATAATTATAATTATAGAAACTTTTAGCCCGTACTTTATATAGGAGATATCCTGAACAAAAAAATCAAAGTAGGGTATTCCAAATATAGAAAACTTGCTAGGATGAGTAGAATGACGTCAGTAAAGGATTATTCATGATAATTTATTTTATTTTATTTTATTTGCTTTGCCATACTCAAACAATACGCAACCGCAACAGCTTACGCCAATTACTGCGGTCCCTAAGAATTACAACAAATACAACTACAATATATTCACAAGATGATTACAAACATTAAGCTAAAAACAACACGATATCGATTTGCATATCGATTTCCATGTTCGTGGATCATCTGCATTAAAACAGTGTTCTAGCGCTAAATTATAGTAATTATATAGTCCTTTTTTAAAGTCTTCTAAAGTTATACATTCCATTGTTAAGTTTCTTGGCAATACGCTCCAGATTCTAGTTGTCCTAATTAAAAATGATTTCTGATACGTAGATGTTTTACATTTTGTTGTCTGAAATTGTAAACAGTTTGGGTTTGCTGATCGTGTAGGTCTATTTGAATTTTGAGGTTAACTTTTCCCCGTCAGTGGATTCTCTCCATAGAGATCATAAATAAAACTAGATGGGGTTTTGGGGGGAAACTCCAGTCAAACGTGGGGATCCAATCGGATAGTAGGAAGAGTCTGGGATCGAGTAGTTTTACATCCGGGTTTGCAATTTTGCTCCCCAACCCAATTCTGGCCCCAGTGCCCCCTCTAGTTTTATTTATGATCTTTATGGTTCTCTCTGTGACGAGTAAAATAGTCTGCAATACCCACAGTTAAGTGAGTTTTCGTCATGAAACTTTCTGAGCTAAGTTTCAAGACTTTTCATTGGTCTTAGCGGAGATATATCCTTGTTGTTTTTAATATAATTCTTGTAAAAAAATTAACGTCATACCAAAAGTGCCATTTGTCCTCTTTTCGGAATTATTTAAATATCGTAGACAAGCACTGGAAATACTCCGGCAAACTTACTTGAACTAAACTTTCTGCGATTTCTGCTGACAACTGAGCGAGTATTCTATATTAAAAGAGGCGCAAATACTACTATTGATTGTATCAAGAATATAGATAAGTTTTGTGAAAACACCACGTATAATTTTTATTTGCTAAGCTTTCGGCCTGTTGACTCAGGCCTTCATCAGAGCAATAACAACAAGCTGTTGGCTCACGTCATTTATAAAGTAAGCAACTGATCAATTAAATCACGTAATATGATTCTTACGTGCTTAGTTTATAAATGACGTGAGCCAACAGCTTGTTGTTATTGCTCTGATGAAGGCCTGAGTCAACAGGTCGAAAGCTTAGCAAATAAATATTATACGCGGTGTTTTCACAAAACTTATCTATATTACATGATCGTCATGAAAACTTTCAAATAATTTTTGGGGAACAACCAGAAAGGTACAAGCAGAATTTTTGAAAGGAGGGTCGTTTTTAGCACAAATTGACGACACAAATCTAGGGACGCCCGGGGGCATGTCGCCCAGGGAATGTTTTGAATTTTGAGTGTCTAAAACGTCATTTCCTGCATTCTAAGGGTTTAAATCACATGTTTTAGGCGCCAAAAAGAGCAGGGGGGACGGTCGCACCCCCAGACCCCTCCTTGTTGCGCGCCTGAAATCAATACAATTGATAGAAAAGTATGGGATTTACGATAATGTGAATAATCGACCCAAAGCCTTGGTCAGAGAAAGTAGAATCGATTTCTACATTCTTGCGCCAAATTTCGAAACTAATCAATCATTAAATTAAATTATTAAATTCATTAATAATTCATAAGGAAAATTCAAAAGAAATGAATGTTTAATCAATATTTGTAATACTGTTAAAACATTGATTAATAAAACATCAATATTTTATCAAAGTTATAACACACTAGTGGTAAACAAAGTGTTCATCATACACACTTAGAATTTGATATTTGGCTCGCCATTGCAAATGCCCATAACTATGAGATCGACCGCTCATATTTTAACTACTACTTAAAATAAATTATATTAAATTAATTAGTAATTAAACTGAATTGAATTAAATTAAACTAAACTAACTTAACTTAAATTAAACTAAATTAAGTTAAGTTAAATTAAATTAAATTAAATTAAAAATAAGATTACTATGCTATTATACTTCGCAGATAAAATATACTGATATATGTACTAGTAACCTCAACAAACATCAATATGATGGATAACAGTGCACTGGTCACTTAATTTTTCACCTGCTAACTTTGCAAGCAGCAGCCTGTTGAACATAGACTGACAGTGGTGCTCCAAAATCTGGCACCGAAGGATCTTAATGTAAAATAAGGAAAAAATCACTTTATTGCGTTTTAAGATAATTAGTTAATAGCAAAGGGAACGAGCTAGGAGGCGCATTAAAGAGTCCTGGGGCAAATGTAAATGGTCAGGCTCTCAAATACCTAGAGGTTGGAACTGGTCTTGGCTCAGTCAAACATGTTCTCTCACTTAGAATTCAGGATTATCCTAATTTCAAAGTGCGTAGAATTTAGGATTATCCTGAATCCTAAGGAACTTCTCTGTCCCACATGCGGCATGTTAAACTCGTGGTCTGAGAGGTGGATCTTCTCGCTTGGGGTGTATGATTACGTTTAGCTCTTGAATTCTAAATGAGATTAAGGTGCTGGCTTGTCCAACAGAAGCCTGCACCGCCATTCTCTCATGTCGAACTTACTCTCTGCATTCATTTATGTCTGGTTGTGTGTCCCTGCAGTGGTAAGTGCACGTTTTTGTGGGCTGCATAAAGCTTATAAAAAACAAGTTGTACTTAACTATAGCGCGAAAGAACATGAATGTATTTCCTCTTTTGTCCATCCAGAACCTCATCATTGCCGCACGACAAGAAATAACGAGAAAGACGTGTAATTCTTAAAAACTCTCTTTCTAAAACCGATTCTCTTTTCAACGTCACTTCAGGCAAATAATTACCAACTTTGACAGCAAAGCAGTCAACGAAGATGAAATTGACGTTACCGAAAAGAGAGGCGGCGGTATATTTAACTACAATACTTTGCGGCCTCAAATCTGCTCAAATAACGAGTAAACATTGTTTATCATGATTGTTTATCATTGTTTATCAAGATGGATTACGTAAGCAAGAACCTCATTCCTACCAAAGCTGATCGTTTTAAAACCATATCTTCCAATAATTCTGCAAGAAACAATATTTACTGCATGCAAAGAATTGTGGTTAAATGTACAAGTCGCCATCTTTTTCGGTACGGTCAATTTTGGTAGGACAACATATATTGCAATTCTCCAAGATTACGAATATATATGTAAAATCCCCGTAAGTGACAGGCATTTTAATAATAAAGACCGTGGTCCAAATATAACATACCACTCAAGATCTCTGGTTTATCAGCCTGAATATCTTCTTTGGATGGTTTCAACAATGATACCAATCCTTTGAGTATTGCTAGCTGAACATCATAGCTCATAAGATCTTTGATTAGTTCTGATGCTTCATACTGAACTTCCAAGTGTAGTGATCTTAGAAGCAATAAGACTGAATCGACTATCGTAGGACTTGTGGTTTTAACAATTGGCTAACATGTGAATGGGAAGAACAAAAGTAGAAATTAGTCTTGGAAGAGCTTTTATAATAATCACATACGTAGGTTCATTTACTAAAGATAATAAGGATGCGTTCTATTTAATATAAAATTATTGAAATAAATTATGAGTTTGTCAAGTATATATTCTATGCAGACATATAGTTTAACCCTATAGTTTAATCATGTCTGATTCTTCACATGGCTGCGTTGGGAATTTATATTCTATGCAGTTGCAAAAAAAAATGCAACTTCAAGGTCTTCTGTTAGGGAGTCCTCCCGAGAATGACATTCATATCATGAACATCATAGTTTAGTATAAATTTTATAGATCAATAGCTTTTCACACAATCTGATTGGTTCCTCATTTCAAAATACCCATACACTATTCACTTCCCGTACGGAAATGGCATCGCCGCATGGTAACTGCATTTTGACTTTTTCTTGACTGCAAATCCACTGCAGATCCGCTGCACAGGATGCGCTGCACTTTTTGTTGATATTGAATGCAACTGCAGCGCATTGATATAGATCTACACAAAAATAAAGCGCTGCAGATGCGCTGCACTTTTTGTCGATATTGAATGCAACTGCAGCGCATTGATATAGATCTACACAAAAAGAAGGCGCTGCATATGCGCTGCATTTTGACTTCAATAATCAGTACTGCATTTGCGCTGTATTTTGACTTACAAGTTTGATTATATTATAGCCTTTAGCACCTCTGTTGTAGCTTCCAAGCAAATCAAAATGGCGGCTATGCAGCAGAATAACGAAAAATCAATAAAATTGATCTAGAAGAAAAGTGTCCACAATATGTTTTTACACTTTTCTAGCCATTAATATATTATCTAAAAATTATAAAAACTGTTTTGTCAACAGCTGTCGAGTACGCCAAGTTGCCAGCAACCATGCCTTGCGTGAAAATACTGAAAAAATATGATCGGCAAAACTTTTATGAGGTGCAGTATTTGCTAAAACAATTATTCACCTCAATGTCCTAGTACAATTCACTTGTGCCCTACGGAGAATCATTGTTAATTATGCACCATACTAACCTGAACAATCCTCAATGTTTCGGCAGCCATTTGTTGCGCTTTTGGCGAGGCAGCTCGTAGTAAAGCAATTAGAGCCTTATATACTTGTCCTTCATATTTTGGATTGCCCTAAAACACAACCAAGAATGAAAACTGAAAAACCAACTATGCACCAGTGTCGTTTAAAGGAACATTTACCATGACTGTGTGTAAAACTAAAAGAAGTACAGATATGCGCAGGTATGTAATATATGCATGATCATGCAATAATGATCTAGTATTCCTTACGTTCGATAACTCCTGAATGAGTGTCTTGGCACAATCCTGCGTTTCTTCAGAAGTTGATCTTGCCAAGCATTCTGCCATAGCTCGAATACCTATAAGACCATAACGGAATATATTAAATACGTGTGCAATAGCAACAGATGTTTTAAAGTCATCAGCTCTATATATAGAAAATGGTGTGTGCGCACGAAATATTTTATAGAACATAAAACAAAGAACGTCTTTTTCGTAAATATTCTTGGCATATACTACATGCATGCATATATACCAGAACGTCAGACTTACCAAAACTTTCACAGATTAACTCCTTATATCTTCGACCAGAATTAGCAATATACATCAAAAGCTTCAATGCTTCAACCTTGTCTTCCTTCGAAAGTAAATTGATAGCAAGTTTCAAATGTGATTCTTAAACTTTACTTATTATATATATAGATTCCACTTTGCCGTTGTCGTCTGTTCGGTTATATAAGTGCACAGATGACGTCACAACGTGCATGGTAAGAACAACAAAGTGACCCACAAGACTGACAAGAGTTACCACATTGTGACATCTTTGCATGCATCTATACTATATAACTGAACAGACAACAAAAAATAAAGTCTATATTATTTTGTTTCAAGAGGTTTATAATTTTATGTTATACTCTACCGGGCAATGGTAATTTCACGCATTTGTCGATCGTTATAATTATATGATAAGTTGTACGTATACATGTAGTGCATGTGGAGTACGTTTGTGAGCTTGGTGTAATGTAACAGACGTTCGGTAGACGTTCGTCAAGCTCAATTACTCAGAAAAGGTTTCTGATCCCCAGACAGGGTTTGAACCGCAACCTTCTAATGACCGGTTAGACGCTCTAACCATTGAGCCACTGAGGCTCGTTATAATTATAGTCTATCAAAATCTCAAACACTGAACAATCATCCCCATTGAAAAAGCACTCATAGTAGAGTTCATGCAGTGTCCTAGAGTGTGATCAGGTTCGATGTAAATGTGCCCAAGCACTGTATAACCAAACCAAAGTATTAATTACCTCTTTAACTTGCTTCAAGCCTAATATTTCCAAGACCGTTAAAATTCCGCCAACTTCTAAGAACTCGGTAAGGAATTTATGGCTAAATTTGGGAAATAAAATGTATTTTAATATCAGAAACAAAAAAATTAAAAAACTTTATATTAGCGATGTGACCATGCAACGTAGTTGGGTCAACAGTGAATAGAGCTTTTTGCGCAATCAGATTGACTCCTTAATCTCGGAATATCTGCACAATTTACGGTAACCACAATTCCGTTAAATCAGTAGGAAAGAGCCAGACAGAGAGCGTTACAGAGTAAAAACACATTGCGAACCGACTCGCATCAATATTATTACAATAGTTGTATACAGAATACAATAGGCGTAGAGTTTTGTTTTTGTCCAGGGGGGCTGAAGTGCTGAACATGACCTTTTTAAGAATTTTCCGGTGGGGGGCGTTTACAAAAAGGGACTCTTCTAGGGGGGTCCGGGGGCATGCCTCCCGGAAATTTTTGAAACTTAGGGTCTTGGAAATGCCATTTCCTGCATTCGAGGGGTGATTTTTAAGAACACTGAAGGTCATGAAATGTCATAAAAACTAGTTAAAAAAAATACAACACATTTCAACAATTTTTCGATGTTGTGTTTACTGGGTTGACTTATCACTGTTTTGGGTGCTTTTGGCTGACAGGAATGAGTCTGTAACAGTTACTTTAGCCTAACGAGTAACCTATAATTTGTGAATGGTGATTGATGAGTCAGTTGCTGCAAAATTTCTGAGGGGGCTCAGCCCCCCCATTAAGATTTCTTGGGGGGCTGAAGCCCCTCAGCCCCCCCCATACTCTACGCCTATGAGAATAGTGATTGACATTCACGGGGGGGGGGGGATCAAGGAAAATTTAGGCGAACAAGTGGGAAATGCATCATTGTCTTGTTGACAATGAATTACATCACTGCCGCGTCTTTGTTCAATGGCACTACAGTATAATATTATACAATATATGTAGTGGTGATTCCATGCACTTGTATAGCGGATAGGGATAAAATCTCTCAATATTTGAGTGGGAAAAGCTAATAACTTTGTAATCCTGACATCGAAATATGGTTGAGCGCTTGGGCCCGGCACGCCGATGTCAATTGGGCTGTAGCCTGCAATTGGGGTAATCCGTTTACCCTAAAATGATAAAACAATAGTAAAAACCTAAAAACCCTAAAAACGTTTCAGGCGAATTAACTTGCCGGCTAAATCTTTATCATTTACAATTTTGGACTGAGTTTTAGTGGTCTAGGCAAACGTTTCGTAATAAAGTACAATTTAGTAGTTTTATAACTGCTTTGCATGGTGAAGAATGTTATAATAAAATGTTTAATAAATATAGAAAGAATATAATAAATATAAGCAGAATAAATATATTTTACATGGTTGTATCCGCAAACATTTTCAGTATAAAGTACAATTTACTTACCCACTTGATGCCCCAACAAATATAGCGATGGCTTTGAGTTGTAATCCAACATGACTTCCTATCATATATCTGTTGTTCAAGTTAAGAAAACTGCTATACAAAACATGTTGACTGTATCAGGTTCGCAGAGTTTTCCTGAACAGAACCTGACCTAAGGTATGGCCTGGTATCAATGAGAGCGTGCGTTTTTGCCTACGTGTGCAGGTGGTGGGTGTTAAATCACCAAGTGAACAAAAGTCGATTTAAGTTTTCATGTAGATTAAATAGAGAATAATACATGGATGTGCGGAAATATGAAATTTATTTCGAGTGTTGACCAGGATATCTCACGAGTGAGCGAAGCGAACGAGTGACATATCCTGTTCAACACGAGAAAAAAATTTCATATTTCCAAGCATCCATGTATTGTTCTGTTTATTATATAAGAAAATTGTCCTATTGCCTTGCAAAAATTGCATTAAACTATAATGCTGATTCAGCGATAATCATCACATGTGCGATTATCATAAATAATCGCACATGCGATTATCACTTTTATTAGTGGCGGAAAAATCAATAAAACACTCTATGTTATATAATAAGATAGTTTATAAAAATAAACGGAACACAAAAATGATCCCAAAACGTAAAATGTTTGCACCTAATTTTGTCAACCATTGGGATTTGGGAATAACACAAAATATCATCAATTTCGAACATTCTTATAACACACACATTTTTGTTTCAAAGTTAGCCCTTGCCAAGCTGAAAAATGGTATTGGAAAAAGTGAGGAATAATATAATTACTGATTTCCTAATCATCGTCAGGATACTATTAACATAAAGATAAAATTTCATCCTATAGATCGTTTTCATCTGACGTCACGGCGGCCATATTGGTGTACTAAAACAATGAAATGGCGGCCATATTGGTGTACCACCCCAATGGGGCCACCGATCACGTGAGTGAAAACGATCTACAGTGTGTATAAAAAAACCCTGAGACCTTAGAAAACAACCTATTGTAGTAGTTTGAAAGCCCTAAAAGCGCTGCGTTATAAATTAATCAGCACATAAGTTAAACGAAGCGAAAAAGCTTTTAAATACTTTCACCATGCATACACTTCAAGTTATCTTAATTTCCCAGGTGTATAAGACCGTGTGTTTTACGCATCTGTGGGTTCAGCGAAGTGCTTAGGTTGTTTTCTAAGGGTTCAGGTTTTTTTGATACACACTGTATAGACCCTTTTAATAAGTGCAGAGTACGTCATTTTCCGCCATTGACGTCATTTTCAGCCTTTTGAATTATATTGAAAATATACAAAAGCTAAGACATAAAATTGAAAAGAATTCAAAAGAAAAATTGAAAAGAAATTGACTTCAAAGGGTCTATATTAGAACATTTCTTCTCCGGAATTCCTAAATATTGCCAATTGAAACACTGTATATTTTCACGGTTGGTTTAAGCCGTCGTAATAATGCCTTGTGCGTTCATGTTACATCATTTGGTATAAGCATGCATGCATAGTTAAAAGATTTTTTTTGTGCATTTGATACGTCATTCTCAACCAAGCTGTAAGTCTTGTCAGAAACAAACTGGCTGATTGCGCAAATTCTACTTCTAGTTCTGGTCCAGTCTTGTTCTGATTTGAAATGACAAACTCTTCCAGAATCCTCGCTCTGGCAGTCTTGTTACCATGGTCCCAGTGGTAAAGAAGTTTCCTGACAGATGCTGTTTCGTTGGTAATCTTTGGCATTTTTTATCTATTTTAATATCACAACACTAAACACAGATAATTTTTTTCACTGGATTATATTAAATTCAAGCAATTAGCAATACACAGAACGTATTTTAGTTAATGACTGCAAGTAAACAAGTTGAACAAACAAACAAACAAACAAACAAACAAACAACAAACAAACAAACAAACAAACAAACAAACAAACAAACAAACAAACAAAATGTAGGCAAGCATGGACGGACAACTGGTTGGATAAACTACCTTAAATTGATAATTATCTAGAAGTATTAGTTCTGGAAGAAAATCCATTGATCTAATCAATTATCAATACTTGATGTCCCAAGTACTGTATTACTTATTGAATTGATATCATTCAAGTACTGTAAGTGTAGAAAAGTAAGTTAGATATTGAAAGCCAGCATCCTTGGATCTAAATTTTTTACAAATTAACTAGCTAGACGGTCTTCCTAGCCTGTGCATGGCAGACACTTTGTCTCTAATCTATGAAATCCCAAATACTTGCTCATTAAGTGTGCCTGAGAATCAGTATCAAATCTCATGAGTTATATTATTTACCAAGTCTCAAAATAATGTTAAGAACTACGCCAATCAAATATCCGGCCATCACAATTTTTGTTACGAACTTGACAAAATTTTGGCCAGTCATTGAGCGTGGTGATCGTTATTTTGAGCCCTGTTTATCGATATATGCTGTTTATTGATTCGCCTGTTTTAAACCCTGTTCCATCAATTAGGGGTTGGTTGTTCCTCCTGCACTCAAATCCTTTTCCTATATTGGGAAATCCGTATTTCCTATTTCCTATATTGCCAAATCCGTTTTAATCCCCAAATCTCTTAATCTTTTTCCACTCCGTCGCTTTTTTTCTGTCTTCCTTCCGATCTTTTTCGTTCTACGGCCACCCTCGGCCATGCCATCTTCAATGGGTGGTCACCTTCCCGCCTTCTGTATACCTTCTCTGCTATTGACATAACCCCTGCTGTCCTTCTAATTTCTATATTCTGGATGTGGTCTTTCAGAGACACTACCAACAGCCATCGCAACATTTGTATCTTAGTTCTCTTGAGCAAATCGCACCGTCCACACTAGTCATTGCCGTTTATTACATAATTATTATTTTTTGCCTTTTATAAACAAATCACTGTATTTGTTCCTTCTATTAAACCGCGATCACAGCTAATTTTGTATTGTTTGATGCAAAGCACCAATCTGATCAATGATCAGCAGATCTGTACTTAGTATAATAAGTAAACGTTAAAAATTTGGCCAGTCACAGAGCATCCCTGGAATCTGTGGGTATCATCACAAAACAAGAATAACAGAGTTGATTTATAGATTACTGGTAGTTACAGTACTGTATAATAATATACATTAAATATGTAGATTTCTGACCCTTAATAGATCTAAAAACTATACAGTATTTGTAACTATATATCTAATTGCTACAATTATTGCAGAAATTAGTTAATTGAGACACTTTGTAAAAACATTTGATTAATGAATCATTCTCAGGCACATGCAGTCCCTTTTCCTCACCTAATTTCTGATAAATGTTGTTTTATTTCAACACTCTCTGGCCATGCTGCAACTTATCATCAATTGTATATTCTATAAGGATGGACACCACGTCAAACTTTAATGTTTCCTGCTTTTGACAGACTCAACCAACCACTGCGAGACTGCATGGTTAAATGTGATTGGTTGAGCTAAAAGAACCTGTCAAATGAGCTCCTAATTAAGAAACGTTGAAATTTGACATTGGTGGAGGCAATGTTTTTTATCAGCAGTTTCCATCCTTTATAGATGTAATCAACAGTATTTGTAATGAAATCAACATTGAAATAGGGGGTTAGGGGGTGGTGGTTAAATGTGGGCTGCACATCTCAAGTGTCACAACATTTTCTGCAACAATAATTATTATGGTCAGTGTGCAGGGTCTGTACAGTTTCCCAATATGTCATGGGTTTGATTCCTACTAAAGACTGCTTGACAAGGATGCTCTGGCTAAAATTTCAATAAATATAAAATTGCAGGTTTGTATTGTATTCTTAGTTTGCACTTGACATCATGGCTGCCATATTGGAGGTAGCCTGCGTAGCAAGTGTTCTGTTCTGGGGTTGAGAGGGGCAGGGATTAAGGGAGGTGGGTTGAGAGCAGCTAGCAGAAAGAGGTGAGAAGAAAATAGGGGGGAAGGGGATAAAAATTGGGCCTTCCACCTCTCCCCCAATTCCCTCCCCCCTATTTTCTCTCACCTCACTTTATTTTTTTCTTGCCTCTCGTGCGCACCACTGGCATCTCTCAAGCCTCTTTCCACTAGCCACTCTCAATCTGCCTCCCTTAATCCCTGCCCCTCTCAACCCTCTCCCCCAGAACAGAATGCCTGCATTGGAGGAACTAATTAGCAAGAATCTCATTTATACAGCTGTATTGTATTTGGAGTATGTTTTCCTCCAACATTGCTACATCTTTGTCTCTCAAATCTCAAGAGATTGATTGCAAACCATCAATATAAAATTGTTTGTTTCAAAATTAATTTTTTTGGAAAGAACTTTCCGAAATTCTACCCTGGCTGATACTAACCACAACAAATAGTTTATATAAATAATGAAATTATTAAGTTGCACCCAGTTTAGTCTGACTCAGAAGTATTTCATACACTGAATATATTTCACACATTTCGACAAACCAACAAAAAAGATTTATTATAATCTAAAAATACACAAAAAGCCGTCGTTTGAATGCCTCTAGAGATTGAAAATATTAAATACAAGTAGCCAACGAAATCAACAAATTTAAAAAGATAACTTACCTTTGTAAACTATTTTTAATGGTTAATAGCACACTTGCGGTTAATGCATCACGTTATTTTTAACACAAAACGAAACAAAAATCAACAAGCAAACAGCGCTTCACATATTGCAAATGTTTACCATCAAAAAGCAAAGCAGACCTGAAAAACATTTTACGTCGGCCATATTGGAAAGCATAAGTTACTATGGTAACACAAAGCCCTGCAGACGCTTGCAGTTTCTCGCGCGTGTGTCGCGCGAGGAGACGAGTTAGCCTTTACTTTTTGACCGATATTCGCCATTTTCCAAACTTTTGAAATAAGGGCATAAAACGTCAAATAAAGCCTTTTCAGACGTTCTGTGGCAACGAGAAGGCTGTATTTGTGCTAAATATTAATATTTGAGCATTATTTAAAAAGTCGAAAAAATGTTAATTCGTGAAAAAATGAATGTTCCGTTTTGAAACACACTATGCGTACACACATGACAAATGCAAACATTTTCACACTGAAGTTTAGCCCACATCTCAAAAGATACAAAAAAAATATTGATAATTAATATAACATTGATGATCTACACGACCACATCCATCTCCACGCATAATTAAGTCTTTCAAATGATTGCGTTGGTTAACGCAATAACATCAAAACTTGCCGCAATACAGTTTTCCGTACTACCATGGCTAGTAGCGCCGGCTACGCAGGCTATACGTTGTCGACTCGTTTGTCATTCGTTCACGTCACAACTTCATTGTTTCATGCGGCGACCGACGTCTACAAGGACCAGAGTTTGGAGTGTACGGTAGGAAAATGCACAATTATATTTTTAAACCAATTATAAGGATATCAATAATTTATTTGAGTGAGTTATTTGGCTTTTCTTGTAAATCTAAATGAGGTAGTACCGTGAGTTCTAAACCGGCAGACTTTTTACGAAAATACCACCGCCGGCCACATAGTCAAATACTCAAAGATTACTAAAATGCTTCGCCAGCAATAAAAGGACGATGGAATACTTTTTATTTGTTTATTACGCTTCGCCATGCATTAATAGTAAATAAACATACAAAATACAAATCTGGCAGGGGCTGATATGTTGGTACTCATCGCGTGCACTGACTCGTCATTATTGACGGAACCAGTGGTGCTTTTAGCCAGGTACGGAAACCTCGTCTCCAGCACTCCATTAAACTCATTTCTATGCACCATTTCCTGAATACAATGTCCGTATCAAGACCCAACAGAAACTCAACTTTTCGCCATGGAGATTGAACATATTTTTTGCTGGTTGTATGAAAAGCGCACTTTTTGTTGGTTGCATGATTGGCGTCGCGACGAACAATATGTGCGATGTATTTCAAAAATTGGACCTGAATGAAATCGCGAAAAGGGGGCGTTTTGAAGTACTGTTCGATCTGGGAGTTGCTGTATTTGAAAGCGAGGTTTTCTGTGTCGGCGTCTTTGGATTCTTTGCACTGATATCCGGCGGGTGTGAGTTTGCGTAGTAAGTCGTACAGCTTTCGCCAATTATTGTGGGCCCGTGTAAAATAGAAAATAAAAGTGGGACTATATTTACAGAAAATTAGCAGATTAACTAAGGTGAAAAAAGGAAAGTAGTAGCAAATCAATAACAACAAGTAAGAGATTTTAATACGTACTAATGTGTTTATATCAGGCTATGCAAAAATGGTTGTGACGTCACGTCACATTTTTTACTCTAATATTTAAAAAAATATATATAAGAAATGTTGCGATTTTGTTTCGTACTGCGAAAACCTAGCCAAAAACCGCCACAAAAACCACCAAATTACTATTTTTACACATGATATGGAACAGATTGAACAAGTGCTTCACAGTGGCGTTCTTAGTAGCCAGCGATGGGGCAAAAATTCTTCTTTATTTCTCTGTTATTCTGTGCGGCCACGTTTTCATTTGTTTTTCTCGTCTGATACCGGAACCGATTACCGGATCTTTAGTTTTCCCCGAGTGATCTATAGCCACTCCGTATTTTTATGTGGGTGTGTACATGCATTGCTACGACAGCAATCTCGTCAAGTGCAATAAAAAATAAAATCTCGTAGTGTCACTTGCACACTAAATATGAGACCTAAACGTCCCGTTCTCCTTGGCACTGATACGCTTCAGACACCTAAAGAAGTAACAAAGAAGAGTGCAATTTAATTTCAGAAGCACTAATAGAGATTGTTTTCAAGTAATATTTCATAAACGAGTGGGAGTCAGTTTTACCACGAGGCCGTTAACCGAGTAATTTTCATTCTTCTCGAGTATTTGTAAAACATGAGAGAATAATGAAAATCACGAGGTTGCAGGCCGAGTGATTTTTGTTGTTTTCGAATGTTTTACAAACACGAGACAACATTGAAAATTACGAGGTAATAGGCCGAGTGATTATTGTTGTTCTCGAGTGTTTGTAACCCCTGCATGGTAAAACACGATACACGAGTTTGTGAAATAGCTTCTCAATCGTCTATTATAGTAGAATTCGCGAGAGGACTTGGTGATGTTGGTGCATATTAGATTAGACAATCGTGTATATTAGTACTCAATGGTCTCGTGTCGAATTTATAATTAAGAAATGTGGTAATAAACGGTTCTTTGTTTGTGCCGTTTATTATCTGATTTCTTAATTATGAATTCAGTTTGCGCGATACCAAGTTTCAAAACTCATACACATGACCAAATATTTTTCTTTGATTGGCTAATTAGCTCATGAATTATTAATGAGTTTGAGAATTAGTAGTTAAAATATGAGCGGCCGATCTTTATGGGCATTTACAATGGCGAGCCGAAGGCGAGCCAATGTAGATGCCCATAAAGATCGGACGCGAATATTTTAACTTACTTATGAATTATTAATGAGTTTGAGAAGTTTAGATACTAATTGGAAATATAATCGTTGCACTTTACAGTTTACTAGTAAAGTACTGTTGTAAATTGTGAGGAAATTATCTAATTTATAATCCTTACCTTTTTTATACAATGTCTTCTTTTATCTTGGACGTTCCATTAGTTTTCGCTTTGCTGTCTTCATATGCCGGTGTCGAAATTTTCGGCTCCTTCTCAGTGAAAGCAATGTAAGCGTAGATGATACTACCAACAACACTGCAACAAATGAACCAAAACATTCGTCGTTTAGGCCAATTGGAGAGCATAAGCATTAGGCGACTTCGAGTCATAAATGCCGTTTCATTTACTGAAAATATAACAGACATTTGTTGGACGTTCGTCAAGCTCAATTAATCAGAAACGATTTCTGAGATTTCTGAGTAATTGAGCTTGACGAACGTCCAACGGACGTCTGTTACATTATACCAAGCTCGCAAACGTACCACATGCACTACATGTATACGTATACAACTTAATATTAATGAAAATACATTACATTCCAAACAAATTAGAAAATAAATTATTAGGAATCCCAAGAGTTTACAACTGAAAGTAGATTTCACAAAACTAATTTTCATAACAAAATACAAGAAGAAAGTGGATAAAAATAAAAAAAGTGGATACGGAAGATGGAGAGAAAAAACGAAGAAAAGAAGAATGGAGGGAAAGAGAAGTAAATACAAGAAAGGGAGGAAGGGAGGAGGGACGGAAAAGAGAAAGAGGAAAAGAACGAGGGAGGAAATGAAGTATAGACAGAAGGAATGTGGGCAAGTCTTTCCTTTCAAGTACCGTATGATCATCAAAAAGCATGGATTTTTGCAACAGGGTGCAACCGTGCATCGAGCAATTTTTGTTGCCTGCTATAAATATAACACGTTGCCGTTTATGGTACAATCATGTACGATTTTCACCGCATGCAATTAAAATTTCTCGTAATGACGCATGCGCGCGGCGGGCTTAATGCGTTCAGTGGTGGCGCGGGTTAAAAAAGTGTGCAACTCACCTGATATTTAATCCTATAAAGTTTACATAACTAAACACGTAGTCCCCACCAACAAAAATACCAATATACGTAACCAGAATGTTCTAAACAAAGAAAAAAAATTAGTTTGCTGAATTGTCTTCTGCATAGCCCAGCTTGAGCTAATAAGGATGAGCGTTGCAATGATATACTGCAGGGCTATCGGAAAATTTCATCGAAGGAAGCTGAAATGAAACTTTATTGAACTCTGAAATGAAACTTTATTGAACTAGTACATTACGTACGTTTCGGCACTGCTCCTTCTTTAGATCTGATAAAAAACAAGGCCATCAAAACGTTCGTATATGTATTTATAAAATAGGTTGCGTCTTACGCACGCTGTGATTGGTCAGTTACCGTGTTTATATCAGGCTATACAAACACGGGTGTGATGTCACGGCAAATTTTTTTGCCTTATTTCATAAAAGAAATAGAAAATGGATGCCCTGTGTTTATATAGCCTGATGCAAACACTCGAGTGAGTTTGGGAGAATTCGAAAGTACTTAATGTAAACCCTCGCCTACGGGTCGGGTTCACATAAACTTTCGAATTCTCCCAACACTCTCTCGTGTTTGCATCAGGCTATATAAACACGGGCGGCCATTTTTTATTTCTTAAATATACTAGATCAAAAAAGCTTTATGGTATAAGTGCATGGGTTCTTGAATATTCTATATACCTGTTAGGTGTTGCTATAGACCAAAGTTTTCTCAGAATGTTTTTAAAATTGTGGCCTCAGGAGAACACCCTCCTACTGCTGCGGCACTGTGTTGCTTACAATCTGAATAAAAATTTTAGTCTACATTCTCGTACGAATGAAGCGCATATCTTGCTTTATAAGTTTCAAAACTCTCGCGCAAAAGAACGGTCTTTTTCCACCCTTGGCGGCAATAAAATATAATTTTCCTAGTTTTTATCGGAATTTAGAAACACTATGAAAAAATTTTCAAACTTTTAAACATGTTTCTATAACTCTTTTCTAAATTTTTGGACTCTGAAACGCTGCATTTTGAAGCCATTTTCAGAACAAAAAAAAAACGCTTTTAAGATAACTCTAACAAATCTTTTTAGTTAATAATTTTTGCAGGTTGCACTGAAGTATCTACAATGTGAATAAAGACATCATCGATGTTGTGCAAGATCTTACAGTTAAACCGGATGTTTTTTGCCCGCGCGACCTTGCACAATATTGACAGCAACATTGCAATGTTCACTTGCAAACGGTACACGGCGACGCCTTGGCAAGTTGCTAAAAATTCGCATTTTAAATATCGAACTTCACATAAATATCATGAACTTCTGTTGAAAGTCAGAACAATTAACTCTAAGGCCTGCGCTAAACGTCGCACAATAGACGAATTTAATTCAGACGAATTTAATTCGAATTGACTTCGTTGGTAATGCGACGTAAATGCGACGTCGAGTTGAACGTCGAATTTCCGTCGAATTTAATTGTTTTTACTTGGACGCGTGGATCCTGAAAACGACTTCTTGAAACCATGACACCGAATTGTCACAGACAGAAGAGAAACATTTAATTCGACGCGACGATAATTCGTCGTGCAACTCGAACACGCATTATCGTCGCATTATCCGTCTGACTCAGACGAATTTAATTGCAGAGACGAAATTCGTGTGTCGAATTTACTCGAGTTATACGTCGCAGTTTCGTCGAATAAAATTCAAACAATTAAATTCGCCTGAATTTAATTCGTCTATTGTGCGACGTTTAGCGCAGGCCTAGTATACGAATTTTTAGTAACGTGGCGTACCATTTGCAAGTCAACATCGCAATGTTGTTGTCAATATTGCAAGGTCGCGCGGCAAAGAACATCCGGTTTGACTGTAATAGTTATCTTACAATGCCAAAATCACAAAAAATACGAGCCTTTGTAATTTCATGTTACCTTCAAGCAGCCAATGACTGTCGTGGTTAGAGCAGAATTAGCAGCAGTACATAAAACTATTCCATACAACAATACAAATCTACAAGAAAAATACAAGCATATAACTAAACTGCAGATCCCTATATCAATGACTGAAAGAAACTGACCGATTCAAGATGTCGGTTTATGCGTTATTTTTCTCATAATAGTAACCGCTGACTTTTTCCTCAATGAATTTATAACTGCATTGGATTGATTGGACTGTTGGAAAAGCTGTGCCTACATTCAAATGAAAATGTACGTAGAATGAACTAAGCGGTGGCTACCACAAGGAAAAATTAAGACGCCTCGCCATTTTTTGGGAATTTTTGGATAGAACCCGCAGTCTAATTTGTATCCGAGTCATACCATACTAGAAGACGTAGTCGAATGGTGTCGAAATGTTAGAATGTATATTATATGACAGGGAGTTTCTAAGATGGCGGCTAATGTGGCTACCATAGATATAGGGGGATATACATACAGTAGATCGCGGACTCGTACCAGGATCACTGTTCCGAAAGCGAATTCATTATGGCCCCATAATGAATGTCATCCAAAATGAGGTTTACAGGTCCTTTATGCATAGGCCTGATCCCATTACCCCAAATGACGGCTCAAGTGGGCTAATCCAAGATTGCAACTGATGTGACCAAATTGGCGAAACCCAAGTGAGAACTTATTCTAGAAAATTAGTGTTTTTGCCATTTTTGGTTGAGATTTAGAACCAGTTCCTAAAGAGAACTGACTCTTTGTTGGACATACATCACTTAAAGTAAGAATTGAGAAATATGTTTTTCATATGTTGGATTAATGACCTGGCTTAAAATTTCACAATGTGGTATATTTGGTGATTCTTCGGGTAGTCACAGAATTTAGGTTCCTATTTCAACTTATTTTTCGGCCAGCAAAACAATTGCTCATATAAGCAAAAACTACATTAGGTTGTATATACTAACCCCATAAAACACGATAAGAAAAACTGGATACAGAAAAGTGGATTTACCCAACCTTCAAAATTCAGAGCCTACAAGAAAAAAACACGCCTTATACGTTTGTAAAATATACTTCGCGTAGTGTATAATACAAAAAATTAGTATGAAGAATACTATCTGAGTGTGTATAAAATATTTGCCAGTAAATTTTAGCAACATGTAAATAACTTTAATCTGAAGGCAAGCCATAGAAGAAACATAAACCTAATATATATATATATATATATATATATATATAAAAACCCATTTCTCGTTCTACATTGAAATACTCCCGGTCTCATTATTGTATGCATGACTTCCCCAAGTTATCCATGCAGTAACAGGGTTGTATTTCAGGAGAATTAAGGAGTGGAAGCTTCCTCCCCCTACTCCAAAAAATACAAAAAACAGCCTATAGTTCCCCCAAACGCTTGTGATCACTGTCACTGCTGATAGCATATAAAATTATCATGCAGAATAATCATTCCGATCAATGTAGATGAAGTACGCATTTTCTGTCCCAGTATCTCAATATTGTACATCAAAATCCACCAGAATGCATCATAGCTCATGTCCATTTCAAAACGTATGTATTGTATGTACTTCCTTCGATAAACGAGAAACTTCCCTCGAGAAACCCCCACCCACCACGCCCCTAAAACTTAAAAACAAAACCGGAAAAGTCCTAGATAGAACCCTATAACTAACCATTTCTATCTCCCCATTGTACCACGCGAGTAAAATAGCAGGAGGAAGCATTAACAATGCGTTATAGTACAATAAACCGTATTTGCCCAAATCCTAAATAAAAAGACAAGAACAGTATTTCAGTAAATAAAATAGAAAAAAAGCTTACCAGAGCACTGATGCCGAAACAATGCTGTATTCATGGCAATTGTGCCCTGGAGTCAGTTAGCCATGCAATGATACAAAATTGAATGCCGCATAATATGCCGTTCGTCCGTTCATCCGTCCGTCCGTTCGTTCGTTCCGTCCGTCCGTCGAAGTCAACCCTCTTGTTTCGTTTCATTTATTTGTTGGCCTATCTTACATACCTTAAAAGCAAGTTTTTGTTTTACCAGCACAGCTAGATTAAAAAAGAAAAGTCTTGATTAATGCCTTTTGTTTTTTATCAGTTGGCATTTGTCAATCAAGCATACATACAGTACAATGTGTATTCGAACTGCGGTAGTATATTAGGACAAAACAGCGATATAGTTTAGGATGGACAATGTATATGTACTATACGGTACATGGCATGTATACTACGGTACATGGCATGATACAAGACGTTCCTAGCGGTTAGATCCTGATGTAATTTGGTGTCGAGCATCTGAGATTTCTAATTCAAACCCATCTGAATCATTCTATAGTACTTTAGAATGTGGTGTTTGATTGGCGATCCAAAGTTATCCCAAGGTGTAAACGCAAATCTACAGTATATATCTACAACAGTCTTCAAGCCATTCGACAGCATCGATGCTGTGCAAGATTTTGTTTATTACGTTGAAAATTAAAGGTGCTGTCCAGTCCGTTCTGCGCGTGATCCGCATCTTTGTTTATCGGGACCCTCAAACATGACATTCGTAGATAATTACATGAAGTACTCAGCTCAATGTAAACCGTTAGAAGCGACATGGCAGAAAACCAAGCGATTCGGTGAGGATATCTCTTCGGATTTCTTCTATTTCTTCTGAAAATGTTTTGTTTTGGGTACAAGTAATGAAGAGGAAGCAAGAAAAGCTTACAATCTTCAATAAGGTACCAGTAAATATTTTTATAAACGAAGAAGTAAACATTAGTTTCGTACATGCGCAGAACGGACTGGACAGCACCTTTAAAAGACAAAAAGAGACAAACATAGTCTGAAGAAGAGTGTCTCTCGCACTTCTTCCTATCTGAAGAAATTTTATGTCAGTTTCAAACAGTTTCAAAGAACGATCTCATAGTAATCACAATCATACTGATTATTTCTATATTGTAATATACTAGCTGAATTAGTTGTAAAATCCAGAAAGAGGAATTTACATAAAAACAATCTAAGTGACGGAATTTATGATGTTCATGTTCGATGTTCTGATTAAGACGCGCATAGAATATACTGTACGTTATTAGCAATGCCTTTTGTGCAGAGTAAAAGTATAGATACATGCACATGAGTAGTCTTCCATGAGCTGCTTACCATTTGCGGCTGTGAAAAAGTCATTGAGTAACACATAACTGTAACCCATAACACTAAAAGATAGATCACCACTAAAAAGAAAAAGTCGCAATGTTTGATACTGAATTATATAAATATAGATTATGTATGTATGTATATATCAACATGTGTGGGTGTAGGTATATAACCTTTATTTAAAGTGCCCATGAAACGAAAATTAAGTTTGTCTTATATTTGAAAGAACACTTCAAATGACATCTTTTGCACTTTTTCGTTTCCTTGCTTCGTTTGTGAGATATTTCAGTTTGTTTGATATGTAAATTTAACTTGTATACGATAACTTTACGTCACTCTTTGCATAATGACTTATCGCAAAAGATTATTTATCTTTGTTATTGTCAAACAAAACCGCAAAACAAAATGCAAATTTAATGCAAATTAGGATTTCTGAACTCACTATATAGAACAAAGATTTCTCCTCCTGGAAATCGTGCACTGTCTAATACTTTTCAAAATTCAAGTGTAAAGCCCTTGTAAAGTTTGTCTTATTTAAAAGAACATTTAAAATGATAGAGTGACATATTTTGCAGTTTTTGGTTTCCTTGCTTCGCTTTCGAGACTTATAAGATAACTTTACGTCACTCTTTGCATAATGACTTATCGCAAAACATTATACTATATCTTTGTTATTGTCAAACAAAACCGCGTAAAATTTACAGACTCTGTTGTAGGAGAAACACTCGCACATGGTTCCTAATTCGCCAAGTGCTTTTGTTCGATAACAACAAAGATATAGAACACTTTGCGATAAGTTATTATGCAAAGTGTGACGTAAAGTTATCCTATAAATCAAATTTGCATATCAAACAAACTGAAATACAGTATCTCAAAAACAAAGTAAGGAAACGAAAAACTGGAAAATATGTTACTTTGTCATTTTAAATGTTCTTTTAAATAAGACAAACTTAATTTTCGTTTCATAGGCACTTGAAGTGTCGTACAGAATGTATTTAGCGTTCTGAACTAATTGGAGACAATGTAGGTTCACTAAACTCATGGGGGAGAAAAACCTTCAAAGTACGAGAAAAGAAAACAACTTTTATTACTCACAGGAGACTACTGTAGGTGTTGGCCTATTTAGGTACTAAGCTCGTTTAACCGTGAAACTCTGACATAAAAAGTATAGCGTTTATAACAAGTCTTCAGCAAATTACCTTGCTGCAATAATCGCTCCTCCGATCATCATAAATACAGTCATCTGTATTGATGTAGAAGCAATCTTACTGTTGCAAAAAAAGAGAAAATATTCAAATTATACCTTTTTTAATAGCTGATAGGATCAGATCAGCAACGCAACAAATGTACAAGTCGTCAACAAGCTTATATACTGTAAAAGTGTAAAACTAATGACCAACACCAAATAGGAAAACAAAACATTACAGTACACGTGTCAAGTCACTTTTTATATGACAATGCCAGAAATCAGAAATTCGTTTTGTTGGAAAAGACGTTAAAATGATAAAGGATGGCATTAACATTATTCATTATTGTAATATGCCAATACGATAGTGACGACTTTACTACGCACTGACTCGTAACCAGTCGTTAAATTAATAGGGGGAGTTTGCAGGCGCAACGGAAATATGAGGTTAGGAAATTTTGGTCTATGCAGACCAACTTTTATTACGGCAAGTCTTGAAGTTGGACATACAGTATCTTCAAAATTAACCACCAAACGGAATAACATCATTCTGGTTTTAATGTTACCATGACAGTACATGTAACAGGTTAGTTTTCAGACTTTTGGGTTCCTTTATGAAAAATATTCGTTTTCTCCCATAATAGGTTTTTCACCCATAATAGGTTTTTCACCAAATTCAAACTGAAGTTTCAAGTGATTTTATTGGTTAATTTCAAAGATTTGTCCAAACTTAAAGACTTGCTGTAATGCTGCTGGCCTGCATAGACGTCACCACTACCTCACTTGCATATTACAAGAAGCTCAAAAACGAAAATCGATATCGAAAATGTTTAACAATGATACCCTTCATAATTTTTAACGCCTTTTCAAACTAAACAAACTTCATTTTGAGGGTTAGATGAACTTTAAGAATCGGTTTGTTTTAGCACATTACAGTCATTTGCAACTCGCTTTTCACCCAAATCTTTGGAAGTTCATTCGGAAGTTCGCAAGTTCGTTGGGAAGTTCAAAGTTCATTTTGAACTACGCATATGATTGGCTGCTAGGAACCAAGCAACCAATCAAACGCCGAGTTCAAAACGAACTTCCCAACGAACTTGCGAACGAACTTCCAAAGATTTGGGTGAAAAGCGAGTTGCAAATGACTGTAAGTGACCTGTTTATTGTAAATGTACACTAATTACTGTGCCTCGTCCCAGGTGCTTTTCAAGAATGAAAATTTGGGGAAATTTGAGAGGGGCAATGCTGAAGGGGCGCAAACAGGTCGCTTATATATATAAGCGCAGAGGAGGCAGCTAATTATTGTGCATTTTGCTAAGGATTTCCTTACCTTAAAATCAGTTTTTCTCCAATCATAGTCATCAAGATACTAAATCTTCTTAACACAGTCAACATTGGTATACTAAAAAAATAAACAAAATATACTGAAATTGCAACTAGAATATTCATAAAAATGTATTTATTAAAAATATTGTAAAACTATTGAAATTTTTATTAATGGTAGTGTTAGTTACTGATGCATAAATACCAGCAAAAAAGATTGGCTGATAATTATTTAGTATTTACTGCGATTTTCGGTTGAGCTTAGACTCGGAAAGTTCATTGAAAGGTTTGGATATTGAAACACATACATTACCAAGGGAAATTTGAGATGTTGTCACGGGAAAATTTTAAAAGTTAGAGCGTCGCCTTAATTTCTATTGGTCAAAACGCTCAAACATTCAAATTTGCTATGGGAACGTGTCAAATTGCGAAATGATAAAACTTTTCAATAAAACTCTAAGCTCAACCAAAAATTGCAGTATTACTCCACCATTATTATGGTCCTATGTTTTACCTGAGTGTCTTGGTACTTCCTAAGCCAAAGACAAGATTAGCTACATAAACCAATGGCAGTGGCCAAACCTATAAACAAAGTCCAACAATACAATAATTTGGTACAGCCAACAAAAAAAATAATTAGCAAATACTGTTTCTAATATATATATATATATATATATATATATATAAGTGAGTTATGGTTCACGAAATGTTAGAGAGTGCTCAATACCATATATAGATAGAGCAAAATACAAAGTATGAAGTATAGTTTTACCTTAAAGTCTTCGCTACCAGAGGTTTCACCCTAAACGGGATCATCAGGCGACTCGCCTGATGATCCCGTTTAGGGTGAAACCTCTGGTAGCGAAGACTTTAAGGTAAAACTATACTTTATACTTTATATATATATATATATATATATATATATATATATATAGCGAAACGCTGTTTGATCGGGTACAATCCTGTAAGTCCAAGAATCTTGGTTGCAAGGTTCCGTTGCCAACCGATTAATATAGCAGTTGTGCAAGTGTACGCACCAACCTCCGATTGTAGCGAGGCTGACATCAACGCGTTTTATGCTCAACTTGATGCGACACTGGACTCCATCCCCCGGAAGGACACCAAGATTGTGTTGGGTGATTGGAACGCTAAGACTGGTGGTGAGAGAGATGGCTATGAGGAGGTGCTTGGTAGATACGGATACGGTGAGCGAAACGATCGCGGAGAACGACTGCTACAATGGGCTCTGGACAAGAAGTTATACGTCAGTAACAGTAGGTTTGAACGAAAACCGCATAGAAAGTGGACGTGGTTATCAGCAGACGGAAAAACGCGGAACATGATAGACCTGATATTGGTGGACAAAAGATGGAAGACTGCTATGTGGAATTGCAGAACATATCAAGGAGCGGATATGGCGTCTGATCATAGCCTGGTGATGGGGAAGTTCCAGATGCGGCTCAAGTGCACCCAAAAACATCAGGTGAAGAGCAGGCGCAACATCGAGAGCCTGAAGGATGAGATGACCCAAATGCGCTTCAGAGAAGCCCTGCAAGATGACTTACTGCACGCCCAATGGAAGATGACGTGTCTCGGAGAGTAGACAGATTTAACAGTTCAATGGACGCCGCGATGAGGAGGACAATACCAACTGTTACAGTTGGCCGGAAGCCATGGATCAGTCAAGAGACGATTGATTTGACGGATCTGAAGAGGCAGAGTAAGAACATACGCTTGCAATCGGACGAGAAGATGACTGAGTATAGACAGCTCTGCAACAGTGTACGTAGGTCTGCAAGGAGGGACAAAAATCGTTGGGTCAAAGAACAGTGCGAGGTAATTGAGGCATCAGCTGCCAAAAAGAAATCTAAACAAGTATACGAGCTGGTGAAGAAGGTGAACGGACGGAGCTCGCAAGTACGAAATTCCACGATCAAAGACAAGAGTGGAAAAGTATTGTATGACAAGGACGAAGTGCATGGCCGATGGACCGAATACTGCGAGGAACTCTACCATGAGGAACGGCAGCTGGTGGATCGAGTGACTGAGTTGGCAAGTGTATCTCCACCTGCGGATGAAATTGACCACCCAATCCTGATATCAGAGGTGCAGTGGGCAGTAAGAAAGCTAAAACATGGCAAAGCGGCTGGAACTGATGGAATAGTGGGAGAGATGCTGCAAGCCGGTGGTGATACGGTGATGCAGGAAATGCTCAATATCTGCAACCTGGTATGGTCAATCGAGGACATGCCAGAGGAATGGACGAAAGCAAAGGTGATATCTATACCGAAGAAAGGAGACACGCTGAACTGCAACAACTACCGCACATTGTCGTTGCTGAATCATGCATGCAAAGTGTTGTTGGTAATTTTATTGGAGCGGTTGAAGCACGAGGTTGAACCTTACCTGTCAGAAGAACAAGCTGGATTTAGGAAGGACAGAGGAACAGTGCAGCAAAGCCTGGTGTTGAGGCTTATAGCAGAAAAGATGTGGAGGAAGGACCGTGTTGTCTACTTTGTAGACTTCCGGAAGGCTTTTGATACAGTGAACAGAGATGTCCTATGGGCAACGTTGAGGTCGTATGGAGTGAATGCAAAGCTGGTGAGAGTTCTGCAGGCAGTGTATCAAGACGCGAAAGCGACAGTGAGGATTGGCAAGGAGTGCGGAGAGTGGTTCCATCTGCAGAAGGGCGTGCGACAAGGTGACCCAATCTCGCCTGTTGCCTTTGTGATCTACCTGGAACGAGTGATGGAAGTGTTCAACGAGATGGATGGTGTGTCCATACATGGGCGACAAGTGAACAATCTGAAATATGCGGACGATATTGATATCCTGTCGCACACACGGAACGATCTACAAGAAAAATTGGAATTGCTAGTGGAACAGGCTGCAGCAGCAGGTCTTGAGGTTAACCTGAAGAAGACAAAAACGCTGGTGATGGGGCAACAGGAAATTGATCAGCGGCTATCTGTGAATGGTGTACATCTGGAAAACGTAAACGAGTTTGAGTATCTTGGTAGCCTGATCACATGGGATGGTAATTGCAGCAGGGACATTCGCAGGCGGGGATAGGAAAGGCATATGGTGTGCTGGCTGATCTCAACAAACTGTGGGACGCCGGTGAACTGAGTCTACGGACGAAACTGCAGCTGCTGCGTGCCTGTGTGTTTAGCATTAGTGTGCTGATGTATGCCTCTGAGACCTGGACGTTGAAGAAGGATGACGAGCGAAGATTGAAAGCATTCGAAATGAAGTGTTATAGAAGGCTACTTGGCGTGAAGTGGTTCCATCATGTGACAAATGAAGAGATCAGTCAGCGTGTGCATCTGGAAGAAGATGTTGTAACTACCATCAAAAGGAGAAAGGTACAGCTATTTGGGCATGTGTGTAGAATGAATGATGACCGATTGCTGAAGATTATCATGCTTGGTATGGTAGATGGGAACAACAGAAGAGGACGGCCTAGACGGGCGTGGATCGACGACATTAGGGAATGGACTGGCATGCCCCTTCGCCACATGATGGAGATCGCACATGATCGCGAACGATGGAGGGCAGTAGGAAACGTCAGAACATGAAGCACCAACGGGCTCCTTAAAGAGCCCATGGAACAGTAGTAATAGTAGTAGTAGTAATATATATATATATATATATATATATAGTACACCATTTCAAAATAGCATAGATTGTGAATAAAATCGTCTGTCGTTAGCCAGAATCGAATATCGGACATGCTTCACAAAGCCCTTTGTTGTTGTTTTTTATGTAAAACCTCAGAAGTCATGCACTCACACACCCTAATTGGTCAATATCTCATTTCCTTATAAGTACTGAGATTTCCATAAAATATAAAAACCTGTCGATAATCATCAAGATCTGCCAGAAACCCCGCAAAATATTCAAAGCCCATGTGTATATAAAGATGTAAGTGTAAAGATTAGAAATACAACAGTTTAACAGGTCCTTGGTTGTGCAGTCCAGCTAAAGTGGTAGCCACGAGTACACAATGCGCACCTATTTTTAGTAAAACTGGAGCTCAATTAGAATCACGACAAAAGGGAACCGTGATTTTACAATGTTCTTTGTTTATATGACAACATCTTCTTAAAATTAAGCAATGAGCACAGTACACTACACTACAGTATATTAATAATAAAGTAAATGCTAGATAATACAACAAGCAATAAGCTTCAGGTCGAAAATTATAAGAATAAAATTACAACTTCAACCTAGTACTGTACAATTTAAATAACACATTTTAATACAAATTAAAATGAACTAAAAAAATATTTTCTAGAACAAAATAATGAAGTGGCACACTTGGAGGACTTTGCCTGCATAAACTGTAAATTTAAACTAACCTGCAACTGTGTCACTTAATTATTTAATTATTTATTGATTTTTAACTAATGAAGGCCATCTGGTAGAATACAATATGTAAAGATGTTTATACCTTCTTTTAAATAAAGTTCAAACCAAACCAAACCAGTTCAAACCAACAATATGCATGTGTAATGTATATATTGTCAGTTGTGGGATGAGAATGTAGTTATAACAAAAATGGCAGGTCATTACCTTTGTTACTACAGCTGAAGAGTAATCAGGATAAGATATAACTCCCAGTCTTTTTCCAATAAATAAAATAACAATTGTTGCACACATCTGAAGAATAAAACCAAAACGACCATTGAGATTCTTCAAGCATATTAAACAACTGAAATTAAAATTAAATATTGGCAACGGAAATTTACCATATGAAAACTGTAATCAAACTAATATCAGTGCCCAACACAAAACAAAAAAAAAGTAGCCACCAAATGCAATCCTCAATAACATGCAACTGAATATCTTCAAATATATTAAAACAGTAGTTGCTGCCACTACACCTATAAGCAATGCTACTAAACATATACTGTTGATTAAAATATATTTTTTACGTCACGTATCTCAATCTTCAGTTGGAAAGGTAACATTCATTTGATAGAATCAAAATATATATTTGCTTGGTACTCATTTTCGCTCAGTTTTAAATTCGCGATGTTTGATTTCGTGCCAGACTTAAACTGGTCATTGTGCCGTTTTGCCTTGGAACAATACGCAGTCATTGTTGTTCAATACACATGCAGTCATTGTTCTATAGCAAAATGGCAAATAGCCAGTCCAAGCTTGTTTCTTGCATGCTAAATACGATATACTTGAACAGTTTTAATTTCACGCAGCGTTTACGCATTCAACATAACTAGCTTAATATCAGCTTGACTAGTTGAAGGTTAGTCTTTGTCTGGAAGACGACTATATACAGTATGGCTTCATCGTGTCTTTTTAACTCTTTCATGCGCGCATTGTTGTTGAATAGAATAGAATAGAATAAAACTTTATTTCACGAGGGAAAAGACGTATTAACCAAAACGGCTATCTAACAAACGGCCCTCAAAATATAACAATAATTACAAAATTATACTAAACAGAATATATATATATATATATATAAACGAACTCCGTATATATACCGCATATATATATATATATATATATATATATATATATATATATATATATATATATATGCGGTATATATACGGAGTTCGTTTTTAGTGGTAGTTATTCTTAATATTGTAGGAGCATCAGTAGTACTTGCTGATGACATGGCGAGTTGCTTATATTTATTGTCTAATGAGTTAAAAAGAATCGAAGCACTGTAGAAAAATGTGCGCTTACCAAAATCAGTATACGTGGGTAAGGCAGCTTAAGATCATATAAACAGGCTCTAGTACGAGCATGTTGTTTACTGGCAGATAAAAAATTAAACATAAGTTTAAACGTTAGGAAGGTGGAGCATCAGGGTTAAGTAATATACTGAATAGTAGAAGATTCCTTAACTTAACTTAACTTAATTAAAATGAAAATTAACAAACTGAAATATCTCGAAAACGAAGCAAGGAAACGAAAATCTACAAAATATGTTATATTGTCATTTTAAGTGTTCTTTCAAGTAAGACAAACTTAATTTTCGTTTCATAGGCACTTTAAACCAAATAAAAACAAAGAACTGAAAAATATATATTACAGGTTATAAGCATTTAAAAGGTAAAGTGACACAAGCAAAAGAAGATACTAGATAGGATGTCAGAAACATGTTGTAAGCGGTGTTAAACATACAGGCACATGCATGTACAGTGCGTTGGGCTGACGGCAGTTGACGGCAGTTGACACAAGGTTTCAGGTTGTAATTGTTTAAGCTAGTAGACATAATTCAAGTAAAGAAAGTTGAACAGATTCAAAATAGAATATAGCACTTACTCATACATTCGAAATCATCATACAGGGCAAAATAATAGTACAGTAGAGAAGTCACAAATCTTGTTCCCAGGTCTTTCCTCAGGAGCTTACAAAGTTTAGATGGTGGAGCAAGTTTTTTTGTTTTCTTGGAGTGACTACATATCAGGATCTTTCTCGCTTGGAAAAGGATTTAGACAAGGAATTTTTACTGTAATGTGTGCAGATGTGGTAAACTTATGAATTAAAACGCTTAAAATTAATAATCGTACAAACCCGAATAAGGCCGAATAGGGAAAAACAATTTTTGGAAATAAATATAAATCGTATAATTATACAATTATTCAAAATGCAAGTCTAAGTAAACAAAACGAAATGGAAAAAGCAAAAAGAAAGATAGCTGGTTACAAATCTATTATGCACAGATCGATTTGAAGGACACTAACATCTACGTCAATGAGGATGTACATGTAGGTACTGCACTGTAGTGGGGTACAATATATATTTCATTGCATCTAATGCATAAAGATGAGTAACGACTAAAGTATAGTATCGTCTCTCACATGTACCATAATAACTCAAAACACAACGTAACGTGAACTTTTTAGAACGTAAGGTAACATTTCAGAACATACTTTAGGGTGACTTCTTAGAAGCGTAGCGCAACTTTTCTGAATGTATCTTAACTTCTTTGAACGTAGCGCAACTTCTTTGAACGAAGGATAACTTCTGAACATACCATAGCAGATAACTTTTCTGAATAGCGTAATTTTTCAAAACGTTGCATATAACTTCTTTAAATGTAGCGAAAACGTTTCTGAACGTAGCGTATAACTTCATAGAACGTAGCGCAACTTTTCTGACGGCAGTGTAACTTCTTAGAACGAAGCATAATTTTTCAGAACGTAAGTAGTGTAACTTCTCGGAACGTATAACGTAACTTACAGAATGTATAGCGTAACTTTCCTGAACGTAGCTTAACTTATAAGAGCGTAACAAACAATAACTATTCTAACGAAACTTTTCAGAATGTAGCATAACTTCTCAGAACGTAAAGTAAAAGTATGAAAGCAGTGTAACGTTTTAAATGTAGCTTAATTTTCCAGAACTCGCCACAACGTACATGTAACATAGACCGCTGTCGCACAAAGAAAATAAAAGTCTGTAATATTAATGAAAAGACCGTCTCAGAGAGAAGAGTAGTGGTTAATAGACCTTTTCGATAATTACGTCACGCTTCATGAAAACGAGGCTCCCTAATCCCGCCATATTTGTTTATGGAAGCACGGTTAATATACGCAAATACAGGGTGGCGGGCGATGGTATATAGGGAGGGGGTGGTTCCGATGAAAGAAGATGGCTAATAACGTCCAAACTACATATGGTAGAAATACATCGTGTACGTATGTTGTTAGACATTTCATAAGCTTTCATTTGATGTATAGTTTAAGTTTCTGTGTTGTGTTTAACTTTTTAAAATGTCCAAAATGTTCGCACCATTGCTCGTCAAGTAATAATAATGGACTTCTCACAACTGTTGTAGAATTTTGGATATTGTTTTTAAAATACATAACGCACAACTTTGAAACATATAATCAAACAGAAGATACTGTAAAATGCTATTTGCGATAGAACTTTCACTGAGGTCTAGCTTATAAGAGAAAGTATTTTAAAAATGGGAAAACACACTATTATCTTGGTCTGAGTTGCAAACAAAACAAAACAAAACAAAACAAAACAAAATAAACTTAACAAATATCCATCAGACCATTTCCCATTTTAAAATACTTTCTCTTAAGCTAGAAACTTGAAAGTTCTACCGCAAATAGCATTTTACAGTTACTGTATCTTCTGTTTGATATATGTTTCAAAGTTGTGCGTTATGTATTTTAAAATCAATATTCGGAATTCTACAACAGTTGTGAGAAGTCCATTATTATTACTTGACGAGCACTATATATATGGTGCGAACATTTTGGACATTTTAAAAAGTTACACACAACACAATTTAAAAAAGTTACACACAACACAGAAACTTAAACAATACACCAAATGAAAGCTTATGAAATGCCTAACAACATACGTACACGATGTATTTCTACCATATGTAGTTTGGACGTTATTAGCCATCTTCTTCCATGAACAAATATGGCAGGATTACTATGATAATGGGAATTGTGAAACTTGGCCTGGGAGCCTCGTTTTCATGAAGCGTGACATAATTATCGAAAAGGTGTATTGAAGGGCAATGTTTAATTACTTAGGGGAGTAACTACTAAAAAAGAAGTGAAGCTGTTCTGAAGCGCTAATTCGGACCCTGCACTTGATTATTCTCAAATCCAAGGCTCTTTTTAAAATGGAATTAAAGCTAAGCATAAAGTCAACTAGCTGGCAAACTTATTTTAAAACCTACTGTAAACAATCTTTCTAAAGAATCAGAAAACATCTACTGTACTGTAACAGTACAGTATATATTAGACAGGTAACAGCCATTCCATTGTGACTCGCATGACAAAGTCGCAAAATTTTAACGTTAAAAAGGGTTTTTTCTGTCACTTTTAATTTAGCACAAAGCAAGCTTGCTTTAGATTAGGAAGCCCTGGGGAGATAATTTAAGTAATATATTTATTTCCTAAAAATTTATATTTTAAGCCTTCGATTTAATGACTTATGGTCATGTAACTCGGTGACGCCAGAAATGAGAAAGTTTCAATCATTGGCATTCTTATTTATTTTCCTGGCAACATATTAATTATATTTAATTTTAACTTAGTAATTAGACATATAGTTAGACAAGATACATGCAATGACACTCCAGTGAAGTTTGAGCAAAAACATTTGTAGCTGACGAAATAATGTTGCAAGTTTAATGTGATTCGCGTGACATAAAAATGTGACGAGTGGTGAATAACATAACAAAAAGTCAGTTTAAATAACAAAAATTCACTGGTTTTGTTTTCTCATTGTTTGTTGGAGCCATTAATGCCATTTCCAATAATAATTTAGAACAAGATTTAAAGCTGGACAACTGGAAGCATATTTTTAGAAATGCTACAGTACCCCAATATCACTACATGAAAATTTGTATAAAATAGCTTTTATAATTATAGTGTTAAAGCAGCCAAATCAATATTTCAAGAATAGAATTTGAATTAAATACATCTATTTAACATTCTGTGTTGATTTGTTCCTTGATCCACTCCATTCGATTGATATGAACGTCTCAACTGCTTTTAATTCTATTCTTGCAACTCGCGTGACGTGACTCGCATGACAAACTTGAGGGTGATTTTTCTCTGAAAATACTGAAAATATTTTCCTAGATTTTGGGGGATTAAGAGTACCAAGTTGTGATTAGTAAGTTGTGATAGGCTTAAAGAAGATGTTCAAATTGACAGGAAATGAGAAATTGAGAATACTTTATGTGAAAATACATGTATTGTGATTCGCATGACTCTAAAAGCCAATGAATACCTCATTTTGAAATTTAGAATTTGAAATAAGTTATTAAATAGCAATGGCAAGTTGAATACATAAAATAATGAAGAAATTTAGTTGTTTCTTTTAGATACAAGAAATAGGACACTTTTCATAAAAAAGTAACAATATTTGTTCTAATCAATGCATAATGATCTATGTTCTTATTTCTGTTCCCACTATGCCCATGGGTAATTGTGGTAAATTTTTTTCACATTCCAGAAGGGCAAGGTATTATTAATAGCACCCAAAATGGTATTGTAGGTGTTATTATGTTAATTTAATTTTTTTTCAACAATGTGTCATTTCTGTGGAATGGCTGATAAACAACTTCTAATTATAGAACTTGAGTGCAGCAATTTAAACAAGCTTATTAATTAAATGTGGGTACAGTCACACTTGCTTTTCAGCAGAGGACAAGAATAATGCCTGCAGGGGTGCAAAACATCTCCTAGGGGTGTACTCCAAGCAATTGTGAATTGCCTATATAATTATAATCGAAATATAGTAAGGTTAGATATACTGCCGAAATAGAGAACGTAGGAATCTAACGTTTCGAGCAAAGGCCCTTTGTCAGAGAGAAACAACGTTTCAAGCGAAGGCCCTTCATCAGAGAGAAACGTTTCTCTCTGACGAAGGGCCTTCGCTCAAAATGTTAGATTCCTATGTTCTCTATTTCGGCAGCTAGTATATCTAAACTTACTATATTTCGATTGTTGTTTCTACACTGCCTACGCAGCACGCTACTTTTATTTCACTATATAATTATATATATATATATAATACGTTTCTCTCTGATGAAGGGCCTTTGCTCGAAACGTTAGATTCCTACGTTCTCTGTTTTGGCAGTATATCTAACCTTATTATATTTCGATTATATATATATATATATATATATATATATATATGTATATATATACAAACGAGCATGTGTGATTTTGTTCACGGAATGTCGCAGTATCCCGATATCCACGGGTTACTAGATTTTCGTTTTGGATACTAGAAGTCTTAACTTCAGTATCCAACAGGATACAATAAAATTTTCAATAGCGCACAGCCACAGAATCTGATGTAATGTCTTACAATGTAACATACCATCTTACAATGTAATGTAATGTCTTAAAACGTAATGTAACTGTGGGCACAGCTGTCACAAACTGTAATAGTTAATTTTAGATATATTACAAGTTGAGATGTTTAGTATTCAAAAGTGGGATACTAGATTAATTTCAAGGAGGGATGACAACCAAATTCAGAAACCTGGTATCCACTTAGATACTGCTGAAAATGTATATTATTATTCGATCTACACTCAAAATTTTCCTTCATCAAAATTAGCTAGTATATCCATAATCAAGTGAAATGCCAAATATTACTTACATACAAACATGTATTTGAAGTACAGTATAATATTACATGTAGTTCTTTTATAAAATAATAAGAAAGCCAAAGTCAAGAATTATATTATTGAACTATCTATTTCATAAAAGTGCAGGAAAATTCATTGTTATCTTTGAAAATGTTGTGATGTAAACAATGAAGCGTTAGTAAGAATAAATATTCATCCATGTTTTGTGCTTGGTACTAATTAAAATATAATTATTTTAAGTTTTTTAACTAAGGTTCCGTTTACATCGATGAGAGTTGTGTCCCTACTGGGAGAGGCAACTTTGCATTCATTTTATTTAGTCATGATAGTAGTAGGGTTACCCTGGGGATAGGGTAGGGTAACCCTATTTATTTTATTTATTTATTTTATTTATTTATTTTTATTTAGGGTAACCCTATTTGCGAGGTAGGGTAACCCTAGGGGGTGAGGCAACTTTAAAACAGTTGAGACAAAATGGAAAATGGAAATATTAGTATAAAACTCAGACATTGATTGCTCAATTACCTGTCCAAGGCCCACAAACTGGAATGAAGGGAATCTAAAACGATAAACCGATATTTATATATAGCTTAAGCTTTCTCTTTTTTTCTAAAGAAAGATATTTATTATAAACACATACCTGTGACCTGTAAGCAAATTTTTGTTGACCATGACGATGAAGAATGAAGCTAATCCGTATAGTAGAGCTGCAAATATTTTTGTGCCAAGAGATATTTTTTGAACGTTTGATTGCATGGTTCTGATGGTTGCAGGTCGACTGGTATATTTGGAGTTCATATAATAATGTTAATATATAATATAAATAAATAGCTTCGTGGCAAGGATACTAAGGTTTATTATAAACAATACTTGAGACACACTATGGAAGTCTTTCTCTGTCAATCGTTGCAAAATAAGCACAACTAAAAGAAATCACGACTCTTCCATTCTTCCATGTTCTCATCAAAACAGAAAAAATAACAAGACAATGGTCACCATGGATCTACGCATCTACGTGGACATATTTAAGATATTTTAGCAAAATTGTGCTAAGGAATGCGGGGGGGTAGGGGGACAGGGGCCGGGAGGCTTTCGGGCTATTTACATAATCGTGAACAGTCGCCAACAAGTCGGTACTTTCCGTTACTGAAAAGCTGCAAGAGGACGCAGCAAAACGCAGCAAAGCTTGTACGAGGTCGATATACCCGTAATTCCGTAAACAAAGAACGCCATGGCGAAGAGATTTGGTATCGTGCTGCCTTTCTTTCTAGCATTCTGTGCCTTGTCACACGGAGTTAGTGTCTTAAACGAGATCATTAATTGCCGAAGTCAGTGTGAACGGACATATTCTCTCCATACCTATCCAACGGTGAGTCGTTTTTCGAAAGCAACAATATTTTTAATTTGTCTCTAGCGAAGACGATGAACAAACGCGGACTAGATGAGTTGAGGGGTTGTCTTTGTTGTTTTCTGTTACTGCTTCTCACCCAGGCATTACTTTAATACACTCACTCTCTTTCTTTAAATACAGGTTAGACATTATCGAGCCTGCCAGCAAGGATGTTATAAAGCCGTGACCATCAAGGCTTGGTCTCTCTTGGGCTTTCGTTTTCACATGAATTGTTGGGAATTAGGTAAAATTTGACAAAAATTAGGCACCTTTATTCTGTCCGTGGCGTCATTTATATTTTATTTTTGCCAATGTGTATCAGATTGGGGTGTTTGAGAGAGAGAGAAGGCTTGGAAATGATCTCATTATTTTATTAAACCCATCCGTGCCGTGCTGGCACTGCGTATTTGGACTAAGGTTACAAAGGGAGGGGGTTATTAATATTCAGTTTTTGATGTGGAAAGAAGGGGGGTGGTGCTAAATGCACTTTTACCTCAACCTGAAGCATAGGGAAGGATAGGCAGTCATAGGCTCATAGCAGTGCGTCTTAAACAACCAAACAGGATCTTCCAAAGAAGATAAGACGACTAAATTTCACCAAACACAAGAAAATTATACCTGTCCATCACATCAAAGAAAACAGTCTGGATACTAAAGTGAAGCGAAATAATAACAGCATATTAAGTGTTCACTATACCACCAAACGTTCCCTTTTGATCTTGTTATCTTGGTATATATTATACGATTAACTATACACGTGTGTAAAAGACCTTTCTTTTAACCTTCGCCATCGATACACCAGAATGACAAGCCTTGTAGATAGGCCGGAATACGCGAATTCATTCGGGAAAATATGAATTCCAGATGATTTTATTACTGATATTCATTGTAACACACTGCACTCATGAACCAGCATGGGAAACGCAACACTGAAAATCGACTTTATTAAAGCATGAAGTTAAAGGTGAATAACAGTCCGTACTGCGCATGTACAGTACAAAACTAATGTTTACATCTCTATTTACAAAAAATATACTGATACCTTATTCAAGATTGTAAACTTTTCTTGCTTCCTCTTCATCACTTGTACTTAAAACAAAACATTTTTAGTGGAAATAGAAGAAATCTGAAGAGATATCCTCGCCGAATCACTTGGTTTTCCACCATGTTGTTCTGAACGGTTTACATTAAGCAGGGTTCTGCCCACGGTGGGTGGCGCTGGGCAGTGGTGCCCGGCACTCAGCAGTGCTGCCCAGCACTAACGCCAAAACGGACCCTTCCGCCCAGCACTCGAAATATGCAATAAAAAAAACCCATGTGTTGTATTTTTTTATATATCTTTTAATTAATATACATCATTTTGTATTTTTTTGTCCATGGTGAATTTTTTTTTTATTGAAACAATATTATTTGGTGAAATTCGGCACCACAACGCACACAATATTAGCTACTAGACTTGTGATTCGGTGAAATACGATATTCCATTAAAGCCAGATTGGATTGTCTGATACTTGGGTAAGGCGCTAATCACTTTGCACTTTGTTTATTAATGCCTGTGAGATGATACACTGGCGTTGGTAGTCGTAGAACATATACAGGAAACCTTGCCCTAGCTTTACATAGAGAATTCGTCATGCTGTATATTCTAGCATGCCCTAGCTAATAGTAATATTTAGTCTGACAAAATTGTGAGACACATGATGTAAAGGATTATGAATTTCACTTGCCCACATTTGGAAAATATCATTTTCAGATTACTAATTTTCACATATTCTCGGGAGGGGGGGGGGGGGGTGTTGAGCCCCGGGCCTGTAGGTACCCGGCACACACTGGGCAGAACCCTGTTAAGCTGACTACTTCATGTAATTATCTATGGATGTCTTGTTTGTGAGACCCACCAAAACAAAGATGGTGGATCATGCGCAGCACGGACTGTTATTCACCTTTAATAGTTGACAAAAGAGCATCGTTTTATGAAACGTTATGTAATATTTCTGGCTAAGATAAACGTTTTTCGAAAACGTTTTTCCTTTCTTAGACAATAGCATAATGTGTTCTCTAGCATAGGGAGGAATATGTGTACGAGACATTGCAGGACAAGTGGAAAGAAGTGGAGATGTACATATAAATACAATCTGTTTACGTTTTATATATGCGTATCATACTCGTATCATACCAGTGTATCATACAAGTGTCATACGCATATCATAATATGCATATCACACAAGTCACAAGTGTCATACTTATATGCGTATCATACAAGTGTCATATGCATATCATACACAACAATGTGTTAAGATACTGTATATACGAGCGGTACTGTAACTTTTAAAAACTTGATCTCTGAGAAATTAAGTGGGCATGTACTGTACCTGTATATATATTTGTATATACCAACTTGTAATTACGCTCCTGGTGACTCAAAAATGGTCCCACTATTAGTATCTTGTTGTGGTCCCAACCATAAAATTAACAAATTCTAAAAACACACAAACTGTAACAAGTTTGCAGCAGACTTGTCACGAGGCTGTTGCAACTAGGCTTATGTGGTATTAAAAAAATATCAAATACCGATATACCGAGTCGAGAAAAAAATCGAATATATTGGTATTTTTATAGATCAAATTTTTGGGAAATTTAAAAGTGTTTTAGATTACAGTCATTACATGGTTCATGAGATAAACTTGTAAATAGCACACTTGACATTATAACTAGTAGTCGCGCATTTGCTCGCATTCATGCGACATACAGTACAGGTGTATACTGTATACGGTATATACAATTCCTGAAGTACATTTTGTTGCTCGTGTTTAGTGTTCTGCATTCTGCATAGTACAGTATGTTTGTTATTTCCAGGTTTATTTTATAGTCAGAAATAATTAGAGATGAGCTGATTAATTGGTTAACCCGATTAATCAGCCTTTTTTCAATAATTGGTCGATTATTAACGCATAATCGGCTTTTTGCCGATGATGTACAAGTTTTTCTTTCATCTTACGAAAATACTTGACATCAGCGCTGTCTTCTCGTTTCTTCACTGTCTTCACTTCAAAAAGTGAAAGCCTTTTATTCCTGCACCATAATTTGTCAAGACTAGACTTACGTTACTAAGTTTATTACTATAATTCCAATAATCTTGACGTACTAGACTTGCTAGAATACTTACAAATGAGTGGCATAATTTTATTGTTAATGTTCTGTTGTGACGTTAAAACTATGTCGTTGAATATTGTTTTGTGTGTAACATCGCCTTTTCACCTTTAACGAGCTAAGAGTAAGGACCTAACTTCAAAAGAATTGATTGTCTTATAAGTATTAAAAGTTTAAAACATGCGTTTTTAAATTTATAAGTATAAACAAGTATAATAATAGAGAGAACTGAATTTTGTCTGATGCATTTTTATTTCTGCATATATAGCTGAAGTTTGAGAGAAGTTGTCCTAATGCGCGATAAAATAACATATTTTCATGCAAATCGGCAAAACCCAGAGTCAAGCGATATAAAAGTACTACCAAAGTACGAATGTCAGTGAATTCCTCAGTGATGTCTTTGTAATTAACAACACGAAATTAATCAGCCTTGGCCGATGAATTGGCTGATTATGTGCTGTGATCAGCCACCAATTAATCGAATCGGCTATTGGCACTTTTTAGTGATTGGCTCATCTCTAGAAATAATATTTGTATGCTACAGCTCATGAACTGTACTGCACAGGACATTATGTGAAAGCCAGTGAAAGGTATAGAATCTTTAAGAATTTATTTTAAGTACATGTAATTTTTGTTTTTGTTAGCATGCAAGAGTCAGTATTTTGAACCAGACAGCCTCTATGCTTGCAAACTGGGGTGTGAGAAAGGAGAAGATGTATCAAATAATGCTAAGAAAGTCCCAACTCCTTCAGGAAAAACAATTCCAGCTGAGAATGTAAGTTTTACAAATTTAAATATTCCAAAGAATAGTTCTAACTCACTGTTGTGTGTACAGCATGCTATTTTAATACTGTATTAAATTAAAGGGTATTGGCAATAAAAATTAAGTTTATCTCATTTGAAAGAACTCGTCAAATGGTATAAGAAGACCTTTTACAATTTTTCCATATCTGTTTTCGTTTTGGAAATATTTCGACCAAACTCAGCATGCTGTCCACCATCTTGGAATTATTTTCGATATGCAATATTATGCATGTGATGGCATAAGCAGGGTAAAGTGAAATTTTTATCTTGCCAACCGTATGACATTATGAGCTAGAAACTCGATTTTTTGTTGCACTATTTCCATTTTAAATTGACCCACAACATTTAAAAAGACTTCCATGGAAATTTGGGCACCCATGGAGTAGTTTCATCAGGTTTACCCATAACCATAACCATAAATTTTATTCTCAAGTCCAAATGGGCTTGAAGGAAAGTTGAGAGGTTAGCCCTATATAACAACTTCCAAACAAAAATATTCTAACAAATATTATAACATAAATCTAGTAAATATTAATTCTTAAAATAATGAATGTTTAAATATTTAAGTATTGTTTCAGACGGTTTTTAAGCACGCTAATATTTTCAGCTTCTACAACATTACTAGGTAGATTATTCCAGAGTCTTCAAAATTCATAGGAGTTCACCCTAGCCAATTTTACATAAAGTTTATATCTATGATTGGCTCTAGTGCGAGATGATTTTGACATTTCAAAAAAATCACTAAAATTTAAATTATCAGAAATACCCATCACTATTTTATAACATTCAATTAGACTAAGATAATCGCGGCGTACGGAAAGAATCGGCCAGCCGAGCTTTTTACACCTGTCTGCTTGTGACGTCATCAATTTCCTCGTTAATTAGACCCAATATTACAATAAGATGGTGGACAGCGTGCTGTCTTTGGTCAAAATATTTTACAAATTACAAAAGGTCTCCTTATACCATTTGGTGAGTTCTTTCAAATGAGACAAACTTAATTTTTATTGCCAATACCCTTTAACAATACAATACAGTACATGGTTCTTGTCAATTTGTATAGATCTCTAGTAGTGTAAGTTATAACAGACTATACCATACGTAGCACATAATAACTACTTATTGACCGAGCGTGAGGTCTGTACTAGTGAAATATCGGACCGATGTTTTTTAAGTATGGACCGAGACGAGTGCAGCGAGTTGAAGTCTGTGCAAAAAACAAAGGTCCGATATTTCACTAGTACAGACCGAACAAGCGAGGGCAATAAGTACTTTATTATATGGCCATAAATGTTGTGAACGTTCTGTGAAAACTCGACCCATCTTTCTTGCGAACTAAACGAAAATGGCAGATAGTTTCCCATTTTTAAAGTACTTTCCGTTGAGCTAGAATCCTGAACTTTCTACCCCAAATAGTATTTTTCAATTGCTTTTGTTTGACATATTGCTCAAGATCGTACGTTAAGTAGTTGAATAAAAAATCATCTAAAATTCTAATACTTGTGAGAAGTAAATGTTATTATTACGAACAATGTTACGAACATTTTTGACATTTTAAAAACTTTCACAAAATGTGGAAACTCGAACTATAATATACATCAAATGAAAGCTTATAAAATTTCTAACAACATACCTGCACGATATATTTCAACAATGAGTAGTTCTGAAATTATAATCCATCTTGTTGCATATACTGACATGACTGCCATTTTGTTTATAAAACTTACGGTCCCGAACGGCAGATTCCGCTCTGAGCGGGCGGATACGGGAAATATCCGACCGCTTATGAACCAATCAAATTACAGGATTTCCGTATTCGGACCTCTCAGCGCTGCTGCCATATAATAATTATCATTATTATGGTATACATGTGGTACCTGTCACTGAAAAAATAAGAGGGGTGCCATGCTCAGCACGCCTTGGTTGGTTTAGGCGTGCAATGGCATGTGGTGTTTTTCAAGGCATGGAAAATAAGCTACTAGGCTATTTTGATACTGTAATTTTTTTATTAGAAACTTGCAAATTGCAATACATGTTTGTTTCATTTATTACAGCCTGGGGAAATTCTGTGGCTCAAAGTCTCGCTTTTTTTAATGAAAGTCCCCCTCTAGGCTTGACAAAAAGTTTTAATATGAAATTATGAATTTCATACGACATGCAATATCAATGTTTACATAAATAAAAATAATAATTTTTTAATCTTCATCATCTTCATCTTCGTTGCATTCATCCTCTTCGGACTCATTGTTGGTTACTTCTTCTTCGACGGTGACCACTATTCTCGCTTTGTTGGTGGTTCAGTCGCCGATTCTCTCTGTTGCAATGAGAATATGCGTCGTTTCTCGTGATAAATTTCAAGTGCCCGTTCAATCAGCATCTTCTTTACTCCAGAGCTTGTTGTAATGCTGACCCAGTGACCATTGTATTTGAGTTTAAAACCTGATGACCATTGATTGCATCTAAATACATGTTTGCCAATGTCAAACTTTGACATTTTGGATGGAGCACATGTCATATCCATGTCAGACGTATGAAGAGGCATGCGCGTGCGATAACACACCTCTCATTGACCAGGCTTGATTAGGTATAAATATACCAATGTCTAGTTGTGAATGCTGTAGTAACAGCATTACAATACAGTGTACAATCATAAAGAATTGAGAGAGATGATCTGGAAACGTGATACCATAAAAAGGCTTAAACTGTATTGAGCTGTTGTTTTATGTTGGAACAGCCTTCATCATGCACAATTAGATACTAGATAGAGGCTAAATTAATAGAATTTGTTCATAAGTGGATAATGCTGGATATCTTATTGACACATCATTGACACTACTGTACTTATGTAATCACAGGAATTTCTAATTTGAGTATTTCAACTTTTAGTTTTGAGTATTTTCAACTTTTAGTTTTGAGTATTTCAACTTTTAGTTTTGAGTATTTCACCTTTTAGTTTTGAGTATTTCAACTTTTAGTTTTGAGTATTTCAACTTTTAGTTTTGAGTATTTCTCCTTTTAGTTTTGAGTATTTTCAACTTTTAGTTTTGAGTATTTCAACTTTTAGTTTTGAGTAGACTTGCACCAAAAGAAAGGTATATGTAGAAAAGACTAAATCTTTCGTTGATTTTCCAAACTAAATCTTCATCAATGACATTACCCAGTATGATTACTGTATGTCCAGTTAATGTGCAGTTTAATACAAACAATTATTGTACATATATGTCTCTACTTATAGGAACAACATAGCACTGTAACAGCAATAATACTACGACCAGTCATGCTCTTGCACACATATGGCCGTGGCATGATCAACAAGCTTACATACTATGTGCAGTCTTCTACCTCCTATTATTTCAGCACCAACAATGGAGGCATGGTCGTGGTCAACATTCAAGTGAGTACTTCTAAGCATCATGTTTGTACTGTCATACATGTCCATACAGTAGATAATTAATTGCCCGATTTTATTTGGATGACCAGGCTCAGAATATGAAGAAGGACATAATGTTATGCCTTTGTTTCTCCTTTTGACAAGTAAAACCATCTGCTGTTAAACAGAGTAAAAAGATAAAGAGGCCATTTTTTGCCAGCTCTGGCTGAAATGGGTTAACTCTCTCATGTATGTATGTGTGTATGTTTGTTTTTTATCAAAGTGTGAAATTTGACAAAAGCTATTTCTGCAAGGAAGTCAGACGTAGGTACCAGTCTCATAACACACGTGCTTCAGAACGAGGCGTGACTAAGCTGCTTGCTGTGCAGGTTTGTTGTTATGTGTACACCTGTTACTAAATTGGATTTTATATTTTAATTTGTAGAGGGAACCAGAAATTTACATATCAGCTTCAAACTCTCAGTACAATGATGATCCCGTCATCCAAAATGATGAACCACAGAAGCAGAAGGAAATCAAAGGACATAGTATGTTTATTATACAGTAGTATAGTTAAAACAGTGTCATGTGTGGCCTTCTTAAGGGGGACAGCCGGGCGCAAATTGACAATATCCCTCAGCTCTGCTCAGTTTTCCTTAAAGTTACCTTAATTTCTCTATCCAGTCACCTCGAAATTGGTTAAAAAACTCGGCCTACGGCCTCGTTTTTCAACCACTTCTCGGTGACTGGATATCGGATGAAATACTCTTCCTCGTGTTTGATCTATTATTACATCCAGATGACCAGATATTATCGCTTTTAGTTAATATTATGTGAAGGTGTTTCTAATTATTCGTCTGCTCACAGGCGGAGTTCATAGCACATGTGTTCACTTAGGCCTTAAAAAGACGCAAAAATGACGAAGAAGTTTTACAACGAAATTTATTACCTTCTTCAGGAGATTATGTTTTCGCCTTCGTTTGTTTGTTATGTTTGTTTGTTTGTTTGTCAGATTGTCTGTGTACAGAAGATCTCAAAACGTATTCGCCATAGACCAAGTTGCGAAATTGGTGCGACAGTTTCGTAGTTATAAAATAGATCGGTCGTAGACCAATGGACATGCAACATTTTCTTTTTTTTTTGCATAATATAAGTGGGAACGAGTACATTCTCGAGCATGTTATTTATATATACGTGTACATGTAGGTCAGGGAGCTAGCCTGGTGAGCGAGATGGCTCGCCTTATATAAACGGCCGCTAATAACGTGCTGGTTTAAGTGCTATCTACCGTAGTTTTACAATAAATTTGATTTGTTTTGCTTTTCCGCAGGCTACACTGAACAACACGAGTCCTGGATTGTGGTACGAAAAGGTCATCATTGGCTTCATTGCGTTTCTCACAAGTCTGGTGTTCCTATGTGGATTTTGAGCAGTATCCTCTTCCTATCTTCCTTTTTCTTGCTGTGGTTGTGCTGTGCAGCCAGTACTACTAGTCCTGCTTCTAAAAAGTCTGAAAAGAAGGTACAGTAACTACATGCAGTATACTAAAGAATTTGGAACTAAATTAACTGGCAAGTTACGATAATGTTTCACGACAACTCCTGAAATCACGCACACATTCCCCATCTTTTCTCCACCATTTTCGTTTTTCTTTTTTATTTAAATTGTTTTTCAAATTGTTTCATCTTTTCGTAATGTGTCATTAGAACTACAATTAAAGAAGGTGTTGTTTCGTAACAACTTTGCAAGCCATACATGCGCATACACCTACAGCTAGTTGCTAATTTGGCGGGAAATTGAGTGTGAAATTTTTAAAACTTTCCACAGTTTGAGATACAAGAACGACGACAGCGGTTAAAAGTAATATAAATTTTGCGATTTAAGAAAGTTACGGTCAACAAATACTTACAGTACTGTATATATGTTTGTTACCTGGAGCTAGTTTAGTGACTTTCAAAACGCAATAGTACTGTGCTAATACAATTGTAGAGTCTGTATTGAAGTCAGTTTTAAAGTGGTTCTCTTATGAAAATATTGTTGGTAATGTTTCTGCTGGTAATTGTGCAAAGTTTCATTTCGGAATTCTCAAAAACAAAGTTGTATTTTACGTGTGAATTTTGATTGGCCGTGTTTGAGAAGAATGAGTTGAGAACTTTGACGTCATAGACTCGACAAAAACAAAAGATCATTGTTGTTGTCAACAAAAGAGTCATTGTTCTTATTGAGTCTATGACGTCACAAGCTTCCTCGACTCATTCTTCTCAAGCTCGGCCACTTTAATGGCGGCGCTTTAAAATACAAACTTCACACGTAAACATAACATGGTGTAAGACTACAAACTTTCTTACGTAAAATACATTTTCGCCATGCAAAGCTTCAAACAACATACTCACACGTAAAATAAATACTCGGAGTGGTGTGGTATGAAGAACGAGGAACTGGTCTTAGTGGTGAAGTCCTAGTGCCCAAAAGAAAAAAACTGTATTAACAGCCACCACTAGGTCAGGGTTGTGAGGGGACACTTGCGAAGATTGGGGGCGTCGACCGCTTTGGATGGTGGTTATAAGTCGGAAAGTCCATGTCCTAGACACACGAATTTCTGGGTTAGCGTTTGTGTTAGGATCTGGCTATCATGAAGTACTTGGGTTATATATAGAACATGGACTTACAACCCGGATGCTAACGACCGTTTACGAAAGGGAGAAAGGCCTCGCTGCATGCGCATGCAAGATGCACATCCCTAATTAACTTCGTGACATTTTTTCCCAGGCATTCTTGATCAAGGACTTTTTATCGGCATCCAAAGAAAAAAATGGTCAAGATGTACCGCTCTTGAAACTTGACGATGACGAGGAACAAGCAGGTCCATTACCTCCTAAAACTGGAGCTGCTGTTATCAATATTTAAGAATTGTACAGTGGGGAAGGTTTTACATTTTGATCTTTTGGTGTAGTTGTCTAGCATTTTCAGGGCAGATCGACGAACGGTGTTTATAGCTTTCGAATATAATTTAATGTATAGTTTACGAATCATTTATCTCTGTCGCTCTATCGTTTGGGTATTTGTTGTATTTTCGAATTTGAACTTTCTTGATTGTCAGTTAATTATAGGTAATTCTGATCAGTTATGTGTCCTTAATTGTCAGTTAATTATTATTGATAATTTTGATCAGTTATGTTTTCTTGATTGTCAGTTAATTATTGTAGTTAATTATGATCAGTTATGTTTTAGCACACTATTCCTCACGTTCGTTTTGGGTGCCTATGTCCTTACTCGTGCCCAGTCCATTTGCCGAGTTATGTATAGTCGATATTTCGATTTGAGTTTGGATGTATGTTTGGATGTTCGCGTATTGCGCAATCCGTAGTACGGTATTATGGCCGAGCTTGGGGTACATTGGACTTTCCAGCGGTCCAGCCTTCTTCACACGCAACTCTGTGGGCTCTGATTGGGAGGAGGTTAGAAAAACTCGTGTGTAGTGGGCATGACTCGGGTGGAGTGGGCATGACTCGGGTGGAGTGGGCAAACTCGGGTGAAGTGGGTAAACTCAGGTGGAGTGGGCAAACTTGGGTGGAGTGGGCAAACTTGGGTGGAGTCACTGGAGTGGGCAAGTAAGTGGAAGCTACGTTTGTTGTTATTGGTAATATCAGTTAACCTTATGGGCCATGTCAATTAAGTTTGGTAATGCGGCAATCTAAGGTTCTCGTTATTTTATCTACCGATCTACGCGAATTTTTGCAGGGTTTCTCGTCAAGATATGGATTCTATAATAGGATGATATGGTGAGGCGAGAACTCGATTTAACCATTTGATTTTACGGAGGGAGGAAAACCGCAGAACCCAGCGGAAAACCCTCGAAGCACAGGAGAGACCAACTAAACTCTACCCACATGAAATTCAAGTTCGAGAACGGGGTTATTCCCAGACGGTCACCCATCCAAGTACTAACCCCGTCCAACTGGGCTTGACTACAGCGGTGAGAGGCAGCGCCCTAACAGACAAACAATAACTTACAAACAATACGAAATGTTTGAATAAGAATAGAGTTAAATTCCCATAGGATAAAGGTTGTGCACCAATATGACCGCCATTTCATTGTTTCTGTGCACCAATATGGCCGCCATTTCATTGTTTCTGTGCACCAATATGGCCGCCGTGACGTCAGATGAAAACCAAGAATTATATTTGTTATAGTAAATCGGATATATTAATTCTTAAAAATCGTTATCATTAATGAAACGCGTTTTCTGGTATATGGTTAATTATGAGGTCACTGCGGTTTTTGGAATGCCGGTTTGGGGCGAATTCGAGGTAAGATTGAAAATGTTTCTCGAGTAATTTGCTAACTTCAACCTTGGACGTTTGCCAATTAATCCTCCAAAGTCGGTTGTTTGCGGAGGAGGCTATAGGGCCGTTGAAGGTATTGAATGCATGCAGTTAAGCTACGTATACGCCTGCGTCACGTTTGTCAATTACCTAAATCCTCTCACTTCGCCCTATTTTAAGGCCTTATTCTGGCATTAATTCGCAGCTTACTTTTGTTTGGGGGCTGGTTTGAAAAAGCATATTCTCCATCTTTGCCAACCACAATCTGTTGTCACTTCTTCCTCCAACGCTATAATATCTTAAAACCTCAAATCATGAATTCGCGTAATAATCCCAGATCGATACTCAGATGAATTTCAATCATGATACCAAAATCTCATAATTCAAGACCTCCAAAAATCAAAACAGTTTTTTTATATCAGATCAGATTTCGAGCAAATTGCTTAATAATTAAAACGAAATTCACTCGTATAGTCGGTACAGTTTTTAAAATATATACTGGGGTTATTTTAATGTCATGTAGAATATTTCTGATATTAATATACATTTTCTCTTCTCACAAACTGAAAATGATTAACTCGCAGTGTCTATATATTTTATCTATAATTTAGTCTGAATAATCGGCATGGTAAATAAGGTTCACATGCACGTGGCAGAAAAAAATTACTCTCGTATATCACCAACCTTGTACCCAGGCTTTTCGCTCGCGAACTTGCGAAAACCCTGCCAGGTCACGTGCCTCCCAGAATCTGGGGATGGTAAGTACGTATTGTCTTGTGGTGGTATCATCAAACGTATAGTTTCGGTTTATTAAATTGCATATCATTTCGTATCATTCAGTCAAGTTATAATTTTCACTTTCTCAGTGGTCGTGGTATATCGTTCGCAGGCTTCGGGGGAAAGTGGGCTCTGTCAACAAACTCGATATTTCTTTTTGAGCATGCGTGAACGGTTGCCAAGATATTATTTTGGGCCCTGCAGGCTCTAACGCGTTACTTGCTATTTCCTGCTTGTGGGTGCTCATAAACTAGAACTTGTTTGACCAAGTAAAAAGGCTGACTGACTCGCCCCAAGCTTGAGGCGAAGATCGAGTTTGTTGGCAGAGCCCACTTTCCCCCGAAGCTTGCGGTAGGTCGGAAAGGGGTAGGATTCTGATTAGATAAACCACATAAACTCATTAAAAAAGGTGTGGTATGTCAGCATTAACCGATATATAAGTGCATGTGTCATGAACTAATCTTCGCAAATGACAACATAGGTATTCTGGCGTTGAACTACTTTACAACAGCTTGTACAGCAAAAACAACTGAAACTTTAATAACTTCAAGCTGAAAACACTTTATTTGTACGTTTTTCCTAATTGACATTTACAAGTCATGTTTTCTCCTGCGATAAGTGATACGACATAAATTAATAAGTTGTTTCTTGAACTGTCATGCATGATCAAGGGTTTTAGTCAAAAGCTATTCATGCTACCGCTATTCATGCTACCTTCTGGGCCAAGAAATATACTTAGCGCTTCTAGATCTGTCAGTGTTTGGCCGTCAAGAAATTTAAACAGCACGGCACTGCGCATGCGCGCTTAACTTCGAAATCAATTCCACTGGCACTTCTGGCACTGCTATATATTTGGATTAGTTTATTTTGAAATTTAAATCTTTCGAAATTTAGTCCATTATAGCCGGATAGCACTTACGCATGAAAATACAACTGCTTTTTTCCGTCAAGGATAACTTTTCTATAGTCGTACAGACAAACATTGCGGAATAAAATCAGTTAGTCGAAAACTGACAACTTGTTCAACGTTGACACACGCGAGCACTGGGTGAAAGTACCAACTACAAAGGGGGCAAGGAACTTGTTAAGAAAAACTTCATCGTGCATGCGTGGGCTTTACTGAAAAACGTCTCAAGTTCATAAGTTTAAAAACTATTAAAATAAGTTATTCTTACCTCAAGTTACATTGCCCTAAAGGTTTAGCCGTCGGAAAAGATCGGGCTAGTACAATTTGGGGGCCATTCCCGAGATCGATCTAATTTATTCGCTAGTGTGAACGGCCCGGCCCCAAAGAACGCTGCAAGTTTCATAATGATATACTTTGTTTTTACTAGCTAATCCGTCATCAAAAATTTACAAATTCCAATAAATCCTCTTATTAAAATTTAATCCTATAATTTCCAGAACACTTCCTTGAAACAAAAGAAGACAACATGTGCATGTACTTCTTTTTAATATTTGTTTATGGTTTTACCCGTAAAGTATCTTTGCATGTAAATATTGTCAGCTCGCCAACACGTGGGTTAATGATACAGATTTAGGTTATTATGATTTAAGATCAAAGGAAAAGATAAACATTACTGACATGCATGGCAGCTCAAACAGGAAAAAATCAAAGCAAGTTTATATATATATATATGTAGTTCTTCAAAAGTATATATATATATATATATATATATTTATACAATACCCTGGTTGCTATGCGTGTTTTCATTGGTTGTTGGCCATGATCTATTAGAGGACAGACACATGGTCACGTCAGATCACGTCAGCTGACTTGCTTTTTTCCTTTTTCATGCCCCAAAATCCGGCAAGAGTTTCGACAAAAACCTTTTAAATTTTTATTGTATAAAACAAATAGATTCCATTTTTTTGTTGTCTGTTCAGTTATAGATGCACAGAAGACGTCACAACGTGGTAAGAACATCAGTGACCCCCTCGACTGCGTCTCGTGGGCCACTTTTTTGTTCCTACCACGTTGTGACGTCATCTGTGCATCTATAACTGAACTAGCCTGGTTCCCTGGCCCAATTTCAAAAGAAATAAGGGCCAGGTAACCACTAATCTCATTCTCGCGTCATCAGGGCTAAATCCACTTATGACGATTGCAGTTTCACTCATAGCCACTAAAAACGCGCGAAATTTCAACCAATAGGAAAGCAGAAGTCATTAGTGGTTACCTGGCCCATATTCTTTGATTGGGCCAGGGTACCAGGCTATAACTGAACAGACAACGGCAAAATGGAATCTATTTGTTAAATAAAATATATATAATACATAATATCAAATATATATATAATATCAAATATATATATATAAAAGTATATATATATATATATAAACTTGTTAACTGATTGTCAGCCGGCACCCTTAACAGTGCATTCAAAAAAAATATCCTGCGTGTAATCATAGTCCTTAGAATTATATTGTCTGGAGACGCGGCGAATATCAAAGCGGTTAACAATGAGCTACAATTTAGGTTGAGGGTGGCAAATAAGGTACACAATCTTTTGTTTTACGTTCATTAATATTTATAAAGCAACGCTGCTATTGGTTGATTGCTTCATTATACCAAAAATACAATGTGTTCAGCAAGCGTTAAGGTGCACAAACGTGAACAAAAACCTAGAACAAAGACTTTGGCCGCGTTTCCAGACAATTTATTTTTAGGGACTATGGTGAAATCAAGTACTTTTTAATTTGTATTGATTTAAATTATCGACTGCTTTCGCAATTTTTTCTTTGAGTTATATTTATATACACTACTTCATGCATGGATTAGTTTAAAAGTAAATAACAGTAAAACGTTCCTATATATATGTTAACTTTTTTCCGTATTTATATATTTGGGAGGCCAAACAAAGAATTGATTACGATGCCACGTTTGTACGTACGACGCTAGCCTGTGTACTGCGTAGCAAGCGTTTCTTAGTAGTCTCTGAGTATACGAGTACGACGCGGGATTTTCGTGAAAATGTGTTCTTTTTCGTCTTTTTCTTTTCAAAACAATGCATGTAGATAAATTTTGGCAAGATCAAGTATGGATATATTAATTCACAAGTGTATAATCTGCAAAAGCAAAATTTACGAGTTTCAATTCTACCACACTAATCACATGCACAATTATTAAAATCCGATTGAATTAAGCTAATGAAAAGTCTTCTTTTAACCAAATTGGCCAATCACTAAACGCGTAGTATATAACCCTCCAGTTCTGTAGCCGGCACCGTAGGCGGCGGTCGTAAACAACAATATATGGCGCCGAAATATCCAGGAGTCTAGTGAGGAAATTGAATATTTACGCGAAGCAAGTTCTGGAGAAAACAAAAACGGAAATTGTTAATGGTAAGATCGTTAAATTGTTTATCAGTGTTTGTTTAAAACCAAAGAACTGCGAATTAACAAAATAAGATTTTAATATGACTACTGTCCACTGATCTTGAATTTGTTCTATGCTTTTGTGTGTCTACATACCATATAGTGTAATACATTCTAATTACTGATCCAAACATGAAGAAAATTTTTTAAAAAATGTTTAATTATTAGGTACAAATTAAATTCGTCCTAGCTGGTTTATATAAACTTTCCGATTGATTTTCTCAGCTGTACATGTACTTTCATCCAACTATTACACGAAGTATAGCAGTTCCGAACCTGATGACATTCAAAATGGCGGAAATGTGCTGCGAAGCAGTCACGAAAACGTCGCGTTTTGTCAATGCTATTAAGAAATGAAATGAGTACACTAAAGAGACAGAATTAGTACTTTATTATTCACCGCCTAAGGTAAGTTTAAGCATTTTCCCATCATAATTTTATGAAAGAATTAAAATGAAGTAGTCATATTTGATGAAGTACCAGTTGACTGATGATAACATCGCATATTTCGCACACAGACTGTTGTGTAAAACGTCAGAGTCCTTTCTTGGCTGACAGAATACTAGTAAAGATTTAGCCAAACCACCTAAAATCTGAATGACAATTAATTCGATTAATTAATTTGTACCGCCTCGTTTTTAAACCCACTTCTTGGATATCGGATGAAACACTCGTGTTTGATCTATAATACTTCAAAATAAAATATTGTTTCTAGTTGCATAGCTAAAAATATAACTTCAATCTATACATATGGTTAACACAATATTATACACATTATATTGTGTTACTGTATTGTATAAGCTTAAAGGTGATATCCAGCGCGTTCTGCGCATGATTGTTTTGAGTTGTAAATAATTACATGAGTGTAGTCTCATACTCAGTGAGGGTGAGTGAAGACTCATTGCATGTTGAGTTGCACTTATTGAGTAAGGTAAAGGTCTTTAATTAGAATACTGTCATCAAACGTGTATCTTTACAATAAAATTACTCCTAAGGGTTTTCAATGTGGCTGTGTCGAGGCATATCAAAGGCGCTTTAAGCAGCCGCCATACGACACAGTTCAGACCACAGATCCCAGCTAAGACCCAGGTGTTGATTTTACGGAGGGAGGAAAACCAGAGAACCCAGTGAAAAACCCTCAGAACACAGGAGAGATCAACTAAACTCTACTCACATGAGTCCCAAGCTCGAGAACGGGGTTGTTCCCAGATGGTCACCCATGGCATCCAAGTACTAACCCCGTCTAACCGGGCTTAACTATTGGTGAGAGGCAGTGCCCTAACAGCACACGCCATCCGTGCTCCCCCTAGTGTGAGGGGCCACTCAGTGAGTGTGAGGAGTGTGAGTGAGCTTTTAGTATACAGGCATAAGTCATCAGCATACAGCTAGTCAGGAAAAGTCAAAGAGAAGAATCATAGGTGCACATAACATTTGTGGCATGGGTCTCCAAAATGCGAACTTTCAGTTAGTGGTTTGCTGAATGCTGAGTGAGAAATGTGAGGATTTTTTTAATCTTGGAAAGTAACTGACTATTTATAATGATGAGCTGTCTTCAAATGTATAAAAATAACTTGCCACAATCTAGGTGAACACATTGAGAGAAAGACTTTTAGGCAAGGTTTTGACACTAAATATATTAGACTTAATTTGCAATAGAAAACGTGAACATACTCCCTCTCCTCCACAGAGGCTTAGAGAGGGCCTGGAGAAGAGGGACACCTGGGGAACGTGTTGGGCGTTAGAGGAAAATAGGGACCCCAAGGGGGATAGGAGAAAAAAAATAAGGGGGGAGAGGAGAGAATTTGCCCTTGCACGCGTGTCCTACGATTTTCCTCTAACGCCCAACAAGTTCCCCAGGTGTCCCTCTTCTCCAGGCCCCCTCGAAGCCTCTGCGGAGGAGAGAGATGCATACTAGTTCGGTAAAGATCTACCTAGGTAATATGAACGAGTTTTCTGATTGGTTATAAGTAACCAATCGAGATTGGCAGAACAGCGGAAAAGAGGCAGAGGGTAAGGCCTATTTCAAACGTCGCACTTCTGCCTGAGCCCGCGGCGTCGGGGGTGTAACCGTGGGCTCACGCAAGGAATACTGTGGGTTGAATTCAACTCATAAATTACGACAGCGTTAAGAAAATCTCCTCTTATAATTCTCAGTTCGGCTCTTTGGCTGTAATGTTCCTTCTTTATAGGCCTTGTATACACATATCCGTTTTTGTTCGAAAACCCAACTGTTTTTCTCTCTTTTTTTTTAAAATCCGCGTCCACATGAGAACAGGAAAACGGCGTTTTCAAAAAGTTCCACTTTGGAGCCCGTCTTTGAAGGTCAATCCGTAAAAAAAGTTGCGTTTTCAAAAAAAATCTGGATACGTGTGGATGGCGCCTATATCTCTTCGCACATTTCGTTGGGATGCAACTGATTACATTCGAACAGTCGCATGCAATTAAATTGAATTCGACACGACAGAAGTGTGACGTTTGAAACGGCTCTATAAGGAAACGTATTACGTATGCATGACTGTGTTGGATTGTATATAACATATACATGCACCCAAACTAAGGTGGTCCTTGTGATAGCTGGTTGTTTACGACACTAGTAAACGTTGTCGCTTGGAATACAATGCAGATATGTGTGTTTACCGTTTCAGTTCTACAAATTCAATGTACATGATTTTCATCAGTCCGCATGTGAAAGCAGATATGTTTATGCAGATTGACTGCGCATGGAAGCAATTACCCAGTAAGATTAAAGAATGTCTACAAAATACAAAAAAAATTTAAAAAAGCGATTAGAATTATTGCTTTCTTTTGTATTTTGCATATATATATATATATATATATACAAAATACAATATATATATATATATATATATATATATATACAAACAAACAAAGTGTTGTTCGCGAAATGTCGAAAAGTGATCAATACCGTAAAGATAGAGCGAATATACTATAAGTGGGCTTACCTCAAATGTTGATGGTCGCGTGAAACTGACAGTAGCGACCATCAACATTTGAGGTAAGCCCACTTATAGTATATATATATATATATATATATATATATATATATATATATATATATATAGTCGCCTGATGATCCCGTTTAGGGTGAAACCTCTGGTAGCGAAGACTTTAAGGTAAAACTATACTTTATACTTTGTATTTTGCTCTATCTATATGGTATTGAGCACTCTCTAACATTTCGTGAACCATAACTCACTTATATATATATATATATACAAAGTATAAAGTATAGTGAGTCGCCTGATGATCCCGTTTAGGGTGAAACCTCTGGTAGCGAAGACTTTAAGGTAAAACTATACTTTATACTTTGTATTTTGCTCTATCTATATATGGTATTGAGCACTCTCTAACATTTCGTGAACCAAAACTCACTTATATATATATATATATATATATATATACTATAAGTGGGCTTACCTCAAATGTTGATGGTCGCTACTGTCAGTTTCACGCGACCATCAACATTTGAGGTAAGCCCACTTATATATATAGTATATATATATATATATATATATATATATATATATATATATATATATATATATATATATATATATATATATATATATATATATATATATATGGTCTATTAGGAATGCTTGGAAAAGTCTAGTATAGTATACAGAATAGAGACAGATTGAGGAAACAATAAATATTGAACTGTTTGATAACTAATATAAAATATAACTGAAAATAATTATTCTGCTCAAATGTTCAGTTGGTGCTTGGTGTCAGAAGTTTAACAGAATATCTCATTATGTAATATTGTACCAGTAGCTCCCCCAACGAGTATTGAATCAGCTATGAATCAGCGAACTAGCGAAGAAGAAGAAATCGATGCCTTAAGGCAAAGGTGTAATTTTTAGGATGACTCGAGTGCTGAATTGTACCATAAACAACTGGAATTTTACGGTCAATATTAATTCCAGTGCTTACTTTTTAACATCTTTATTTCAACCTCAATTCAATCTTTCTCTTTCAATTCCGCAAACGATTGACGTAAGCGGCTGTCTAAATCCCATATATTGCATAAAGTGTCACTGTGTAGTTGATGCGCAAAGCAAGTACGCTGAAAACTATTTACATGACGCGCGCGCGCAGAAGAACTTTTTAACGTATCTTTATATCTGCATTGGTGCAGAATATTTCAATGTTTCGTATTACTGTGAAGAAAAGTGTGTAGGTTTTTTTTAAGATAATCGCATTTTTATCCAAATCATTTCCAGTTTTCAAAATTAATTCAACCCTTCACCTTGACCTTTCAATCCAATTGACGTCAAACGATGAAATTCTGTTCCTATATATGTTACAGAAATGAACTGTCTATGCCATGCGATAATTTCCTGTTCGAGCTATTTCAAAATATTCTTTTTTTGTATATTCTTCTCTAATGAGTCATGTAACATGACCTGTATCACTTTTCAAAATGACTATATTTACCAATAAATCTCTTGGTCTCGCGCTTTCCAGGGGATAAATCCACGCTAAGTCGCTTTGCTCATTTCAATCTCATTCAGTTACTTTAATCCTTTCCCGTCGGTTACGCGAGTATAAAATTGCCGCCCAAAAAGAGTTAATTGGAATTGTTTAAATTATATCGGTCTCCTTGATGAATACGTGTCTCCTTGCCAGTTAGATTATTGGTTCAGCCATGTTGGAGGAACTTTCACAAAAAAATCTCATTCGCACTTATTGTATTTGGAGTATGTTTTTCTTTAAGATGGCCGCCGTTTCTTTGTCTCAAGGTCGGGATTCAGAGATTGATTGCAAACCATCAATAGTGTTTATACGTGTAACTTTAAGACAGTTTATTTAGTTGTGTTACTTTTATAATGTTTACTGTATATATATGCTCTTATTTCCCCATTGTTTGATTACGCATATAATATGGGGTGATAAAAATAACTCTTCTCTTATGGACCAACTGCAAATTCTTCAGAATGAAGCTGCTAAAACTATCCTTGATGTTCCTTATTTATCTTCCTTAACCGAAGCCCTCAACAAACTACACTGGCATCCACTTATATACCGGCGCTATTTACATCGCATTTTAATGATTTTCAAGTGTAAAAATAATTTAATAGATTTCGATTTCGAACTAACTAATATTAATCATACTTATGACACAAGACGCAAGCACGATATTTACCTCAGCACTTATCATGCTTGTAAAGAATATAACGCTTTTGATCCCAATATAAAATCAATTGAACAATTGCCAACTTTTAAAAACGAACTCCTTATTTTTATATTTTGTATTTTTATGTTTCTCAGGAGCCTTCTGAAAAACACTATTTGTGATGTTGGTTTTCCTGAATAAAAATTATTATCAGTAAATCAATCACTCATGACATAGGCCTGTTATAAACTTGCCGCCCTATAAATGGCAATTGGAAGTTTATAAATCTCACCGACATGAAGTCTTAATCTTTGCATGACAACAATCCTTGAAAGGCCTTTTATTGATTTAAAATAATTTTAGTAGAAGTACTAGAACTGAATGTAACTCAGAAATTAAGTTGTTTCTTTTATATGCGCGGTACGGAAATAAATAAAGCTTGATTTATAAAGGATAAAGGATAAAGGACTGGGGGCTAATCATCCTTACTTGCAGCCAGTGGCTGAATTGCGAAAGACGCAGATCAACGTGGCCGTGTCGAGGCATATCAAAGGCGCTCCAAGCAGCCGCCAACGACACAGTTCAGACCACGGATCACAGCTAAGATGTTAGGTGTTGACTTTATGGAGGGAGGAAAACCGGAGAACCCGGCGAAAAGCCCTCGAAGCACAGGAGAGATCAACTACAACTCTACTCACATGAGTCCAAGCCGGACAATGGGGTCATTCCCAAGCGGTCACCCATCCAAGTACTAACCCCGTCTAACCGGGCTTAACTTTTTGGTGAGAGGCAGCGCGCTAACAGCACACGCCACCCGTGCTCCCATTGATATATAAATGGGAACTGGTGCGCTGTTGCTTGTTCTGATTGAATTAACAGACCAAATGAACCATGCACTTGCAGCATAAAATATGGATTCTAATCTAGCGCGCGTGAGCAAATACGACGATATATATTCTGTTTATATAGTCATAGACACAATTGGCCATTTATTCCGGCGAAAATATAAGAGAAAACAGTAGGTTTGCGACTTAAATGACTCGTCTTATTTAATCGACGACGTGTTTTCGTCCGTACAGTGAAACTCATCAGTTTCTATAGCTTGTCGCACAGCGGACATAAATGCGTGATGAATATGCACATGCAACGGACATTTCACTGAAAATTGATGGCGTTCCGTATCTTTTTTTGAGAGCACAGGCTTACACTTGAAAGTTGCAACCCAATTTCAGGTTATGACCAGATAGAATAGAAGATTTTATAGTGAGCCAGTGAGGTGAAGAATTTCGTGTATATTTGCCCTAATACTATTTTATCGATGATGAAATTGACTTCGCTCGAAAGCCCTGAATTCTGACTTGGCATATATTTGTCCATGTTGCGTAATGCATGATTACAAGGCAATGATAGATTTGAGGTTAGAAATATGTGCGTGAAAGCTGTTAGGAAGTCCGGATGCTTGCTATGACGTTCATAAGCTGGTCCTCGTGTCAGTTGACGTACAATTACCTGTTGCATTCTTCTTTCGCAGAAAAAAACGATGCGTACACCATAGTGCTATAGAACACACATATTTGTGTATATGCTGATATGCATGAGTATATACAGGGTGTCCCCAAAAAAATGCCCATAAATGAATGGTCATTTATGCATGAGGTGCACCTTCTGTAATTATGGTACAAGAAGTAAATTTTTATATCACGCCGAAAGCCCATCCCTCCTTTGTTGTCTGAAATTTTCAGAGCGAAGTAGTTACCTACTCGCTTCCTGTAGTCATTTAAAGAGGCAACATCAAAATTTGAACAGAACTTGTCCAAATTATGTATGCTGCGTCAAGATTTGGAAATCTTCTCCTAAAGGCTTTCCTTGTCCTTGTTGGGCTTCTTGTTTCATGATAGGAAAGTACCATGAATGTTCTTTCCTCGGGAGTGAATTGTTGTCCAACCATCTTAAGACGGATGAAGTAAAGTGCACTTCTGCCTACATGGCAAACATGTGCATGGACCTCTCATGAGCATTGTTATTACCGCAAGGAACCCCACATGATTTGATGCCGCATTGCTTCATTTGGAATCAAACGTTATTCCCCTGTGGTCAGTTTTCACATGCATATGTATTCAAACTTGTATTCCGCACTCAAGCAAAGCTGTGGTCAAAAACGGGATGGGCGACATTCGTTTGGGACACCCTGTATTTTTCCAAATCTGTAGATAATTTGGACAAATTCAAAGTTTGATGTTGCCTCTTTAAATGACTCCAGGAAGCGAGTAGATAACTATTTAGCTCTGAAAATTTCAGATAACAAAGAAGGAGTGATGGGCTTTCGGCGTGATATAAAAATTTACTTCTTGTACCCAAATTAAAGAAGATGCAGTACAAAAACGGATGGGGGGCATTTTTGGGGGGACACCCTACCCTGTATGTTATACTAAGCCTATAAAATTAGCACAAAATTTTAAATCATGTTCCGAGCAGTGAAAGTATTTTTAATTAATACAGCTGATTCTCTTTGTCTTTGATTAATTAAATTAAGGAATTAGGGAAATATATCCAATAAAATATTTTCTAAACATACCTGATATTTATATCATAAAAAGAAAGATTAAGCATACTTAAAGATGAGCTAAAATAAGCAAAAAGTGACAGATTTAGATTAACGTTGACGGATATACCCTGGTCTAACCATATACAATACAATACAATACTTTATTGAACTCTCCCCATGGGGGCTTTTCAGAGTATTATTAGTATATTATTATTATTATATTACCATTATTGTATACACTGACCCTGTTGTCTGTTGATACCCCCTTGGAAGTGCATGGTTTGACGGACAAAATATTTGATTTAACGCGCCAGTCGAGTTGATTTGACAGTGAAGATCAATATAACACGACAATCAATTTAACATTAGAGTCGATTTTAAAAAAGAGTTTATTTCATTCGTGTGTCCGATTTGAGACAGCCACGAGTAATTTACAGTTGCATGACAATGGGCTTGTCTCACCCCCCACGTGACCCTGACCGCTTCCTTACTGCGATTGGTCAGTTATAGCGTTTGAGGGCAAAATGTTTTGCCCTCAAACGCTAATTCTTTAATTGGGCTATCATTAGGACTTAGCCTCCTCCGCAGGCAACTGGTGTGTCTTCTTAGTTATGTGGGCAACTGATGTATCTTTTTAGTTTATTATGTGGGCACTTGCACTTTTTTCCAGTCAAAAAGAGCTTTCGATTCAGAGCTATCAGCTATACGAGATTTGTATACGAGATTGCAACGCTGATGCAAATTGGGCCGAGCACAAGACTGGGGAGAAGCTACAAAATATACTGTGGGGTAGGGGGAGGGGGAGAAGGGGAACGGGTTGGAGGTTGGAGTTGGTATTTCAATACGTTTGCTTTTTACGTCTTTCAGGACATGCTTATGTTCACGGCTACAAACGGGAATTCTGCTGTAAATATATACCGGTATTTTCGAAGGTGAATATTGCCTTTCTGCCATCTTGAACAGACTTGAAGATTGAAGACTATTTTATTTACAGCAGGCTGGGGTCTCCGAGTATTTTTTGTCAAATAACAAAAACACCCAAGGGGACCCGGGGTGAATTTTGCTGTCCCTAAGGTGAATTCACTCGTCCGTTCCTTTCGATTTTTGGCAGGCAACTCTCTTCCCCTTTTTTCCTCCCCTCGCCTTTTTCCCCCCGCCTTTTCCCCTCCCCTCGCTTTTTTTTCGCCTTGCCTTCTCCCCAGTCTTGTACTCGGCCAAATACGCTCGGCCCAATTTGCATCAGCGTTGCAATCTCGTATACAAATCTCGTATAGCTGATAGCTCTGAATCGAAAGCTCTTTTTGACTGGAAAAAAGTGCAAGTGCCCACATAATAAACTAAAAAGATAGAAGACACACCAGTTGCCTGCGGAGGAGGCTAATTAGGACTGTAGTATTTCATCTTTGTGGACGCCAAATAGTTCACCGATATGCATGCTGAGGCCAACCGATAGGTTTGACCCTTTAGGCTCGGATTAAACGTCGCCGAACCTTTCATGAATCGAACTCAATGCATGTCATAATACAAATGAACTTAAAAACGAGTTTTCTAATTTGCATTGGGTTCGACTCATCAAAAGTTCGACGGTTGACTCGAGCTTTTATATAGAGCTCATTAAAACAAAATTTAAAAGTAGAATATAAATTAATTAATTAAGAGAATAATCTTTATCAGTCATGCATGTATATTTCAAGAAAAGGGCTCAAAACTTATAGTAACGTCTCAAATGCGCCTTACGCTGACGTAGCTTAAAACAAGCGGGAAAATAGCAAGATTAGTCAACAAAGTTGTGTGAACACTCAAACTTTACAGAAATATTTTATCTTGGTTATCAACTCCAAATCAGTCGATTATAGAACTACTATTCTGGTAACCGAGTACAAATCCATGAAAAATTAATGATAATTGCATGACTGTAGAAAATGTCAAAGTGATTTTTGAACAATTGAACGGCTAACTTGTCGCTAATACTGTATTCATTAATTTCACTTTATCATATCATCTTGGTTATATATATACCCACTCTAAATTGCGTAATTTTTGTTTCATTAATATTTTTAGTGTGCTGAAGTCTTTGATGGCATGTTATCATACACGACTTGGAAATAATTCTCCTTTTAAATGATGGGATGAAGTGATGAACATTGGACAGAAAGGTATTATGATATAAACTTTTATAAAATAAGGTGTCCTCTACGCACGCTCTGATTGGCTGGGCTCCGTGCATTTATAAGAGAGCAGAGATCATGAATGACGTAAAATGGCCGCGTAGAATGGCGTCAGCTGGCCGGAAAAGCTAGCGAACTTTCATTTTTAGTTTGTTTGTTTTTTCTTCATATTTTATAAAACAAATATTAAACATACCGCTCCTGTGCATATGTACTCTTATAAAGGTACGTTTGACCACGGTTTTGACGTCATTTGAACACGAAAGAAGTGTAAAGGCACTCGGCTATCGCCTCGTGCCTCTACTCAACTTCTTTCGTGTTCAAATGACGTTAACTCATTCCTGTCCGAGGGCTTCCCCAGAGATGAATAAAATCGTCTGGCGTTAGCCAGAATAAAATACTCAAGACCAATTCGGACAGGAAAGAGTTAAACGTGTCTTTATAAGAGTACATACGCACGGAGCTTTACGTTTTATTTGTTAAACAAAACAAAATTACCAACAAGTTTTTCACTTCAATAAGGTTATGAAACTGAGTTAAAAACTCCAAATGACTAGCTTGTTGACGTCGATCTGCCCTTTATACTGTCAATTTAAGCCGCTGAGCTTCTCGAAACTAAAAAAATATAAATCAGTTTATTATTTAATTAGATTCAGTTGACTAGTAGACAATGATTGTAAAAAAATTAAAATTAGTCAGGCTCTTTACTTAAAATATATTTTTTTAGTTTTTGCTGGAAAACAGTGAGCATGATTGACCTTGGGGTGTTATTTCAGAATCAAGTGAGTTCCAGGTTTGTTTTAGCATTTGGTATTTACAGTATATACAATGTACACTTTACCTCCATTGCCCAATGGTGCCAATCAGGTTACATGCTGATATTAGCTGCTCAGGATTTGCGTAGATTAACTGACCACCAACTGGTATAAAAATAGACTTAGGGCACCGTGGCGGACCATCTTAAAATGGATACTGTTGAAATACTTTTTGCAGTCAATGTAGCTAATTGTAATAAATGATCACACGTTGTACTCGTTTGAGTGAAGTTGTTTGATTCTTGATTGCAAGCCACAAGGCACAACATAATATGGCCTAATATATTAATATTTTTATTCAATTAACAGAGTACTGTCACTGATCTATGTAAACAATCAGAGGTGACCAGCTTATTAATTAAGCTAATATTTATTAAGCACTTCCAAAGTAAATAAGCTAAGAAACAAAATGATCTCATTCTGTACCGTAAATATTTAAAAAACTTCGTCATCGGGTGGAAATGGAAAATATACGTATACGGACTACCAGCAATGACCATTCTAGAAGTGTTGCACGAAGCCAGGGTGGTTTACACACTGTGATTCACTTGTCTTCGGGATTTAAGGGAAATCATATTTATTCAAAACGCGCGTAAAAAGAATATAAGAAATTCTATGTCTTCTACTAGCCTGTCTGCCCCAAGACGGCAAGTCCTCAACCCATAAAACCGCCCGCTAAGCAGACCATGTCTTCTGCCTGCGAGGAAGCAATTATGCAGAATTTTCAGTGATTTTTTATCTGCGAGCTATCACACATACCGAAACTGAGTTTTTGCGCGGTTATGAGTCAATATATGGTTTAATGTGGTGTCTGATTTACCTTCGTGGCCATTTCAACTATGTGTAGTATTTTTTTAATATAATAAGTATTTAAATCCCTCAATCTTTAGCACAATATATTACTAACCAATTTGGAGGTGGCGCCTAAGATTATATCAAGACTACCATCTGTCGCCTTGAAGCCTCCATATTAATTAAGTACACTTAATTTTCTTTAAAGAGGGTTTAGTAAAACGGTTGAGCTTTTTTGAGCTCTTCGTCATATAGGGGTTTAATATTGCAGAGGTTTATAGACTATAGAGCACAGAGTAATGAATTTATGGAGATTGCGTAATGGTGGAAAATGAGGAAAACCGCACTACTCTGCTCTATAGTCTATATAAAACCTCTGCAATATTAATAAAGCCCTATATATATATCGAAGAGCTCAAAAAAGCTCAAGAAGCCTCTGCGGAGGAGAGAGTTACAGATCTTTTACTCCATTTTGTGACAAACGTTTACTAGTACTAGTATACACAGTAAATACAATAATTTCAACGAATCACCATGTTTTCCATGCACATAACTTTGTCCTTGTAAACTGGATAACATGCATGTATAAAATTTTAAACCACACGTACCGTGTTTGCAAAAGGCCATGCACAGATTCTGTCTAGTGAACACCTGGTTGACGAGGAGCAAATTGCTCCTAAAAATTGTACGAGATTTTTTAGATTTTTGAGGAATATTTTTTTTAATTTGTTTTATTTTGGGGATTTTTTGAGATTTTTAAATACTTTTTTTTAACGATTTTTCTTTGCAAAGTGCACAACATTTTTGGGATTGATTTGCCTCTCGTCTGGTTAAAATAAACTGAATCAAAGGCATCCCACATCTTGAAAAATGTGCCCTGACAATTAATTCTCCTTGGAAAAATCTCACCAATTCTAGAAGACCGATATTTAATTTTGGAGAATTTTTGCAATGAAACCACTATCTTAAAATCTTTGATATACTCCGTGAGTGTCTATACTGACGAATGCTAATTACTTTTCAATTAGAAATTTCTACGTGGGTAAGATGCGCTCGCTAAATAATTGATGATTACAGAAAAGACAGATAATCAGTAAATTTTGTAGATTAATAAAATTATAATTTAAAAAGATCTCAGTATACAGTATTCCAGATGTTACATGCGAATTCCTCTCCCATTTCCAGAGGCTTCGTAGAAAACCGCTTCAAGCGGAGGAGAGAGTGTGAATTCTGATATACATGCATGATATTTTACATTTCAAAGCGAGGTTTACAACGGTAGTTTGTTAAAGTAATCTATAATCTGATACAATAGTGTATATACTATACATATATGTATGAATGAAGTACTATTATATATTGTAGTACATGTACTTTTGGTGACTGTACAGGTCCCAGCGTAATTTGTCTTTTCCAGTTTTCGGGGACAAACCATGCAGACCAAACTCTTTCTTTCTAGGGTAGGAGCAAAGGTGTAGGGGAGTTGATGATCATCGATCGGCACAACATTAGTCAGTATTTATCACATATAACACTCATGACAACTCTAAAGGCAGGCGTGCCTTGTTTTAATACCCACACTGGCACATGCACGAGTTTGGGTTTTGGTCGAGGGTCGAGGGTTGCAAGTCGAGGGTCGAGGGTAGTTGGTCGAGGGTCGTAAAATATGCTAAAATTTACGCGCATAATTTCCTTCTAGCGGCACAAATAATATTTAGGCGGAAGATATATATTTTTTGGACATTTAATGCGCGCGGCAAGGTGTTTTAATACTCGGCACTGACTGACAGGAAATATTTAGTAAATTTATCTACAAAAATCCTGCCCAAAAGAACTTTTACTGATAACCTATTAGCCATGTTTTTCGCATTCTTACTCGTGTATTATCTTCGTGCATTCCGATCCTTTACCATTTCGCAAGCCGTAGGAGCAACTCAAGGGACAAATAAAAAAGGGTAAACCTCCGCGCTATTTTTGTAAATCGACAGAATTGCCTGCGTTGTCGACGTTGGAAACAGGTCGTAAATTGTAATTATATAAATTCTTAATTTAAAGCCATGCTAGTTTTAACCCTTTCATGCGCACTGTTGTTAACGCCAGACGATTTTACTCGTCAAGGGGAGCCGTCTTCGAAAGCCATGCATGCAGGAAAGGTTGAATCGGACCTTCTGATGAGAAGTTTTCCAAAACATTGAAGCATCATTCAGTTGGCGTGCCCACAATCTGCAGGTGTGACTCCAAGTTATTTGTTCCAGTATCGTCATCAAGAGTTAATAGGAAAAAGGCAAGCTGTCTGCAAATGGTATATAATGTCAAATTTGCGCTCTTCTCGGAATGCCGGGCTTATACATTGTGTATCTATTCGCTGAGGCCAGGGAATGTGGGGTACAACATAATTAAAACTAAACGTTGCGTACTTTATCAGGAATTCAGTATAAACACCGCGCACAAAACAACGATCAATTACAGACTAATCGGTGCCAATCCTACTTGGCAGGGCAGTTAATCCGTATACAATGTGCCAAATAGCGCACGCGTGCCTTCACTTAACCCTTTCAAATGAAATTTGATTTGCAGTTTTGCAGTTCTGAAACACTTTATAGCAAAGAGAAACGTAATATATAGGATGTCACATGCATGTAAAGCACTTTTAAACATGCACAAATATCCTACCATGCTGTTATTCATATTATAAAATAAAAAAAGCCTGGCAGGATTATTATATATTGGAAATAGATATTATATGATGATTAGTCATCCGGAAACGGTAACAAGGTGTTAAATATTAGTGACAACGCGACCAGCAGATTTTTAGTTTCAGTCATGGACGGGTGCCATAAAACAGGACTTCCACTAGAGGAGGTGTAAAATGTCGTCACCAAAAACTCTGACCCGCGCGCCTACGACTTTAATACCCGAATTAAAAGAAGAAAGAGAGAGGTGACAAAAGAAAAAAGTCGTGCGCGCGACATATGTCTAGTCGACGTCCAGCTTAGGAGACAACCAATTAAGCTCCGATAATTATGAATGCAACATTTGTTAAGAACTTGCATTTTGTTGGAGTAGGCCAGCTCGGGTATATATACATTAGGGTATGATACTACGTATTTGCGTCAGTTTCCTACCGTTCAATTTAGAAATATCATCAATGTACATGATATTTTCGGGAAATTATTCAGAGCGGCTGGCTAAGATAGCGTGACTGCGAACTTGCGATGACTAATTGCGTTTGATTAGGCAACCGACTTAAATGTATATATATATACAAAGATAAGTGACATAAGTACAATTAATTATATTAATACAATTATATATAATATTCCAGATGCGACCCAACGCCCAACGGCGAATACGGCTGATCTGCACGAGAGGCCAATAATTGACAAATATTTCCAACTGAAAAGCCACTATACAGAAAAATTTAAAGAAGGCTCATTTTTCAATGGAGCATTGATTAACCATCAGGAAAAGTCTCGGTTTCTTTACAGAATTCAAAAACTTGACGTTTGATTTGTTTTGTCTTTTCTAGCATCCCTGTGATCGTTCAAAAAGCAGAGTACTGCACATAGACAGTGTTTTGTGGAAAATACTAAAACGAAATACTCGCGTTTTCAGCGGAGCGTCAGCCCTTTTATATCCGCCTTACCAAAAATCTCGGCAGTTTGTAACACCTTTTCACTTTGCTCCATAGTAAACCCTCGTCGTCTTGGCGCGTATAATTTGCCTGATCTGCTTACCACCGCATACCACGGATAGTTATGTGGTCAGTTTTAATGAGTTATAAACCAGGCTTGCTAAGAAGTATACTTCTCCTGTCTGTGTAAGCGTTGTCAACACTGATACTGAAACCAAGTGTTTTGGTTCCTCATTCTTTGTCACTCCCCACGAGAGACGTGATCAATGACCTTCCTACTGAAACCAACTAAATTTCTCATGAAATAAAATTTGGGCTGTATTTTGGCCAGATAGGCAAGGGAGTTCGCTCACCGATGACCGGTTATGCATGATTAAGGAAATAGAAAATGGCGTAGCGTTGACGACTCGGCCCGTTGGGTGTGTCTGATTTCTAAGATGGCAAACAATGAAGACAACACTAATCAGCGATTTGATCATTTGAAGCAACATAAAAACTTTAGCAAAAACATCCATGGCTGAAATAAGTACAATAATTTTGCATAATGTTTCAGCCGTACTTTTTATAATAAATAGGAACTATAAAGCCGATTTCCTTTTATTTTTCAGTGCACAACGTTTAAGGCTGGACCCAATGACTTTCATTTTATATTCCATCACCGCAACACGTATGACGACGTCGCGAGGTGGCGCAGCGAAATTTTGCTTTATGCATGCAATCGTATATTCAGCGTGTTGAACGTAACCAGCGTGCAATGAAGACGTCATTGTTGTTTTAAAATAGAACAAAAGTATTTAATATAATTTTACTAAACAAAAAATATTAAAGATTGTATTGTTATAACAAAATTTATCATGCTTGTTTCAAGAGAAGTAGGTTTCCTTACGCAATTTTAATTCTTTTGGCAACAAGGAAGTTTCAAGGAACTAAATCAAACTTAGACCAAGTTCATCCAGACGTATATAGTGACAGGATATAGAATCCAAAGATTCTTGGTCGCTTTAATCCTTTGTTTTAAGATGCTTATTTTTGCATTATCCTTTGCCTTGTTTTATCCTCTGTGTTGTTTTTTTACAGTTTGCTCAATCTGATAATACCACATTAACATCTGGAAAAAGATAAACATAAACAATGTTACGATAGTCAAATCAAGCACGACAACTCAACTTGATCTGTTTACAGCATCGACGAGTGACGTTTTGTTTTTGGACTAACTAGAGAGCGGAAGATCGTTTGATCATGTCATCTTATCATTCTTTCGGATTTTCGTAATCGATATACCCATTTCCGACACGAAAGCGTAATAAGTCGTAGATAATTGATGTCATATTGACGACAGTTAGTTCCTTTAAGTATATTACTCACATTTCGTTTCCAGCATGCATTGCGTTTTAAAAACTATTATAAGGTCAGATGTTGATCATGAATTCAGAATTCAGTCAGTTGTCGAGCGAGTAATACATCTGTGGCAGATACAACAATATTAAATAACTAATCAAGCAAGAATCAGTATGTTTATCATTAAAATTGAAAATCCAGAATCAAGCGTCGAGCATACTCTGACCAGTGGAATGATGGAAGAGTCTTTTTTGAGGCCAAGATTGCAAAGAAGATCAGAGTCTTCCGACTCGTGTTCGAGCCGCAGCTCCATGGTCTCGTCCACTTCTAGCTTTTCCGATGGAGAACGCTTCTCGGCATTTGGTCTTCCTCTTGAACTCGAGCTATCTATCATGGGAACAGTTGATCAGTGTCTTCTTGACAGAGGACAAGTTGCTCTGATCAAAAGAAGCAGAAGTTTCAACGGTGGACGATTATCACCCTCCAGGGGATCTAACCACACAGAAAAGACAAGGTCTTTGGACTGTCGTCGAATGACTGTAGATGAAGATACGCAAGTCGACAAACAAGGTCTGTTCACCACAACGCTGTGTTCTACAGAACTGTAATTGTATAGCATAATGTGGCTATGACGCATGGAAGCACCGCGAGCTCCTTGCGAAATAATCGTCACAAAGGGAAACCTAGTGCTATTACAGAGCTGATTAGCTGATATCCGACGTCGCATCAAAAGTGGAGGTGCCAGTCGAATCTCCTCGAACGAAAACCCTTTCGCTTTTGAGGACAACGCGTCGTTGTACAAAAGACTGAAAAGTACAATTCACCAGCGTTAAGAAGTATATTGAACGTTGTCAACAACTGTATAGACATACGAACTTGCTTAACAGCAGATAATCTACCAGAAACTGTGCTTGACTATATAAAACAGTAAAGAAAATAATATGAATAAGATAGTTGCAAATGAGAACTGTGAGTTGTGTGAAAATCTTATGTCTGTGTTGTATTACCATGCATAGACGTTCGTACGCACGCGTGCAATCTTTGACAGCTTATCGCTATGTCACGCAAAACGAACTTTGTCTCGATTGAAAGGAAACTGTACTTCACTACTTCAGTTCGTTTACTGAACGAAAGTGAATTTGTTATTATTACGTGGTTTAAATACTCGTTAAACTACGACCTCTGTATATATATATTTGTAATTTATTTTATACGTATTTAACTTACTCACATGTACATATGTAATTGTATATTGCTGTATATTTTGTTATTTTGAATAATATCGTACCAAGATATATTTTACTTTCTCTTTGATTTGCGCGCAATTTATTGAATGCGCTTCGTGAAGACGATAATGTTCTACATAATTATAGTTTGAACCATATATAAAATTGGCATTGCAGCGACAAGATTTTGCTATAATCGTTAGAACTCGTGGTTATTCAAAAATCCTCATTTATAATATAGCTCGTGCGCGCAACTAAAGGCTAGCGAATTCCAAGGGCAAGGGCAAGGATTTCAGTTGCAGCAATTCGTAAATCTAAACTGCGCGAATCTTGTTAGGCCAGATGGGAAAGAAAATTAAGAAAATATAAAGAAATGCGCGAGGGTGTCAACACCGCACGCACGAACAACGGGGTGTTTTTCCTGTTAGAAACTTATTCTATATATATATATTCTATATGTTTGCGCGTGGCAGGAATGCGAACGTCTCATGTTCAGCTTGTATTTCTTTCTATGAAAGGTTCAGTTCAACACCTTCATTCTCATCCTTGGCCAGCAATATGTTCATATATAATAGCGTGCTTCTTTGTCTCGACTCTCGATATGAGTCCTACAGTACAGTTTTAAGCCAGAGACGAACAATTTATGTTTAATCCAGCTCACGGATCTCTTGATTTGTTCTGGTGCCAGATGTCTAGCCGTTGGTGGCTCAGTGCCCGAATTGTTCAACAGTTACGCGCCTTGCCTTATATTGATCCTGACTTTTGCGTAATAAATTAAAACATGAACGTTTACATATTAAAAACAATGAAAATTCCAATTGTTTTCAGTATTTCTAGACACGGAATTTCTTGTTATGCTAGTCAGTATGATGCTTTAAGATTAGATAAACTTTGAAGTTTGGGTGCGGTGCCATACGATCGGATACAAACTTAGTTCGCGGTTATTCTGTGGCCTGCGGTTCTCTCATAACGAAATATCTTTGTTAGCATTTATACAACTGTGTTCAGTCAGCCAGCCAGCCAGGTTCAGCCAAATGATTTATTCAGTCAACGTCAAACCATTTGATCCTTATTGATAACATTAATAATTTAGTCGTTGACATGTGTATATACATTTATTTGATCAACAACATCAATACCAGCTTTGGTATATAGGATACAAACGTGACACTAACTACAACCACATGACATACATATTACATATATATAAAGTTAATTTCTATTATCTACGTTAAGTTATCAAAAATTGTTAAAACATCGAAACAGTATTTCCCTGCCAAAGCCATAACTGTTCTGTCTTGCATAGACATATAAGGTACATAAAAATATCTTGGGAATTAAACAATTTGAATGAACTATTTACTTTATATAGGTTATCAATAAAATTTACTCTGAGATCGGCGAACTTTGTGTTTGTACATGATGTTAAAAAGTGTTCTTCATTCCCGATCTCGTTAAGATCGCAATGTTTACATAGTCTATTACTGTATGAAACATTGCTGTATCGACCAGTTTCAACAGGTAATCTATGAGCTGAAATCCTTAATTTTGTGACAGCTTGACGGTGTTTGAAATTGTGAATTTCAGAAAGGTATTTTTCACAACCAAAGTTAGTTTTCAGTTTTTTGAAAATTCTTAACTTGCCATTGTTTTCACCCTGTTGAATCTGTTCTTTCCAGTATTCAATAAAATATTCTTGTATTTTATTTTTCAAGTAATGGCAAAAATTTCCTTGTTCTTTGGTAGGTAATACAAAAGATTGAGAGTTGTAAATTTCTACCCCACCTAGCTGTAGTAAATATTTTGTGAATGATATTGGCTGTAGGTTAAAGTTCATGCAGACTCTTGCCGCTTCACCAACAATGGTATATATGATGCGGGGTTTTCGAAAGGACGAAATCCCGGTGTAGTTTAATATTTAAGTAATTAAATTAATTAAAGGGTACACCCTATTTTAATAGCTTTCTACTCTCTAAAGATTGAATAATGGCGGGTTTTACGCTTGTTTTATTTTTATTTTGATAGTTTAATTGCAAGGTAAAACAGAAAACGGATGACGTATACTCATACATAACCATAATATAAAACTCTCGCAAATAACGTCTGTCGCAGGCTGCCGGAGAAAAGAGACATGAAAGATTTCTGACTAAGTTAAAGTCGAGGTTAAAGTTACAGTGGATCAACAGACTCCGGTATAAAGAAATTAGCCGCCGACCCGAGATTGACTCACTTTCATAACCGAGGGGCAAAGCACTCCAAACTGAAAGTGTACGAGACTTTCGGACTTCCAAAAGTCCTTGGACTTTCGGACTTTTGTGAATTTTTTGCGGACTTTTACGGACTTTTTGTGAAACTTATTAACGATATTTTCTCTTTATTTTCAGTCATGTTCTGGCCGAGCTTTAAGTGAAACTGGGAAATAATAAAGGAGCCAAATGGGAGAATAGTATAGGGAAATATATTCATAAAAACAGTCAAATATGAAAATACAAAACGTAAAAAAAAATTTAAAAAAAGTTACATAAAAATTTTTTTAAAAATTACATAAAGTACTGCAGGAATTCGTAGGAGAAAGTGGAGATTTCTTCGGATTTTCTGGGGATTTTGATCAATTGAGTCGGATTTTATGGATTTTCAAAGGATTTCCATGGAGTTTTATGGATTTTGAAGGATTTTCATGGATTTTCAAGAATTTTGGGGGATTTTTAAGGATTTTTAAAATTCCGCTGGCCTTTTCGCGGACTTTTGCGGACTTTTCGTCGAAGTGTACGGGATTTTTGGAGTGCTTTGCCCCTCCTTCATAACAAGACGCCTGACGTTGAAATAATGATTATAGTTAATTGAGGTTACACCACCTAGCTGCACTAAATATAACAAATGAAAAACTGGTTTATAGTTTGCCCGACAATAGTGCAGTTGTACTTGTTATGTACCGAAATGAATTGTTTATTCAAGATTTCCTGATATTTAAGAATCGTAAAGCTTTTATATTCTTTCTTTTGTCAATATTCTCATTGACTAAACTAGGTGCTTATTCCAATTCTAAGTATTAATTTATTCTAATTAGAAGAGATGACTCAACTGACGACTTAGCCTCTTACCCAATTAAAACTGAATATATATATATATATATATATATATATATATATATATATATATATATATATATATATATATATATATTCAAACAACAAAGAGTTGTTCGCGAAATGTCGAAAAGTACTCAATACCGTAAAGATAGAGCGAGTAACTATAAGTGGGCTTACCTCAAATGTTGATGGTCGCTACTGTCAGTTTCACGCTGGGCGATCTTCAGGCGCCTGAAGATCGCCCAGCGTGAAACTGACAGTAGCGACCATCAACATTTGAGGTAAGCCCACTTATAGTATATCTATATATATATATAAATCATAAAAATATCTAAAACTCATTAATAATTCATGAGGAAAACACAAAGAAAGCCCATGTTTAATGAGTGTCTTTTGATTTTCTCGACTTAGACAACGTTTTTTTTAGAAAAATTACTACGCCAATGAACTTACCATTTAGATGTCATTTACAGAATTCGTGTCCGTTCTGTATCGGGACACAGGCACTTGTTGTGGTGGCCCTGGTGGGAGGGTTATGTTAAAAATAGTTATAATCACCTTGGCTTTAGGCTATCATGCTACATCTATCTCAATCATATGCGTAAGTGATCATAGGCATATATCTATACTGCATGCATAAATAGAAACAGATGATCAACAGTTGAAGTGAAGATGAGTCAGATGACGAACAAAGTTAAAGTCGAAGTGCTCGGTTTGTGAGTGTGTTCTTAATAATAGATTGAATAAATAATAACGATCATGCAAGGCCTTTCATAGACATCACGTGATACCTTATAGCTTATATAGACATACTGAACTAAAATCGGCAACGCATGCTCAATACAAGTCTTAATTGTTTGGGCTAGAGTCCTAGAGAAGTGATTCTCGACTTCTCGTTCCTTCTAGATTAATTTAATATTCTGACAAATTAAAAGAAAACATTTTTAATAATTTTTCTCACATAACTTTGTGTCAGCGAGCTAGCTGATTTTCTGAGCCAAAAGGAAGTATATTTGAAAACATCATCCTATATTGACGCTTTTATTTTCATGTTATATAATGTCGATCATAATGCATTTATGGCATTGGAGATGACTTACAATGCTATATAATCCTTTATTTACTTAATTAATTAATTCATTCATTCATTCATTAAATCATTAATTCATTACTTTATGCGACAAATACATTTATAATCAGGGGGATTGAAAAAAGGCCACATCAACTCGCCTATCTCTCGCACCCAATTCATATAACTCTGCAAGTCAGTCCGGCAAAATCATCTCTAAAATGAACAATTTGGAAGTCTAGACCATTATACTTTTTCTTTCTGTCGTTACACAACTGTCAACTGCGCTAGTCCGATAACTATTACATAAGGAAACTATTTAAGGTCTCTATAACTTTTTATTATCATATAACAGGGACCGCGGAGCAATTTTTGGATTGGGGGGGCTAGCGAACGCCGAAGGCGTGAGCCTTCTAGTGGGGTCCGGGGGTATGCTCCCCCGTGAAATTTTGAAATCTGAAGCCTGTCAGAGCCTCGAAAATGCAATGAAATTTACTAGTTGCGGTTTAAAACGTTTCTTACAAATTCTTACAAAAACAGTAGAAAAGCCCAACAAACGTCTCTAAAACAAGCCATTTTGAAAGGAATAAAATATGTTTGCTTACATTTCCTTAAATAGATTTTATTCCTTTTAAATGTCTTGTTTAAGCGTCATTTGATGGGCTTTATATTGTTTATTTTGGAAAATTTGGAAAATTATTGGGGGGGCTAAAGCCCCCCAGCCCCCCCTGCTCTGTATAATCCTGATATATATGACAGTTTATATAAAACTACGTCGAAGTGGGATAAAGTTGGTTCTTCTAACGGCATTATTGTCCACGTGCACTGCAGTATATGCATGCTGCTCAAGGCCTCAAGCATTTTGATGTTGATCTGCAAAGTGCATATTGCGGTTGTTCATATATGTTTACTCTCACCTCCTGTCTCGTGATTGTATATGTTAACCATATCAGTCTCGTGATCGCGTGATGTTTGACTGAGAGTCGCCATGCACCCTGCTTGCTGATGGGTGTCAAATTTGTTAAGCTTGATGGCGGCATAAATTGACGACTAAAAGCCGATTAGTTTTAGCCAGAACTGTATGTCGCCATGAAGCTATGTGCACGAAAAGCAAATCTTACATCGGTCTCGACGGTCTATAATATATCAAACTAAACTGAACAATGAACAGGTTAGGTAAGCTGTCATGCATAAACTGATGCGGTCACTTGCGAGGTCACTTCTATATCAACTGATCAGTCTTTGTTTACAGTAGTGTACACCAATTTAGTAATTATTCTGATTGCAATCCTAATTTTCACGGCGACGTTCCGCCTATTTCTATCTTTAAGAACGACGGCGGTTAAGTTAACTGATTATTATATTTGTTATTTGAAGTTAGTTTAATAACTTCTAACACGCCCCAGTATTTACTAAAATAATTGTAGTGTCTGTTTTAATTTGTCAATTTTTTTTTAATTAAGCAACAGTACTGCCATCTTTTGGCGAGTTAACGTCGTCCTGAAGATGTCAAAATCTCTAAGTGGCGTTGTGTAAAGAACAAGTACGGTTTTCGGATTACTCTTGGACTAAAAACTATTAATTCTCTTTGTCTTGCAAAAAGAATTGTAATTGGTACTTAGAGACACCGAGCAATTAAGACATTGAGGATCTGCCAAACCTAATAATGATGGCAAAAACTCCAGACGTGGTAAACTTTATCTTGGGTGCGGCCACATAATAATGATTATAATGCGGTCCTAATGAACTGACTCATATTGTTACATAATCATGATGCATATGCGGGGTAATTGAAGCAGTGCGTGGTAGTTTCACAGCAGAGACTGGAGGATCCTGTCAAACAGTGGACGTAATAATAATTACACCACCCGTGTCAGTTTGAACTTTTAAAACCACCACTACATGAGTGAAAGTGAGTATATAAAAGTGGATACCATACCGCGGAGGGATACTGTATGTGTTTCTTTGTTTTTGCACCATATATACATGGTGGCCAGACACTACCTATGTACGGTCTCAAAAGTCATTTTCATCAACATGTCTGCTAAACTTAGCTACTTTTTAATAGCGGCATTAGCGGCACATCTGACATTAAATTTTGTAATTACTATATATACATGTAATGTTTAATCAGTGATGATCGTAATGTTTCTATTAAGATTTGTAATTCTGTGGACCTATCAATATAGAGGTCGGTTGTCAGATTTGTTTTGCAGAATAATCACTATAATAGATCGACATGCACAATGCTATACATAGAATGTTTTAGCGCTAATCATTATACATCAGTTTAGTCAGAGCTGTCACCTGCAGTTTGAAAAGCTGGAAAAGCTTGCCTGAATCAGTTTATTTATATTAATCTGATACATGTATGCGGTGGTTAGGACATGACAAGCAAGACGTCTTCATGCTGCCACAGATTAATTGATATGGTCAGTTCTGACCCACATGAGGTATAGTGCATGTTGTATATTAGACTAATTAGAGAATCAATACTGATCAGCAATTACATGGTCATTAGTGAGTGTGAACTGTCCATGCACCGATTTGGAAGAAAACAGGCTTGTATAATGATATCAGATTGTCATGTCATGTCAAGGCGGCGTCGGTGGAGCGGCAAATCAGAGAGTCTACACTATCATACACATATAGGTCATGCAGCTAGTCTGACTGATAACAGTCTACGACTCTTTGAGGTACAATACATAATATAATTTATTATGATATAGCGGTTTCATGAAAACATGCAGCTATATAATATTATATATGCAAGTATGCAACTCTATAGTAAGTTATAGCTGCAAAAATCTACTATAATTTACATTATATTTTTTTACTATTTTTACTAACGAGACAAGAGCGTGAGAAATATTAATGATTACCAGTTTATAACATGTATTTTGTGTTTCTGAGAAAGCGAGTTCACAGATTTTCATGTGGTTATGGAATTTCTAAGAATTGTCAATTTAGTGACCTTCATATGTCAGCAGTGCCTTAGTTGTAAACCTGACAAGCAAACAAGCGAATAAGCATATTCACGTCACAGATAAATTTCGACTTCATGCTGATAAAGTCAACGAAATATGTACGTTTTTAGTGTTCTGTTTTATAAATTAAATTTTTAAGACCCAAACCACCTTGAAATGCAAATTTCGTCGAAAGTGTTTTTTTTAGATTTTGACACTTTGCAGTGTAAATACGAAAAATCAAAATTTGCAATATAAAAAAAAACATACAGAGAATTGATTTAGCAGTGTGGCTTCCACAGTATACTGTCATTGAACAAGATAGGACATCTAGTACGGCATGAATATTTATGATATTTAAATGTTAGCTGCGTAGCCACGAAAAACTGAGTTTAATCTGACCGGCACGGTGGCGTCATATAATGTCAATTTGATAAAGAAACAAGAGATAGGAGTTTTAATTTCTTTATTTTAACGATCAGGAGATGACTATAGATGAGTATGACAAAATTATGATTACTCGTGTGAAAGGAAGATAAGCCCCTGTGACTATTATAATTAAAACTGGTTTTAATTTAGTGTTGAATGCTATAATGCTCATTAATCGATATCTAAAATTAATTAACTCATATAGTTCAAATTTAAAGTGCCTATGAAACGAAAATTAAGTTTGTCTTATGATAGAGTAACATATTTTGCAGTTTTTCGTTTCCTTGCTTCGTTCTTGAGATATTTCAGTTTGTTTGATGTAAATGTCACATGTTGCGACGTCACACGTGCATAATGATTTAACAAATAAAACATAAAGCTCCGTGCATATGTACTCTTATAAAGGTTCGTTTGACGTCATTTGAACACGAAAGAAGTTGAGTAGAGGCACGAGGCGATAGCCGAGTTCCTTTACACTTGTTTCGTGTTCAAATCACGTCAAACGAACCTTTATAAGAGTACATATGCACAGGAGCGGTATGTTTTATTTGTTTTATAAAATAAGAGGGGAAAAAATAAACTAAAAGTGGGATAGTTTTGAAGGTTCGCTAGCTTTCCCCGCCAGGTGACGCCATCCTACGCCACTTCACGCCATTTTACGTCATTCATGATCTTCATACTCTTATAAATGCACGGGGCCCAGCCAATCAGAGCGTGCGTAGAGGACACCTTATTTTATAAATATATATATATATATATTATTTTTTTTGCTATTGTCAAAAAGAAAATCACTTGAAAATCTACCTGTTTAGTGTTATGGGCGAAATACACGCACATGCATTCCCTCGAATTATTTTGGTTTGATAGCAGCAAAGATATATAACTTTTTTCAACAACTCATTATGCACATGTGACGTTAAAATGTTTAATTTGCATATCAAACAAACTGAAGTATCTCAAGAACGAAGCAAGGAAACGAAAAACTTCAAAAGATGTTACTCTATCATTTTAAGTGTTCTTTCAAATAGGACAGACCATATATAGTCAATCGAGATAATGGTCTGGAAACTCGGCAAACTTCAAAGCGCCTATAATGAGCTGTGATTTTATGTTGAACCGTACCTTACACCGTGCACATCCTTTGTTTTAGGTTTATTAATGTTTAAATAGCACGGTTGAGTGATTGAACTGAAACGTTGCTATTGGACAATTCGTTCATTGTACTAAAATACAATGTGTTCAGTGACCGTGCACCGTGCACAAAAATGCATAAAGGCGAACAAAAAGATAGACCAAAGACTTTAGCTGAGTTTCCAGACCATTATCTCGATTGACTATGGACAGATCTACTTAATATAAGGCCTATAATATATGCTTGCGTGGATGCAGACAAATCTATATTCAGCGGTCTAGAGTGACTATTGGATTATTATTGACATATTGCCTTTGAAGGGCATATGCAAGAGAAATAAAACGTTTTGAAAAGCAAACTGGTGGAATAAGAATGCCCTTTGGTATTAAGCATAAAAATAAAAAAATCTTTATCTTAAAATGCAATTATTATCTGTCAATATTAATGATGTTGTTTACCACAGGAGGCATCTTGTTGACGTGATTTACCGTCGTAATTTTACGAGTTGTGAATTTTATGATACATCGCAACGAGTAAATTATATCTTGCATGGAGTATAATCCACGTGATGACCATGCATACAGGATTAGAGAGAAAAGGACAAGGAAAGACGCATGCATTCTTTCACATGTTTAAAATTTAAAATCGCCTACTTTTTACTCGTTCCAAGCTTCTTGCCTTCTTGTTATTAGTGCTTGGTAACCAGGTCAAACAAAGTTAACCCGGGCAGCAGGGTGACCTTACCTGTGAAATTTTGTTTGTAAACCCGGGCTAACCTAACCTTGACCTGGGTGCTAGGGTAACCCTACCTCCTTGTAAACAGGCTATTTATAAATCTTTATATTAATTCAAAAGACCTGCACGTACATGAAGGGCACAGATGACGTCAACATTCATGTTTGACTGATTTTATCAATCCCTCTGGATTTAATTTTGGCTAGTCTATTTATGGTAACTGTGGGCGTAACTCTTCCCGTGTTTACTGGTTAAACTTAATTAGGGGCTGTTTACATACAGACTCGTGTCACGAAATTCTTTCCTCGGCCACAAAAGGAGATTTTAATCAACGTTAGGATTCGTTTACATCAAAACTAAACCAATTCTTCTTTGTACATTTAGTTTATGCGAGTTTCAAAACCACAGTGAGATCCAACAGCCCTTTTCCACTTCAACCAAAGCGTGGCGTTTTTCTTTGTTTTGTGAGCTCTCGAGCAGAATTAATGACTTAAAGACACAAGAAAATAATTATATCTACGTACAAATACATATATGGACGCATCTAAATAGCCATGTTTTCATTTTAGCTAAGTAAATTGAGAAAAAAGTTTCAGTGTAAATCAGGACGAATGTGTATGCGATTTACACTACAAATATTGATTAAATATTCCTTTCTTTTTAATTTTCTTCATGAATTTCACGTTGGAGTGATTTTAGCTAAGTAAATTGAGGAAAAAGTTTCAGTGTAAATCAGGACGAATCTGTATGCGATTTACAGATATTGATTAAATATTCCTTTTTTTTTAATTTTCTTCATGAATTTTTATCATTAAAAATGAGTAATGAAAATAAAAAACAAAAAACGCTAAGCCTTGAAACATGCAAAACGTCTGTTCTGGATATTGGTAATCAATATAGTATATTAGTATTCTTTATTCATTCGTTCGTTCATTCGAAATGAGTGAATGCTAGTGTATGGGTTGGGCAAACTCGGTTACTGACTATTAATTTTAGGGTTGTAATAATTAAATATAATTATAAAATACCTTTTGAAAACACCATTTATTAGTGTTCTATAAGCAGTATTAAAGCGTGCCTCTAGAACCTAAAATCCAAACTATAATATATTTGTTCTAGTATTGTACTAGATTCATTCCTATATTATTCAACTTGGCGTGGTAAAACGTAAGAAGAGTTTGAGTTCGATAATATTTTAGGTTCTAATCCAATATTGCCGCTGATCAATCACATGACCTAGTGGTTATGAGAACTAAACTATAAATTATTACTAACAGTATGAGATGTTTTGGAAAGTTTGACAAAGATTTTGATTATATCTCTAGCCATGGAAAATATAGGAAATGTCGGTCTTTATTAAATGAAGAGCTATGCTTACCGTAACGACAGTGAGTTGTTTGATCATGGACGTTTCGAAAGATATCAACAAACTCGCATTTTATCTTAAATTTCCTAGGAAAAATACTGTTCTGTATTACGTGCACCAGCCTTCAGTTCTTCCTTCAGTTCTGCATGTTCAGAAATCAAATATGAGCGACCCATTGCACTGGCTATATATTTAGTTTTTAAATTCTCAACTGATTTTATTATACCAACAGGATACACACTGCAACACGCTGTATCAAACAGCGATATTGGCTCAAGTTCGACAGTATTTTCTGTTTGGCATTAGTCACCCCACACCATATATATATATATATATATATATATATATATATATTTGCTTTAAAAAGGTTAAAAATACAGTTTTAAATTGCTCCACAACATTAACTGTCGTGTTGAGCTCTCTCTTGACCAAGTGAACACTAAATTTACACTTTGTTCTATATATATATATATATATATATATATATATATATATATATATATATTTATATATATGAAAAATTTTGTTGTTTGCTGGAAAAATTTTGTTGTTTGTTGGAAAAATTGTGCTCTTGGCAGGCCACCCCTAAAATCTCAGAGCCACGATGCCCCTGCTTGACTAGCTGTATGCTGATGACTAAATCTTCTTCTTGCTATATATAATGGTCCAAGAAGAAAAATGTTTGCCACCCACTTCAGAAAAGGACTCTGATATAACTTATTCTTGGGGCTCACTGAAAGCAAGTTGCATCATGTAAATTTCACTTGAGTTACAATTTACACTCAGCTATTCATATTTTAGGTGGTTTGGCTAAATCTTTACTAGTACTAGTATTTACTACTCAGCTATTCAGATTTTAGGTGGTTTGGCTAAATCTTTACTAGTATTTACTAGTATGGTAAATCGATCTGCAACCGTATAAAAAAAGAAATTTAAAGTAATAACTGTAATCCTTATCTTTATCTACAGGTATATAACAATTATAATCAGCAGCAAAGACGTGACCGGATAGCCTGTCAATTGGAGGCACAACCCTTACGATAATGCACGATAGCCTCACTAATGCACTGATAAACGCGACGAAAAGGTGACAGAAACTGGAGTCACTCTGCGTGTTGGCGGCAAACAAAACATTAAAGAGATCAGATCTAGGCTAGTGTTGTCAAACGATAACGTATATACGTGCATGTGGACTAATTATTTCCTTTATAGCTACGTGGATAATTGGATGTAGCATGACATAGAAAAAATTATCTTCGTAAGAGACTATCATATCCTTTCCAGATCGCTACATTTTTCTGGATTGAGCAGATGTGACAGTGTGACACTAGGGCTTGAACTGTAAAGCATGCATAATATGTATTTCGTATATTTATATGCATGGTCATCAAAGTTTTCAAGCCTAAAAATGGCGAATAATAACTTTAATCCATATCAGCTTTTATCTAGAGGTAATCGTATTCAAACAATTAAAATCAGCAGCAAAGACGTGACCGGATGCTATACAGCCTGTCAATGGGAGACACGACCCTTACGATGATGCACGATACGATAGGCTAGCCTATCAATGCACTGATAAACGCGACGAAAAGATGACAGAAACAATGCTCTGCAATGTTACTCTGGGTCGAGACTGGAGTCGCTCTACGTGTTGGTGGCAAACTAAACAATTTAAAACATCTAGGCCAATGTGTCAAACGCGATAACGTATACGTGCATGTGGACTATAGGCTTAGATCTCCAAGGCTTACTTATATATATTTCATTTCACTGACCCAAAAGGTCTTATATATAGTGTTGTAGGTTTTAATAGTCTCATGAGTTAAGTCAGTTTAATAATTCTTATCTCATCAGCACACAGCAGACTATTCGTTAATATGCTTGTGTAAATGAAAATATTTTGATATTGAAGTATTAAAATATTTCAATTCGCCTATACTTACTTTACAACGTAACAGGGAACTACAGAATATTCACCTGACTTTAATCAGTATGGCATACAACATGATAAATTAACAGTAACTGTTTTTGCACCACTCAGTAGCCTGATGAGACCACTGTATAATTCGAGCACCTTAATTTTAACTATTTTCATAGTTAATAGAAACTAAACATGGTTTGGAAGCTCGACAAAAGTCATTATTTTATGTTTTTGTTCAGGTCAGTCATGGAAATGTGTGCACTTTCACGGTTATTGAACATATTCTGTTAGCAATCATCCAATAGCAACGTTTAGGTTCGATCGCTCAACCGTACTGTTTAAATATTGATAAAGCTAAAACAAAGGATTTGTGCACCTTCAGGTACCTCTCAACATGAATCATAGTTCGATTGTTAACTGCTTTGAAGTTTGCCGGGTTTCCAAACCATGTATATTTTCTATTAACTATACTATTTTATATATAATGAAATAAAAGTAGCGTGCTGCGTAGGCAGTGTAGAAACAACAATCGAAATATAGTAACTTAGGTTGGATATACTGCCAAAACAGAACGTAGGAATCTAACGTTTCGAGTCTTTTTCCTACGTTCTCTGTTTCGGCAGTATATCTAACCTAAGTTACTATATTTCGATTGTTATTTTATATATATACTAATATCTTTTCACATTTCGTAACAACCTAAGTTAGAGAAGTTGCATTTACATGCTGATGAAACTATTATCTTGCTTGTCACTAACTCTGGTTCAGATATCATTATACAAGTAATAAAAGTACAAGTTTCCTGTGAAGTTGACCTTACACTCGTTTTTGTAAATAAATTTACTTCATTATATTTACAAGACAGCACTTAATTTGAATAAAGTAAAAGACACTAAGTTGATGAAGATATATAGAGTCGACGGAAATTAGCAAAAGTAAGATTCAAATTTTTATGCCTAAAATGGCGACAATGCCCAGGGTAAATGACTAAATGGTTAACATAGAAAACTTGATCACGCGTTTTCTAATTGTTAGCTGAAAAGTTTATAGTATGATAATAATACATGTGAGTAAACATATTGCATGCATGAGTAGACACAGATTGTTGGTGTCTGTAAGCTTGTCTTCTTATTTTGTGCACATGTTCGTTATTTTCACATCCGCACATGCAAGCAGATAAAATAAATTAAACATGAGATGATGAGCTATCATTGCCATTGGACAGACGGTATATCTGTGGACATGCAGGTCAATGTATATAGCATTGCTTTCTACTTCCTTGACCTTATTTGTATGATATAGCACGCGGTACAAAAAAAAACAAAATTGATTCATTAGCTGTCAGTCGGGACGGGTCTCACATAACATGACATATATGGCGTCTATTTGAAGTAAACAAATAGCTTCTGTTACAAAGTGTACATGCATGCAGTTGCCAAAATTTGCATATATCATGCCCTGAGTACCAGACTACATAATTTTGTTTTTCAAAACCAATTCAAAATTAAGATTTCTTCATACCGACAAAAAACGATACGACAATCACATATTATGCAGAAGTTAAACTGATCAAACGCGATTGGCACGTAGTTCGTCCTATTAAAAGTGACCATCACTTGGCGACTGCATGCATGCATGCACTACATGCACTTTGTAACAGAAGCTATTTGTTTATTTCAAATCGGCCCCATATATAGGTCATGCGTATGTGAGACCAGTCCAGACTGACTGCTAATGAAACATTCCATGCAGGTCAAAATAATTAGAAATTACAATTTTTTTACCATAGTAATATGCTTCAAAGCGTAGATCTGACTTTTCAATGCAAAACTTTCTGTGTTAGTTTTGACTAGTGACTATACTGAATATACAGTTATATCATATACCTAAATTCGGAAATGTTAGACTGTTTAATTCTTTGAAAGTTTGTATGGTGAAAAATTGTAATAGAAGCGAGAATTTGTGGTAACCGTAAACACCTTGCACGTTTAGTGGGGTTATGCAATAACCAAGGTTAACAACTAGGTAACCGCGCGTCGCACAGGATGGACGTAATTAGCAAACAGCATGAGGGGCGTGCTTGGAGACTGGGGCGAGCTACCGCGCATCGCTCACTACGCTATTGCTCGACTTGCTGTCACACACAAGTTCGAGAGCTCCGCAAATTTCAAACTCCCACCATCCCTCCCTTCAATTCAAAAAGAATGGTAAGTTTTTTTTCTTCACCATTTTTTTGGTGTGAAGGTGTTAGCTGTCCCGATGGGGTGGTCAGCTCAAGATACCACCTGATTGGATCTTAACCTGATTCCAATTCAAGTAAATCAAGTACCACTTCTCGCTCTAGTCCAAGGCCCCCCTCGGCCAACACCTTGCACCCAACCAACCAACCAAGCGAGTGTTTTTATATCTGATAAAGCACGAACTGGGTAATGTGAACGAAGATGTTAATTATTTATTGCTTAGCTTTCGACCCGTTGACTCAGATCTTCATCAGAGCAAATGATCAAATTTAATTATGAACACTTGAGTCAACAAAAAACGATACCTATGTCGAAAGCTAAAAGTAGTAAAATAAATAATGGATAAAACCGAAAGTAAGGGGGGGGCGCTACTTTCGGGATTCTACAGTATGTTGGATTGTACCTGCAGAATATCAGAATTTCTCATGCATGCAAACAACTACGAAACATTTTGGTGATGAAGACTATAGTCTACTACATATATAGAGCTCTACAATGAACTAAAATATAGTTCAATGAAACTGAAATATAGTTCAATGAACTGAAATATAGTTCAATGAACTAAAATATAGTTCAATGAAACTAAAATATAGTTCAATGAACTGAAATATAGTTCAAACGTTCTATCAGTATACTTATAATACTTATTATGGTTTACTTATTTTTTTTGTATTTTGTAGACATTCTTTAACCTTACTGGGTAATTGCTTCCTTGCGCAGTCAATCTGCATAAACATATCTGCTTTCACATGCCGACTGACGAAAAACATGTACATTGAATTTGTAGAACTGAAACGGTAAACACATATATCTGCATTGTGTTCCAAGCGACAACGTTTACTAGTGTCGTAAACAACCAGCTATATCACAAGGACCACCTTCGTTGGGGATTTACAAACGGAACTGTTTCCTTGTTTTTGAGTTATGCGCGTACACGGCCAAAAACGCACAAGTTGTAACAGGCTCGCCTGTGAGATTTTTGTCTGTGTATAAGCGACCAGCTTTAGTTACGACCATGCATTTTTCCAACTCCGTGGTGGTCGCTTATACAAGAGCTTCAACTGCACGTATACATTTCAAATTACGTCTTAGTACGTGCAGTATCACAAAAAATATTCTTATTAATATTATAGTCCCTGAAATTTACTGAAGAATGACGTAATCAACATAATTAACACAGGTAGTATTGTATAATTAAAAAGTGAGACTGTTATTTTTACAGAAACAAAAATTACACAAAAATCTACTCATATATTTTTCTGGCCTGGCGAACATTATATCTTTTGAGAATATAAGTTGAGTGCCCAATTCAAATACTGAGACAAAACACAAGTATAGTAAGTTAACTAGCTATATAGAAAACATTCTAATACTATAAGTTGCTCCTCGCTTTGCTCTATGTATCGATTATGCAAAAACAGGAAATTTAATAAAAAGAATGTTTTCAATTTAAATGATTGCTTTGGAATGCACCATGGTATGTTTTGCGCAGTTGTTGTGTACAATTTATTAGTGACCCCTCAGTCAGTAAAGTGTAAACATGTTTCTGACTCTTGATAGTGTCAGACTGCATGTTGTAGATATCTATCACATATCAGCTGAGACTAAAGGAGGTCAAGATAGAGGGTCAATAAAATTGAGTCTGCAGTAACATTAACCAAATGCTATTACGGAACTGTTACTTCTAATCCGATGTTTACGTATATTAATTAAACTTGTTTTTGTCTTAGTGCAAAACAGCTTGTTGCAGTCTCTCATAGAGCTTTGATATTGCATCTGTATCAATCAGTGGCGTATAGAAAACAAGTTGATGCTGGAGGGACACAGCTTTAAAAGGGTACTTTGTTCAGGGGGTAGAGCTTCAAAAAAACACCTGGGTTGACTTTATAAAAAAGTATTTACCTTTAACTGTGGTTAGACCTTAATTCTAGCCAATTATAACTAGCGATTGAGAAATTAACTACGATTTAACTACGCGATGGGTAGTTAAACTATCGTTAAGAGCGTTATAAAACTGGCCCCTGTGAAGCACATGTTTTATCATTAAAAAAGGGCACTTTACAACAAAGTTGGGGGGGGGGGGGGGGGGGGGCCACATCACGAGACCGGACGAATGTTTATCCGGATAAAAATTTGTCCGGATGAGTACGTTTACACGCTTCCGCTAAAAATTCGTTCACTTTACCTTTCCGTTTACACGGAGTCGTATTAGACGGAAGTTCGAGGAGAACTGTCGGGGTTATTGGGTAAACTTTTCGGGTTAATGGTTAGTAAATAGTGGGGATTGGTCTTGTGATATGTGTAAGGAAACACCGAAACGAGCCACCATTTTGTAACAACGTTTTGGTGTTTATAAAATTTGGTTTGGTCGTTTGGAAAGGTAATTATGTTGGGAATTGCTCGAAAGCATTACGAAGGCCGCGTTCAGGATCTCGACAGCCGAAATAGTTGTCCACAGAAGCACTGATAGCAATATAAAACAACTTTCTTCTTCCAAGGATCTATTTCCCTTGATGGAGCACAATGAAAAAGCAGATCTTTACCGTTTACACGGTACCGGACGAATATTTATCCGGCACAAATCGCAATTCATCCGCTTTCGTAGGTGGACGAAAATTCGTCCGGATTCGTGTCAAAAATTTGAGCGGATAGGCGGGTCTCGTGTGAACGCGAGGCCTATCCAGACGAATTTTCATCCGGAAAAACATTCGTCCGGTCTCGTGTAAACGGAGCCTTAGTGTCAATTACAACAGACTAAGACTGCATATTGTGAAGTGTGTTAATTAAGTGTATATATAGCTAGTTTCTTATACGAACTGCAAGGGTTAGGCTTAGGGTTTTCGACAATTCAATGATTCAGGAGAATCCTAGCATGCAGTTTAGATGAGGATATTAATTCCGCTCTCCTCCGCAGAGTTTTCCGTGAGGATTCTGAGGCTGAGGAAGAAACTGCTGCTTGGAGCTGAAGAGAGGATCATGTCCAGGGCGCTTATAAGTCTCGCGCCACTCGCGCGCGCTTTGTCTCACGAAGAGAAAACTGGGAACTAGTAGATTCGTTGCCAGTCCTCTGTCAGTCTCGGGCCTCGGCCAAATATTTCAAAATCAAGATGGCGGACGAGACCTCAATAAACCAGAGATGGATATAAGAAGATTTTTTTAGAAAAAAAAGCTTCTTAATTCTTATATTCATTATAAGAAGATTTAAGGCAATATAAGAAAATTTTCGACATTCAAACAAAAATTTAATGACGTCACGATATGACGTCATTTTAGTGATTAATTCTACTATAGTCTATTACTATTTAGTATTTACTAAATTACTGATTTTACAATTTTAATCCCTTTTATAAAGCTATAGAAAAATAAAATAATATAAGAAGATATAAGAAGAAATTTGGTCAAAAATAAAATCTTCTTAAAATAATATAAGAAGATATAAGAAGAAATAATATAAGAAGATTTGCCATCCTTGCAATAAACAGAAAATGTGCAAAAGAAGAAGAAAACGAGGACAATGAAAGCGATGAGGAGATAATTGGACCGTTACCGGTTCAGCCAATCAAACCTAAGAAAAAGAAAGGTACGTTTGTGGCCTTTAATAATTTAACATGTCGAGCAACTATTAAAGTGCTTATATCACTTGTGGGGATTTTACATATTCGTAATCTTTGGGTTCTCCTGAGCAAAATTGCAATATATCTTGTCAGCCGAAAATTTCATCTTCATGGAGTTTTTCACTGTCAAAGTTACCGGATGTGATGTCTCAAGAGGCATTCCAAAGCAGTTTTCTTTTGTTACTTGCCACAAAAATGCTTCTTGTGACATCACATCCGGTAACTTTGACAGCGAAAAAACTCCATGAAGATGAAATTTGCGGCTGACAAGATATATTGCAATTTTGCTCAGGAGAACCCAAAGATTACGAATATGTAAAATCCCCACAAGTGATATAAGCACTTTAAGAACCTGAAGAACGTCAAGTTGTGAAACCGCCAAGTACTCGCTGAACACTATTCGTTAGCACTGTATTACTTCATGTAATACAAAAGTATCGGGGACCCGCAGTCCAGTTATATAAATATATATATATATATATATATATATATGTATATATATATATATATAGTTCAATCTACAGACACGGTGTTTCGCTGTACAACAGCTCATCAGTGTAGCTTGGAACAATCTGAATGAATTTCATCAATTACTTATACACATGCGATCGTCGGTGACAACCGCATGTGGGACAGCATCGGTGAAATACATTCAGATAGCGTGAAGTGCGCATGGGCCCAGAGTGCTCAAACTTCCACAAGGGTAGTGAGCGTTGCATTATCGCTAATAGGTACCCACGGCAACTTCGCAGAGTGCTCAACAACACCGGAGTGAAGGAGCGTACATAGTTGATGTCAGCTTTATAATAAAACTATGCTATTGCTATTAAATTGATGTTATTTTCTATAATTTTGATACCGTTTCTCCCTAAATCTTGTTCTGTTTAGTCAATTATATATGCAATTATATCAAATGTACTGATACCAATATGATGCATTGATCACTGCATACACAGACTATAATTGACGTAAACTATTTTCCAAATGAATTAAAATATATTTTTAGTACTGGAGTTTGAGCAAGTGTATGTTGATAACCTACCATCTTCTGAATCTTATGAGAAAAGTTACATGCACAGGGATTTTATCACTCACATTGTAGTAACAAAGTAAGTTTGAAACTAGTTAGTATATATAATTGTTGACATCCATCTATCTGAGAACAAAATAGAAAATTGTGCTTTCTGTCAGTCTTTATATCATGAATGTCTAGATATGGCAGTATGGTGTTGTACTGGTGTATATTCTTACAAATGCAGTATGTAGACTGCAGTACAGCATGGTGTAATACAGACACCAGTAGTGCAGTACAGTACAGCACATTACTGTACTGTATGGTACTCTACAGTGTAGGTCAAATGCAGTAGAATAGAGGTCAGTTACAACAGCTGAGTGGAGGAGTAGAGTAGATGATTCTCCATTTAGCACATAAAATTTAAGTTTGTTTTTTCAAAGCATGAATGACACTACGCTATTGCTCGACTTGCTGTCACACACAAGTTCGAGAGCTCCACAAATTTCAAACTCCCACCATCCTTCCCATTCAAAAAGAATGGTAAGTTTTTTTCTTCACTAATTTTTTGGTGTGAAGGTGTTAGCTGTCCCCATGGGGTGGTCAGCTCAAGATACCACCTGGTTGGATCTTAACCTGATTTCAATTCAAGTAAATCAAGTACCACTTCTCGCTCCAGTCCAAGGCCCCTCGGCCAACAGCTTGCACCTAACCAACCAAGCGAGTGTTTTTATATCTGATAAAGCATGAACTGGGTAAGTAAGGTGAACAAAGATGTTAATTATTTATTGCTTAGCTTTCGACCCCTTGACTCAGATCTTCACCAGAGCAAATGATCAAATTAAATTTAATTATGAACACTGAGTCAACAAAAAACGATACCTATGTTGAAAGCTATAAGTAGTGGTAATGGATAAAACCGAAAGTAAGGGGGGCCGCTACTTTCGGGATTCTACAGTATGTAGATTGTACTGTACCTGCAGAATATCAGAATTTCTCATGCATGCAAACAACTACGAAACATTTTGGTGATGAAGACTATAGTCTACCACATATATAGAGCTCTACAATGAACTAAAATATAGTTCAATGAACTAAAATATAGTTCAATGAACTAAAATATAGTTCAATGAACTAAAATATAGTTCAATGAACTAAAATATAGTTCAATGAACTAAAATGTAGTTCAATGAACTAAAATATAGTTCAATGAACTGAAATATAGTTCAATGAACTAAAATATAGTTCAATGAACTGAAATATAGTTCAATGAACTAAAATATAGTTCAATGAACTAAAATATAGTTCAATGAACTAAAATATAGTTCAATGAACTAAAATATAGTTCAATGAACTAAAATATAGTTCAATGAACTAAAATATAGTTCAATGAACTAAAATATAGTTCAATGAACTAAAATATAGTTCAATGAACTAAAATATAGTTCAATGAACTAAAATATAGTTCAATGAACTAAAATATAGTTCAATGAACTAAAATATAGTTCAATGAACTAAAATATAGTTCAATGAACTAAAATATAGTTCAATGAACTAAAATATAGTTCAATGAACTAAAATATAGTTCAATGAACTAAAATGTAGTTCAATGAACTAAAATATAGTTCAATGAACTGAAATATAGTTCAATGAACTAAAATATAGTTCAATGAACTGAAATATAGTTCAATGAACTAAAATATAGTTCAATGAACTAAAATATAGTTCAATGAACTAAAAATATAGTTCAATGAACTAAAATATAGTTCAATGAACTAAAATATAGTTCAATGAACTAAAATATAGTTCAATGAACTAAAATATAGTTCAATGAACTAAAATATAGTTCAATGAACTAAAATATAGTTCAATGAACTAAAATATAGTTCAATGAACTAAAATGTAGTTCAATGAACTAAAATATAGTTCAATGAACTGAAATATAGTTCAATGAACTAAAATATAGTTCAATGAACTGAAATATAGTTCAATGAACTAAAATATAGTTCAATGAACTAAAATATAGTTCAATGAACTAAAATATAGTTCAATGAACTAAAATATAGTTCAATGAACTAAAATATAGTTCAATGAACTAAAATATAGTTCAATGAACTAAAATATAGTTCAATGAACTAAAATATAGTTCAATGAACTAAAATATAGTTCAATGAACTAAAATATAGTTCAATGAACTAAAATATAGTTCAATGAACTAAAATATAGTTCAATGAACTAAAATATAGTTCAATGAACTAAAATATAGTTCAATGAACTAAAATATAGTTCAATGAACTAAAAATATAGTTCAATGAACTAAAATATAGTTCAATGAACTAAAATATAGTTCAATGAACTAAAATATAGTTCAATGAACTAAAATGTAGTTCAATGAACTAAAATATAGTTCAATGAACTGAAATATAGTTCAATGAACTAAAATATAGTTCAATGAACTGAAATATAGTTCAATGAACTAAAATATAGTTCAATGAACTAAAATATAGTTCAATGAACTAAAATATAGTTCAATGAACTGAAATATAGTTCAATGAACTAAAATATAGTTCAATGAACTGAAATATAGTTCAATGAACTAAAATATAGTTCAATGAACTAAAATATAGTTCAATGAACTAAAAATATAGTTCAATGAACTGAAATATAGTTCAATGAACTAAAATATAGTTCAATGAACTAAAATGTAGTTCAATGAACTAAAATATAGTTCAATGAACTAAAATATAGTTCAATGAACTAAAATATAGTTCAATGAACTAAAATATAGTTCAATGAACTAAAATATAGTTCAATGAACTAAAATATAGTTCAATGAACTAAAAATATAGTTCAATGAACTAAAATATAGTTCAATGAACTAAAATATAGTTCAATGAACTAAAATATAGTTCAATGAACTAAAATATAGTTCAATGAACTAAAATATAGTTCAATGAACTAAAATATAGTTCAATGAACTAAAATATAGTTCAATGAACTAAAATATAGTTCAATGAACTAAAATATAGTTCAATGAACTAAAATGTAGTTCAATGAACTAAAATATAGTTCAATGAACTGAAATATAGTTCAATGAACTAAAATATAGTTCAATGAACTGAAATATAGTTCAATGAACTAAAATATAGTTCAATGAACTAAAATATAGTTCAATGAACTAAAATATAGTTCAATGAACTGAAATATAGTTCAATGAACTAAAATATAGTTCAATGAACTAAAATATAGTTCAATGAACTAAAATATAGTTCAATGAACTAAAATATAGTTCAATGAACTGAAATATAGTTCAATGAACTAAAATATAGTTCAATGAACTGAAATATAGTTCAATGAACTAAAATATAGTTCAATGAACTAAAATATAGTTCAATGAACTAAAATATAGTTCAATGAACTAAAATGTAGTTCAATGAACTAAAATATAGTTCAATGAACTGAAATATAGTTCAATGAAACTAAAATATAGTTCAATGAACTGAAATATAGTTCAATGAACTAAAATATAGTTCAATGAACTAAAATATAGTTCAATGAACTAAAATATAGTTCAATGAACTGAAATATAGTTCAATGAACTAAAATATAGTTCAATGAACTAAAATATAGTTCAATGAACTAAAATATAGTTCAATGAACTAAAATATAGTTCAATGAACTGAAATATAGTTCAATGAACTAAAATATAGTTCAATGAACTGAAATATAGTTCAATGAACTAAAATATAGTTCAATGAACTAAAATATAGTTCAATGAACTAAAATATAGTTCAATGAACTGAAATATAGTTCAATGAACTAAAATATAGTTCAATGAACTAAAATGTAGTTCAATGAACTAAAATATAGTTCAATGAACTAAAATATAGTTCAATGAACTAAAATATAGTTCAATGAACTAAAATATAGTTCAATGAACTAAAATATAGTTCAATGAACTAAAATATAGTTCAAACGTTCGATCAGTATACTTATAATACTTATTATGGTTTACTTATTTTTTTGTATTTTGTAGACATTCTTTAACCTTACTGGGTAATTTCTTCCATGCGCAGTCAATCTGCATAAACATATCTGCTTTCACATGCGGACTGACGAAAAACATGTACATTGAATTTGTAGAACTGAAAGGGTAAACACACATATCTGCATTGTGTTCCAAGCGACGACGTTTACTAGTGTCGTAAACAACCAGCTATCACAAGGACCACCTTAGTTGGGGATTTACAAACGGAACTGTTTCCTTGTTTTTGAGTTATGCGCGTACACGGCTAAAAACGCACAAGTTGTAACAGGCTGGCCGGTGAGATTTTTGTCTGTGTATAAGCGACCAGCTTTAGTTACGACCATGTATTTTTCCAACTCCGTGGTGGTCGCTTATACAAGAGCTTCAACTGCACGTATACTTTTTAAATTACGTCTTAGTACGTGCAGTATCACAAAAAATATTCTTATTAATATTATAGTCCCTGAAATTTACTGAAGAATGACGTAATCAACATAATTAACACAGGTAGTATTGTATAATTAAAAAGTGAGACTGTTATTTTTACATAAAAAAAATTACACAAAAATGTACTGATATCATTTTTCTGGCCTGGCGAACATTATATCTTTTGAGAATATAAGTTGAGTGCCCAATTCAAATACTGAGACAAAACACAAGTATAGTAAGTTAACTAGCTATATAGAAAACATTCTAATACTATAAGTTGCTCCTCGCTTTGCTCTATGTATCGATTATGCAAAAACAGGAAATTTAATAAAAAGAATGTTTTCAATTTAAATGATTGCTTTGGAATGCACCATGGTATGTTTTGCGTAGTTGTTGTGTACATTTATTAGTGACCCCTCAGTCAGTAAAGTGTAAACATGTTTCTGACTCTTGATAGTGTCAGACTGCATGTTGTAGATATCTATCACATATCAGCTGAGACTAAAGGAGGTCAAGATAGAGGTCAATAAAATTGAGTCTGCAGTAACATTAACCAAATGCTATATTACGGAACTGTTACTTCTAATCCGATGTTTACGTATATTAATTAAACTTGTTTTTGTCTTAGTGCAAAACAGCTTGTTGCAGTCTCTCATAGAGCTTTGATATTGCATCTGTATCAATCAGTGGCGTATAGAAAACAAGTTGATGCTGGAGGGGCACAGCTTTGAAAGGGTACTTTGTTCAGGGGGTAGAGCTTCAAAAAAACACCTGGGTTGACTTTATAAAAAAGTATTTACCTTTAAGTGCGGTTAGACCTTAATTCTAGCCAATTATAACTAGCGATTGAGAAATTAACTACGATTTAACTACGCGATGGGTAGTTAAACTGTCGTTAAGAGCGTTATACAACTGGCCCCTGTGAGGCACATGTTTTATCATTAAAAAAGGGCACTTTACAACAAAGTTGGGGGGGGGGGGGGGGGGGGGGCACATCACGAGACCGGACGAATGTTTATCCGGATAAAAATTTGTCCGGATAAGTACGTTTACACGCTTCCGCTAAAAATTCGTTCACTTTACCTTTCCGTTTACACGGAGTCGTATTAGACGGAAGTTCGAGGAGAACTGTCGGGGTTATGGGTAAACTTTTCGGGTTAATGGTTAGTAAATAGTTAGTAAATAGTGGGGATTGGTCTTGTGATATGTGTAAGGAAACACCGAAACGAGCCTTGGCGGGTCTCGTGTGAACGCGAGGCCTATCCGGACGAATTTTCATACGGAAAAACATTCGTCCAGTCTCGTGTAAACGGAGCCTTAGTGTCAATTACAACAGACTAAGACTGCATATTGTGAAGTGTGTTAATTAAGTGTATATATAGCTAGTTTCTTATACGAACTGCAAGGGTTAGGCTTAGGGTTTTCGACAATTCAATGATTGAGGAGAATCCTCGCTGCAGTTTAGATGAGGATATTAATTCCGCTCTTCTCCGCAGAGTTTTCCGTGAGGATTCTGAGGCTGAGGAAGAAACTGCTGTCGGATATGTTTGGTTTCTTCCTCAGCCTCAGAATCCTCACGCGGATCGAAACCATCGAAACCTCTGCGGAGCTGAAGAGAGGATCATGTCCTCCAGGGCGCTTATAAGTCCCGTGCCACTCGCGCGCGCTTTGTCTCACGAAGAGAAAACTGGGAACTAGAACTAGTAGATTCGTTGCCAGTCCTCTGTCAGTCTCGGGCCTCGGCCAAATATTTCAAAATCAAGATGGCGGACGATACCTCAATAAACAGAAAACGTGCAAAAGAAGAAGAAAACGAGGACAATGAAAGCGATGAGGAGATAATTGGACCGTTACCGGTTCAGCCAACCAAACCTAAGAAAAAGAAAGGTACATTTGTGGCCTTTAATAATTTAATATGTCGAGCAACTATTAAGAACCTGAAGAACGTCAAGTTGTGAAACCGCCAAGTACTCGCTGAACACTATTCGTTAGCACTGTATTTTAGTCGCTCACTAGACTATGGTAGCCTGACGAAGGATCAATATTAATTGAAGAATATACTGTTGTGTTTAAGAATTTGTTTATACCCGGCAATAAGTTTTGTTTTAAACGGATTACATTCAACACCGGCATAAAGAGAATTATATATTTTATATATCAATGTGCATCATGACAAAATGGAATTTATTTGTTAAATGTAAGACAGTCTATTTGACTCATGATATGTTGTGAGAGTACAGTCTGTACATAGACACTGTACAGTAACTACTTGCAACTTAGGCTGTTGCCAAGTGCTAAATTAAAACATCTTTGTCTACAAAGTTGATGTCAGCTTTATAATAAAACTATGCTATTGCTATTAAATTGATGTTATTTTCTATAATTTTGATACTTTTCTCCCTAAATCTTGTTCTGTTTAGTCAATTATATATGCAATTATATCAAATGTACTGATACCAATATGATGCATTGATCACTGCATACACAGACTATAATTGACGTAAACTATTTTCCAAATGAATTAAAATATATTTTTAGTACTGGAGTTTGAGCAAGTGTATGTTGATAACCTACCATCTTCTGAATCTTATGAGAAAAGTTACATGCACAGGGATTTTATCACTCACATTGTAGTAACAAAGTAAGTTTGAAACTAGTTAGTATATATAATTGTTGACATCCATCTATCTGAGAACAAAATAGAAAATTGTGCTTTCTGTCAGTCTTTATATCATGAATGTCTAGATATGGCAGTATGGTGTTGTACTGGTGTATATTCCACAAATGCAGTATGTAGATTGCAGTACAGCATGGTGTAATACAGACACCAGTAGTGCAGTACAGTACAGCACATTACTGTACTGTATGGTACTGTACAGTGTAGGTGAAATGCAGTAGAATAGAGGTCAGTTACAACAGCTGAGTGGAGGAGTAGAGTAGATGACTCCATTTAGCACATAAAATTTAAGTTTGTTTTTCAAGGCATGAATGACACTGTTGTACAACCTGACCCAGTAGAGTAGTACAGTAGAGTAGTAAGAGTACTGTGCCGTAAAGTCTCTGTGGTGTTTGGCAAGCCTAAATCTCAGCAGGAACATAGCCAGGATTTTGAAAGGGGGGAGCTGAAATCAAAATAAATTTTTAGGGGGGTCTGGGGGCATGCTCTCTCGGGAAATTTTGAAATCGAGAGTCACTGAAATGCCATTTCCTGGCTTTTGGAGGAAGATTTTACAGACTCTAAAGGTTAAAAAACGTCATATAAAATACTCAAAACACGCAAACATCACGTAGATACTCAAAATGCATACACTCAGTAGATTGAATACACTGTTTACAGTTTATTTCTTGACATAATTGTTATTGCATCAGTTTTGTAGTTGCATGTCTGTCGTCTTATATCAAAAGGGGAGGAGGGGGGAGCCATGGCTCCCCCAGCTCCCCCCTGGCTATGTCCCTGAATCTCACTCAGTAGGAGAAGTAAAGTTGTGATAACTTTTTAAGTACAGTACATGTATTTGAATTTTTAAAATATCCCAGACACTTTTTGAGATTTTATATTAGCTCCACAACAATAGGTACATGTAGGTTTACATATTTTCAGTTAATACACAGAGCGCTATATGTATTATTCTTCCCCCCCCCCCCTCCCCCCCCTCCAACGGTCTACACTAACCTTAACTTTTTAGTTATTTAATATTAGGTGCTAAGAAGGGTCAATTGGATTTTATCTGAAAGATTCTGCACAGTTGAATGTCAGAATTTTGAATATTTCTACATTCTTAGGACTGATTTCTTAATTACTGCCAGTTGTGATGGTCATGTGAAATTTTGGAAGAAAACGGAGGAAGGAATCGAATTTGTGAAGCACTTTAGATGTCACTTAGGTGAGAAGCTAGGATACTGTACATGCATGTTGCTGAAGGTGAATTCCGATCACTAAGAAATTTAATTGTTTTTAATAAAAGGGCTTGAAAGTTACGATTTTAGAAATGTTACCTAAAAACGATCATGTTGTTATTTGTGTGTTTATGGATTAAGATTGATTTTTGTGATAATAATGAGAATAGTATTGTGTTTTGCAGCCACTGGCCGTTAATAACCTAAATTTAATTCTAGTAATTTTGCCACTTATTCTGACATACAGTAGTATATCTACGACGTAGTATAACTCGATTAAATTCGACACACGAATTAAATTCGTCTCAGTCAGACGGATAAATGCGGCGATAATGCGTGTTCGAGTTACACGACGAATTATTGTCGCGCCTAAGTCTCTAAAATAACACACAATTTACTGTAGGGTCAGTATGCTGTACTGCTGCAAGCATCGATGGACTTTTGTTCTGCTCAGTTGCAAATGACAAATCTTTGAAGGTTTTTGATGTAGTAAATTTCGGTAAGTGCAGTATACAAAACAATATTGTTTAGTGTATATACATGTACAGGCATGTATTAATTATATACAATATGTATATTTTATGTATTTTTTTGCAATATACAGATGAAGGACTACTGAATGTCTGGTTGGATGGTGGTAATGTTGGTGATGACGATGCGATGTGATATCAGATGGTGGTAATGATAATGTGATGGTTATGGTGATTGTTGTTAAAAGATAATGATGGTGATGATGGTTATGTTGATAGAGACGATAATGATGATGGCGATGATAACAGTGGTGATAATGATGAATGTGATGGGGATAAATGTTGATGGTGGCGCTGATGTTTTACTCTGGTATTCCCCTTGTAGCAAACTTGTCACAAACAATGTTTCAGCAAGTTGTTGGAATTGCCTGCAATAGGTATTTTTTATCAAACTACTTGTTCTACTTGTTGCAAACTTGCCAACAACTTCTCGTAGGTTAGACTAAGTATACTCTTAGCAATCTGGAGCAACAGAGCGTCAGCGAGTACTTTTTTTATACCAGCTGGTTGACAAGTTTCAAAAAGGCTATATAAGCAGACAATCTGTGTGCCTTTACGTGTGTACATGGTCAGCAAAGCCGTACAGAAGCTAATGATTATTTTTGTTGGCTATGTTTTACATGAATATATATATTTTTAATTTCTAGATATGATTAACATGATGAAAATTGGGTACGAGCCCGGACAATGCGAGTGGATATTTTCACCGGGAGCTGCCGTAGCAGCACTAGCTTGGTAAGGTTTATACATTACGATTGGTTAGCAAATCGCACCTTTAGTCGTATTTGCCGCTGTGATTGTCAGACGTCGACCATGCATGATAATTCATGACTATAAAAAGATAGGTACGCACTGCGTACACGCGTCTGCACGTTTAAAGCTGCGTGACGGTGCATTTTTTCCGTGAAACTACAATGGTTTGTGAACCAAAGGAAGCGATACAAGTTTCACGAGGTTCGTGATATTTGTCATCGATTGTGGCGTGATCCATATCGTATTTCGCCCGAATCGGAATATCTGATTTTCTCGCAATCATAATAATTCCGGTCTTCGCCTCTGTTTTTTAGTAGAGAACATTTGTTATTACGGATGGAATTTTCCATTTGGGGCTACTCCATTAGAATGTTAAGAAGCTGTGTATACATGTACATGCAGCCGTGTGGATTTGCAAATATAGCTTTTAGGAAAGTACAGATAGTTCTATACCGATTATTTACCGTTAATGTAATAATCGGCAGATTCCGATTGCAAACTGATTAGTGCATGCCCAAACAATAACCACGTTAACATATAAAATGGTTTTCAGACCAGTCTTTGGAAATATGTTTTACAGGGGGCCTACAGTATATCACATGCACGTGGACATACCGTGGGTCATTGTATAGTTCAAAATCAATCTAAAAGTCATGTTGCCAAACAGTGATGCACTGATGGAGCCAAATGCTTTTCAATAAACATTTTACTCAAGAACATTTATACATGCTGATACACATACTAGCCGAAGTTTAAGGACCAGCAATTCCCCAATATTTTGTCCCTGTATTGGTCGCGGTGAGCCTGTGTTCAACGATATATACCTCAACTGCCAGTGTACTTTTATTAGATGGCTAGTTTGAAATAGTTGCTATCTATAGGCTGCAAGGCTACGCAATCTTGCCGTATGTAATCTTGCCGCAGGTATATGTAATTAGGCTTAGCAACGAGAAAGCAATTTTAGTTTATGATAATACTGGAAAAGTAATGTTCTGATATAGGCAGACCTCACGTCCCCTGTCGCACTCCCGTTTATACACGAGCCGATAAGACACGACTTACACACTGTAAGACGCAAACTGACCCACTTTTAAGAGGTCACAGCTTGTGTAAGACGCGAACACAAGTCTTTGTCGTATAAACGGCCCTAATGAGTGATCAGTGCAATTTTGATTACTCATTTTGCAATTATGCTTAACGTTAAATTTTGTCGTTTCTTTTTAAGCTCAGAGAAAGATTCCGGGAAGATTTACGTCTATGACGGTCGTGGCAGCAACACACCATTACACTCGATTGATGTTCACACAAAACCTATAACTTTTATTAAGGTATTGTACTTTGGATTATTAATCAGTAGGTACACTGTACAGTAACTAATGATTTATCCATTTAGGACATCCATGCAGTTGTTGAAATACGTATAGGTCTTCTTCTTCATCATCATCATCATCATCATCATCATCATCATCATCATCATCATCATCATCATCATCATCATCATCCTCATCATCATCATCGTTATCGTTATCGGTATCGTCACCGCCATCGTTACCGTCATCGTCGTCGTCGTTGTCATCGTCGCCGTTGTCATCGTCATCGTTATCAACATCATCATCATCATCACCACCACAGTCATCATCCATTATCACCATTACCATTACTATCATCATCATCATCATCGTCACCGCCATCGTTATCGTTATCGTCGTCGTCGTTGTCATCGTCATCGTTATCAACATCATCATCACCACCACCACCACAGTCATCATCATCATCCATTATCACCATTACCATTACTATCATCATCACTATCACAATCACTATGACACCATCATTCAAACGAATTTTCCAATGAGTAAAGCAATAGTTATATAATCATCATTACCAGCAATTACAATTATACTGTAATTACTCGACTATAATCATAGTTATTAGCATGGTCTTTGCTATCTTAGTTTATGATCACCTCGGTTTTCTTTGATGTACCGCGGTTGTTTATTTATAATAATTAATCCCAACCACGCATAAAACAAGTTAATGCCCCGCGCTAATATATTATGGTTAATCAATGGTCACGAATGTGAGAAAGGATTTATCATCGCGACTAAAGTGTTTTTTAGACAACCTCTGTGATAACGAACTCAGTATCTCAGTTTTCTTAGGCAACCTCTGTGATCATGAACTAAGTAGGTTACCTCCTGTTCAGACTAGGCGCCCGGGCACAGGCACTAGTGTGAACACGACTTTTTCGCGGTGCCCAACTCAAACTAATCAAAACCGGGCACCGTGCGTTGAGGTATAGTACCCGGGCACCGTGCCCGGGTATACGGGTACTAATGTGAACACGTTTTCATAGTGCCGGAGTGCCCAAAGTGGTGTCCACGCTTTTTACTCAATATTCCTTGTAATTCGAAGCCTCGAAGCCACAAAATAGCTACAAAAGCCATGAAAAGCTTTCTGTGTGAACGCTTATCAGATCCAGGGCGCCGTGAATGTGAACAAGTGACCCATGCCCGAACACCGTACCTGGGCACCTAGTCTGAACAGACCCACTAACCAATACTTATTATATCATCGTTTTATGTTTTTCTCTATTCATTAGTACAATTCAATATATGACGTCGTCGTGTCTGCTGACGAGGCTGGTATGGTTGAATATTGGTCAGGGTCAAAAGGAGATTACAAATTTCCCCAGAATATTGACTTTAATTTCAAAACCGACACCGATCTATTTGAATTTGTTATGGTGAGTCAGTCAAGGGTTTGTCTGTTTGACTACATTAACACTTTTGAATTTAACGTGATCTAGAGTTGTAGTTATACGGTTGAGATACATATGTAATTGGTATATTAATTAGATGCAATTGTATCCAAGTGATGACGTTTATGGTAAAAAATGCATCACCTTAATCATTTCTGTTCTTAATCAAATCGTGAGCAACAAACAGTCCTGGTTTCTATCAAAACATCAGTTTGAATACGAGGAGTTGATGCGTCAACGTCTAGTTGAGTTAAATTTTGAAGATGAAGCCTTGCAAGATGTTTCTTTTCGATTTAAGTTTTTTGGTTATTTTCTTTAAATTATCGCCTGTCGGTGGGTTTTAAAACAGTCTCAAATAGTTTATTGTTATTTTATTTAAGTGTAAAACCGTCCCAACATCGCTGGCGTTTTCACCTGATGGCAAAGTCTTCGCCACAATGTCGCAGGACCGTAAAGTACGAGTGTTTCGTTTTTTGTCGGGCAGAAAAATCCGCGTATTCGACGAGGAGCTACAGGTTTTTACGGAAATGCAACAGTCCGGTCGACATTTGCCTGACATGGAGTTTGGACGGCGGATGGCGACAGAGAAAGATCTTGAAAAGACAAAGAATTTGAGATATTCGAACATTATTTTTGACGAGAGTGGCTTCTTCTTGTTATACGCTACATTGTTTGGAATTAAAGTAATTAACATTCACACCAATAAATGCGTTCGTATTATTGGCAAGAACGAGAACGTACGATTCCTTAGTTTAGCTTTATATCAAGGAAAACCGAACAAAGGGAAGGCTGCGGTAACCTTGGTGAGTATAAAACGCCTCTCTATTATCTGGAAAGGCGGAAAAAGTATTTTATTTTGTGTTCGTTTAAAAGGCGCATGGGGAACTCGCAGTGTGTATTTGTGCATGGGGGACTATAACCTTTCTGGAAGGGCTGGAAAATGTTCATGTGCGTGCAGAGGCGAAATCCAATTATCTTACTAGCCTTCTCTATATAAACACCCCCCCCCCCCCAACACAGGTGAGAAATGCGGTGGTATGTTTAAAGAAATGATAGAACTGGGTAATAGATTAGATATCACGATGTAAACAATATGGTTATTGCGAGATTCAGTAATGCATGCACATGCTGCTCTGCGTTTCTAGAGTCTCACCTTATAATAATATTTCGACAATTTTTATCTCATTACTGCCTATACTGAATTTTTACCACTATTGTTATTGCTAGACTCTACACCGCTGATATTACATTACCGACTCCCATACACCCAAGGCCAAAAGTTACGTTTTGATAAAACGTCTCGACTTCTGCTTAGGTGCCATACACAAAATACGTGACGCTTTTTTTGGCGATTTTTGACTCCCCCCTCCCCCCCCTGTGACAATCTGTGACGGTTGGCATTACCCCCCATCGAAAATTCAAAAAAAACACCAAAAAACCCCCAAAAAACCCCCACCAAATTAATATGCAGTAATTCGAGAGCATGTGCCAGATCTAGATCTTTTTTGGACTGAGCCTTCAGGATCCACTTTCACGGTAAATACTAGCTCCAATATATCGTTGTTCGTGGTATAGAATGAGGATTTGCAACTCTACAATAAATTCTCATCAACATTAACATCGTCTTGTTTAATTTCAGCCTTCAGCCTCTCCGTCACGTGACAGTGCTTTGTGATACCCCCTCCCCCCTTGTGACATTATGTGACTATTGTTCAAACACCCCCTACCCCCCGAAGCGTCACGTATTTTGTGTATGGCCCCTTATACAAAGCACTTTGTCGCCTGTGTTTTTTACCCAGAGCATCTCAGTCTTTTCCTGATCATTTTTACGAAATATTTTTTCATGCTTTTTAATTTTCAGGAAACTGAAGCAGCTGACAATCCCAATCTAAACAAGTCCTTGACAGATCCTACTATCTTTTGCACCGCTAACAAAAAGAACAGATTTTACATTTTTACGAGACGAGATCCTGATCAAAGGTATACCGGGTGGCGCAAAAAAAACGTACCCCTGTTTGATTCAGTATAACTTAAAAACTAGAAAAGCTATTACACTATAACAACTTTCTTTGCATTCAATAATGGCTAACTTAAATTTTGATGTACAACTTTTGCATTTTCATGCAATATTGACCGATATATTAATGTTTAAAATTGAGTAAACATTTTTGGAAGTGTAAAAATTTGCTAAAAACGGCCTATCAAATATTAATACAGCAATAACTTGTGTTAAAGCCGTAATATTGGTACGTACAGTTTGTTAAAACTTGATAACTAATTTATTGTAGTTAAAGGAAAGAAAGTTACATCATAAGTCTTTTACAGATACACATCCTCAACTTGAAGTTCACTTCATTGAAATTCCCAATACTTAATACTTATGATAAAATAGTAATGGCTTTCGAATTAGTTTAATACCCCTTTTTTCGTCGTTTTTAAACAAATTTTTAAAAGTTCATGCAAATTCAAACGTTTGTATCTCGGTCAATATTGCATGAAAATGCAAAATTTGTATCTCAAAATTTAAGTTAGCCATTATTGAATGCAAAGAAAGTTGTTATAGTGTAATAGCTTTTCTAGTTTTTACGTTATACTGAATCACACAGGGGTACTTTTTTTTGCGCCACCCGGTACTTTATTTTTACTGCTGATAAGAGAAAGCGGAATCTACTTGAATGATTTAACTTTAAGGACCACAGTCCGTTGCGTATTTATATACTATAGAAGGAGCTTTAATAGTTTTGACAAAACAACCTTTACACAAAAACGGGGTTCCAAAGGGTAATTAAAAAACTCAATAATTCACGAGGAAAACACAAAGGAAATCAGTACCATGTTCGTGGTTTTATACCTGATAAAACTTCTTGACATCAGAAAGAATACAAATGAACATACAATTTTATTTAAAGAATACTAATGAACATACAATTTTATATAAAGAATACTAATGAACCTAACATCCAATAACGAATCGTTTTTGAAGCCATTCAAAACACTCGCATCACGTGTTTTATCAGATCTAAAACACTCGGGCTGCGCCCTCGTGGTTTTAAATCTGATAAAACACTCCTGCTCGTGTTTTAAATATTACAAAAAGAATATGCATACAAAAGAATATAAATTAGCGGTCTCTTTATGACTGCGGTGTATACACCACTTTCATAATGGCGACTGATTTGAATATTCTTTTATAAGAATCTTAATAAGCCTTTCTCGCCTCGTTTGTGTGTCTGCAATTCAAAAGAATCTTTGCTTCATAACGAGGCCAAAAAGGCTAATTTAAATGCACATAAAAGAATATTTAAAGGGAGGCCTTTATGAAAGTGCTCTATAAGATGGCAAAACTCCACATAACTGTTTACAGCTACATGCAGCATGCATTACTGCATTTTGCAATACAGTATAGATTAATATTATTGTTACTTGATACGTGTAAATTGTGTTATTATTCAGGTATTTTTTATTTCAAGTATAGTAATTAAATTAGTTGCATTTCACCACTATATCATTTGCTCAGCTAACTTTTACGCATTATTTCTCATTTATAATTAGCATAGTTCATCAAACCTTTACGCTTAATTTCACACTATTATATTTTAAGTCAAATGGCAGTAGACGCATGCGGTATGCAAATGCGTACTATTTTTTATTTTATATTTGTTTATAGTGTGGAAGGAGATCGAGATGTTTTTAACGAAAAACCTTCGAGAGAAGAAATATACGCCGCTACAGAGGTTGGTAAAGATTTAGTCAGTTGAATAGTTTGTATACGATAGTATGAATATATATTAGCCTGCGCCAGTAGTATACAGAAAGGGCCTTCTGCATGTATACTACTTGCGCCTCAGAGTACATACGCCTCGTCTTTAGTACTAGTTAGAATAGTTTATAAATGGTTTTGAATTCGTATTTAATATTTATTATATGGAGAAGAGTATTTTACTAGCAACTCGTAGAATCCATATTTCACTACATCCGGGAACCGAGTGGCGTATTTCTCGTATGTAACGCTCGCGAGTGACATATCGACAAGTCAAAATTTACGCCTTTTGCCGTAAGTTTCGATCAAGTAAATTTGAGCCACTAACTTTTCTTAATTCAGTTTTTCACGTAAAATGACGTATTTGAAGAAGTTGTTGTATTTTTTATTTGTATTTTCTAAAAGTTTAGGTCAAGCGGTTGTAGTTTTTGCGTTAAACCCAGTTTATCAACATCAATCACTTCCTGTTCCACGCATAATTTCATTGTCCATAATTATAATAAATAGAACATTACTCGTTCGCTGCGCTCACTCGTGAGATATTGTCCTTGCCACTCGAACATAAAATCCATATCTTCTCGCCACCGTGTAATATCCCCTTTATATTTAACGCGCAGGCTCTTGTCAGAAACAGGAGGGACAGCCTGCACGGACCCGATATCTAATTTTGAACATCCACCCCACTTGAGATAATGCAAATCAACCATGCATAAGTACATGTGTGATCGTCCGTGTGTAATATTCTTCTTTGTGTCTTCGTGTGTAATCTGATTCTTTCGTTGTATTTTACTTCAATCTATTACATTGAACCGCACGGCTAATTTAACACCACCTTATTCTGATCGAACCTGTTCTACATGCACAAGTCTAGGCTACTGGACTTGACTAAATATTATAGACAGGACTCCAGTCCAGTCCAGTTGACTTTACTTTACTTTACTTTACTTTACTTTACTTTACTTTACTTTACTTTACTTTACCTTACTTTACTTTACTTTACTTTACTTTACTTTACTTTACTTTACTTTACTTTACTTTACTTTACTTTACTTTACTTTACTTTACTTTACTTTACTTTACTTTACTTTACTTTACTTTACTTTACTTTACTTTACTTTACTTTGATCCAGCCTTTAATTCGCTTTGATCCAGCGCCAACTATAATGTGTCCTGCCACTTCAGTTGACAGCAATCACTATCTTAATTCTATTTAGTCTTCTGGAGGATTAGATCGACTAGCCGAAAGCGTTGTCATTCACACAACTATGGGAGACATACATGTTAAACTGTTCTTGAAAGAGTAAGTAAAACTTTTACTGAAATTGAGATCTTTACCCACTACACCAATATGTAACCGATCTCTAAAGGCTAGTTTCCACTCAAGATAATCTTCTGCAGGACAGGAACGGACAGGAAAGTTTCCTTTGTGTTAAAGTCATTAGTTTCGACCGACAGCTCACAAGACAAAGAAAACTTCCCTGTCCGTTCCTGTCCTGCGGAAGATTTTCTTGAGTGGAAACCAGCCTTAACCGAATTCTAAAGGCACGCAAGCTGATGTGAATGTAACTAGAGCCCTCTGACTATGAACTTAACAGGGAGAACCCAACAGGTGAATTTACCAAGACAACTGATGCCATAAAAAATTGGGCAACTGAGAGAAAATTGGTCGTTAACGCAAAAAAAATCAAATGTACAGTATATGGATTTCTTTTAGGTCTTTACAGTACAAATTGGAGACACCAAGTTTAGCAAGAAATAACGAGCTTAAGGTGGCTCGATATACACATTTCAGTCATCAAATTATATATCTCATGCGTTATATTTTGCAAAATATCAACGAACTTGCGCAACCATTCGTGAGCGTGAGAATGCACGTCGATGTAAAAACATATAGAAATGAAACGACGTGTGCAAGTGACGCACGCTATTTTGCATGACGTAATATTTTGGTATTTTATCTGGTGAACTATGCTGAGATTTTGCACAAAACAGTTTTTTTTAAATACGTAGCCATGTTTAAATTTAAAACAAAATCTGTAATGCCATAATTTTTTGTTAAAAAAACTCACGATTTCCCCTAATGAGAGGCTTTAGTTCGAAACCTCAGTACTTAAAGCCCTCACCGTTTTCATTTGATTCTTATCTAGATGTCCTAAAACGGTGGAAAATTTCGTGGTACACAGCCGAAATGGTTACTACAATGGACACATATTTCATCGTGTTATAAAACAATTTATGATCCAGACTGGAGATCCATTAGGTAGGTGGAGTCTACAGATTTGCAGTAAGTAAAAACTAAATGCAGTGGATTGAATTGGGATGACTTCAGTAACGTTTGAGTTTCAGTTTTTTGATATATGAATTGTCAACTATATAGGCTTATACAGGTGATATGTGGATTAAGCTAACCCTATTCAATACGTAAACTTACGCGCACTAAGAAATTTTTCAGAAACATGACGAAAAACTTGATTTTTTTTATATGTTGCATTTTGTTAGGGTGAATACATAATTTGTTCTTGTCAGAACAATAGAATATAAGAATATAGAATATAGCTCTATCCGAAAACAATAGCAGACCCTAAATTAAGCATGCATATGTTTCTTACATTGTAAAAGTCAACTGCCGAAGTCAAGAAAAATGTTGACTCTGACAGTTTTAAAAGTTTAAAGCAGTCCGCTGCACGAATTGGTCGACTGAGATATTCTGGTGATAACTAAACGCTTAATGCGGGGAAATATCATGAGGACACCATCTTATGAATTATTCAAATTCATGACATTTAAATCGCTTTTAAGGTGATGTTAACCTTTTTATGCGCATTGTTATTGTGGAACAACTTTATCTTTTTACTCTGTCTAACGCCAGACGATTTTACTCGTCAAAGAGAGACGTTTTGGAATAAAGAAATACCAAATGGTTTTCCGTGTTTGGATACTCTGATCCAAACATGCGGGAAATTGCGAGACTGGAGAAAAGCGTAACAAAACACGAGCCGTAGGAAAGTCGAGCAATTTCCCAAGTGTTTGGATAAGAGTCTCCAAACATGGAAAAAAACATTTGGTATTTCTTTTATAAAATAATCACAAGTGAATATGATATACTGTCCGACATTTTCAAAAAATCGTTTTGGCGGGAATTTTCGTTGTTTGGATACTCTGATCCAAACACGGCAATTGACCAATCAGGCCTCGCGTAGTATACAAGCCTTGTATGAAAGGGTTACACACACTATTGATTAACCCTTTCACTCCCATTGTTGTTGTGGGACAAATGTATCTTTTTACTCTGTCTAACGCCATGGCGATCTTACTTGTTAAGGGGAGACGTTTGCAAAGTCATTCATAAAAAAGGTTCATATGATCACCAAGCCTCGATTTGGCATAAGTCACATAATATCTATATTGTACTTCACAGTTATATGTTTAATTTTGTCTTAGGTGATGGCACGGGTGGTGAGTCGATTTGGGGTGGTGAATTTGAAGACGAGCTTCATCATAATTTACGTCATGATCGTCCCTACACCTTAAGCATGGCGAACGCTGGCCCTAATACGAACGGCTCACAATTTTTCATCACAATAGTTCCAACGGTAAGATCAACAAAACCTAAAGGTGAGGTAATACGGGCAACATTTTTCTTCGACTTGCAGCGCAATTTTGTTGCGTTGCAAGTTGAAGAAAAATGTTGCTCGCGTATTAACTCACCTTAAGCAAGCTGACAGCTCTGAGCTTTGGTATGTCCATGCTCATTTTCTTTTTTATTGGCGGGATCGATGGACTGATCACTGAGGGGTGATCGTTGTGAAGGTGATCAAGTTGCGTTCAAAAAACGTTTAAACCAGAGTAGCGTTGAACTAAGTTGGATTTTTTCCGGATGCGTTGGAAATTTATTTGTTTATATTTGGGTTTGTAAGCACTTTAATGGCAACGTGGAACTCGGGTACACTACAGAAGCTTGGGAAAGCTTAATCTTGTTCTCGCGACTAAAAATGATGGATCAAGTTTTTTTCTTCGAGAATTCCGCAAAACAACGAGTCCGTGCGATTGTGTATCTTGAAATTGAAATGTATAAATACACCACCATTTTCTACTACTGTTAAACTTTGTACCGTAGTCGTAGTACGTTGACTGAATCTTAGGGCACTGGGATGTCCCAGTGCACCGGGATCTCGGCTTGTAGATAATTTACTGTCATTTTCCAAGTTATGTTTATATGGAGACCAGTACGTTGATATGGAGTCCCACCTTACCGGGATCTCGGTCAGCTGAGGCAGACCGAGATGACGTTTACTGAACTACAATGCTTGTAACGTTGAATATTACGGTCAGAATTTCGTCCAAACTGAATAAAAGTGAAATAATTTCTAACATAGTAGAATTAGGGTGAGTTTTTGCCCGCGCTTTTTGACCCGGGATAAAATTCATCCGGTCAACCGGGGGATGAAATTTATCCCGAGCAACCGGGGGCATCCCAGTATACCCGGATCATATAAACAGGCCCTTAATAGTAGATAATCAAGTAACGTATAGTGTGAATAAGCATTTACATTAATGCATAGTCAATCGAGATATGGTCTGGAGACTCAGCAAACTTCAAAGCGCCTATTGCTGGGTTTCACGTGACGTCACGGCGGCCATATTTGTGCCCCAAAACAAAACGGTGGCCATATTTGTGTCCTAAATGAACCCCATTGGGATTTAGCTCTATTCTTATTCACAAATTTCCTATTGTTTTAGCAATCGAATATGGCTGTCGGTCACGTGGGTGAAACCCAAGAATAATGAGCTGTGATTTTATGTTGAACCGTACCTTACACCGTGCACATCCTTTGTTTTAGGTTTATTAATATTTAAATAGCACGGTTGAGTGATTGAAGTGAAACGTTGCTATTGGACAATTCGTTCATTATACTAAAATACAATGTGTTCAGTGACCGTGCACAAAAATGCATAAAGGCAAACAAAAAGTTAGACCAAAGACTTTAGCTGAGTTTCCAAACCATATCTTTATTGACTATGATTAATGTCACCATGACAAATTCGTTGTTATATATGTACGTGATAATTATATCGTGTCTTCTTGTTTTTCATGTAGCCTTGGTTGGATAACAAGCATACGGTGTTTGGACGAGTTGTGAAAGGAATGGACGTAGTTCAGGATATCAGCAACGCAAAAACAAATCCTCGCGATGACAAGCCTTATGAAGACGTGAAAGTGCTAAATGTTGCTGTGAAATAAAACAGCCATTCATGATTTCATCAAAGAGAAACAAGTAGATGGCAGTGTTTGTGTTTCTGATCATTTGAAAATATCTGCTAGGTGGGGAGGACGTTGGATATTAGTCAGTCTACATGCACGGATGCCTGCAGTATATGTTGCTGGTCATAACGTAACGTGCAACCCAGCAATAGTAGTGTTTGCTTTCAATTAGCTTAACCGTGTTGTTTAATTATTATAAGTAATAACATGACAAAGGGGAAATTTAATCGCTAATTTCCCGAAAAGTCATGTTATTAGTTTGTAATATTATGACCGCCGAGGAAAACTTTGAGAATCTTACCAACAGGAAATTTACACGGTTGATCAGAGAAGTTGCATCCAATTTTCCCGTGCATGTTGATGAGGGGAAATATATGCAAGCGGGAAATTTAGAAGAAGACAAAAGATTTCTTTGTCTTCTAATTTTCCCTCATCAATATGCACGGGAAAATTAGAATGAGGGAAATACGAGGTTTACATTCCCTCGGAGAACAAATGAATCCGAGGCGATCATGGTATCATAATAAGAGTACAACAAAAGGTTTGCGCACCTGAGGAGGACCATTCCAACATTAGGTCACAGCTCATTATATATGCTTTGAAGTATCCCGGCTATCCAGACTACCTCAATTTACTAGACATTTATATCCACCCTCATCCACTATTACACAACAGGGGCCAGTTGTATAAAAAGGTAGTTGACTTTAACTGTAGTTAGAGCTTAATTCTAGCCAATCAGGACCAGTGTTTGAGAAGTTGACGACGATTTAGCTAACTACGCGACGAGTAGTTAAACTGTCGTTAAGAGTTTATACTACTGGCGGCAATTTGTCTGCGCTGACCAAAAAGTCGCGGGCGTATTTGTTCTTTATTGTCATTTTTTTTAATTTTTTTTTTTTTTAATTTTGCGAAAGTCAAAATACGATTTTAGTAGCGAGTTCTCTGAGTTCATCTTAAATATCTTTATGTTAAATCTATCTTTACGTTACGAAAATTGATTTCAACTCCTCGAGTCCTTTCTGTTCGACCTCACAGGATCGATTAAACGTTTCCTTTTACTTCAAGATAAGCCCAGATATTCAGTTCATACTTTTATGTTCCCAAAATGTGCTTTACATATTCAGTTCAAAGCTCTTCTTGCGAACACGAGTTGATCGAATTACTCTATTTTCAACGAAAACAGCAATTAACCCTCTTCTTTGACGAAGGATAGCAAAAAAATCTAGCCGTTCGCATCACATCAACACGTTCATGGTCGGCGCAAGCAGAATATAGTGGTTTTGCGAAAAATCCACGCATTCTTGATTTCGCGCATGTGCAGACAAATTGCCCACCTCCTCTATTACACACGATTATTATAGTAGAAAGTATTTGCTTGATGATTTCGTACTTAGGTTGAGCGACGAAGGAGCGAGGATTGTTCCAAAACACATCCCGCATGGACCAAACATACGAACTTTGTGAAAATTGATCGTCTATAGGTAGTGTAGTATTGAGAAAGACTGTCATCTTCAGAGTCTAAAGATGAACGCCGCTGAGGCCGTCGAAATGTCATTCACTAACAACAACAACAGTCTTTCTCAAGACTACACTAACCTTAGACCATCGTCTTTCATAAACGAGTACTAATCCTAGTTTCAAACCATTTACTTTAATTAATTGTATGGCTTTTTTGACCTGGGAACTCTAGGCAAAACTTTGAAGTTGTCCTCCAGATCAGCCGTTTTTACGTTGTGTTCCGGGGGTCTATTATGTAATATTTAAAACACGAGCAGGAGTGTTTTATCAGATTTAAAACCACGAGGGCGCAGCCCGAGTGTTTTAGATCTGATTAAAACACGTGATGCGAGTGTTTTGAATGGCTTCAAAAACGATTCGTTATTGGATGTTATGTTCATTAGTATTCTTTATATAAAATTGTATGTTCATTAGTATTCTTTATATAAAATTGTATGTTCATTAGTATTCTTTATATAAAGTTGTATGTTCATTAGTATTCTTTCTGACGTCAAGACATTTTATCAGGTATAAAACCATGGACATGGTACTGATTTTCTTTGTGTTTTCCTCGTGAATTATTAATGAGTTTTTGAAATACTACTTCAAATGTAAATAATGCCAGAGGAAGGTCTGTTGTGAAAAGCGCGTCAAAATAATTTCATTCGTTTCTTCTTTTTTTTTGTTTAGAGGAGAGCTGCACTACCAATTTTTATCTAAAGTATTTTAGAAAAATGTCTTTTTCATTTCTTTTTAAATCAAATGAGAATTTTTCAGAACTGGAAATTAACAGACAGAAAAAAAGAGAATTGATACCCAGCAATCTATCGCTTTAATCCAAACCGCTGAGCAAGAAACCTGCAGCTTGCGCCATTTTGGGCTTGGAATGCAAAACGAATCGAGCCATACAATAATCTTTCTCTAAATTCGAATCACGACCACCAACGTCCAAAATAAGCAAGCAATTTTTTTTCTTTAAATAATAAATATATTAAAATAAAGGAATTATTGGCATACCAATAAAGATTTATTGCTTCCTGCACTTAAAATTTATAAATAGATAAAACTAGATAAATGTGTCAGGGATCACATGGGTAATTTCCCCGGAATGTTTGTGATCACATGAATGTAATGCGCGGGAAAACGGATAGGAGTTCGCGGTATTTATCTGGTGTGGAATGCGAGATTGGTTCATTCTGCTCTGCACGTTGGCTACAGCAGGATTAGAGAGTCTCTAGCTGAAATCAAGTTTTTACCCACCCTCCTCCCCGTTTTCTTGACGCAATTTTCTTTTACATGTATATTAGTTTCTTAGTATAGTGGGCATTTGTATTACCACCACCTTTTCTGTGCGAACTGTTAATTACTTTTCTTAATAATTTGTTATATTAATAATTATGTTATTGATTACAAAAATTAATAAACCGGCATGTGCTAACGCACATTGCCATAATTATTCCAATCGGTATCTGACTGGTCTATTGCGTAAAAGCTTAAGCACAGAAAACAGAGCTCATCATTACAAGGAATTGCCAGAATTAGTGTTGATTAAAGGAAGCGATAAAGCCTTTTTATAACTTGTCTTATCCGTGTTAGTATTCATGTAAAATATATCGCATACACGAGCGTGAGTATTTCCACACAAGGTCTTGTCACGCTTTCCACACAAGGTCTTACCCTAGCTCTAACCAAAGGGCTAACTTTACCCTAGATCTAACGCAACCCTAGTTCTAACCCAAATAGTCAATTTTAAAGATTATTTCGATTTGGGTTAACATCCAAAACACACATCTAAGCCTAAGTGTATTGTCCCCTATTTATGCCTATTTCACATTGCAGAAAAAATCTATTCGTGTGGTAAACTTTCTCTAATCAAACGAATCATTATTTATAAAACTTAGACCCCGTTTAAATAATAATATTTTAACAGGGAGCCCATGTCACCGAAGTGTTTTTCAATGGGGCCCTGTGTAACATAAATGAAATAAGTAAATATAAGATAGTAAAAAATAGATATGATTACAGCAGGCGCGCAACTAGGGGGCGGGGGGGTTGGAACCCCTGCCCTTTTTAACCCATGCCCTTTTTGTGAGACGTCTAATACTAGGTTATACATTAGATAAACAGATAATTAATCGTCTATTGTAGTACGCAATACAATTCTCCGCAAATCTGGCGAGACTCAGAGGCTTCTAGCAGTGGGCCCGGGCGGCAGCTAGGCTGAATATAATTATGATAAATTTTAAATAATGCGGGACCAAAATAAAAATTTCCGCAACCAAAAATACGAGAAAAGCGTCCTCAAAATGCAGGAAATGCCGTTTCAGAGACCCAAATTTTCCGTGGAATTTGGCCTTGAATTTGGAATTTTGTTTACACGGTACCAGACGAATTCGGAACTAGCCTTAAAATGATCAGATTTCCTCATTATTCTTATACTGCTACATTGACTTTCATGTAGATGATCTTTTTCTTTCAAACAATTTTTTACTATATATACACTGCAAATCTTTAAAAACTTGTTTTAAGAAAAAAATATATCTTGTTTTAAGATTTTCTTGAATCTTGTTAAGGTTTTCTTGTCCCGTCTGCAAGATAATAATCATGCTGGGTTTTCTTGACAAGATAATTTGTCTTAAAACAAAATATTTAAGAAAATTTATCTCGACAAGATTTGGAGGTTTTGCAGTGTATACGTGCATTTAGCAATATACACCATCATAAAACACACAAAAGGTATAACTCCTCAATACTTTCTAGAAATATTTAATGGTTCTAAAAACGCAATTAATACATATATAGTAAAAAATTCACTAACCAAGTTAGCACGCGTTAACTATTGTAAATTTCACGAGATATTGTGCAAATGATTTGAAATTACAAAGTTCTATTTTCTGCATACCACTAATGATAAATATTCAATTGTTAAATAAAGCAGATCGTCGATTGCATACAATCACGATTGTCTGCGAGAAAATTACAGAGTGTGTTACTTTAGTGCTTTTAGACTTAGACTTGTGTTAAGAGATTATGATGCTAAATTAGGCCGAAGATTATTGTGTTAAGAGATTAAATTATGTTTATAAAAAAGTGCTGCGTAGACCGTGTAGAAATACAAATAAAAAACGTTAGGTTGGTGTTTGCCGAAATACTCGTAAAGGAAGTCTAACATTTCAAGTTAAGGCCCTTTGTCACAGAGAAACGTGTGTAGTGAATAATCAAGTGGCAAACGAGTTAGTCAGTTGTAAATAAAGAATGACGTTTCACATTACAATTTGTTGTTATCTTATTGGCTCATTTTTGTCACATGGTTACTCCACCATATAAGTATTTTCCCACATGTTTCTGACCAAGGAGTATTTTGACCAGTATTTTGAGCAGTACACCAACCTTTTACATTTTCGATACAAATTGGGCTATGTCTCCAGGGTAAGTCCTGGTTAAGTAGTAGATGCACTCTACCAAGATAAACGCTATTTTATAGTAATTGAATAACAAAATGCGCTGTAATGAACGACTGCAGTTAAAACAAGAGGAATATCATCTAAAGACCTCAATGTTGATAACTCCAATCAAAATCGACAATGACCGACTTCGTACGTGCGATTCAGTCCTCTGTAAGTTTTCATGTTTAATTCTGATTTTGAAAAAAAGAACGCGTAGAGGACTAATAATTGAACATCTAGCTCTTACTTCTTGCCTGGTATTATAACTGAGATTTAGCGTGCCAAAAGTATAAAAGACCCCACTCGTAAATTATCGTCAATTGTATATTCTTTTTATGTCCAAGCCCAGCCACGTTGTTGTATAAAAACTCTTTTGAATTATAAACAGAAAAACTAGGCTCAAAAACATTTAAATGCACACAAAGGAATATTAAATTGACAGTCATTTATGAACAAGGTCTGTACTGCTACATTTTGACACTCGGTGAGTAACGACGACCTAACAAGGACAGCGGTCTCCATTAGATATGTCAGTATTTCTTATGTGATTAACATTTTTAGAGTGCATTCATGTAGTTCTTTTTCATGAGTAATGATTAGAATAAGTTGTGCTAAACGTAAAATAAGTGCTACTGTCAATTATTTTTAAGTTGCTTGTTTTTATTTTCTCTCGAGGTCTTGGAAGTTCGCATAATCGTCAAACGAGTCAAGGAAGTCCAGAATGGCCTGGAAACAAAACTTGTATTGATCCTACATAAAAAAAGGGAATATGTTTTCTGCACCTGAAAAACCTTTTCATTCCGGGCAATATTTTTTTCTATCAAAACATTATTATGACTTTGATCATTGCTAGCTAGAATTGAAGTGCCTATCTCACTTGTGGGTATTTGTATCGTGAGGTTCTCCTGAGAAAAAATTGCAATGTATTTTGACGTTGTAAAATTTCATCTTCATGGACTCCTTTAATGTCAAAGTTGATAACTACTTACCAGAGGTGACGTCAAAAAAGGAATGAACGTTTGGAAAAAACAGTTTTTACAAAACAACACATTTTGCTCGCTATCAACTCTGTTTGTGATTGCGTAAATACAAGAAATGATGAGAAATTAGACGTGCGATTCCATTGTAAAACTTCTTTAGTTACCTACTTTGACAGCCCAAACGACAATGAAAATAAAATTTTGGGACGACGAGACATTACAATTTTACTAAGGAGAATTCTAAGATTACGGATATGTAAAATCCTCACAGGTGAGATAGGCACCACAGCCTAGGTTTGCGAAATGGTACTTTGCAAAGCAATTTTCTGGATCAACTAACCCTACTAAAATCAGACGTAATTCTTGGGAATTTTAGTAAATTTTGGATTACACAGGCTACGTTTACACGGTACCAGACGAATTTGAGACTGGTCTCGAATTCGTCCTATTTCGCCGTGTAAACAGGCGAAACCGCACTAATTCGAGACCGGTTCCGACTTTTTCTTCCGTGTAAACAGGCGGAACTGTACTAATTCGAGACCGGTCTCGAATTAGTACCCGTGTAAACGGGGTCACAAAATACCATGTCCCAAACGCAAAGTACCAAATCGCGAAGTACCATAAACTGTTGCCACACGAGTCCCCTGATGAAACACGATAAACGAGTGTTTGATCTTGCTTCTCAAACGAGTATTCGCATCGCAATTTGCGGTGTTTTCAATTCTTCAATGATTTCAATATGCAGATTAAGAAATGTGATCCAGTTCACTAGGAAGTTTCCTACAGGTTTTCATTGGGTATCAAAACTCATGCATGTGATGTGTGGTATACGTTCATGGATTGGCTACGATATCATGAATTATTAATGAGTTTGAGAACTATATATGACGTTTTTACTCAACGCACACGATTTTACTCGTCAAGGAAAAACATCCACGCAGTCAAGGATTGAGATGGTAAAAACATAGTGATTGACAATGAAGACAAGTCTTACTGAGCTTACCAATGACGTAACCATTTTTGGTCTCTGAATACGCTGCAGCATAATAGTCTGAAAAAGATTGAAGGAACTATCTTGCTTGACTCTTTCCAACGATGTTACCAGCGCACAGAAAGCGCCAGTCCTTCCTCCACCATCACTATATACAAAGACACCGAGTTAATTAATGCAAGAAATACATAAAAAGAACTTCCGTAGGTTCAATATATGCCTTCAAAGACGTTGGGGCCGCGCGCGACAAAATGACGTAAACGTTTATATTAAGGACTTATTAACCGAGTGCGAGGTCTGTACGGGAAAGTATTTGCCCGAGGTTTTCGTACAGACCGAGCGACGAAGGAGCGAGGTTTGTGCGATAAAACCGAGGGCAAATACTTTCCCGTACAGACCGAGCAAACGAGGTTAATAAGGAATTTATTATATGGCTATTGGTTCACTCTATTTTTAAGTTTCGAGCGTTGTTTTTGTCTTGGGAGTATGCTGTTTACCTTACCATGTTAAGTTTTTCGTGTCGCTACTTGGCCTTCTTGTTTACACCACTTCGGCCTTTATTTGTCGTGTTTTTAGATAAACAGCTTTAAAGAAAACCAGCAGCAGGTTCTAGTACATTTTATTGTTCAGAATATTTGAATAAAGATAACCAGTTCTCTTTTATTTGTATTCAAATCAACTTCAATTCAAATCAAAAAAGAAATGTTCTCGCCAAAACTTGCAGGGCCGAGAAAAAAGCGTATTGACCCGGACACAGACCGGAGGTCAATATCGTAAAATTCCGACCTCTCAGGAACCAATCAGCGTGCGTCGTTCGGACCGGAACTCAAACCCAGTCATATAATAAAAAGACTTATGTCACCACACACGTCTTTCAAAGCATAAATTAAGCTTAAGTCTTCCAAAAAGACAGGAGCAGGACTATTTAGCACACTGTCAGATAATTCTGCTGTAGATAGGTTCCATAATTTCCACCCTATGTCCATACAACCTAGCATAACTACATTAAACCAAACAATGAAAATCACCAAATTTTTGAGAGGGCGCAAAGGACATTATGGACTGCAATTAAACCTTTTCATAGTTTACTGATAATAAAAAGAATAAAATAAAATGTGGACTCCTCACTCTGTACAAGCCTGGTGTAACACACTAACTGACCCACTCATACACACAAATTGACCATTTATACGAGTGTGTTCGCGACTTAAATAAGACGCGTCTTAATTAAGTCGCAACTTATTTTCTCTCGTTTAAACGGCCCCAATGTTCTGCAGGACACATCAGTATTTCTATGTTCCCACAGCGGTAGCCTTCTCCAAAGGAAGAAATCTGGCTGTGAAAGAATTAAAAGTACAAATGCACCAAAAACACTCTTCATAAAATGTTAGCTTCCGTACTTGCAATGTACGACGATGGGATTGTTGCCACTCTGTCGTTGCACATCCTGGATTCTTCCGATCATTTTTCGTAAGCCAGCGGTGGTTTTCGGAACATGGGTCTTTGACCACGAAAGGAAGTTAAAGTGCGAAATGTTTCGGGTTTCGCCTCCCTGCAAAAAGAAAAGACACAAATGAACATAAAGATAATAATTACATGATGAAAGGCTAAAGTATAACAAAAATAATAATAATAAAATTAATATTTAATATTAATATTTATTATTATTATTATTATTACTTGAAGAAAGGATAGGGTATAACAATAAATGATAATAATAATAAAATTAGTATTTAATATTAATATTTATTATTATTATTATTATTATTATTATTAATATTATTATTAATATTATTATTAATATTATTAACATTATTATTATCATCATCATTAATCACCACGTGACATGCAACATACGTTCTCTAGATAAGCAAATATGCTCTTAAAACACACGTTCAGTTTTAAAGAAATTATTATTAGTATAGACGCTGGTCGACTATATGCAAATCCTCTAATTATCTGTTCATCACATCAAGTTTACAAACTTATAACAAACGCACCACAAGTGCAAAACTCATAATATATTTTTTATCATTATTAATATTTTTACTATTATTATATATTGCATATTCCAGATTCAATAGTCTTGACCCCCTCATTTTTACCCGCACACACGCCAACCGTATGCATAATACGGGGGAGCGGCAGCCACTTACATCAGTCTTCTTTAACTTGAAGGACCTAACCACAAACTCGTCCATCTTCTCTTCCTGCTCCAAATTCACAAGAAGATTTCCACACAGCATCGCATCGTTGCTTTTTTCTGTCCAGTACTTATGATACGACCCCTATAAAATACACAAGAGCTTCTTACAGACTAGTTCCTAGCTCTCTATCCTCTCAACAACATATTCCGATGACGTCACAGAATAAGAGAATCGAGAGTGCACTAGCGGAAAATGATACAAACTTATCCCTCGTGCTCTCGAGGACAGCGCTAAGGAGTTGCTCTTTAAGAGAGCCGGTTACTATAACTTAGGGCGAATTTAAAGCCAAAATGCATTTTTTCACCACGCCTCTCTCACAATTGCAAACCCGCTAAAGACGTTAGAAAAGAGAGGCCTGAAAACCAGACTGAGTATTTTATACGACTCTAACCTTAACCATAAAAATGCATATTATTCCTTACTAACATCCCCCCATGCAATTTTACACACTATTATAAAATAAGGTGTCCTCTACGCACGCTCTGATTGGCTGGGCCCCGTACATTTATAAGAGTATGAAGATCATGAATGACGTAAAATGGCGTGGAGTGGCGTATAGGATAACGTCACTTGGCGGGAAAAGCTAGCGCACTTTCAAAACTACGCCACTTTTAGTTTGTTTTTTCTTCTTCATATAAAACATACCACTCCTGTGCATATGTACTCTCATAAAGGTACATTTGACGTGATTTGAACACGAAAGAAGTCAATCTCGTACCCAGAGCCTGCGATCCTTCAGTACCAAGGAACAGAGGCTCTGGGAAACTCCGATGAAAAAACCCCCCAAATTGGATTTTTGTTCCCAGTCCTCTGGTTCCCAGTTCCCTATAATTTGTTACTGCCATGGACGATCTTTAGCTTGTTCGAAGACCAGCGAAAATATTTGTTTACCGATAAAGAATGGCCCAGTATGTTTTACAGAGCTCTTGACAAAGCGTTGCGACAAATAGTCTTTCTTAGCTTTTCTCTAAATCGTCAACTGGACGATTTGACGAGAGTGTTTTATACGTCCGCGTCGCCGTCGGCACTCGGCAGTGATCGGCTCAGCCGCTCAGGTAAGGAATTGTACTTTCTTTCAGGAATTTTGGCTAAACTACATCGACCTTGTATTCTCTAATATAATTTTTAAGTTCTGAGACGAAACTGCGAAGAATTACGAGACGAGTCAGAGATGGATATTTGTTTGGCGACGAAACGACAATAATAATAGTTTAAATTTGTTTGTAAATTGTTGGGATTTTTGCTGTTTCGAATTATTTCATGTGTTTAATTGTATTTTGGGTCTGCCGTGTATAATTATGTGTTACAGAACGTCGAGAAATCGAGTAAACAAGTTAGCAACGTGTACATTATTTGAAATTTTACTGTTTTTAAACTAACCAATCAGATGACAAGTTTCACTGGAGTTCCCCAGAGCTTCCGTTCCGTCGTATTGACCAAAAGGATCGCAGGCTCTGGGTACGAGATTGGAAAGAAGTGTAAAGGCACTCGGCTCTCGCCTCGTGCTTCTACTCAACTTCTTTCGTGTTCAAATGACGTCAAACGTGCCTTTATAAGAGTACATATGCACAGGAGCTTTATGTTTTATTTGTTAAATGTAAATTATCAAGCAACAAAAAGACCGACCAACGAATCAACGCCGGGACCGATCGACCAACCAACCTAATCCGACTAACCTACCCACCCAATTATTTTATATTTTAGAGCACATTTCTCTTTATACTTAGGAATCGATTAACAACGTACACTAGTCTTTAAGCTTGCGTATCATAAGTACAATATTTTGGTGGTAGATTGCTAAAATGTTCTTTTAAATTTGTCTATCTTCTCTTAAATTAAACTGATTTCTAAATATTGAACGATAAACATCGTGTAGAGCTCTACCGAATGAACTACAAGTGGCGTAGACTTAGATCAAGCCTGTCTGATCAAGGGAACGCACCAAAGTGTTATCATACCAATGTTTAAGCAAGCAAAAAGTCATAATGAGTCACAAGAAGAGATGGAAAGTCATGAGGTAAAACCTTTTTGTATAAAAGATGATCAATACTTATGTGGGAATATGGGACGGGTACGACAGTATTGGTGATTTGCCTTGTTTTAAACAAAATTAGCATAAAAATAACTAAGAATGTTGCATTTACAACAAAAATGTATTTCCCTCGGACACCCCTCTGACCTATAAAACAAACAGGCCGGTGAAAGTCCGTCTCACTATTTCTTCCTTCGCACTTTTTCCCAACCCCTCGCTTGCATAGTTGCATGAATTAACATGCAGGTACCCAGCAGTCGGAAACACGGAGTTGATGCAAGGCCATAAAGGGTGCTACCATTTAATTAGATCATGACAACTAGAAAAATATGTTAATTTCTCTTACTGCTTCTTCTTCCAAGTCTAACAACATCACAATGCAGTTCGACTTTTTCTCCCATACCATTCTCCAAAAGTCGTTGACGGTATTTTCCAATGGATGTTGTGTAGCGATGTACATTCCTCGGTTTTGGTAACTCTGGAAAAATGGGAGGAAAATGAAACGTTACAAATTACAAAATTGCTTTCGCAAGGCTTATTCATAGAAACTCTTTTTTAAGTTGAAATTCATTATTTGTCAATAACTAAAACAGGAATTAAAACCCATAATATTATGAATCAAGAAGAACTTACATCAATAAAACTGGCATTGATGTAGTCCGAACCATCAACTCCCGGACTTTTCAGGATAGTTACACGCGTATCTTCAACTAAAGCGATCAACAAGTTCCATTATGTTTAAGTTGTCGAGAGATGGTGACAGTGAAATTAAAATATAAAAAATTACAAAGAAATGACAGCGGGGGAGAATGAAAAGAAGAACAACAAAGAAAAGAAAAAAAGAACGGAAAACGAAAAAGAGAAAGAAGGGGAGGAAGAAGAAGCAAGGAAAGATGAAGGGAAAGAGAATTAAGACGAGGGAGCGGCTGCGTAAGAGAAAAAAAAAAGAAAAGAAAAAAGAGAAACAAGAAAAGTAGATAAAGAAGAACAAGTAAAAGAGTAGGAAAATCAGGAGTACCAGAAGAATTAATAGAATGTAAGGAAAACGAGGCGAAACGACATATTACAATCATTCAACGAGGTGTACTCACATGGTAAAATTTCCTTTGAGCGATTCTTGTCGACATTATAGGGTCTGGTACCCTCTTCCGTATTTTTTTTGCTGAATGTATACTTGTTAAGAACCTAACAATAAAATTACAAACGATTATATCAAAATTTTATGTTTAACAAATAATTAATGTACTCTTATAAAGGTTCGTTTGACGTCATTTGAACACGAAATAAGTTGAGTAGAGTACACTTCTTTCGTGTTCAAATGACGTCAAACGAACCTTTATAAGAGTAAATATGCACAGGAGCGGTATGTTTTATTTGTTTTATAAAATAAGAAGGGAAAAAACAAGCTAAAAGTTGGACAGTTTGAAAATTTGGCTGGCTTTTCCGGTCAGCTGACGCCATTCCACGCCACGTTATACGTCATTCATGGTCATTCATGATTTTCATACTTTTATAAGTGCACGGCCCAGCCAATCAGAGCGTGGGTAGAGGACACCTTATTTTATAAATCCAATTAACTATACACACCATTATCGATAAAATACAAAATAATGGAGAAACTTCATGAGTCGCGTTGCATAGCTAATTTGGTCTTTGATTTTAAATTTTAAAAATGTAAAAATGTAATAATAACAGAGAAAATAGTAAATATTTGTTCCTCTAGTAGTGTAGTCTTTAGAGAACCTGTTGGTAGTGGTGGTAGCGTAGCCGGCCCTGGTAAACGAACAAACATATACTGGTAATACTGCGACTGAACTGCAAAGACGTTAATCAATTATGTAAAATATCAACCATATAGTTAATGCCACTGCGGCTTACTCGTCTCAAACAAGAGTGATATACTGTAACAGTTATCGATCTACCGTAGAGTCTCGAAAGCGGGGCGGCTACTTTCAGAATTAGTGGCCTCTAAGGGCGGCTATACTTTAAGAAGGGCGGTTACTTCCGGGTTGGTAATAGGGAACTTAAGCAAACTAGGGCGACGACGGCAATGTAAAGTTCAATATCTAGCAGAAACCACGAATCATTTACTAGTAACGTAGTACTGAATACTTAAAGTATGTTTTTCGACATCCAAAACCTTAATATAGAGCTAGTTCTAAAAACTCGACTACGGGTTTCGCCGTTCCACGAGTTAACGTAGAACGGGAACGGCGTTAAGATTACTCTTGGGACTAAAAATTATTCATCTTCTTTGTTGTGCGAGGAAAATTCTATTGTATTAAGGACATTGTCCTTGACGTTCGCCTTGTATTTGCTTAATCTCTCTACTTTTAGTATCGGTCACCTTGGCCGATACTACACCTTGTAGTGTTTATTTGAACCACTACATTTCGCAAAACGTTTCAATAAATTAATAAAGTCTTACTCTAGAAGCTCAGGTACTTAGATACTAGTGTTCAGGCATGAGTAAACGGCTACCCTGCGAGCAGAACCTTCTTTTCCTTATTTCTTCGCTGAGAGAGAGGAAGAAAAGTAGGCTCTGCTGTATTCGTGTTTGGTTTCGTCCAAGATTTAGGAAGAAGTAACCCGTTTAAGACCCGTTTAAATTAACCGGTTCTCGTTTTGTTTTCTGCTCTGATTGGGACTGGGTTCGAGATTGTAACCAAGCAACTGACATGCATGCGCAATGGAAACCAGTCACGAATACAGCAGAGCCTACTTTTCTTCCTCTCTCTCAGCGAAGAAATAAGGAAAAGGAGGCTCTGCTCGCAGGGTAGTAAACGGCAGACCACGATTCTTAAATAAAATTAATACCAGAGATTATACGATAATAAATATTGGAAGCAGGTACTTTTGAGGTACAAATTGGGCTTCACTTACGTCCTCGTGGTGAGAGGCAGTGTGATAATAGCTTGACTATTAAAGCTATGGCACTATTTAAAACCTATGGTAATAAAGTATGGTTATTGTTCAGTAGGCCAATCAAATTTTAATACAGTACACCAATAACTCACAAAATTTGACTAAAGTATTTAAATAACTTTGTTGCAACAATTTGTCAAATAATAATACAATCCAGTTGGTAGGTAAAGGAAAATCGTTTGGGATAACAAGCATCTGAAGTATGACTGCTGTAAAGTTTAGAAATAATGAAGTTGTGAACGAAGATCTCCAGCAATTGTCATCAAAATTATGAAAGCAACTGACATTTGACTATTGTAAAATATGTTATTTAATAGCATAATAATTTCGCTCGTGGACTATTGTTGCTTGATCATGAAGCTAGTTTTGTTTTCTTAGAAGAAAATTTCATTTCTGTTGTAAACATGTTGGCCATATAAATGGCCTCGTCTGAATATGAAATTGTCCAAAGACTATTAAGAGGCTTTCAAAATCTTATCATCATTCCAACAACGTCTATAGTACATCACATTTAAAAATTGACTACGATTCAGACTTAAAATACTTACCAAGCTTGTAAAAACTTCTATTCTTGAAATAAATATTCTCGCTCCTTGAACTGATTTCGCTCCATGCTGCCATAGCATTGACTTACATGAAGTACTTGGTTTACAATTTTGGCTTCGGCGGTTTGTCGTCAGTCAATCGTTTAATTCTATGTTTTGATTGGCTCCGAAGGCATTCTTTTGGTAATTTACCTTACCTTACCTTACCTTACCTTACCTTACCTTACCTTACCTTACCTTACCTTACCTTACCTTACCTTACCTTACCTTAACTTAACTTACCTTACCTTACACGCACGACAGCAATGTATCTACTCGCGCATGCGCAGTAGATACAAAAACAAACAAAACAAAAAACACTTCAAATCAAATATTAAGTTAAGTCGATAGCTAGGGCTGAAAACATACCTTAAATTGCTTTGCCATTAAAGTTTGCGGGGGATTGTCGGGGTCTTCTCGATTTAACATATTCATTTTTAAACGCAGATCTGCGGCATTTATTTCAGTGTCACCACATTCCACTGCCTCGAGCACGGCTTTGTGCAAGAATACATACTGGGACTATATTGTTTGACAAAAAAAAAACACGCCAAAAATTAATTAAAAAGATACATGCACTCATTTATTTATTTATAACAGACCAGGATTCAAGTTTCAGTTATATAAAACTGCTATCAATGCAAGTGATTTTTCCCGATTTGTAAAAGATCAAGATATTATTTAAATTTTCTGGACGCGAAGAAAAAGTAGACATACTATACAACGTTCTTCTTTGAGAGTTTCTAAGCCATTTTGTGTCATTAATAACAATCATATACTGGATATGTTATGATTAAAAAAAAAGACTTGAACTGCATGCCATTGTGCTATTTTACCAGAGAACAATGGCTAAGTATTGTAGAACAATGGCTGTCCATTGTTCCAAGGCAAAATAGAACAATAGCCAGCTCAAGCGTGATTAAAATGAATTTTATCTCCAAATACAGCAAACCCCTCTATACGAGGATTCTTTCTAACCCTTTCACGCCAGACCTTTTCCCTTGAGGAGTAGAATAGTCTGGCCTTAGCGAGAGTACAATAGTCTGGCGTTAGCGAGAGTACAATAGTCTGGCGTTAGCGAGAGTAAAATAGTCTGGCGTTAGCGAGAGTAAAATAGTCTGGCGTTAGCGAGAGTAAAATAGTCTGGCGTTAGCGAGAGTAAAATAGTCTGGCATTAGCGAGAGTAAAATAGTCTGGCGTTAGCGAGAGTAAAATAGTCTGGCGTTTAGCGAGAGTAAAATAGTCTGGCGTTAGCGAGAATAAAATAGTCTGGCATTAGCGAGAGTAAAATAGTCTGGTGTTAGCCAGAGTAAAATAGTCTGGCGTTAGCGAGAGTAAAATAGTCTGGTGTTAGTCAGAGTAAAATAGTCTGGCGTTAGACAGAGTAAAATAGTCTGGTGTTAGACAGAGTAAAATAGTCTGGTGTTAGACAGAGTAAAATAGTCTGGCGTTTAGCGAGAGTAAAATAGTCTGGCGTTAGCGAGAATAAAATAGTCTGGCATTAGCGAGAGTAAAATAGTCTGGCGTTAGCCAGAGTAAAATAGTCTGGCGTTAGCGAGAGTAAAATAGTCTGGCATTAGCCAGAGTAAAATAGTCTGGCATTAGCGAGAGTAAAATAGTCTGGCGTTAGCGAGAGTAAAATAGTCTGGCATTAGCGAGAGTAAAATAGTCTGGCGTTAGCCAGAGTAAAATAGTCTGGCGTTAGCGAGAGTAAAATAGTCTGGTGTTAGACAGAGTAAAATAGTCTGGTGTTAGACAGAGTAAAATAGTCTGGTGTTAGACAGAGTAAAATAGTCTGGCGTTTAGCGAGAGTAAAATAGTCTGGCGTTAGCGAGAATAAAATAGTCTGGCATTAGCGAGAGTAAAATAGTCTGGCGTTAGCCAGAGTAAAATAGTCTGGCGTTAGCGAGAGTAAAATAGTCTGGCATTAGCCAGAGTAAAATAGTCTGGCATTAGCGAGAGTAAAATAGTCTGGCGTTAGCGAGAGTAAAATAGTCTGGCATTAGCGAGAGTAAAATAGTCTGGCGTTAGCGAGAGTAAAATAGTCTGGCGTATAGCCAGAGTAAAATACTAAAGGGCCACCACGGCGGTGAAAGAGTTTTTATAAAGAGTTTTAAACTTGGCATGGTGGATATTATTAACATAAAATTAATTTCCTTTAAAAATCATGATGCCGAAATTAATTTTATGTTAATGAGTTTTAACTCCCCTCAATAATATGTTGATTAAAATGAACTCATAGTAAGTGGAGGGAGATGGTTTGGAAACTCGGCAAAAGTCATTGTTCCATGGTTTTGTTCAATCTGTCTAATTTCACGGTCATTGAACGTATTGTATTTTCTGTATAATGAAGCAGTCATCCAATAGCAACGTTCGGGTTTAATTAGTGCAGTCCTTCTTCGTCACGTGTTGTAAGTCCTTTGTTCGTTATGTAGTCCTTCGTCGTCACGTGTCCATAGAATTTCCTTTCTTCAACCAATTGCCTTCCTCCAACATAAACACAATAACATGACCATTGCATAATCTTGAAACACAATGGAGCTTCCAAACCATCCCCCTCCACTAACTATGATGAACTAGAAGAATGTTCTTGTGTGGACGATCGAGCGGAAGACTACTATATACCAAAGTCAAGCAAGTTTTACACCAAAAACAGAACAAGTTTAAATAACTACTCAAAAACATGAGGTACTCTGTGGAGTGTTTCAAATCATGCCACGTTGACTCCGTAAATTGCAGTTTAGAAATAATGATAAATTATCGAGCACACGAAAACAAGTAAAATTATTTACAGACCTCAACCTGGACCATGTACGTTCGCTGACCACGCATTTGACAGACAAAGTTATAAATATCAATGGTCTTGGTTTCTTCCATTCTGTCCATCATGGCAAAGATTCCAATAAAGGTCCCAGTTCGACCAACTCCGGCGCTATATATATTAAAATAAAATAAAATACAAACATAAAACATAACATTATACGAGATACGAGTTTCTTGAACGGTTTAAAAAACGTTGTGTTATTGGTTGTTTTTAATTGTTATTATGTTCATTAATATTCTTTATATAAAAATCTATGTTCATTAGTATTCTTTATATAAAATTATATGTCATTAGTATTCTTTCTGACGTCAATAAGTTTTATCAGAAATAAAACCACCGACATGGTACTGATTTTCTTTGTGTTTTCCTCATGAATTATTAATAAGTTTTTAAATATTAAAATTTTAAGAATGCGTAAAAATGATGACTTACGGCAATTTCCAAGGTAAGAATCTACATTTATCATTTAAATGATTGGCTTTTATACCATTGATCCACAATAGGTGGACCTTGGTCCTTCGTGTATAAAAACAAACACAGCAATTTATTGACAGAAGCTAACCTGCAGTGGACGATTACTGGGTTTGGGTCGTCTTTAACAGTTTTTCGAATCCTTGTTAAGAAAGCTTGCAGTGACGTGGAATAAGGAGGGACGCCATGATCAGGCCAGACAGTGTAATGGAACTGAGTAACTAAGCGTGTTTCTTTAACATCGTCCTTTAAAAAAATAATATACAAAAAGAAGAGAGCCACTTAGATAATTGTAATTACAATCGCAAAAGACAAAAAGCCAACATGATATACCTTTCAGAAAACGTTGCATAAACTTAAATAGATAAACCTTTCACAAAACCTTGCATACTTAAACTTGCCAGTTGTAAAAATATCTAGAATTTGTGCAACATGTTACCACAAATTAGGTTATATAACAGCTTTGTTATTATAAATCATAGTTTCATAAATCAATTGTTCGTTCGTTCGTTCGTTCGTTCGTTCGTTCGTTCGTTCGTTCGTTCGTTCGTTCGTTCGTTCGTTCGTTCGTTCGTTCGTTCGTTCGTTCGTTCGTTCGTTACTCCTTTTACTAACGACTGAATATAAAACGGCAAAATAATTCTCATACCATTGTAACGGCCATTTTACGAATGACATAATCAGCCAGTTCAACTTCACCATTTAGCTTTATCATAAATTGACCGTGTTTAACAGATCGGTCCTGAGGCCAGTAAACGGCGCATTTCTCCTGCAACGAAAAAAACCCAGAAAACGTTCACCACTTTAATTAAACAACGCAGAAATAAAGAGCAATAAAAAAAATATTCGAGTTCTTCTCGTTACACATGACCAGGTTTGCCATTACAAAATGTTCTTGCTAACTAAACTAGTCCAGGTTCAAACAGTCAACTTTCCATGTGTCATAAAAGTAGTGTGCTGCGTAGGCAGTGTTGAAATACAAATCGAAATATAGTAAGGTTTGAGTACTGCCAAAATTATTGAACGTAGTTTCTAACGTTTTGAGCGACGACCATTCGTCAGGGAGAAACGTAAAGAGGTAAACAAACAAGCTCGTTGTTGTTTACACTCTTTACGTTTCTCTCTGACGAAGGGCCTTCCCTCGAAACGTTAGAAATTATACGTTCAATAATTTCGGCAGTACTCAAACCTTACTATAAAAGATCAACGTGCTTCAGAATATGTCCAAAAAATTGAACCAAACAGAGGTTAAGCTCCCACTATTCCCAGGTGGTTTTAGCCTGCGAGGCGCGGCCAATCAGAAAATATAATTTTCAAGGATCAGTGCGGACTGGGAAGTTAGTTAAGATGGTTGTCGAGCGAGAGACTTTTTGCGATCGTTTTCTTTGCCTTGGGTAGAACGAACTCAGTCCCGAGCCCATAAAGACAAAAGAAAACGATCGCAAAAATTCGCTCGCTCGACAAAAAAAGAGTTGAATGGAAATCCGCCTTTAAGGAATATAGAAAATAAAAGTAGCGTGCTGCGTAGGCAGTAAGAAGGATAATCATGTGACCAAAAATAAGCCAATCAGATAAAAATAACAATAACAAATTAATAATCCCAGCATCAATTAGTAAGGCGGCCATTTTACAATTTTACACAACAGCGTTGCGAGTATTCTTGAGTTAAATCGAGTGCAATCCTTCGTAAAATATACTGAATCGGTCAAGTCAATAATTCCAACAAGTTAACAATTTATTACTTCGTCTTTCTTCACTTATTTTCTGCTTATAAACCCATGCAAATATGATATTACTGCATATGGGTTCTATTTAATGTGAATAGTTGAATGCCAAAATATTTTATGATTTGAAGTTGCATGTATGTCGTTATAGAGGTTTGTATTTTAAAAATGGTAATGAGATGACGTCTACGCAGGCATAATTTACATAAACAATGTTTTATTACAGGAGAGATATTACTCAATTCACATGTTAACGCCATACGTGAATAGTTTATTCGATATTTTATCATTTTTTCATTAAAATCTTCAAGCTGTTTTTTTATAAGAAAAGGAAGAAGAAACCCTATTGCCTACATTGACGTCATCCTCATTACCATTTTGAAAATACAAACCTCTATATAACACTAAATAAAAGTTCATTAGTAAAAAGATATTTTGGCATTATATCACGTTATATATAATCCATATCAGTAATATCTTATTAGGGTTTATAAGCACTTTAACAAGAACATAAACTGCCTATACTAGGAACTTCTATGTAATTGCAATTGAAGGTAAAGAGGAGTCTCACGTCTGTGTCTTTGAGAAACTGACTCATGATGCGAAATACGTTATAAAGCTTAAATCAGGACTGTTCAACCTTTTTAAATGAAGGACCGAATGGATGATTTGAGAAGATTTCAGGAACCAGACATGATGGACGAAGCGCATGAACACAAGCAACTGGTGTTTTGGGAGCGCTGGGAGCCTCCCGAGAAAAATAATTAGTTCGTGCCTGTTTAAGATCGTGGGGGCCGCACGTTGGCTCGCGGGACATAGGTTGGACATCATCAGGCTAATTTTTTAGTAGTAAGTATCTACACATGACTAATTAGGATGTTTGCAAAAACAATACTTGTTAGCGTACGCACAAGAAAGTCAAGCAACTATATGAAACTTTTAAACGTACACGAGGTTAGTTATATATATAGTTAAACGTACACGAGGTTTAGTTATATATATAGTGTATATTTACGTGTCATATAAAATGGCAGAGAGCATTTTTTCTGCACTAACCTTGCCCTTTTCTACTGGATTCGCAAGCATGACTATGGACGTCACACCCTTCTCCCACACCATACGCCAGAAGTCTACGACGGTAGTTTTTATCGTTCCTGTAAAAGTGTCAAAGATTGTGTTCATCGGAGCTATTCGTAAAGTGAACAACCTTTCTTCAAATCGCATTGTTTTTATCTTTTTAATTGACGATGTTGTGTTTTACTTAAACAGAACAATAAATTTTCGTTTGGTGTTATTCAAATGAATTGCTGTGCCATTAGCAGTGCTTTATATATTCTGCCTGTTTGTTTGTTTGTTTGTTTGTTTGTTCGTTCTAGTGCGAAATCAATACGCATGGCATCACCCTGTAGCTTACAAGTAAACCCCCATAGAAACACAGGTTGCGCCGGTAGTAACGCACAAAACTTTTTTTAGAGAATGATTTTGGATGATGGGTCAGTATGGCATGTGAAGCACGAGTTTTGCACAGTTTCCAAACATTATATTGATGGACTATAGTTGACCCTATTCAAAAATATGTGTTTAATTAAAATGTGTTGAATTTAAATAATTGTTTTTAAATAAGCCTCTTGAGCTTTTTTGTTGTGTAAAACTTTTGCATGTTGTGAATAGTTAATCACCGTTGGCCACAGACCAAGGACCAATCATTAAATTTTGGTTGAATAGCGCTCCGTCGCCCATAATTCTTGCAGTCCGAACAATAGATAATTGCTCATTTGCGATCATTTCAAAGCCAATTTTGGTTTGTTTGTCCGCTTTTTGTGCTATAAGTAGCAGCTCGACGGTACGCTATTCAGTTGGTAAATGAATGAAATAATGCTTGATCGCGCTCATCCCCTATATATATATATATATATATATATAACATATAATATAATAGGTAACAATTGACTTGAAAAGAGTGCTCAATATCTCGCGAAAGATAGAGCGGCGAATGTATTTATGAAAAATTAAAACGTGTTCGTTGTTACTCGGAGTTTCACGCCCGTGGAGTTGTCTGAAGATCGTCCATGGGCGTGAAACTCCGAGTAACAACGAACACGTTTTAATTTTTCATAAATAGATAAATAAATATATATATATATAGGTTTGCGAGCTTTGTGCAATGTAACAGACGTTTAGTAAAGGTTCGTCATTAGAAGATTGCAGGTTCAAACCCTGTCTGGGGCTCAGAAATCTTTTCTGAGTAATTGAGCTTGACGAACGTCCACTAAACGTTTGTTAGTATAAAGCTGGTCATTTAAAAAGGGCCTACCTTGAGCAGCAATGAACTGATCCTTGTGATTGAATCCCTATTTCAAAATAAATAAATTTGCTGAAACTCAAGAAAACAATAGAACCAAAAAAATCTACAACCTAAAGAAATGCACCAACGCATAATGTATAAAAGAAGAATAGATAACAAATGCAATCGACTAGAGAAAAATATGAGCAGGCGAGTCGGAAAAATTAGAGAGGAAAAATTAGAAAAACAAAACAATATTAAGCGAAAGCCTACGGAGACCTAAACGACATCTGTTGCAAAAACTAGCGGGAAATAAACCCACGGTTAAGTAATCTAGTCCAGCGGTCTTCGTATAAGTTAGTTATTATAACATTGGGCAAGGATCTTGGTATATACTGGGCAATATATGTATAATGGCTTCTAGCTTGAATGTTTTAAGGCCCATTTACACAGGCGATTTTTGTTGCGATTTTTCTCATCCTGACGCATGCGATTGAATGAATGACTCGCCAAAGTATTGGACCTCATACAGCTTTGCACAAACGTTCAATACCTTCGTAAGTCAATCCATTCAATCGCATGTGTCAGAAGGAGAAAAGTCGCCACAAAAATTGCCTGTGTATAAAACGAGCCTTTAGGATCCCACCCCAGATTAGAGCTTATGATTTTTGTCTAATAACTTCATGTTGGTCCTGTGGTGAGTGAGTGGGTGCATGGCGAGTGAGCGAGTGGGTGAATGGGTGGGAGGGTGAGTGAGTGAGCGAGTGGGTGAATGGGTGGGAGGGTGAGTGAGTGGGTGAATGGGTGGGAGGGTGAGTGAGCGAGTGGGTGAATGGGTGGGAGGGAGGGTGAGTGAGCGAGTGGGTGAATGGGTGGGTGAGTGAGTGGGTGAATGGGTGGGAGGGTGAGTGAGCGAGTGGGTGAATGGGTGGGAGGGTGAGTGAGCGAGTGGGTGAACATGGGTGGGAGGGTGAGTGAGTGAGTGAGTGGGTGAATGGGTGGGAGGGCGAGTGAGTGAGTGAATGAGTGGGAGGGTGAACGACTATGAGCGAGTAAGTATTCTTGGTTTGCACTTGACGTCATGGCGGCCATGTTGGAGGTACTTTAACAAAAGAATCTCGTCAGCAGCTATTGTAGTTGGACTTTGTTTTCCGCCAACATGGCCGCCGTATCTTTGTCTTCTAAATCTCAAGGGATTGATTGCAAACCATCAATAAGTGACTGTAAGAGAGCAGGTAAGCCAGTCAGTGGGTGAGTGATTATATATGAGTGGGAGTAAATAAACACAGGTATAGATTGGAACATACGTCGATAAAATTTGCGTTGATATAATCCGATCCTTCTACACCATCCACCTCTGGTAAAACCACTCGAGTATCATCGTCTAGAAAGAAAACCGCATAAAAATAAGTTAGTAGCCGGTAACGCGCCATAAACATTAAATAAAAAGGAAAAAAAGATAAAATACAACAAAAGGAACATCACAAGGTTAAAAAAGAAAACGAATAAAAAGCAGTAACACAATTAAGATTCATCCCGGTTCAAGTATCTTGCTCTGGCCATCGTTGAAAGTTCGATATCTGACACGTTCTGAGTCGAGATAAAACTTATTTCATACTCATAGCTTTTTGTATAGGTAATAATATAGATGAAAATGTTAGACAAATGTTCGTTCAACTACGAGCTTACAGACCAGACCACTCATTGCTTCATTTCTCGAAGCTTCTATTCAATGGTCTAAAACTGCTTCGCTTCGTTCACTAAATACGTCAAACGTTTTACTCATAACATCTGGCGAGAATCATAGACGAATGATAAAAAATTAAAGCCCAGCATAAAACACGAATGCAAAGCATTACATTGTAGAAGTATAATAAAATTTATTAAGGTTCTAACGTTTCGTTGCTTCGCGCAATATTATCAGGGAATAAATCATATAGGTGTATATACCGTAATTATTGACACCTATATCATTCATTCTAATGATGTTGCGCGAAGCAACGAAGCGTTAGAACCTTAATAAATTTGATTATACTTTTACAATGCCTTACATTCGTGTTTTATGCTGGGCATTAATTTTTAAACATTCTCTAAGTATTTAAAGTCGACAAACGTCTCAAAATTAAAGCTTGGTTTCCATATAGCCGTACGAGCCGGCGGCATGGCTGCGGCAAAGGGCAATGGTCCAATCGCATACAGCTTTTTATTGCTGGCTAATTCAACACTGTCTATGATTGGACCATCGCCCCTTGCCGCAGCCATGCCGCCGGCTCTTACGGCTATATGGAAACCAGGCATATAAACGGCATTCACGCTGAGTGAACCGTGCCTAGTGCTCATATAGTGCCCACGGGGACTAGTCTGAACAACGCGTCAGAGCGAAAACCCCAGCACGGTTGTTAAGCAAACGGGCAATAGCTCGGGAGATACAGTACACGTGCTGAGTGCTCGGGCACGAGCAAGATTTCTACGGTACCTAGCACCTTCTCCTGAACCAACATAATAAAACATATGTTTTCAACAGCATTAAGTATTGTGTACACATGGCCAAACAGTATAGCGCTACAAAACGCCAAGAGCATCGAAGGTTTAAGAGCGTATCGAAGGTTTAAGAGCGTGTGTGAACACCCTTTCAAAATGCTAGTGCCCCAGCACTAGGCACGGGATGCAGTCTGCCACTCATAGGCGCTGTTCATAGGGCGGGCTAGCCCGGTTACCGGGCAACCTCGTTCCAAGGGCCCTTATCTCCGCTCCCCGCGAAAAGTACCCTGGCATGGGCTGGTCACGTGTTTTAATTTTGCTTTTATAAATAGTCCATCAATTCCATCAGGGACAGGGTAAAGCTTCTTCGGAGTGCAGGTGCCAACAGGTGCAACCATGAGAAATTAAACGCTACCATCCCCTCCCATTAAATTATCTTTTGCTTTGGTGACACGTGACCAGCCCATGCCAGGGTACTTTTCGCAGCGAGCGGGGGGGGGGGGGGGGGCGGCGGAGATAAGGGCCCTGGGAACGAGGTTGGTTACCGGGCTGATTTTATGTCACGAAAATCTTTCTTTGACTACAAAAAATAATTTTAATACCCCGTGTGCTATACCAAGAAATATATGCTGGCTGAAAAACAAACGGTCAACGATGAAACGTTTGCTGCAAACTTAATTCATTTACCTAGACTTACTTACATGCATGTATGTTATTGTATCGATTTTTATCGATATTTTCAGGACGCTTGGCTGTCTCTGTAGACACTGGAACTCTTGCTCTTATGCTCTGTAAACCAGAATGAAAAATGAAATTTAACACCAATACAATTAAGTTACCTAAAATCGCACCAAATACGCAGACGAACACCCGTTATGCGGGCACGTGATTTACTTTGGTCTTCTTCAAAGCATATTGCTCCGTAAACAAACCGAAAGCTTAGGAAGTATATAATAAACGTGATTTTCTGGGTATACGAGCTTGACAAATATCTGTTACATTACACTAAGCTCAGGCAAACGTACCCCATGTAATATTACGTATAATGCTATCCCGGCAGAGTGTTTATATGAGACAGGCGGGTAAATCGGTTAGCCGGGATGAAAATATTCCCATATAAACACTCTCTTGCCGGGTAACTCGGCTAGCCGAGTTGAATTCGTCACAACAGCGCACGCGCCACTTATCAAGACAATAGGAAACTACTCATGGAATGTGAAACCACTATAATGCGTGGGCAGCTTTGCCGAGTAACTCGTCTCATGAAACACTCATCTTTTTTCAACTCGGCTTGCCGGGTAACTCGCCTAGCCGGGTAACTCGGCTCCATATAAACAGGCCCTTAGTGGAGGACAAATGCTTCTAAACAATAACATTTTCAGTAATGATTCGCTCTGTTAAACGGCAGATCGAACTTTGAAGTTGTCCTCCAGGTCCACCGTTTTGACGTCATGTGCCAAGGATCTATTATTACATTCAAAGTTCATTCTCGTTTCTTATTGGTCAACATACTCCTGTTAATTCTCAATATCCGGCAGCTGTTAAGTCATTTCCGCCGAATATTGTAATTATTGGACGGCTGTGACGTCATTTCCGTCAAATACTTATCAATTATTGGACGAGTTTGAGCAAAATATCATGATTTGTCAGTGGTGATCTACCAGTTATATATTATATAAATAACTGGAAGCGAGACACTGACAAATCATGATATTTTGCGATAGACGAGTACCATTCATAAAATAGTTAAAAATTTGAAATGCCTGAAATACTAAAATTTTTGTAAAACTTACTTTTTGTTGCGAGTCTCGCTTTTTATCTCACTAAATCTTCCTTTTAAATATTTCTTTTCCGAAGTATATTGTCGTTATGGATACTTTTGTATTTCGTGTTATAGCTTGTCCTTGCTTCCAAATACTCTCGATTACTTCCTCGGACAGAAAACTAGCCGCCATGTTTGAAAACAGTTATTTGCAGCGGCTATCGCTAGTGCGCATGCTCCGCCAATTATTTGTAGAAGAAAAGTATTTGCACTCAGTTATTTGCAGGTGAATTAACCAATCAGAATTCGGGATAGAAACAAAATGAATGATAATGTAAATTATTGGACGCTGATGTCATCCCAAGCTGAAAGCGCGCGAAAATCATAGAATAAAATGACCTACAGTAGATTTGCCTCTGTTGAACGTTTTACTGATAGACTTTTCTTGCATCTTAGTACGACTATTTTGAATGTATAATAAAACAATTATTGGATACGGCTTACGCATGATATCAAGATTTAGTATCAACCCACTAGTGGTCTATTACAAATTCGGCATTCTGATTGGCTAAGCTACTAGTGGTCTATTGGTGATAGACCACTAGTAGGTTATCCAATGACAAACCTTCTTATAAGTGGAATATTCCTATCCCGACCGATCAGAAACCACGACATATTCACGCGGCAAGCAAAACCTGGAAACTAGGCCAAACATGGCGTCCGCTAAAATTTATATACGAGTGATGAAGTCACGAAAACATTGGCCCGAAAGTAATGGAAAATTGTTCAGTCTGACATTTTCGAATAAGAAAATGAATTCGCTTATGCCTATGGAGTATATCTACACCAAATTTGAAGCAAAATAATTACAATCTCGTTTTTTTTGTGAGCGATTGTTTATCATGTGCCATCGAACTCCTCTACATTTTGAATGGGGAGACTTCTGCAAACAAAAAGGTAAAACTATCTGAACATTTAGAACAATGTTTGATAAGACTTCTTTACGTTAAAGAAAAGTTGTTTATGGTTGATACTAAAACAATTAGACAACTCGCCCTCGTTTTCTACGAGCAGATAGTCAACTCGGCTTCGCCTCGTCGACTATCAGCTCATAAAAAACTCGGTCTCGTTGTCTAATTGTTAAATATCTAGACCTCGGTCTTTGGCGTCGGCGGATAACAGTGACCTTGGTCTGGATAATTTTTAATATTATGCTATCCAATAATTGTTTAATGTCACTTTGATAAAAGCACCCAGCACTAAATTTTTTGGTTCACTCGATTGTTAAAGCCGTTTACATAAACGATTTTTGCTGCGATTTTTCTAATCCTGACGCATGCAATTGAATGAATGACTCACAAAAGGATTAAACTATTATAGCTATCCACACATGGTCCAATACATTTGTAAGTCAATCCATTTGATCGCATCAGTCAGAAAGAGAAAAATCGCAGCAAAAATAGGCTAGCCTGTGTAAACGAGTATTTTCTTACCTCAGAATTATTCGAGTACGGGATACAGTATGGTTTGATATTGTCGCATTCATAGACATATTGAGATTTTAGAAATTAAAGATATGTAAGAGACTATGGAGGAATCCTAGTGTTCTGTGCATTTCCCATCAGACGACATTTTTCAAGGTTTTCAAGTAATTGTTGAAAAGTTCGTGGATACAAATTTTGAAACATATTGTTACGGATATGCCTATCCTAAGACAGTTAATTAACTAGACGTTATTTGATCACTGAACTTAATAAGTACTTGTAACCAAATAGTACTAGATACTTGTGACTTGGCATGAGTCAGCTATGATGTTATTTAGTAATTACGTAAAAATATTATATATAGAATGAAGTATGTTACTATAATTATATACTCTAGAAACTATATAAGCAGCCATCGAACATATATCAGGCATGCATATGTATGAGAGTGAGCTATATGTATCAAAGTGGTTACGAAGTCAGTCCTGGAGTTGCCGTTGGTTTTATTATTCCTTCCTTTTCAAGTCCATACGGATTCTTAACCTGTTGCTGGAATCTCCTATTGACTGTTTCGTTGTGTGCAGACGACAGATAAGTTTCTGAACTTTAGTTTAGTTTTAATCTTTATAGACATTTTCAATATCTGATCTAAGTTTCTTGTTAATTAAATAAATAATTGTAAAAACCAAACAGCTGAGGTTACGTGACCGCTATACGCAACAAAAAGTGTAACAATATTCACTGTTAAATGGTAATGTGTCTACAGAATTATTGGTAAAAGAAAATAATGAATCATCAACACATGATTGTTGTCTGAATAACGCTTGAATCAAACTTGCACACAGGGCTTCTTTTCGGCACTCCTTAACTCGTTGGAGTGCCGAACAAAGGTCCAGGGTACACAGTTAGGAAGTAATATTTAAAGGCCGACAATGAGGACTAGACCGGGTTCTCAAGTACGAGGAACGAATTCCGAGTACTTGAAAACCCGCTCTAGTCCGAATTGGAAGCCTTTGAATGACTTCTCAAGATCACTTAGTGTATTCGCAAATCAATTAGTGATTAGTAATTAGTGGATGGATGAAAAAGCCGTTTATTCCCATGGCTCTTGGCGTCTTTTCTTGGCATTTCAAGTTCTAGGACTAGAAATATTATTTTCTTGTCCTTGGACTGGAAATAACATTTCTAGTCCTCTTCCCAGTACTTCCCTGGTATTTCAAGTCCTTTCACGTGGTAGAATTCAACGCTTGATTATCTCATGAATTATTAATGAGTTTGAGAAATAAAGTTCATGTCCAATACAATCTCGTACCCAGAGCCAGCATTTCCTGAGTCACGCAGGCAGGAAATGCTGGTTCTAAAAATGAGATTGTGTCCAATATGAATTTGAACAACACCACAGAAGAAAATTGTTACTGTGTTACGACGAAGCCACATTAGAGCGAAATTGGTACATGATGGTTGATTGACTACAACTCAAAACTTTCCCGCAGGTCGTGAATAAAGAAATGCATTATTAAAGGTGCTGTCCAGAGTCCAGACCGTTCTGCGCATGACCCCAATCTTTCTTTTGAAGGCCCTCAAACATGACATTGGTAGATAATTACATGAAGTACCTTGCTCAGTGAAAACCGTTCGGAGCAAAAAAAATGGCAGAAAACCAAGCGATTCGGCGAGGATATCTATTTGCATTTCTTCTATTTCTTCTGAAAATGTTTTGTATTGGGTACAAGTAATAAAGAGGAAGCAAGAAAAGCATACATTGTGGATCACGCAAGGCTACTCTTTCTGCTCAAGAAATCCAAAGGCACTAAGGGACTCCCGGCGGGTTGTGATTAGATTTAGAATTAAGGTCGAATAGTTATATTCGGATCGTTAGAATTTGGATTAGGAATTGGGTCGATGTTTGGGCGTGGGTTATAGAATTAACGATTATTGTTAATTTAAAGGCATTTCGCAATAAACAATTACTGGTAATTCTAGGTAATAGGATACATTGAACGGAACATCGGCCATATGTGGGCTGCTGTAAACACTAACAGAAGGTAATTGTCACATTATAATGAAAATTTCTCACCTCGTATTCTTCCTGATAGCCCAAACCAGTGTTCTGTTGCAAACGTTCACAGTGCGCCCTGAATTCGGGGACAGGTATTGGGTGACGAACTACTAAATAAAAATTCAATTACAGAATCTCTGCAACAATATAACAGAGTAATTTCAATGCAAGAGTTATACACAACAAATAATATTAAACGAACTTACTTTTCACGGCAGGGACAAGATCTATTTCGTCATCGCGTTGGTGATGTGAATTTCGTCTACAAAAACAACAGCCTTTTTTCTTTGCGCTCATAACGTTAAAATATTTTCCTATTTATCTTTCGTAATTTGAAAAAATATGAGAAACAGAGAGTGGGATTTAGTGAGAAATAGAGAGAAAGGAAGGGGGAGCGAGAAAGGGAGAGAAGAAAAAGAGAGGGAGTTACAACGGTCACAATATAGGCCAAAAGGGAAAGAAAAAAGAAACAGACCGGAGAGAGAAGAGGAAAAAAAAAGGAAGATGAATAGGAAGTAAAACTGAGAAAAAGAATAAGGAGACAGTATGAGAGAGAAGAAGGAAGGGGAAAAGCAGAAAAAAGAAAAAGGAATCGGAGAGAAAGAAAGAGAGAGAAAAATAAATAACACTACTTACCTTCTGAATATCAATACAGCAAAGACGATCACAAGTGAAACGACTATTACCAAAATTACAACCAAAATAATAATTATAGGAGAACGATTTCCAGTATCTTCCTTTTTTGTCCTCAGTTGTAACTCACCAGAAATGACAAACGCCTTTTTAAACAAAGAAAAAAGTTTAATTAATGTTATATAGCGGTATATCCCCAGTTTGGTAAACAAAATATAATTCTAGGTCAAGAATTATAGTATATTATAGAATTATAATTCTAAGAATTATAAAGTATAACACATTTTTTTTACAGTTTTAACGTAAATAAGTATTTCAGTTCGTGCATGCGCCGCTTCAAAGGTTCAACTTTTTATGTGTCAAATACAAATGATTCAATCATAGTCCCTAGAAATAAATTGTCTGGAAACGCGGCCAAAGTCTTTGTTCTAGGTTTTTATTCACGTTTATGCATCTTATTTCACCTTAACGCTTGCTGAACATATTGTATTTTTGGTATAATGAAGCAATCAACCAATAGCAGCGTTACCTTATAAATATTAATGGCGTTAAACAAAAGATTGTGCACCTTATTTGCCACCCTCAACCTAAATTGTAGCTCATTGTTAACCGCTTTGATGTTCGCCGCGTCTCCAGACAATATAATTCTAGGGACTATGATTCAATAAAGAAGTAAATCCTACAGTCGATAAACTATGAGCTCAGAAAATCAGGTCCCTACAAGACCCCACATGTATAACCCTATAACTCGAGAAAAGGAAGGTCAGTGAACAAATCGAAAATATATTAGAAACGTTGGTATACTACAGATAAACGGGATGTAACGTTTCGAGCGAAGGTCCTTCGTCAGAAAGAAACGCAAGGAAAAATAATTAGATCTGAAGGATAGTGCAAAGTTTTTACTCAAAGATAGTCAATAACTCATCCTAAAATCAGTGAATAAATCTTATTAGTATAAATACACAGGTGACTATAGAAAATCGCGCGCGCTGATTGGTCGAGTTACTTCGGATTAATTCTCGATAATCACCTACAGCGTTTATCCAAAATGGCCGCCAGCCAATTTGTCAATGCGACAGACGAGGAAATTAACAATTTTAAAGAAAATGTTGTTCCTAAAAGTACGAAAATGTGTATTTATACTAAAACAATTATTCGCCTCAGGCTCAGTGAATATCGGTGAATAATAACCTCGACTTCGTCTCGGTTATTATACACCGATATTCACCTCGCCTTCGGCGAATAATTTTTAATTTTTACCTAGAGGCTTTACGTAGGCTAATATAGACGGCTAATATGGCCGGCTGGCAAAGGTTTCATGACATGGCAGTCATTTCCGCCAAATATTGTAAATTATTGGACGGCTGTAAATTATTAGACGCTGATGTCATGACAAGCCGAAAACGCGCGAAAATTATAGAATAAAATGGCTTGCAGTAAATTTGCCTGATAAGCAGATGCAGAGATGCTTTTAATAGTTTTATTATAATTATCGGTATAAATATATTTAACTAGATATTACATATATATATATATATATATATATATATATAATACTTGTGGGGTCAGAGAATGAAGACAGAACTACATGTTAACTCTACAAATCTGTTTCATGAGGTAAAGACTACCTCACTCATCCGGAGTTTAATCACTGTGCATGCTAATCTTAAAATGAGAGCTTTAGTTGTTGTACGTATTTACATTAAAACCTATGTGTTTGCATAAAATCCATATATTTACATAAGGTCATAACTAATTATTGCATTGTAACATCTTCCTTCTGTGCCTACAGGCTAAAACGAGTTCATTTATTTTGTTCAAAGTACACCGGTGCGGTTGGCAAATAATAAAAAAAACCCCAAAAAACCCCAAAAAACACAACAACTTCTCGTTTAGGCATAAATTACATCTCTTGCTTGAGTTGCTGTAGGGTTTAGCGCGTGATATAATTTGCCATGTAATGCCATGTTCAATATTGTTGTCCTTTTACTAAGTTCTGTCGAGTTTCTGGATGACTTGTTACGGAATGATGCGATGTGGTTTCTGTAACGGGTCTTAAATTCATTTTCGGTGAGTCCGATGTATGTCTCGTATTCGTTGTTGTCCTTACGTGTTAAGGCTAGTTTCCACTCAGGAAAATCTTCCGCAGGACCAGAACGGACAGGAAAGTTTTCTTTGTCTTGTGAGCTCTCGGTCGGAACTAATGACTTTAACACAAAAGAAACTTTCCTGTCCGTTCCTATCCTGCGGACAATTTTCCTGAGTGGAAACTAGCTTTTACTCTTGCTTGGTAAATTACGGCAGGTTGTAGGTATTTTCCGTCCAGAGGGCATGTGTTCTTCACTCGGCAGTTGCATAATTTGGTGGTGTCGTTCTCTAGGTCGCGGTTGTTGTAAGCTGCTATCTGTCGTTTATTTAGATTATCAATTTTATTATTTTTAATTTAGATTATCTTCTACCAATGTCATTGCCAACACGTTTGCTGAATTATACCATAAGATATTGCTTCACGGTCTGTTTTTCCTTCTGCTGCTTTCGTGGGGCTCGAATTCTAGTTTATATCTTATGGTATAACCCACCATTCAGCAAAAGTGTTGGCAATGACATTGGTAGAAGATTCCTTACTCGTGTGGATAAGTGTTTTCCACAAGGGAATGCTTTAAGAAAAACTTTAATAGGAACACAATTAAAATAAGCTATAGCTGCGTAAATAATGTGAGACAGGCAATTGATAATCTAAATAAACGACAGATAGCAGCCTACAACAACCGCGACCTAGAGAACGACACCACCAAATTATGCAACTGCCGAGTGAAGAACACATGCCCTCTGGACGGAAAATACCTACAACCTGCCGTAATTTACCAAGCAAGAGTAACACGTAAGGACAACAACGAATACAAGACATACATCGGACTCACCGAAAATGAATTTAAGACCTGTTACAGAAACCACATCGCATCATTCCGTAACAAGTCATCCAGAAACTCGACAGAACTTAGTAAATACATTTGGTCCCTTAAGGACAACAATATTGAACATGACATTACATGGCAAATTATATCACGCGCTAAACCCTACAGCAACTCAAGCAAGATATGTAATTTATGCCTAAACGAGAAGTTTTTTATTATTTGCCAACCGCACCGGTGTACTTTGAACAAAAGAAACGAACTCGTTTCAGCCTGTAGGCACAGAAGGAAGATGTTACAGTGCAATAATTAGTTATGATCTTATGTAAATATATGGATTTTATGCAAACACATAGGTTTTAATGTAAATACGTACAACAACTAAAGCTCTCATTTTAAGATTAGCATGCACAGTGATGAGTGAGGTAGTCTTTACCGCATGAAACAGATTTGTAGAGTTAACATGTAGTCCTGTCTTCATTCTCTGACCCCACAAGTATTATCTGCTCTACATATTGTATTGAGCACTTTTATCTGGATTTATCGATTATTTATATATATATATATCTATATATATATATATATATATATATATAGTTCAATCCACAGACACGGTGTTTCGCTGTACAACAGCTCATCAGTGTAGCTTGGAACAATCTGAATGAATTTCATCAATTACTTACACACGCGATCGTCGGTGACAACCGCATGTGGGACAGCATCGGTGAAATACATTCAGATAGCGTGAAGTGCGCATGGGCCCAGAGTGCTCAAACTTCCACAAGGGTAGTGAGCGTTGCATTATCGCTAATAGGTACCCACGGCAACTTCGCAGAGTGCTCAACAACACCGAAGAGAAGGAGCGTACATAGTTCAATCCACAGACACGGTGTTTCGCTGTACAACAGCTCATCAGTGTAGCTTGGAACAATCTGAATGAATTTCATCAATTACTTACACACGCGATCGTCGGTGACAACCGCATGTGGGACAGCATCGGTGAAATACATTCAGATAGCGTGAAGTGCGCATGGGCCCAGAGTGCTCAAACTTCCACAAGGGTAGTGAGCGTTGCATTATCGCTAATAGGTACCCACGGCAACTTCGCAGAGTGCTCAACAACACCGAAGAGAAGGAGCGTACATAGTTCAATCCACAGACACGGTGTTTCGCTGTACAACAGCTCATCAGTGTAGCTTGGAACAATCTGAATGAATTTCATCAATTACTTACACACGCGATCGTCGGTGACAACCGCATGTGGGACAGCATCGGTGAAATACATTCAGATAGCGTGAAGTGCGCATGGGCCCAGAGTGCTCAAACTTCCACAAGGGTAGTGAGCGTTGCATTATCGCTAATAGGTACCCACGGCAACTTCGCAGAGTGCTCAACAACACCGAAGAGAAGGAGCGTACATAGTTCAATCCACAGACACGGTGTTTCGCTGTACAACAGCTCATCAGTGTAGCTTGGAACAATCTGAATGAATTTCATCAATTACTTACACACGCGATCGTCGGTGACAACCGCATGTGGGACAGCATCGGTGAAATACATTCAGATAGCGTGAAGTGCGCATGGGCCCAGAGTGCTCAAACTTCCACAAGGGTAGTGAGCGTTGCATTATCGCTAATAGGTACCCACGGCAACTTCGCAGAGTGCTCAACAACACCGAAGAGAAGGAGCGTACATAGTTCAATCCACAGACACGGTGTTTCGCTGTACAACAGCTCATCAGTGTAGCTTGGAACAATCTGAATGAATTTCATCAATTACTTACACACGCGATCGTCGGTGACAACCGCATGTGGGACAGCATCGGTGAAATACATTCAGATAGCGTGAAGTGCGCATGGGCCCAGAGTGCTCAAACTTCCACAAGGGTAGTGAGCGTTGCATTATCGCTAATAGGTACCCACGGCAACTTCGCAGAGTGCTCAACAACACCGAAGAGAAGGAGCGTACATAGTTCAATCCACAGACACGGTGTTTCGCTGTACAACAGCTCATCAGTGTAGCTTGGAACAATCTGAATGAATTTCATCAATTACTTACACACGCGATCGTCGGTGACAACCGCATGTGGGACAGCATCGGTGAAATACATTCAGATAACGTGAAGTGCGCATGGGCCCAGAGTGCTCAAACTTCCACAAGGGTAGTGAGCGTTGCATTATCGCTAATAGGTACCCACGGCAACTTCGCAGAGTGCTCAACAACACCGAAGAGAAGGAGCGTACATAGTTCAATCCACAGACACGGTGTTTCGCTGTACAACAGCTCATCAGTGTAGCTTGGAACAATCTGAATGAATTTCATCAATTACTTACACACGCGATACTATATATATATATATATAGTATCAACCAACTGGTGGTCTATTACAAATCCGGCTTTCTGATTGGCTGAGCTACCATGGTCTATTGGTGATAGACCATTGGTAGCATTATCCAATGATAAACCTTCTTATAGCTGCCAGAAGCCACGGCATATTCACACGCCGCAAGCAAAACCTGGAAACTAGGCTAAAAAATCAAACATGGCGTCTGCTAAAATTTTTGTACGAGTGAAGAAAACATTGGGTCGAAAGTAATGGAAACATATTCAGTTTGACATTTTCGAATAAGAAAAATTCGCTTATGCCTATGGAGTATATCTACACCAAATTTGAAGCAAAGTAGTTACAATCTTCTGTTTTGTGAGCGATTGTTTACCATACGCCATCGAACTGCTCTGCATTATGTTTGGGGAGACTTCTGCAAACAAAAAAGTAAAACTGTCTGAACATTTAGAACAATGTTTGATAAGACTTCTTTACGTTAAAGAAAAGTTGTTTATGGTTGATACTAAAACAATTAGACAACTCGTCCTCGTTTTCTACGAGCAGATATACTGGTCAAGTAGAGAAAATTCTACTTGGCCCGGCTGGGATTCGAACCCGCGACCTTCGGTTTACTAGTCCAACTTGACCTGTAGCTCAGTCGGTAGAGCGTCGGACAAGTAAACCGAAGGTCGCGGGTTCGAATCCCAGCCGGGCCAAGTAGAGTTTTCTCTGCTTGACCGCTATGGTTCGTCACTCGGAGTAACACCTAATATCATTATTCTCCACCCGAGTTCACTGTCCCATAATAATTGTTCTAAATATATATATATATATATAATGCAACGCTCACTACCCTTGTGGAAGTTTGAGCACTCTGGGCCCATGAGCACTTCACGCTATCTGAATGTATTTCACCGATGCTGTCCCACATGCGGTTGTCACCGACGATCGCATGTGTATATGTAATTGATGAAATTCATTCAGATTGTTCCAAGCTACACTGATGAGCTGTTGTACAGCGAAACACCGTGTCTGTAGATTGAACTATGCACGCTCCTTCACTTCGGTGTTGTTGAGCACTCTGTGAAGTTGCTATGGGTACCTATTAGCAATAATGCAACGCTCACTACCCTTGTGGAAGTTTGAGCACTCTGGGCCCATGCGCACTTCACGCTATCTGAATGTATTTCACCGATGCTGTCCCACATGCGGTTGTCACCAACGATCGCATGTGTATATGTAATTGATGAAATTCATTCAGATTGTTCCAAGCTACACTGATGAGCTGTTGAACAGCGAAACACGTGTCTGTAGATTGAACTATGTACGCTCCTTCACTTCGGTGTTGTTGAGCACTCTGTGAAGTTGCCGTGGGTACCTATTAGCGATAATGCAACGCTCACTACCCTTGTGGAAGTTTGAGCACTCTGGGCCCATGCGCACTTCACGCTATCTGAATGTATTTCACCGATGCTGTCCCACATGCGGCTGTCACCGACGATCGCATGTGTATAAGTAATTGATGAAATTCATTCAGATTGTTCCAAGCTACACTGATGAGCTGTTGTACAGCGAAACACCGTGTCTGTAGATTGAACTATGCACGCTCCTTCACTTCGGTGTTGTTGAGCACTCTGTGAAGTTGCTATGGGTACCTATTAGCGATAATGCAACGCTCACTACCCTTGTGGAAGTTTGAGCACTCTGGGCCCATGCGCACTTCACGCTATCTGAATGCATTTCACCGATGCTGTCCCACATGCGGTTGTCACCGACGATCGCATGTGTATATGTAATTGATGAAATTCATTCAGACTGTTCCAAGCTACACTGATGAGCTGTTGTACAGCGAAACACCGTGTCTGTAGATTGAACTATGCACGCTCCTTCACTTCGGTGTTGTTGAGCACTCTGTGAAGTTGCCATGGGTACCTATTAGCGATAATGCAACGCTCACTATCTTTGTGGAAGTTTGAGCACTCTGGGCCCATGCGCACTTCACGCTATCTGAATGTACTTCACCGATGCTGTCCCACATGCGGTTGTCACCGACGATCACATGTGTATAAGTAATTGATGAAATTCATTCAGATTGTTCCAAGCTACACTGATGAGCTGTTGTACAGCGAAACACCGTGTCTGTAGATTGAACTATGTACGCTCCTTCACTTCGGTGTTGTTGAGCACTCTGTGAAGTTGCCATGGGTACCTATTAGCGATAATGCAACGCTCACTACCCTTGTGGAAGTTTGAGCACTCTGGGCCCATGCGCACTTCACGCTATCTGAATGTATTTCACCGATGCTGTCCCACATGCGGTTGTCACCGACGATCGCATGTGTATATGTAATTGATGAAATTCATTCAGATTGTTCCAAGCTACACTGATGAGCTGTTGTACAGCGAAACACCGTGTCTGTAGATTGAACTATGTACGCTCCTTCACTTCGGTGTTGTTGAGCACTCTGTGAAGTTGCCATGGGTACCTATTAGCGATAATCAACGCTCACTACCCTTGTGGAAGTTTGAGCACTCTGGGCCCATTTTCCGTGTTTCCATAGAGTTATAGAAACACGAGTGGAAGTTTGGGAGAACGAGAAATTGTAGTGGGAACACGAGCCCGCAGGGCGAGTGTTTCCACGCTATTTCGAGTTCTCCCAAACTTCCACAAGTGTTTCTATAAGTCTATGGGAACACGGAAAAAATGTTTTCTATTTCCTTTATAAAATAACCTGTCGAAAATAGGTATAGAACGTAAAAATAATCACTGCATCAAAGCGTAAATTCTCCTTACTCTTCGTAATGGCGTATGATGGCGTATCCTACCGTAATGATGGCGTATTGAATGGCGTGGACCTTGCCGTGTTTCCATAAAGTTATAGAAACACGGCTATTAACCAATCGCCGCGCTTGTTTTCAAAATGTTATTTTATAAATATTTAAGAAATAGAAAATGGCCGCCCGTGTTTATATAGCCTGATGCAAACACGAGAGTGAGTTGGGAGAATTCGAAAGTTTATGTGAACCCGAGCCGTAGGCGAGGGTTTACATAAGTACTTTCAAATTCTCCCAACTCACTCGAGTGTTTGCATCAGGTTATATAAACACAGGGCTTCCATTTTCTATTTCTTTTATGAAATAAGGTTAAAAAATGTGCCGTGACATCACAACCGTGTTTACATAGCCTGATATAAACACGGTAATTGACCAATCACAGCGTGCGTAAGACGCAACCTATTTTATAAATATATATAACAATCATGTTTAATACTGTATATGCCCAGCATTCTTCCTAAAACAAGACGCTTGCTTAGGCCATAGTCCCTAGAATTATATTGTCTGGAGACGCGACAAACATCAAAGCGGTTAACAATGATCTACAATTTAGGTTGAGGGTGGCAAATAAGGTGCACAATCTTTTGTTTTACGTTCATTAATATTTATAAAGCAACGATGCTATTAGTTGATTGCTTCATTATACCAAAAATACAATGTGTTCAGCAAGCGTTAAGGTGAAATAAGGTGCACAAACGTGAATAAAAACCTAGAACAAAGACTTTGGCCGCGTTTCTAGACAATTTAATTCTAGGGACTATGCTTAGGCGTTCACTCGGGCCACTAATTTCCGGAACCTTATCTTTTGCGTAGCCTGAGCTAGCACATCTAGAAAACCTGCAGAACAGCGTGCACGTAAGTATTTGTTAAAAAGTACAAAACTTTCAGAAGCAATCATGTAGAACCATACTGAGACTGCAGGAAGTGACTACCCCCTTCACGTTTAAGAGGAGAAGCTTTTCTATGTCGCGTATTTTTGGAGAAAAGCGTGCAAAACCCTAGAACCTTTAGCATTAACATATAGGTTATGGAACTTTTTCTGACAATTTGGGGGTTGAGAAACAATAGAGACATTTAGTTTGACGTATAAAAAAGATAAAAAATATTATTATTATAAAGCTATAGGTATGCTAGAAAAATGTTGAATCCGTCATATTTATAATAATCAATGCAAAATCTTTCTATTTTAGTATTATTACGTAAGTACACGGAGGAGGTTGAGAAACATATGAAACGACAAAAAATTCTAGAATTATGAATGTAGATATGATGAGTAGAAATCAGTTTGAGCGCGTGTTACGTACGTGACATAGAAAAAATTCCCCTCTTACAAACGATTGTTGATCCCGGTTTTACAATAAATATTGAAATTTCAATTAAAAAGTACGTCGATACGCTATATCATGTAAGAGTATAATCGAATGCACGTATTACATATCACGTTGTTACCTATTCTAGAATCATCCTCAAAAAAACATAAATAAAATAATTCATAATTTTCTGCTCACGTCATTTCTTACCTTATCACTGTATACCACTTGAAGAAATATTCCATAATTAGTATCATCAGTAAGAGGAACATTTTCATACACCACAGTCGATCTTCTTTTTCGTGCTGAAGTAGTAGTTCCGTCATCTCCAATAACAACCTTATCATCGTTTTCATAACCTTTCTTACTTAAGGTAACATATGGTGAATCACTGGAGTTAAAAGGTCTAGTCCAAGGTACAGGCGAATTTTTCACAATCTCCGCGTTATCATCTACCCGCTTTCGAACAATAATTTGAAAAGATCTAGAATTTCCAATTAAGACTAGAATTACACGACGTCAAATGAAAAACAAAACGGGGTGAACGTTTTCCCCGTTTCAAGAATAACTATATATATTTGTATTATATGGCATAAGTTACTTCCGTTGACATCGTGTGTTCTCATTGGCTGAGACGCGTCACGTGCCGGTCGATTATTTTTGCGTAATCGACAACATGTTGTTTGCAACTAAACAATGAAAGAAAACTGCAAAACTTTTGTGAATTCAATAACCTGAGGACTAAATTATGTATGAGTGGGACGATGAGCAATCTGGAAGGGAGTTTTAAGATTCCGAAAGCGATAACAACAAGGGCAACAACATTGAAAACGATGGGTCTATGCATGTCACACGCTCGAGGTTACGCTATAAATACGCATGTAAGGTAATTCAAAAAGCCATATAATAAACTTCTTATTAACCTCGACTGTTTGGTCATTAAGGAAAATATCAGACCTCGGTCTTTCATGTACGAACCTCGCACTACGGGCTCAGTCCGTACTGTCAAGACTTCGGTCTGATAATTTTCCGTAATGACCGCACTCTCGGTTAATAAGAAGTTAATATATATATAAATGAAAACGTAACGTGGAGCCGGACGAGAACAAAAATAGAGATGAGGATAATGATAAAATAAAAATGAGAATGAGAATACGGATAAAAACAGGAATATGTTAATAAGAAAGGGGGAAAAAACCCGGAAAAACCCCCCAAGGGTAAGGTTTAAATATATATATATATAGAAGTATAGAACAAGCGTTTTCAAATTTGTTTGAACGCTAAAATGCTTGGTTGAAAATTCTCCTATGTATATATAGTCACTGACCTATGGAACATGCACGTTTTAAAATATATTCTAAAGAACTGTGACACCATAATTTCAAAAATATGCAATCATTTGTCGTTTAAATAAGGTCTTACGGGAAGACGTCTTTAAAGTGCCTATGAACCCAAATAAAATATTTCTATTTCCAAAATGGTAATGAGGATGACGTCAATGTAATGAGGCATTTCTGTTTCTTTTTTCCTTATCGTGTAATGAATCACTTAAAGATTTGAGTGAAAAAATTGATAGAATATAGAATATACGGTTGAAGTATGCCATTAACATGTGAATTGGGGAATATTTCTCCGCAACACGACATTTTATATGTAAATTATGCCTACATAGACGTAGGCATGATACCATTTTGGAAATACAAACTTCAATATAACAAGTTCAAATAATAAGTTCAAATCAAAAAATATTTTGGCATTCAACTATTCACGTTACATATAATCCATATCAGTAATATCATATTTGGGTTGTTTCTCATCAAGCAAACATAAAATTACTTTGAATATAATTAACTAAATCAGGAATACATACTTATTAAACCATCCAAAGCAATACTTAACTTGTAACTAAACTGAAGGATTACATAGATATAGCCCTTTCAACCAAACATGCTTCTGCTCGGGAAAATACAGAAAATTAGCATTTCGAACACTGTAATTTGAACACTGTAACCCTGAGACTTTCGCTGCTTAAGGCTAGTTCTCACTTATTGTAAGCATGGGGGACAGTTCTATCCCCGATTGTCGGCGATTCTTACGACAGCCACGTTCACATTTGTCGTCACTTGTGGTAAGAATCATAAGAATCCGGGATATTTCCTGTCCCCGAACATCCCAGATGAGTGGTTTCAGTGTTCTTCAGTGTTCACACATGTCGTAACTAGTCGTAAGAATCCCCGATCGCCGGCGACCGTCTGGGATGCATTTTCCAAATAGAAATGATTCCGATTCTTGCATGCGATGCTTCCAATCAGATCGGCGGCTGTCTGGGACGTTACTTCAACCATGTTCACACTTGTCGTAACAATCCCAGACGATCTGGGACAGGAAAAATCCCCGATTCTTGCGATTCTTACAAGTGAGAACCAGGCTTTAGTGACAGTGCCCCGTTTTTTTTTTAGCGCGATTAGCTCTTGACTAGAGATCTCACAAGGTTGCAGGTTGATGGCGACTCAGGATTTCTCCTGACTACCTACAGACTGAAACTTTAGACAAAACTTAATAAACTTACTTTACATCCCTTTTTTCTTCTTCTTTTAAGTCAGGTAATTTAAATGATATTTGCGTTTCGCTGATTTCGACATTCAATTCTTTGCTATCGGCTTTCCAAACAGCATCATTTTTTACACCTAAAAAGAGGCATAAAGTGATGCTAGCACGGGAAAAAAACTATAAATGTATTTATACATAGTGAAATAAAAGTAGCGTGCTGCGTAGGCAGTGTTGAAACAACAATCGAAATATAGTAAGGTTTGATATGCTGCCGAAATAGAAAACGTAGGAGTCTAACGTTTCGAGCGAAGGCCCTTCGTCAGAGGGCCTTCGCTCGAAACGTTAGACTCCTAGGGAAGCACGGGTGGCGTGCCTGTTAGCGCGCTGCCTCTCACCAAAAAGTTAAGCCCGGTTGGACGGGGTTAGTTCTTGGATGAGTGACCGCTTGGGAATCACCCCGTTATCGAGCTTTGAACTTATGTGAGTAGAGTTGTAGTTGATTCTCCTGTGCTTCGAGGGTTTTTCGCCGGGTTCTCCAGTTTTCCTCCCTCCATAAAATCAACACCTAACATCTTAGCTGTGATCCGTGGTCTGAACTGTGTCGTATGGCGGCTGCCTGGAGCGCATTTGATATGCCTCGACACAGCCACGTTGATCTGCTTCGTAATTCAGCCGCTGGCTGCGAGTAAGGATGATTAGCCCCCAGTCCTTTATCCTTATCCTCTGTTTCGGCAGTATATCAAACCTTACTATATTTCGATTATTTGTATATAGAACGTTCTTAAATTATTTAACCATAACAGGCATAAATATAAATCGCCATTCTCACCACATTGGCAGCACTATTAATACACAACAAAAAAACGTAAAATTCTAGTTTCTCTTAGTATTATGTTATTCTCTACGAGTGTCAAATTATTTCATAAATTTGAATAATATTTCGCCAGGCCAAGGCCAGGCCTGGAAAAGTGGGGGGACTAGGTGATAACATCACACTTTTGATGACGTCATAGAGTGGTTGCAATGAGAAAAATGCCTGGTACTGCGGCACTGAACGATATGAAAATCACTGCAGGGGCAGTTTCAGCTGGCAAATGGTAAGAAACTTTTTAAAATTTTATTAAATTGTTTGACGTCCCACACTTTTCAATCTTAGGAAACCCCCTCACAACTTTCTTAACCCCCCGACCCCCCCCAAATACCGACCCCCCCCCCCCCCCCCCAATACTTTCTTCTTTGTTTTAGGACAAATTGAGAAATTGACCTTGGCGAGAACTAGGATTCGTCCCAGTCGCCTCCCTGGCGACGCCCTTGCTCCACACGCCTAAAAACCCACTCCAGCATTTTTATGTTAAAACACAAGGAATTTATCCAACTAACAGTCAATCGGCCAGTCGCTCGATTATATAGTTGTAATATAAAATTTTATGTTATAAAAATGTTGATATAACGGTACCAATAACCACGTGTAACAAATAATTTATCGAGAGGACACGTTAGCTTATTGAAAATTATATAAGAGCGTATAAAAGTAGAGTGCTGCATGCGTTGGAAGTGTTTTGGATAGAGCAAAGACTGAAAAACTGTGGTAAAAAACCAACTGACGTTTCGAGCAGAGCCCTTCGGAATAAAATAGAACGAACCAGGACTTACAGTATGTGCCAAAATAATTACGTTGTTTATTAGGTTGAAAGTCATGGTCAATCAAATACACGGGAGATAAACAAACTAATGGGATGGTAAAATGTTATACAGTGTATCATTTGCCATTTTTACAGACGATCAGTAAACAGAATAAGGAGGAGAGGTTTATAGTTTTTAAAGGGCTTAATACTTAAGAGAGTACATCATTGGAAGTAAAGCAGCAGTGAAAAACAGAAATTTGAAAGGAAATAATAATGAACCTTGCTCACTGATACAAAAAATATTGAAAACAATTACAACAAAAACTTAGTAGAAACGTAAATAGAACAAGTTTGACAATAACACGTTTTTCTTGCCGTTTGCGGTTATCATTAATACTATGCACCTGAGATGGGAAGGATGACACAGACTTAATATTTGAAACCGAATAGATAAAGCCAGTGAAACGGCGGGCTACAGATTTCTCAACATCAAATTGTTTCTCACGAAGCAAATTGGGCAAACCTCTGTAAAAAGTGTCGTTCAGCGATATATATATATATATATTTCTAAAATTCATTAATAATTCATGAGGAAAACACAAAGAAAAATCATGAGCGTATCGGATCTATATATGTGATATAGACTCGCTCTAAGTTTCTCGCTGGTTTTTAACGGCTGAGATAAGCTTAATTTTCAAAATTACTACGCCAATGAACGTATGAAGTGATTCTTTTTAGAAGTCATTTAAAAACTTTGCAGTACGGGCTTTATCGGCTCTAAAACACTCGGCTATCGCCTCGTGTTTTATATCCGATAAAGCCCTCCTGCGCGGTTTATAAATATTACATATATATATAAATATATATATAAACAAATGGAGGTAGAACGACTCAACAAATTTGATTAGGCATATTTATTACTATTTAGTTTCGTACCACGAGATGTGGCACTCTTCAGATAAAACGGCCTATATATATATATATATATATATAGTAGATATATAAGTAGATATAAGTTCGTTCCTTTTGTTAAGAGAGCTTAATTCGGGGTGGCAAATAATGATAAATTTTTCGTAAAGGCAGAGATTGCATCGTTTAGTCCTATTGGAGTATGGTTGGCATTTCTTAGTGATTTTCCATCTTATTGAGTGTCGGGTGTTCGATTCTTTTAAAGACCAAATGTGTTTGCTCAGTTCTGTGGCGTGTTTCTGTTTTTCGTTTCGAAATGAGCTGGTGTGGTTTAGGTATCCTGTTTTAAATGTTCCCTCTGTTAAACCGACGTATAGGTTTCTTGCTCATTGTTGTCTTCATTCGTTACAGTCGCTTGGTAAACTATCCCCTTTGTTTGGCATTTCCCCTTGAGTGGGCAGTTGTTTTTTCTGGCGGCAGTTGCATTCGCTTTTTGGCGTTGTGTGTTGTTGGGTTTCCTTATTGTAATACCGCTCTGCTTCGGCATTGAGCACTCTACCCGTATGAGTATACTCGATACTAGTTATCAATACATTTATCTATTTCGCTCCTACATTGTTGAGCACTCTACAAACCGATATGGAACCTACAAACCTTGGATACTCCACGAAGAACATACCCATTGCGCAGCCTAAAGTATACTTGAGATGCTTGATTGAGAAGACAGAAATCATTTCTACAACGCGTGCGATGGAAAGCCTTCCATTTCCTGAAACCAACCGAACATCCTTCGACAAAAGAAACATTTGGATTTAAAACGACAAAGTCCCCGCCACCGATTGATGAATTACGCGAATTCGAAGAAAAGATGCTGACACTCGTCCAGAACATCGGTATTACAATAAGGAAGCCCAACAACACACAACGCCAAAAAGCGAATGCAACTGCCGCCAGAAAAACAACTGCCCACTCAAGGGGAAATGCAAAACAAGATACCTAAACCACGCTAGCTCATTTCGAAACGAAAAACAGAAACACGCCACAGAACTGAGCAAACACATTTGGTCTTTAAAAGAATCGAACACCCGACACTCAATAGGATGGAAAATCATTAAGAAATGCCAACAATACTCCAATAGGACTAAACGATGCAATCTCTGCCTTTACGAAAAATTTATCATTATTTGCCACCCCGAATTAAGCTCTCTTAACAAAAGGAACGAACTTATATCTACTTGTAGACATCGTAAGAAACACTTGCTATGTAATCAATAATTTTCCATACTTGCAACACGAACCAAGCACAATATACAAACAACATGACGTCACCTATCAACCAAACATCTCAAGTTTACTGAAATAACACACCAGAGGCAACATTCACCTGACGAGTGTGGCGAGCTTCGCGCTTGCCATACGAAACAAATTTGTTGTGAATAAAGTTCTTATGAAGTAACTCAAACTTGTGTTTTGATGTAATACCACCGCTCTGCTTCGGCATTGAGCACTCTACCCGTATGATTTTGTACTAGTTATCAACACATTTATCTATATACATATATTATCTATATATTGTTCCAAGCTACACTGATGAGCTGTAGTACAGCGAAGCACGTGTCTGTAGACTGTGTACGCTCCTTCACTTCGGTGTTGTTGATCACTCTGTGAAGTTGCCGTGGGTATACCTATTAGCGATAATGCAACGCTCACTACCTTTCTGGAAGTTTGAGCACTCTGGGCCCATGCGCACTTCACGCTATCTGAATGTACTTCACCAATGCTGTCCCACATGCGGTTGTCACCGACGATCGCATGTGTATAAGTAATTGATGAAATTCATTCAGATTGTTCCAAGCTACACTGATGAGCTGTAGTACAGCGAAACACGTGTCTGTAGATTGAACTATACACACACACACATATATATATCGAAATATAGTAACTTAGGTTAGATATACTGCCGAAACAGAGAACGTAGGAATCTAACGTTTCGAGCGAAGGCCCTTCGTCAGAGAGAAACGTTTCTCTCTGACGAAGGGCCTTCGCTCGAAACGTTAGATTCCTACGTTCTCTGTTTCGGCAGTATATCTAACCTAAGTTACTATATTTCGATTGTTGTTTCAACACTGCCTACGCAGCACGCTACTTTTATTTCACACACACACACATATATATATACATATATATATATATATATATATATATATAATTGAGTTTAATGCTGAGTCACTACTCTGAGTTTCACGCTTACGCGATCTTCAGGCAACTGACAGATTGTTCTACTTTACATTATATATTACATTGGTTACGTCATTAGTTTAGTTGGTGTTTTGTTACATGTCTGCATTTCGCAAAAAATTCAGTTCGTCTATTTAACCACGTAAAATCTTTCCGGCACGCGAAATATGCCAACGACACTGAGCTGTCCAAACACATTTGGAAGCTAAAACTGGGAAACCGAGACTATCATATCAAGTGGTTTATAATCAAGCATGTAGCGGCGTACAAACCAGGACAAAAACGATGTAACTTATGCCTAGAGGAAAAACTTCTACTGATGAAAGCAAAGAAGAAACACTTCTTAAATAGACGAACTGAATTTTTTTGCGAAATGCAGACATGTAACAAAACACCAACTAAACTAATGACGTAACCAATGTAATATATAATGTAAAGTAGAACGTGTAATCTGTCAGTTGCCTGAAGATCGCGTAAGCGTGAAACTCAGAGTAGTGACTCAGCATTAAACTCAATTATTCCGCTCTGCCTATAATGGTATTGAGCGCTCTTGAACCTTACGCCAACTTAGTGACCTTTATGTTACATACTGTTTTTGGTATATATATATATATATATATATATATATATATATATATATGATGAGCTGATGAGCTGTTGAACAGCGAAACACGTGTCTGTAGATTGAACTATGTACGCTCCTTCACTTCGGTGTTGTTGAGCACTCTGTGAAGTTGCCGTGGGTACCTATTAGCGATAATGCAACGCTCACTACCCTTGTGGAAGTTTGAGCACTCTGGGCCCATGCGCACTTCACGCTATCTGAATGTATTTCACCGATGCTGTCCCACATGCGGCTGTCACCGACGATCGCATGTGTATAAGTAATTGATGAGATTCATTCAGATTGTTCCAAGCTACACTGATGAGCTGTTGAACAGCGAAACACGTGTCTGTAGATTGAACTATATATATATATATATATATATATATATATATATATATATATATATATATAGTTATATAGTTCAATCTACAGACACGGTGTTTCGCTGTACAACAGCTCAACATATATATATCGGACATTTATCGCAAACATGATATATATACATGTTGGAGGACATGAAAAAGTAAATGACTGTGGTGGGATAAAGAAAAGCACACGTGTCAACAACTGCAAGAAATTGCTGGCACTTTGTACTAAAGAATTTGGAATTGTTTTTATTACGGCGAAAATTAAATATATCAAAGGATAATCGGTAAAAAATGGCTGACGTCTCAAGATCATTTTGCAAAATATGAAAATTATGATTAATAATATCTTTAACTTTGAAATTGAGTGGATAAAGAGTTAGGACTACAGGAATTTTATTGGTTGAAACTTCTTCCAAAGGGTTCAAGGATGTCTAAACGGAGGACACTAAAATTAAAAGCTTTTTCAACGACTAGATCTAAGGTTGGTAGGGTAACCAACGTTGAACAAAAAAATATAAGACGCGGCTTATATACAAGACGCCTTTTACATAAGACGCATACTGACTAATTTATACGGCTTTTGCAGGCGTTCTGTTTTAGGCGGTCTGTCTAAATCCCGGTCGTCTGCGGCGCAGGCTGGTCCTGTGTAAGCCGCGTCCTAGAACCTCTCGTATAAACGTCCCCTATATATCATTTCCATTGCTTTGGCTCCAGAATCTTGGTCTAGACGACCAAATAAAATGACAGAGAAGTAACATGTTTGAAACATCTCAATTCATATATACTCATATAATTTACACAACACTAGTGATTGTAGTGAACTAACTATACTGAGACTAGAACGTGAGACCCGTATTACGCTCGTTGCGTAAATTCATCAAGTGAGCAATAAACCGGAGCCAGAAAATTTGATTTTGCAAACATCTTAACATAGATGTACCATGAACATTCTGCCATCTCCATGTCATTCAGTTGTGTATGTTGTAAAATTTTGCCCAAATCCTAACACTTTGCACCTTTAATAGGTCATTGTATAGTGAGATTTTACAAACATCTTAACATAGCGGTGTCAAAAATGTAATCTTCTACGTCATTAAATTGTGTTTATTGTGAGATTTTGCACAAATCTTAACATAGAAGTACCAAACATTTTCCACTTTTACGTCATTGTATATTGTGAGATTTTGCACAAATCTTAACATAGCGGTGATAACGGTATAAAATATTTTGCCACCTATACACAGTTGTATATATGGATATTCTGAAACATGTTAACACAGGGGTAACAGAATTATGTTAACCATATTTTTTCTGGAAACTCCTGCAGTTTTGCGTTATATTATTGACAACTATTTCAAAATTTCAAATTTTTCTTTACTCAGAAAATATTTACTCAATCTGCAGACAAAAAAATTGAATATATTCTTCAAAAATACCATGTTTTCTAGTTGTTTTTAGACGGATTACTGGATATTCAATAAAATAGGGGTAATTAATGAGTGTTTGCATGGTGACATGCACATTGCAATAGAAGCGAGTATTTGTAGTAACACAACACGTTTATTATTTATTGCTAAAAATAATAAACGTGGTGTTATATACTCCAAATTCTCATTTCTATTAAAACAGGGCTAAATTTGTTAACGTCAACCCTTTCAGCTCGGAAGACGTGCATACACGTCGTTTTTAGTATTTTACTCTGGCTAACGTCAGACGATTTCACTTGTCAATAGGAAACCCCCATGGCATAAACTGAAAGGGTTAAAAACTGTTATTTTACAAAAGTGCTCAAGCCCTGGAAGCTGCAGTGTTTAGTTAGTAGTTAGTAAACTTACCACTTTGTTTCGTTGTTGTTAGTTTTTTTGAAAGTTCACCTCCTCCAACTGCTGTAAATGCTCGCACTGTAACTTCATACCTCACCCCAGGCTTCAAATTGGTGATAGTTTTAGATCTTCTGTCACTAGATACATTTTGGCATTCAGGTACATTGTTGGAGCAAACTCTGTAGTTTACAATTTTTCCATTTGTGTTAGTAGGTTTATTCCATGAAACCTTAATCGATGTAAATGACGGTGAAGCTTTGACATTCTTCGGCTTACCCGGTTCTATATCATAAGTTGAAAAGTATTGTTTTAAATACTGTGTGAGATTAGTATTTCTTAGTTCATTCAAGTTAGTTAGTCTGTCACTAGCTTAGTTCACGCTTAGTTACCGCCGTCAACTCTCGATAACTAACCTACATTTATAGTGTCAAATAACAAATGGTTGGGGACAATAAAAAATATGCATGCTTTTGTGTTAAGTAAGTTATTTGATTGCGCCACAGTATAAGTAACACCACAAACAAAATGTAAATAAGCGTCCATATGAGTCACGATTTAGGGGCATTTACTATTTTTAGACTGTTGTATTCTATTGTATGCTATTGTATTCTATTGTGTTGCCTCGTTCTTTGAAAACCTCGCTATCTATTGTCTACCCCTAAATCATGACTGGTTTGTAAGCGTCAGTCAGTCCACAATTTTGCTTTTGTAATCGCATATTATAAAAGGCCTAAAATCACTTAACTGGCTCAGTTTGCAGTTGTGTCAAGATAATCTATTTTTGAAAGATTCCATTGTGGTTCATCAATGCTTACATAATACTGTCCCTATAGTTATCACTACCTTGTATATATAAGGAGCTTCATAAAATGTATTACACTAATACACTAAATTATTACCACTATGCCCTCAAATAAAGCTCCTGGAAACGATACAATCCATACAAAAATCTTCAAAGATTGTTTATATTCAATAGTTCATCCGATTACATCAATAATTAATTCAAGCTTCCTCACTGGATCATTCCCTAGCCAATGGAAACAATCTGAGATCACTCCTATCCCTAAGAACGATGATTATGAAGAAGCCGAGAATAATCGTCCTATTTCCTTATTACCTGTCCTTTCTAAAGTTTGTGAGCGTGCAGTCCATAATCAATTTACAAGTTATCTTATCCAAAACGATAGATTTCCAACTAACCAAAGTGGAAATAGAAAACAACATTCAACCGAAACATTAGGCCTTGAAGTATCTGATTATATTTTGGATGCTGTAGATAAAAGACAAGTCACTGCTATGGTTCTGCTTAATTTCTCTAAAGCATTCAACAGTATTAGCCATTCCTTACTGTTGAGCAAATTGCAAAACTTTGGTGTCTCACCGAATGTCCTGCAATGGTTCGCAAGCTACCTTTCTCAACGCCAGCAACTGGTAAAACCCTTTCGACTTCTAGGATTGTGACCCATGGTGTGCCGCAGGGTTCAATTTTGGAACCGTTATTATTTAATTTATACATCCATGACCTCCATCTCACTCCATCCTGTGTGCATTGGCTCAGAGGTTGACTCTTTTGTTGACGATACGAAACTCTATATGGCACTTAAAGTTGCTGATCTCGCTGATGGTTTGAACTGTCTTACGAATGACCTGGTTGGTACACGTCAACTTCTGCAACAAAGGCCATCTGATCTTCACCTGTCATTCCTTGGAAAGGTCCTACGTCCAACAAAGTGTGTTAAAGACTTGGGAATCAAGCTCGACGAACATCTCTCTTATGATGACCATACTAGTAAAGTTGTCTCTGCATGTAACTTGGCATTGAAACAGATAAGTAGAGTAAAACACCTTTTTGACCAAAAAACTTTAGTTTTTATAATTCAATCACTAGTTTTTAGCAAACTTTTTTACTGTTCCACGGTGTGGTCAAACACATCTAATAAGAACATAGCAAGACTTCAACGTGTACAAAATTACGCAGCGCGAATTGTCACAAAAACACGTAAGTTTGATCATATTACGCCTGTTCTTAAACAATTAAAATGGATTCATGTAATGGATGTATTGTACATCCGATAAGCTGTAATGACATATAAATGTACTAATAACATATAGGTCCAAATTACCTCTGTTTAAAAGTAATGTCTTGTCAACTGAAAAAGCGTCATTATAAATTACGCAATGAGGGTTATTTACGCCCTCCTAAGTTCAGGACGACTACTGGACAACGCACATTTATCTATCGTGCATGTAAGATATGGAACTCTATGGAGGAACCACTGAGACAATGTCCAAATGTTTCAATTTTTAAAAACAAACTTAAGAATATGCTAGTTAACAGATTTATTTTAACTTAAGCACATTATTTTATTATAATCTGTATTTAGATTAGAGTTATATAACATTGTAATTTTCTGTACTAGGACTTGTTCAGGCCCTTTTTATTATGACTAACACTTGTAAATTATCACTGAAAAGCCCTTTTGGGATGTGTTAATAAATCTCTACTACTACGACTACGACTACGACTACCACTACCACTAAATGTATTACACTATGACCCCGTTTACACCAGAGCAAAAGTTTCCGGATTCGTAAATGTTTCCGGATTCACTTCGTACCGAGTATTCGGATTCGTTAGGCGTTTACACTACAACAGTATTCGCAGATTCGGCCCTTTACACTAAACTCGGAATTCCTTTAATTCAGTTAATATGTTGACCATGTTGGTTCCACCGCAACGGCAACCTCACATGACTACGAGCGGAAGAGCATCCGCATTCATCGGAATAACCGTTCACACTACGTATTGTCTCGGATTCAAAAGTATTCGGATGCGAAGTTTCTACATTTTTTTCCGGATTCGAAATCTCCGGATACGTGATCAAACCGGAAAGTTTTTATTCCGGATTCATTCTTTTGTGTGTAAACGGCAAAACGAATCCGGTACTGTACTAAAACGTTCCGGATTCGTCACGAATCCGAAAACTTTTGCTCTAGTGTAAACGGGGTCTATTACTCTAGTTTACACTAAAGCAAAAGTTTTCGGATTCGTAAATGTTTCAGGATTCACTTCGTACCGAGTATTCGGTTTCGTTAGGCGTCGGCTACACTACAACAATATTCGGATTCTGCCGTTTACACTACACCCGGAATTCCTTATGTTCGCCATGTTAGTTCCACCGCAAACTCATATATGACTGCATGTGAGCGGAAAAGTATCCGGATTCATGGGATTATGGGAATAACCGTTCACACTACGTATTGTTTCGGGTTCAAAAGTATTCGGATACGAAGTTTCTACTTTTTCCGGATCCGAAATCTCCGGATATGTGATCAAACAACCACGGGAAGTTTTTATTCCGGATTCATTCTTTTGTGCGTAAACGGCAAAACGAATCCGGTATCAAAACGTTTCGGATTCGTCACGAATCCGAAAACTTTTGCTTTAGTGTAAACGGGGTCTCAGGGAAGTGGTGTCGCCGTGTCGGAGAAACTCAGTTTATGATAGAAAACTTAATTGGTTTTCACTTTAACCCTTTACTGGTCACAGTTGCCTTTTGTCTACTTATTAATTTCACTCTGGCTAACGCCAGACGATTTTACTCGTCAAGGGGAGAGCTCCCGGAACTGGCCAATAAAGGGTTAAACACACTGTTGGTTAACCCTTTACTGGCCACAGTTGCTTTTTGTCTTAATTTTACTCTGGCTAACGCCACAGAAGTAGAACCATCCATTTCAAGCAACGACTAGCTATAATTTATCAACACTCTAAGATCTCCAAATATCACACGGCGGTCAGCAGTAGCTGCATGTATACTCGGTACTTGTGATAGGCTATATTAACTATGGTTGGCTAGAATTCTCCACAGTTTAATTATAATACTAATAATACATTCATTTACTTACTATCTTCACGAGTTGTTTCAGTTTTATTCGCACCAAGATCTCCAAATCCAATCGCTGTAGCAGCTTTAACGGCGACTTCATAGGGTGTAGCCTTCTTTAAACCACTTAAAGTCACCGTCGTATTGTCAGCACCATAGACTGTCTCGCTATTGCTACAAGAGGCAATACTTCCACTGCTTGCAATTTGATAACAGACAATATAACTGGTTATATTTCCATTTGCGTCGTCATGTGACAACTTAAACCATGTAACTTTTAGCTCAGTAGATGTCGGAGACGTTATTCTGTCAATAGTCGGTCCTTTAGCAGGCTCTACAAAGTGGTTCAAGAAACATAGCATTAAATATCAATAAAGCGAATCTACATTAACCTTAACTTCCCTTAACTTTTAGCTTAACTTCCCTGAAGATAACCTGATTGTATTGTAGAAATACTTTTGTTAAGATACTTTTGTTTATTGTTGATGTATATTGCTAAATTCAGCAAAACACTGCCCCACGACTGGTCATTAACTCTGACGAATGGCTTTAATTGCCAACGAAAACTATGAAAAACACTTCTGTCCTGAATGTATTCTTCTTTTCTATTAATTCAAAGCAGTAATTTTCTCAAAAAAGCTCCCTCTTGGCTTTCGCCAACTTGGTCACTTCAGCCGCCATCTTGGTTTTGCCCGGTTGAGCCGCCATTTTGGAGCTCCACAGTGGGGACATTATCGAAACAATGATCCTGTTGTGAGTCCGCAATCTGTACCTCCTATATCTATGACTAAAGTGTAAGGAATTGATTACCTGACGGATGAAAATCATAGGGCCTGGACCCTATATATTGCGATTCACAGTTACAACATCATCTAATTGATTCTATTTACGCAAAATTTTTACTAAACTATAAGCAATAGTTTTCGAAATGATTAAAACGGTCAGCTTAAGCCTCAAGGTCGGAGGTCAAGTTTCCAGATATTGGAAGCCTGACTCTGATTGGTCAACAATTGGAAAGGAATTTGCTGCTCGGGTAATAGATGACATACCACTACAGGACGTAAACCTTTTGAGAAAACTTCATCTGTTTTCCATATCCCAGACCCAACAAAACAAAACAACGTTGAAAAAACAACGAAATAAAATGCCCCAAACTCAGACAAATCTCTTCCTGACATGCTGACTCTCGTCGTGTCGTGTCTTTGGAAAAAACTTACAGATGGCTTATCACAAGTATTTTTGTCGTGATACTCGAATAATATAATGCACTTTCAGTATCCATGTTTATAATGTTTTCAAAGCGACCTTCCATTTCCAAGCGAACAGGCGTCAAACAGCCATATAAAACCAACAAGCGAGGAAAAACGATGAAGAATCTTAGTTAACTAAACACTGACAACACGCGGACAGCGTTTTAGCTTTTCTTCGTAAATGTATGTTAAAGTTTTGACTGTTTCGCCGTCCACAAAAAAGTTTATTACAAGCTTCGTGTCCCCACAGAATAGAGATAAATTGTGACTGAACTTTAGACTTGAATATCACGTGAATATAATTATTTCAATTACGCAACTTCCTATTACGCAACATAATTATGATAAAAAATAAATGTGTTATTTACATTGTTTTCTCGTGTTTGGATGTCCTGGTGAAACACTCGCTCTCGTTGTTCAAATATTACATGCAATATGAGTGGCAGAACTGTATGGGCATTTACAACGCGAGCCGATTTATTAAACTTACAAAATCGATTGAAATTTTATGTAAATCAGGACAAATTTGTATCTGATTTACAAGTTTACTGGCTTACAAATTTATTTTAATCGAATTAAACTGAATATAATTTTTTAAAAGACAACTTACCTGCTTCGGAGGTTTTGTTTGTTAATGTATTTCCAAGTGGTCCTACACGAATGGCATTCTTGGCTCTTACTCCAACTTCATATGTAGTTGCTTCATTCAAATCAGTCAACGTAAAAGTTAAAGTAGTACCATCAACTGATTTTACGTTTTGTGAGCACAAGTCTCCTCCTGCATTGGTATCCTTGTAACAAATTTCATAATTAGTAATCACACCATTAGCATCATCGGAAGATAATGCCTTCCACGTCGCTTTCAGTTGTTTCGAACTTTCAATAGTAAGACTAACCAATACGGGACCTTTAGATGGAGCTAGAGAGGAAAAAAAATATTTTAATTTTTGGATTTAGATTTTAACTTTCTTGCATAAAAAAGAGCTCTGTCTGTGATATTTTATTCTACGCTGTTAATATCCGTCAATCTTATTTCGCTGGGGCATCCTTAGCTGTTTCCAGTAGAGAAACTATGCATTCTAACAATGGCACACAATATATTCTCTTTAGGCAAACCCTTACAACAAAATTTAGCAAAAATTAAGAAAAACAGGAAGAAATCAGGAGTGCTTGAGAGAATAAGAAATTGAGCATGCTTCAACATGCATGAACTAAACCCAGACAACCTTCACAATTAACCATACTGCTCCACGTTACAGCAATAACTCTCATTTAATTTAATTTCATGTCCTTTCAGTTTAAACGACACCTTACCTGCTTCGGGTGTTTTGTTTGTTAATGTATTTCCAAGTGGTCCTGCACTAATGGAATTCTTGGCTCTTACTCCAACTTCATATGTAGTTGCTTCATTCAAACCAGTCAACGTAAAAGTTAAAGTAGTAACATCAACTGATCTTACGTTTTGTGAGCACAAATCTCCTCCTGCATTGCTATCGTTGTAACAAATTTCATAATTAGTAATCACACCATTAGCATCATCGGAAGATAATGCCTTCCACGTCGCTTTCAGTTGTTTTGAACTTTCAATAGTAAGACTAACCAATTCGGGACCTTTGGATGGGACTAGAGAAAAAAGATTAACGACTAAATTCAATTTTAAAAGTGGATTTAGATTTTAACTTCCTTGCTGTAGAAATGTGTAATTTATGCATAATTAAATAAACGCATGATCATGACGTAACAATAATTAACGTAAACTATAAAGTTGATATGAAAAACGATGAAGTAATGAACTGAGTGGAAGGAGTCATAATATTGCGAGTATAGTATCTTGGAGTGTAGTATCTTCGGCGTCTGATCATTTATTAAAACATTTTAATAAATTAGAGTTCCCGACTGTAGCGGTCAGAGATTACCACCGTGCTGAGATTGTATATCGATTTGTGTAATTTCCTTATTAGCTAGCCGTATTTTGGGGTTGGGTTTTGTGGTACCAGGGGAAAACGGGGGTGGGAGTGGGCGGGGGACAGTATTTATGGCTTGCGAAAAAACTAAGGGTATTTTTGTTCCGTCCATATGTTTGTTTGTTTTGGAAAACCAATCACATTCACAGTTAGTTTTAAAGATGAAAAAGCGTTCCCGAGGAAATGACAGATATTTAATTAAACGCGTTCGGAGTTTTAATCCCCGAGCCCGGGCGAACTGTCGAAAGCCCAAAACCCGGGGAGAGCCCGAGCCCGAGCCCGGGCGTAAGGCCGAAGGCCCGGAGCCCAGTGAGGGTGCTAATCTCGACATGCGTGGACACCAATTACACGCGAAAGTACACACGAAATGAAAAACTCAAAGTAATTCTGAAACCTGTTTATATATCTGTTTGTAACAAATCCGCAACTTGCGCAGTTCGGATAGCAGGGTACTGGTAACTAATCTGTTAAATTATTTAAATTATTCAAATTTACGTGACCAAATTATCAGTTCGGTTGGATTACGAAATCGTTTTTAATGGATCATGATCTGGAAAAAATCTTTGCCAGAAAAAAATGGCTTACAAGTAAAACAACACTATGGAAAAAGACCCCAAGAAAGAAGGCTAAGACGAGAAGAGGCAACAATCAATACGACTTAAAACCACTGAAAAAAGCCTGAAAGAACAAGGATGTGTCCTGAAGCTGTTCAAAGCCAATAAAGAACTCAATGCAATCATAGTTAATAGAAACATGGTTTGGAAGCTCAACAAAAGTCATTGTTGTATGTTTTTGTTCAGGTTAATGGAAATGTGTGCACTTTCACGGTTACTGAACATATTGTGTTTTCTGTATAATGAAGCAATCATCCAATAGCAACGCTTGGGTTGAATCGCTCAACCGTACTGTTTAAATATTAATAAACCTAAAACAAAGGATTTGTGCACCTTCGTGTACCTTTCAACATGAATCGTAGCTTGATTGTTGACCGCTTTGAAGTTTGCCGGGTTTCCAAACCATGTTTAGAATAACTATGATGCAATGCATGGCATATTCTAACTCAAGAAAGAACAATGAAGAAATTTTGAAACAAACGGCTTTTTAGATCTTGAAGAGAACTGAATGATGATACTTGCCATTTTTTGTCAACAGAGAAACTAAAACGCCGCGAGTAAAAAGACAATCTGAAAAAAAATCTGAAAAGAGTAGATTGTATTGGCAGTGTTTGTGGCGACAAAAGCAGAGGAACGTACGTTTAACGGTAGGAGATTCGTATTTACCGGTTTAGCCGAGTTAAAACAGAATAAATTTTGAAAATGAAAATCAATATAAATAATACCTTGTCTATAGTCGTCTATACTTGTCTTTAGACGCTAGGACGTGGCATTGTGTCTTTTCTTGGCTACTATTATCTATTTTTGAATGCCAATTTGTCATTTGGTTTATCTCGGTTTTTTGGGGTGTTTTTTTTGTACTTTCAGTATCACAGTGTGTAAATACACGACTACAAATGAATTTTGCTAATTTTCTGGGGTGTTTTTCTACATTTTCAAGTGAAACTTTGCTCGTTAGTTCATCCCAGAAATCCGAGTATACTGGACTGTTTCTCCCTTTGTATTTAAAAATTTTCAGGCTGCTGATTTTACTATTGCGTTGGAAAATCATTTTGAAAACCTCCATATATAAAACAGAATATTTTTACAACCAGAGCGGATTAAATTTAGGTTTTCCTTTAAGGTTCAACTTTGGAATTTGTATCTTAAAACATTTGATAACAAGATTTAACGGGTGTGCGTGTTCATATTAATACGAAAAGGAAAATAAATTGAGCGGAGCCAGGGAGGGCATTCACAAAAATGCATATAAAGCGAGCGAGGGGCTGTTGCGTTCATGCATTTCTAGTATCGGCATACGTGAAATTAGACACGAGTTAAAAAATTAAGGAATCGAACAATTTTCTGAAGTCCAACAAGTCCACAACTTGCGCGGTTTGGATGGCAGGGTACTGGTAACAAGCAAGCAAGCAAGCGTAATTAAGAAAAACCGCAAATAAGCGTGATTAACTCTTTCCTGTCCGAATTGGTCTTTAGTATTTTATTCTGGCTAACGCCAGACGATTTTATTCACCTCTGGGTAAGCCCTCGGACAGGAATAAGTTAAGCAACCTAATAACATTTGAATTGCAAAAGCATTTGTCAACGATTTTTTGTTGCTTTTGTTTTCTTGGCGAGACAAAAAACTTTGGCTAATCATCCTAACTTGTAGCCAGTGGCTGAGTTGGCGAGTTGCGAAGGACGCAGATCAACATGGCCGTGTCGAAGGCATATCAAAAGCGCTCCAAGCAGTCACCGTACGACACAGTTCACATCACGGATGACGAATTACAGCTAAGATGTACGTGTTAAATATACATAACATGTAAGTATACATAGTACAATAATACTTAACTGTACACACTATAGAAAATCAAATTTTCAAGCTTTAACATAGGGAGCCCAGGCTATCAGCTAGAACTTGCAATAACAAGTTGTGTTAATCAGTTGTAAAATAATGTTTATTTTAAAATCGCGAAAACAATTTAAAAAAAAACCCAAAAAGTTCGCTTACTATATCTAGTGTTGCCAATCACTTCTGTCTTACTCCTTTAATAATTCTAAATAGAAATTTAAAATTTCGGGATCCTCTCGGATTCTCTCCAGCCAGAAATAATAATGGAATGGTGCACACTTGGAACCTGGTTTTGCACGACCGATTCACAAAAGAAGGCAAAGAATCGACCTTAACGGACTCTCCGCGCACTAAAACTTTACTTGAGCGAAGACAGAAGATTTCCCCTCTCAGGTAATTTTCTTTCACAATACGTCTTTTGGGTGCCTGTGCGCTTTTCACACATTTTCATGCATTGCTTCTCAATTTTCTCTATATTTTTTCTGTGTTTCATAACCAAATTTAATGCGCGATAGTCACGTGTACGCATTGCGTGCCTATTTTTTTTAAAAGACACAGAGGATAATGCGTTTTCATCATAACAAATATTAAGAGAAGAGATGAATATGCTAGCTCGGATATGAAAATCGAGTGTAAATGTTCTTCGAGCTATTTTACTCAGAAAAATTTTCTGAGTTCCCAAGTGGGACTCAAACCCACAACCTTCTGATCGCCGGTGAGACGCTCTAACCATTGAGCTACTGGGACTCAGATGATTTGAACGTAGGTTGAGTTCGATGTATGACATTATACACTGCTATGTGCAAGTATGATGATATATGTCAATGTCGTAATGCATGTTAAGAGAAGAGATGAATATGCTAGCTCGGATATGAGAATTGAGACTAGATATTCTTCGAGCTATTTTAACTTACAAAGAATTAATCAATGTATTGATCTTCCTGGCAACAATTGACCAACTTGAGTTCACAATTTCAACAGCGACCGCTAACGTGAAAGCGAAGGCTGCGTTCGATGTCCAAGGTTCTGGTATCACGACGTTTGCAAAATACTACATTCAAATAGTTTAGAGAGTTTACAAGATATTGTGAAAAGTTTGGTGAAGGAAAATAGCTAGATTAGCTGAGAAGGAAAATCCTCTGTCTACGGTAAAGTAATCCCCCTCTTTTGTCATGCGGTCGTGCGAAACCAGGTTCCAAATGCCCACCCTTCCATTATTTCCGACTGAAGAGAATCCGGAAAGACTCCGAAATTTTCTCCAAAATTAGAATAAAAAAAAGATAGAAAAGCAAGATTAGAAAAGTAAGACAGAAAATTAGATTGGCAACAATAGATATAGTATAAGCAAACTTTTTCTACCGTGTTTATACAATAAATAACATTATATCAAGCATATATCAAGCAGATAGCTTGAGCTTCCTGTAATCTTGTAAAAATCCACGAACGCCATTTAAAAACATTTATAAATTCAAGAGTGCGTAGGCAGTAAAGAGTAAAGTGAAAATGTGGTAAACTGTCGAAGATTTTAGTAACGGAAAACTGATGTTTCGACCGGAGCCCTTCATCAGAGTGAAATGTGATGAATATAAAACAATTATACCATGAGAATCTTACGAATCTTAGCTCAAGTTTTTCTGAGCTATACGTTGAAAAAACCAGCCAGTTTCATCTGCAATAGTTTAAGAAAACTACGCCGCCATTTTGTTTTTCACTACTCGCTGTATATGAGCTGATATACAGTTAGTAATGCAGCCAATCAGATTGCAAGATAGCTCATATACCTCATATACCATTAGTAGCTATATTATATATATATATATATATCCTTAAGGATGACGTAGATAAAAATAGACATTCAAATGTAGGAGGGTGAACAAACTAATTATGAATGCAAAGTTGTAAAATATTATAAAAAATAGCAAATACTTAACACTTTCGCATTCATCAATTACAGTAGTTTGTTTACCCTCCCAGATTTGATTATTTTTATCTACGTCACCATTTAGGATTTTTGGATATATAAGCCCTCGATACATAAGGGCTCCGCTAGAAACGTCAGTTTTCCGTAACTAAATACTTCGGCTGTTTACCACATTTTCATTTATAAATCAAGGGCCCGATTACATGGAGATTTTCAGTCCGGCTGAAAATTCCATCCCGGGCTGAAATTTTTTCCATGTAATCGCTACGTTCGTATTACATAGAGAATAATACATGGATGTGCGGAAATATGAAATTTATTTCGAGCGTTGACCAGGATATCCCACGAGTGAGCGAAGCGAACGAGTGACATATCCTATTCAACACGAGAAATAAATTTCATATTTCCAAGCATCCATGTATTGTTCTGTTTATTATATAAAAAAATTGTCCTATTGCCTTGCAAAAATTGCATTAAACTATAATGCTGATTCAGCGATAATCGTCACATGTGCGATTATCATAAATAATCGCACATGTGAGATTATCACTTTTATTAGTGGCGGAAAAATCAATCCAAAACTCATTAATAATTCATGAAGAAAACACAAAGGAAATCGGTACCGTGTCGGTGGTTTGAATATCGGAGGAAGAAATTACATAAATTAAGCAAACTTTCATCTTGATTTTCTCTTAAAATACTGATTTGTTTGAGATGCTATATCAAACACTCGGAGGAGTGTTTCATCAGGATATCCAAACACCTCGAAGTTTGTTAAAAAATCTCGGCTTCGCCTCGGTTTTCAACAAACGTCTCAGTGTTTGGATATTCTGATGAAACACGCCTCCTCGTGTTTGATATATTACATAAAACACTCTATTTTATATAATAAAAGGGTTTAATAAGAAGACTGCGTTGAAATTTCAGCCCAGGCAGAAAATCTCCATGTAATCGGTCCCTAAGATTTTCCTTGGAATCTATATATTAGAACAGTAAATCTGTGATTGTACAGTTGTTGTAGTTGTGGTCGTATTTGTATTTCATTTGTAATTTATTTTCATTTAAATTAAATTAAATTAAATTAAATTAAATTAAATTAAATTAAATTAAATTAAATTAAATTAAATTAAATAATATTTAAAAGACAACTTACCTGCTTCGGAGGTTTTGTTTGTTAATGTATTTCCAAGTGGTCCTACATCAATAGCATTCTTGGCTCTTACTCCAACTTTATATGTAGTTGCTTCATTCAAACCAGTCAACGTAAAAGTTAAAGTAGTGCCATCAACTGCTGTTACGTTTTGTGAGCACAAGTCTCCTCCTGCATTGCTATCGTTGTAACAAATTTCATATTTAGTAATCACACCATTAGCATCATCGGAAGATAATGCCTTCCACGTCGCTTTCAGTTGTTTTGAACTTTCAATAGTAAGACTAACCAATACGGGACCTTTGGATGGAGCTAGAGAGAAAAAACAATAACTTTAATTTTTGGATTTAGATTTTAACTTTCTTGCATCAGCTGTTAATATCCGTCAATCTTATTTCGCTGCATGGGGCGTCCTTACCACAAAAAAATGTCAATAAACTATAACGATTATATAATTGTTTCCAGTAAAACAACAACTATGCATTCTAACTATGGCACACAATTTATTCTCCTCAGGTCAGCCCTTGGGACAAGAAAAAAATTAAAAACATCAAGGAATTAAGCGTGCTTGAGAGAAGAAGGAATTGAGAATGCATGCACGCATTTCATTTCCAACAACCAAACTACTAATCACTAAACTCAGACCTTTATTTAAGCTCACTTCCCGTTTCTTAAAAAGTGCAACTATTGTACTAATGAACTTAAGACACAGCAACAATCTATTTCGACAGACGGCAAAATAACAGCTTTGCAGTAATATAACAGACAAAATTTGAAGGTTTGAATACGTAAAGCAACCAATGTAGCAAGAAACCAATAGGGTGGTTGTGGGTCTGCTTGTGTGCTAATAATATAATACCAAGAAATAGCTAATAAGTGTGACGGCTAACAATATTCTTAACCCTGCAAACAAATTCCAAAATTGGCCAATTTTATTGATAGCAAGATTTCAACGTATCCTATACAAAATATGTTGTTACTTACATTATATTTAATATTTAACATTATAAAACAGGTGGCTATACTAATTTTCCTAGAGAAGCGCCAAAAACGAAAACACTGATGTGTAAAAATATAACAAGTAAATATTTTGATATCAGATTTGGACTGTTTTGCATCCCAACTATTTGAACAATCACTCCCAATCAATGCCAGAAAAATAGTACTATTTAATACTAAATGGTGGTATTCTATTTTTCATTTGCTTCTTTATAGCAATAATTAGTGCACCAGAAATACATTAACGCAATAGTCCCTCGCTTTACTGTTTACGGTTTAATTTAATCAATTTAGTATTACATTGGATGAGGCAATGTAAATTGTATATCTCTCTCTAGAGTCTAAATCACGTTTATTAAAATTGGAACTAACAGAGGTAGTTAACTTTTTGCTTCAAACAACGAAATTAGTGAGTAATTGAACTGGGATCTTGTTTAACCGCGTACTAGATTTAGGCCTGGGAAATAGCGATCGAAACAAATTAAAATGTAGTTTTAAAACATTTTGAAGGTTAATCTTGTTCACGGTATCCTAGATAACAAAAGAATAGTTTAAGAAAACAAACACACAAAAAATTAGAACGAAATTAACAAAACAACGAGAACGGGAAGTTTTTGTGTACCTGCCGGGTATCGAACTCGTGTGTGCGTACTTTTGTTTGCCACAGTCCGGCGATCAACCTACTGAGCTACCGAAGCTGTCAATCACGTTTGTTGTCCAAAATATAGTACATAAATGTTTACAAATGCCACTTACAGTTGTTTAGATCTAGATTTCCCGGTATGTTTTTGCTAAAAAGTCAAGTATTTTGAAACCTTTTTCGTCAATTCAAAAGAAACCAAAAAACAATCCAAGACCACGAGCCACCATCTTCAATGAGTGTTTGCCTGTTTATCACGAAGTGTTTATGCCACAGTCATAAATAATTAAAGATATAAAAGAAGATATAAAGTCCTACTGTATATTAAAAGGCAGGAAGAAGCAAAGAATATTGTCAACTGAATGTTAATATTAAAACAAACGAGTAAAACAACGAACTCCCAACGGTAATTAAAGTTAAACATATACTGTTTATCGGGCTTTTGTCTTCAACAATTGATAGCCAGAGACAAAATAAAAACACACTGAATTACACTAACATGATACAAACGGCGAATCTAATACGTCCATGATTCGGGAACTTTTGGCTTTATTTTCTTCGAAGGTTAAGTTTTCCTTTGTTTTTATTCTTGGTTTTTTTTTTGTTTTTATTTTTTGTTTTTATTTTTTTGTTTTTTATTTTTTTTTTTCGGGTATTTTTCTGCTCAACACTTTAATAACAGCTCATCTTTATGCGCTAAAATGTTTTCTGGTCTTAAGTAAACGTTGAATTGTTTCTGCTCTTTTGAAGCGGCTTTCTCTCAAATAAAAAACAGTGGGGATATTAAATGACGGTTTATTTTGCTGTCATCATTTGAAATAGTTCAACTGATCATCCACAAAGGCACAAATCAATTTTGTTGTTACCAGTCCCCCAACAATTGTTACCTGGCAACATGAACACGCTACTATACATAGAAATGTATAAATATTCAAATCGCTCAAATATTCTCCCTATATCGCTTTTTACACGCGTGTAAAATGGATTCCACGCGTGTCGAGATTAGCACCCTCACCGGGCTTCGGGCCTTTCGGCCCTATACGCCCGGGATCGGGGATAAATATTAAACAGATAAACGCGACAACCTGGTTGAAATACCGCGTTACAGTAATAACTTTATACCTTTATTTCATCCAAACAACTTCAACATGAATAATTTAAACAAATTTAAAACTGAACTTGTAGAACCGGTTAAGTCGCTGGATCAACTACAAACCTAGTAAACTAATTCCTCAATCGCAAAACCTAACAACTTAGACTGAAAGCCAGCCGCCGATCTCATCTCGAATAAAGCGCGCACTCGGTGAAACCAAATTTGGCTCAGCCACCATGATCGAATGGCGGAAGTTTATCTAAGGTAAAACAGATGTCTCTCACTAGTTCCTACACCTAAGAGCTACAGTAGAGCAACAAAACTTGCAATGTATGGTTCAAACCACAGAAAACCACAGCAATTGTTGAAGAAACTATTAGGAAAGCCCACAGATAATTTATCACAAGTCACAACACACGTCACAATAATACAAGTGGTAAATGTTTTGTCTGTCACAAGCTAAAGTATGGTATTACTTATTGCCAAGTCTTTAAGAAGAAATCAATTACAGACAAAGCAACTTTGTACCTACTCAGAATCTTTGTTTCAACTGCTTAAAAGGCGGACATACTGCAGTTAAGCAATATTCATCTTCATACAGTTGCCAAAAGTGTGGTAAGAAAAACCATACTCTCTTTCATCCTGATGTGGAATCTCCTGTGGAAACCCCAATCATACCACCACCACCTGGCATATCACCATTCACACCACCACCCTTAATTCAATTAGTATTTCCAACCATACCACTATACACTAAATGAAAATCAAAGAATACCTAACCCACCATTAGACCCTGCCTAATTGTAATGTGTTCCTATATTGTTATATGGAAATATTTTCTATTTGCACATTTTTGTCTATGTGCAAATAAAAAAATTTATTATTAAATAAAAAAATAATTAATTAATAATAATTAATTAATTAATTATTAATTATTAATAATTAATTAATTTATTTTTTATTTATTATTTATTATTATTATTTTTTTTTTTACAAAATTTGTATTGCAAGTACTTAATAATTATCGTAATTCCTTTTTCTTTCGACAATTACTATCATTTTTTGTATTATTTTTTGTATTACAATTAGCTTGTACCTATTTTAAGTTTAAATATTTAAGGTTTTCCCCTTTTATATACTTGTAATGCAATACAAAAATGGTACTAAATTGTCGTGTCGTGTCGTGCCGTGCCGTGCATGCCTTGCCTTTTCTTGTGTTGTCTACCCAGAACACAGCTATTTTCAGCACAATGGTATTTAAAGTGGTAGCGTTTGCATGATTTGCCTATGAGATGTAGTTAATTAAAGTGATATGATTGTATGAGATAATCTCGGACGTACCTTTGATGTAAGCGTATATCGTTGCTGTAGCAGTTGTTGTATCGTCAGCAACGTTAGGTTCGGTGTTTTTTGAAAATGTTGCGTTTGATGAAATCTGGGATGCAGTTGCTTTTGTAAAACACAAAAGGCTCCTCAGTAGCAACAACAGTTTGTTCACTCGAGGCAAATTCCTGGTCTTCTTTCGTTGTCTTTCTCCTGTACTTACTTTCGTTGTAAGGCGTTAGGTATGTCGCAAATAAGTTGCGTTCTTCTCGTCAGTGTTTTGATGGTAGTTGCTTTGTGTGAAGTACAGAATTGTAAGATGATTGGGCTACATTAGTCTGTCAGTATGTGGTGTTTGTTTTCTGTAAACAGTCGTTTGTAGTCTGTTATTGTTACGAGTTACCAAACAATCTAGGAAAGAAAGTGCTCCATTCTCTTCGATTTCTTTGGTAAATTGTATGTCACAGTTTTGTTTGTTGATGTGATCGTAAAAATCGTCAATGTCGTTCTCGTGTAGTGCACTAATAATGGTGTCGTCAACGTAGCGAAACCAGAAAGGTATATTGTCTGTCGATAGGTGGCAGCCTGTTCCTCTATTGCATCACGATTTCAGCAACCACAACAGAGACTGGTGATCCCATTGCCGTACCGTGTAGTTGTTTGTAGTGTTTGTCGTTATACTGAAAGTAGGTAGAGGTATAGATAAGGTGCAAGTAGTTCCATAATGTCATCTATATAGGTATGGGTGTGCAAAGTGCAGTTTCTGTGCAGTCAAGCGCTAGTTGAAGTGGAATATATAGAGAATAATACATGGATGTGCGGAAATATGAAATTTATTTCGAGTGTTGACCAGGATATCTCACGAGTGAGCGAAGCGAACGAGTAACATATCCTGTTCAACACGAGAAATAAATTTCATATTTCCAAGCATCCATGTATTGTTCTGTTTATTATATAAAAAAATTGTCCTATTGCCTTGCAAAAATTGCATTAAACTACAATGCTGATTCAGCGATAATCGTCACATGTGCGATTATCATAAATAATCGCACATGTGAGATTATCACTTTTATTAGTGGCGGGGAAATCAATAAAACACTCTATTTTATATAATAATAAGAGATTATTAACCGAGAACGAGGTCTGTACGGGAAAATATCAGACCGACGTCCTGACAGTACGGACCGAGCCGCAAGGCGAGGTTCGTACAAAAAAGACCGAGGTCTGATATTTTCCCGTACAAACCGAGTAAACGAGGTTAATAAAGCGTTTATTATATGGCTATTTCAAGTTTTTCGATAATTATTGTATCAAACTTAGTGTGAAAACCTTAGAAATTCACGCGAGACGGACCGTGGTCCGGATACGCATTTTTACGGACCGTGCGTTGACCAATCAGAACTCGGGATATTACAAAGCCATATAATGAAACTACTTATTGACCAAGCGTGAGGTCGGTACTAGTGAAATATCGGACCGACGTTTTTTTAATCAAGTTGGTGTCGCCTTATCACACAATAAAATTAAAAATAGTTATATTGCGCTGTTAGCGCTGTTAGCTTTGTTAGGTTTATTTGTTTGTCAATTCACTCAGTTGCAATCAATATTCAAAGGCTCTCGAGATCAATCGAAGTATACTGGTTTCAAACCTAAGCTGGCATAGGTACTGCAAAGCTTTTGTATTAATAGCCATTGTTAAAATAGCGGTTTTAAGGACACATTTCAATGCACCATCATGCATTTCAAAACGAATATCCACGCCCAGCCACCATGTTTAAACAGGGGGGTCAGTGATCCCACCAATATAATACACAATTGCACAATCACATAAAATCACAATCTTATAGAGATAAAAAATAGATGGCTGTAGGGTAGTATCACTAACATGATAAGCCCATGAATATTTCTTGAACTCTTTCAAGATAACAAGACCAAACGCAGATACATGTACGCCCAAGCGTACCTATTTTTATATCTTTCGGCTCTGAGCGGCCGGACATGTAACCTGAGTGTCAGGCATTATTTTCGTCTTCCGCTAAAAGAAGCAAGTGGGTGAGGCAGGCGGGCGGGCGAGAAGACGAGAAATAAAGCCTGATACAATTCTTTACCTGGCCGCTTTCCGCTCCCAAATGAATTTTTTGAATCTCCAATCGACGCAGCTTTAATCGCACAATCCAGCCGCTCCAAGTTTGAAATTCGCTGTTTCCTTAAATATTCAAGCGGACTCACGACTACAATCCAGAATTGTTTCGAAGTAATTCCTTCATGAGTTTGCTTATACGTCTCTTAACTCTCTCTGTAGACGGTTGAGAGAAGTTGGTACATTAAATTGCCATAACCAGTACGGAGTAGAGCTAGCACATCCTCATTAAACAGGACGTTTTCTATACATTCGCACTGTTCTTTCTTTATATTTTTTTTATTTAAACTTTTCTAAACATCGTCTGTAACATCGTTGACTCGCTAGATTCGTTGGATGCTTTGTTAATTATAGAAATCATAATTCATAATTAAATGCACACAAACCAATCAGAATAGAGCATTTCGTTTTTTTGTCTAATGGACCAATCAGACAGGTAATACATGCGGCCAGGTAAAGAATTGTATATCAGGCCCTCTTTCCGTTCCTCCGCCTGCAAGTTTCTATTCATTTATTTATTTATTTATTTAATTAATTAATTATTTATTTATTTATTTATTTATTTACAAGCTTTGCCAAAAATGGCAGGGAAGTCCCACAGAGCTTGTGGCTCCATTACGGGATCCCCAAAATACAAAATTAATATGAAAAACATTAAAGTGCCTATGCAATGGTTGGGGATTTTACATATTTAGGATATTTGGAACCTTCTGAGAAGATTCGTAATATATCTTCCTTTTCTAAAATTTCATCTTCATGGACTTTTTCGCTGTTAAAGTTGACGGAAGTGACGTCAAAGGAGGAATCTGCAAAGTGGTTTCATATAGACAAATTCCTCTTTTGACGTCACTTCCGTCAACTTTAACAGCAAAAAAGTCCACGAAGATGAAATTTTAGAAAAGGAAGATATATTACAAATCTTCTCAGAAGGTTCCAAATATCCTAAATATGTAAAATCCCCAACCATTGCATAGGCACTTTAAAGCATAAATATAAATAGTAACTTCTAACCTAAGACTCGTGAATACATAAATTAACAGCACATTTTAACAAGAAGACCGGACAGAGGACGGCAAGAGTGACATTTTACACATACGGTTTTAAAAGTTTGTGGAGTTTCAACATTGTATACGTGTTCGGTTGCGTGCTGGTAGTATTCTAACAGTTTAGATTTAAATTGATTAATAGAGAGGTTGACATTTCGCAAATGTGATGGCAAGGAGTTGAAAATTCTCGGTGCTCTACAATAAAAGCTGTTCTGAAAAGTTAGAGTGTTTACTTTAGGAATATTTAAAATAATTTCATTTTTTTGGTTAGAGCGCCTGGTTACACGGTTAGTTTCCCGCCTCGCTCGGGAAGGGGAAAGCGGGCCTGACTCTGTAAGGTTAGCGGATACGGGAAATATCCGACGGGTTATGAACCAATCACATTGCAGGATTTCCATATTCAGACCTCTCAGCGCCACTGCCATATAATAATGGTAAACAGTGATTCCTACATTAAAAGACACAAGTCTATATTCGTTAGGTATTTGTACAGTTTTTAAGGCGTCATAAAAGTTTCGGCGGATTGTAGTCTGTATTGTGATATGTTCGTTAGTGGTTGCAGTATTGTTGTTAAGTACTTGGAAAGTTCGTATCTAGGAGACCCACAAAATGAAACCATGGGTCGCATAGGTATTATTGGTTTGTGAAGTTTTGATAGTCCATACAGTTTCGGTGGTCGTGCTATCGAACATCTAAGCCATTAATAGTGAAATAAACAATCGAAATATAGTATAAGGTCAGATATACTGCCGAAACAGAGAACGTAGTAGTCTGTCTCATTGAGTAAATTTTGTTGTTAAGTTTGCCTTGAAGTGGTGGCGTAGGGTCTCGTTTAAACGAATCGCATCGCATGACTGGCGTTGGCGTGTTTGTTGAAATTGGGTTCTAGGGTGGTTCCCAGGGCCGTCCCGGTTTCAGCCGAGGTCATCCAATCAGCATAGAGAACACCGCTGCCAAACATTTTGCGCATGCGCGACGTCCAAGCTCGTCCTCAAAAAAAAGAGCGGGAAAACACTGAAATATTTGGACTGGTCCGAGAGTCCGACACAAAAGTTAAAAATATAAGCATACTACCAAAAGATAAGGTAAGTAATTTGTGTATGGCTTCTTTGTCAATATTGTAACATATTCTGAAATTACCCACAAATTTAAAACACAAATGAATAGTCGAGTCTTACTTAGTCTTCACTGTCTGGTTGTTGTCGCCACGGCTAGTTCCCACTTCTCTTGCAATGTTTACTCAAGCGAATTCACGCATGCGCAAACGTTTGGCAGCGGTGTTAGCATAGAGTGGATGTGTCGTCAGAAGATCCCATCAGGACATCATCACTGCATCTGGACTTCGCCCTCATTCGATCACAAGATCTCAGCGAGTTCACGCCCCCCCCCCCCCCCCCCCCCCCCCAAACCCGTACTCTTTTTGTTCTCTAACCTCTCTCCTAGTAAACTCCTGGTTGTCACTTTCCCGTGATAGGTCAATTATGTTATGGCTGCAGCGTCTGATTTTCCCACGCTGCGTTACGCCACCGCGTTGTTTTCCTTTATACCTGACGCACCTAGTTCGTCTCAGGTCCTACGACTGCCGCCGCTCAGATAGCTTACATTGTGTCCCATTCGTGTGTGATGTCTCGCTTGTTTCTGCTGTTCCTTAGATTGTATGTCGCAGTAATGCCTAATTATAATTTTGCCTCTCCCTGGATAACTGCCAGGTGATACTTCTTGGATTATTTGTCTCCTACTCACCTGTTGCGTCTCAGATTATTTACAGCCGCCCCACGCCCGCACCTGATGGGTCTCAGGTTCTATGCCGCACCTGATGTGTTTCAGGTTATATAATACAACCGCCGCACCTGATGGGTCTCAGCTTATTTTTTTTTTACACCGCTGTACCAGATGTGTTTCAGGTGTCATGATTGTCTCTCCAGTTGCTGTCGTAATGCATGTTCAGGACAGTACAATAATTCTTAGCTTATTCCTTTAACCGCTCCCTGGATAACTGCCAGGTGACATTTCTTCCCTTTTTTGCGTGATATATGTAATGGTGTCGCAGCTGATGTGTTTTGTTTCATTATGTACTTTGTAATTTGATGTGGCTTTCTGTTGCTGGATAACAGCCAGCTGATTTTATCTAATTCTTTGCTTGGTGTACTTTTGCGTGTTCTTGTCGCTTTCACATGTTTATTAATTAAATTGACTCGTGCGTGCATATATGGGGCAGGTGCCAACACCTCTCTTGTGTAGAGAAGGTGCTTTGCTTTTTCCTTATTCTTAGACCGTCAATATCGGAGAACCTAAGCTTTGAAGTTTAGCCGCTTGCCAGATTCTGCTTCATTCAGATTGGTGCATTCCGGTTAGTATATATTTTGGGTAAGGCTGGAGCTGGTATTTGTTTGTGGTAAGTACATATATGTAATTTTCTCCACTGTGTCAGTGTGATTGTAGCACCAGGCTAGCTTCTAGGAGAGGGTGATTTTCGGCTAAAAAGAATTAGGTGGCTCCCTGTAGGACTTAGTCTGTCTCAGCTCACCTTCGAGGCAAATACTTCGCCACGGTACTACACCCTCCAAAGTAACAGTACATATATATATATGCATTTATGGCTGTCGATACGGATGTGTTACCCAGAGCTACGCTAAGAATATGGTTAGTCGCCAACTTCATATACTACGTTTCTAGAACTCAAGACATCAAGGTTAAGTAATTCGTAATTTGTTTGTCGTTAACTATAGCTTGCCCATTTTGTCATAGTAATCAGCTTTATCCATAACAACAGTTACCCGTCCTTTGTCTGCTGCATGGTAGTATAACAGTGTTCTTGTCGTGTTTTAGTCGTTCAAGTGCTCGTCGTTCGTCTCTCGTTAAGTTTTTGTCACGTATTGAGGCAGATTGAACAGTGGAAGCTACCCCACAGCTTCTAATTTCGTCTTTGGTGGTTTCGGATAAATCTCTTTGATAAGCTAACGCATGCAGCCTCGACACTGGATACAATTGTCTCAGCAGGTTACGTCTTGGTGCTACACAGAGTGTTTAAGCCCATACCACAGTACTTGTGTTCCTGTTTCGTCTAAAGAACGGGAAGTTATATATAATACACGAGAAGGAGTGTTTGATCTGATATCAAACACGGAGAAGTGTGTTGAAAAACCGAGGCGAAGCCGAGGTTATTTAACACACTTCGAGGTGTTTTGATATTTTATCAAACACAACTTTCAAGTGTACAATATAGCTTCTCAAATGAATCAGTATTTTAAGAGAAATTTGAGGTTAAAGTTGGCTTAATTTATGCAAGTGTAATTTACTAGGTACTCCGTACTGATTTCCTTTGTTTTTTATCTTATCACGTTCAAGTGTTCTCAGTCGATTATGCTGGTCCTATTTACATTAAAGGTGATGGGAAAAAAAGACCGACCAACGTATAAGAAGGCTCATGTGTCCATATTTGTCCGCTAACAAACTAAATCCTACCATATAGAACAGGTTTCTCGTTTAACAGCAGAAGCATTTGTCGCAGCACTACGTCAATACACCTTTTCGATAATTACGTCACGCAGCATGAAAATGAGGCTCCCAGGCCAAGTTTCACAATTTTGATTATCATAGTAATCCCGCCATATTTGTTTATGGAAGACGGCTAATAACGTCCAAACTATATATAGTAGAAATACATCGTGTACGTATGTTGTTAGGCATTTCATATACTTTCATTTGATGTATATTTTAAGTTTCTGTGTCGTGTGTAACTTTTTAAAATGTCCAAAATGTTCGCACCATTGCTCGTCAAGTAATAAATATGATATGGACTTCTCACAACTGTTGTAACATTTCGAATACCGTTTTTAAAATATTTAACGTACAACTTTGAAATGTATATCAAACAGAAGATACTGTAAATGCTATTTGTGGTAGAACTTTCAAGTTTCTAGCTTAAGGGAAGTATTTAAAAATGGGAAAACTTACTATTATCTTGGTCTGATGGATGAATTGTTAAGTTTGTTTTGTTTACAACTCAGACCAAGATAATAGTACGTTTTCCCATCGGTTTTAAAATACTTTCTCTTAAACTAGAAACTTGAAAGTTGTACCGCAAATAGCATTTTACAGTATCTTCTGTTTGATATATGTTTCAAAGTTGTGCGTTATGTATTTTAAAAACAATATCCGAAATTCTACAACAGTTGTGGGAATCCATTATTATTACTTGACGAGCAATATATGGTGCGAACATTTTGGACATTTTAAAAAGTTACACACAACACAGAAATGCCTAACAACATACGTACACGATGTATTTCTACCAAAAAAATTTTGGACGTTATTAGCCATCTTCTTCCATAAACAAATATGGCGGGATTACTATGATCATCAAATTTGTGAAACTTGGCCTGGGGGCCTCGTTTTCATGCAGCGTGACGTAATTATCGAAAAAGTGTACTCAGTGACGAAAGTTATTTCTTGACCAATACCAGTACAAGCGAATAAGTTAGTTGTTTAGTCAAAAATTTGTCGGAAAATTACAGTTTGAAACGTCTGACAAGCTTGAGAGAACGTGCAATGGAGCTTTGTCGTCAAACAAGAAAAGAATGCCCAACTGGAAGACTTGTCTGACGAATATCTCGGCAATCTCGACTTAAAGCAGAAGTTAAGCTAGCTGTCGACATTATCAAACTGGTAAGGTATTGGCACTAGTCAGGGGAACATACACAAACAGACAGAGATGACAGAGATGTTTAGCCAATTGAATTCAAATGTTGAGGAAGTTGAAATCAGTGAAGAAGCTTGAGATGGAAGAGACGCAAAAATTATATCTTTGGAAACAGAAATTTCAACCCTAAAAGGACAATCCAAAGCTAAATATCAGCGACTTAACGAAGAATTAAGGGGAAATGTTTTCGAACTCGGTATTCTTAAGAGCAAGATGAAAATTACGGGAGAAAATATTGGTAAAGATACCTCGACCGTATATTAAGAGCAATTACCATCAAGATGAAAGAAATACTAGTACACAGAAATCCTCAAGGGAACCAACAGCTGTAAACTTGAGTACAGATGAAAATCGTTCGAAACGCAGAATAGTGTTTGATCAAGTGGAAAATACCACAGAGCCTGAATGTGAAGAAGGCAATCTCCCAGGAGGTTCTGTGGGGACAATTACAGTAAACACTTAATTGTACAGTGGAGGCTTTAACGTATTCAAAAACAGAACCACGAAAAGAGACACAAATAAGAACGAAAACAATGAGTTGATTTGTTGGCGTTGAAAAACAAACGATAAAGCATATATTTCTCGGAGGCGTGAAAGGTGTCAGTGCAGAAAGAATCGCAGAGTACGTGAGAAAAAGAAACATCAATCCAACTTTCGTCTGCTTGATGCAAAGCAAAAGGCGAGGAACAATATCTGTCCGTATAAACGTCATCGCAAAGGAATTCAATATTGCGAAGGAGACAGCTTTCTGGCCCGAAGGTGTACACGCAAGACCGAGGTTATATCGTTGACCAAATGGCAAAACTTATCCCAGAAAGACTAACAACTGCCGAGTTGCCACACACGCACAGATCGACAACGAAAAGTAATTCAATTTGACTAAGCTAAAAATCGGGCGAATAAATATTTGCACTTTGAAAAACAAGACGGATGAAGTAAAAAATAATGCTTGAAAATTTATATATTGGCAGTTTGCGAGACACATGCACCTTGGCAGCAAACACAATAAGTGACAAACAAATACAAGTCGAAGGCTATCGAAGGCTGTTCGACGAGATCGTGCAGACGGCAGAAAAGGAGGAGGATGTGAAACAATTAGAACAGCCAAACGTAGAATTGGTTGAGAGTAATAACCAAATCAAGTTCTGTGGTAATAGGATCACTTTATCGACCTCCAAACAATACCACTTTCTTTGAAGATATAATAACACGCTTAGAGAGAGCTTTGTATAAATATAAGAATTTAGTCCTGGTTGGTGATTTTAATATAAATTTTTGCAAAACAGCACAAAGACATGATATCAGCATACAAGGAAAATTTCTATCACTCGCCCAATTCGACTGTTCTGTCGTAAATAAAGATTTCACAAGGGTAACGCGAACGACAGAAACAATGATCGACCTTATAATAACCAACAAGTCTGAACTTGTAGAAAATATTACGACAGTAAACATCGGAATTTCAGACCATAATCTGGTGTACTTTTCCATGGATCTGAAACCAAGGAAAGAGCCTCCCAAAATAATAACCACAAGAACTCACAAGAACATTGACACAGAAAAATTCAGATTGGATTTACAGAATGCCCCTTAGTCCACCTGTGATATTCTTGAAGATGTTGATGACAAATACTCCAGTATGGACAGACATACTCAAGGGAATATACGATGAACATACACCAAAGCATAAAATTAAGCTTCGAAGACAAACCTTGCCGTGTATAAGTGGTACACTAAGGCCGTTTACACTAGAGGAAAAGTATCCGGATTCACATTGTTTTTCATCCTCATGGGAATAAAAAACAATGTGAATCCGGATATTTTTGCTCTAGTCTACTGTAAACGTTGTCTAAGGCACAAGATGAACATGCACGAGATACAAGGCGATGCAGAAAGGTAAGAAAGAAAAGAACAATACAGAACTGATAGCTAAGAAAGGCAAAATCAAATTATTTCGCGGAACTGGCATGAAAAGACCAGAAAGTAAATACCAGGAAATATTGGAAAATTTTTAATAAAACTAGTGGAAAAGAATCAAACATGAATTCGTGCCATAGATAGATAGATAGAAAAACTTTATTTAAACACGCTGACCCCGTCAAACGAAGCTGATTTCCACAAGAGGCGTGTACAAAAGAAGTATACAGATATAGAATTTAAAAGCTATTTACAAAAATATATAAGATATATAGTATTAAATTAACTAACTTAATTAACTAGTATAGTAATCTATTTACAGGTACATCTATAATTGCATTAGTTATCAATGTGAGTAGCGATTTTCTTTCGAAAGGAAGAAAGTGATTTGCTTTCTCTAATTTCTTTTGGAATAGAATTCCAAAGGTATGCTCCATCATACATAAAACTTTTTTTCATATTATTAGTACGCGGTTGCGGTAAACAAAGACTACTTGAAATGTTCCGAAGATTATAGTTTGTCATCTCACCTTTATATGTGAAAAGATTAGTGAGTGACTTAGGACCCATTTTATTTAATAATTTGTACATGATTTTTGCTTTAGCTTTCTTCCTTTCTGCTTTAAGTGGCTTCCAGCCCAATGCTTGCAGAGCAACAGAGTGATCTGTGTCATTGCTCATATTCATGATAATTCGAGCAGCTCTATTTTGGAGTTTTTGGAGTCTTTTTGATTGTGTTTCACCGAACACATCCCATACTTCACAGCAGTAATCGAAGTATGGGCGAACAATTGCATTATAAACAGAAAGAAGTGTTTGCTTATCAGCAACTTCTTTTAGACGTCGAAGAGCCGAGATTCCGGATGTTATTTTCTTGCAAATATTCTCAGTGTTACTCTTCCAAGATAAATGCTGGTCAATTTTCACTCCAAGAGTTTTGGATTCATAAACTGGTTCAACTGATTCGTTTTCAATTTTAACATTTAGTTGCAAATTTGAAATATTTTTAATGAGTTGTTTTGAACCAATTAACATAAACTCAGTCTTAGCTGCGTTTAGGCTACGTTTATTGGCGATTAACCATTTTCTAAGATTTTCCAAATCAGAATTCACTGCGGCTTCAAGATCAGTAATAGAGTCTCCAAAAGCAGTCAGGTTAGTGTCGTCAGCAAACATCCTAGGTTTTGTTTTATATAGGCATTGAGGCAAATCATTAATATATAATAGAAAAAATAGTGGCCCTAAAATAGAGCCTTGTGGTACGCCACATTTGATCAATTTCTCTGATGAAATAGATCCTTGTATTTGGCATTTCTGGCTTCTATTTGAGAGATAAGATTTGAGAAAAGATACAGCTTGCCCTTTTACTCCATAGAGCTCTAGTTTTCTCAATAGAATTTGATGATCAACAGTATCAAATGCTTTTTCAAGTCAATTAAGACTACTAAGTTAAACATTTTCCGGTCTAAATTCATATACCAGTCATTTGTACAGTCCAGTAATGCTGTAGCTGTAGAGTGAAAGTTTCGAAAACCAAATTGACAATCACTTAGAAGTCCAAATTTGGTTAAATAATTATACAGTTGATCATACATAATTCGTTCCATAATTTTGCTAATGGCTGGCAAAACTGAAATTGGTCTGTAGTTTCCTGGCACGTTTCGTTGACCATTTTTATAGAGAGGTATTACTCTAGCCATTTTCCATTCATCAGGGAAAGAGGATAAAGTAATTGCCTGATTGAAAATGTATGTCAATGAATCTGATATTGCAGGTGCAGCTAATTTAATAATTTTACAAGAAATCTTATCAACGCCTGTGGCTTTATTGCTAGAAAGACCATGCAACAGATGGTAGACATTCCTGACAGTGACCGGCTGGAATGCAGTGAATTCTGATTTAGCATTCTCGACATATGTTTCAAAGTCGAAATTTGAAGTATCAATTTTGCTAGCTAGATTAGGGCCAATATTTGAAAAATAATCATTAAAGCCCTCTGCAATATCTTTGGCATTTGTCAAGCTATTTTCACCTAGTTTTAACTCATTTACCACTGTTGGTTTGCTTTGTCTATCTAATACATTGTTTATAGTTTTCCACGCCTCTTTAGGATTGCATTTTTGACCAGCAATTTCCGTGGAGTAATAATCTTTTTTAGCATTTCTTAGCTGTATATTGACTTTGTTTCTTGTTGTTTTATAATTTAACCAGTCTATTTCTAGGTTTGTAATAATGGCTTTTCTTTTTAGTCTGTCCCTTGTGTTTATAAGTTACTTTATAGCACTTGTAATCCAAGGAACTTTTTTTGTTCTAATCTTTTTGTGTTGAAGTGGTGCATGTTTATCTAAGACCTCTAAGAATAATTTCTTCCAAATTTCCCACATAGCGTTTGGATCTTCAGCGAAAAAATACACATTTTCCCAGGGTTGTCGCATAAGATTCTCCACAAATTTTTGATGATCAAATTTTTTCATATTTCTAATCTCAACTTTGTTTTCTTGTTTTTTAATAACAGAAATTTTCCTTATTGCAAACACTAAACTATGGTCGCTTATTCCGGTATGGATAACACCAGAATCAGAAATTTTCTCTGTTGTATTAGTAACTATATGATCGATGAGGCTGGAGGTTGTCATAGTTACTCGAGTAGCTTCATCGATCAATTGTGATAATTGATACAACTCATACAATGACTTTATTCTCTTTGTTGGAATGTTGGAATCTTTATCTGTTTTAAGCATATCACAGTTTAGATCACCCAGAATATAAATTTCTTTATTTTCATCATCAATAGCTTTGATTAATTTTTCAAAATGATCAAAGAATTCAGATGATGCATTTGGTGGTCTATAAACTGTTGTAACAAGAAATGGTCTGCTATGTGGCTTAATAACTTCTACACAAACAGCCTCTAGTTCAGAGGGAATCAGATCCTGTCTTATAATGTAGTTGATGGAGCTACGTAAGTAGATACAAACTCCACCCCCATTTCTTGCTCTATCTTTTCTAATTATATCATAATCGTTAAGGTGAATCATACTATCAGTTATACTCGAATCGAGGCGCGTCTCACTGAAAGCAATAAGATCAATGAATTTGTTTGACATTGAATACCTTATTTCATCAATTTTTTTGGGCAGACTAACAATGTTAAGAAAAGCCATTTTAAAACCTCTTTCGTTTGGAATGGAGTTAAGGCTAGTGAAAAAATCGCTACTCACATTGTTTGAGTTTGCTACTCACATTTGCTTGACTCACATCAAATCAGACAGCGGAACACTGGTCAGAAATGACAGAGAAAAGGCAAACATACTAAACAAACATTTTGCATCTATAGGAGAAAAGTTGGCAAGTTGCTTAAATAACCAACATCCCCCGACAGTGAATTTGATAGACAGAATATCCCCGACTATAATGGAAATAGCAATAGATGATAAGAGCGTTACAGAGAACCTGGCTAAACTTAATATACACAAAGCTACAGGACCAGATGATCTGCCACCAATTCTGCTAAGAGCCGCAAAAGATGAAATTGCGCGACCACTGACATGCATGCAGCTATTTATCAGACAAGTGCAAAGACAGTTACCCTACCTAATGTGTGGAAGGTCGCAAGAATTGCAGCCGCACAGAAAAAAGATGACGAGACTGAAAGGATAATTATAGACCACTATCAATGTTGCGCATCACAAGTAAACTAATGGAGAAGGAGATACGCAAAACCATAGTTAACCATACAACCACGTATTCAAGTCTTCTAAACCGGAATCAGTGGGCATACAGGAAGAACATGCAGTTCAACAGAGTTACTGTTGTTACACAGGACTGAGACATGGAGAAAAGCTGTGGATAGAAAGAGAGTAGTGGGAGTCGTCTTTATAGATTTCAGGAAAGCCTTCGACGCTGTTCCACATCATCAACTGATACTAAAATTACAGCGAGCAGGGATCTCAGGAGATCTGCTGTTGTGGATTAGAGACTACCTTAGACTGAACCAAAGGCAACTCACCAGAATGGGTTCATGCGAATCGGAAATGGAGAACGTTGGTTATGGAGTGCCACAAGGATCCGTTTTAGGGCCTCTATTATTCGCATTATTTTGCGATGATTTGCCAGACTCTGCACGAAGCGACGATGAAGAAACAGAAATGTATGCGGACGACACAACTTCAACTTGTATTGGCGAGACGGTGGATCAAGTGGTCCTCAAACTGAACGAAGCCTCCGGTCTTGTGAATGATTGGTGTCAAAGAAATGGATTGACAGTCCACCAAGCAAAAACTGAAGCTATGTTCATAAAGCGTGGAAACTTTGTAGGTCCTTTACCGCCAGTGTGGCTAAATGGAAGCTTGATGAAGTGGGTAAAGAAATCAAAGTCATTGGGAATGACTTTGGATGATAAACTAAAATTGAGAGAACACACAGAGAACGTTAAGCTTGCCTTCGCCAGGAATTTGAACCTACTAAAATCAATTAATTTTGTTCCAAAACACATGCTAGTGGACTTCTACTGGAAGGTAATTTTCCCCGCCGTAACGTACTGTATTCTCGTTTGGGAACGCTGCAATAAAACACAATTTAACACCTTGGAAAGGATGCATGTAAGAGCTGCACGTATAATCTACAGGTTGAACTGGGACTTACCCAGTGAAGATGTGATACTCAAAACCCGTGAAAACACTAAGCAACATATACAAACACAGGCTATTGAGTACATTTCATAAATGTTGTAATGGCGTGGTACCAGACCAACTCCGTCAGAACATAATTAGAATGAAACACAGCAATTTAAGAGGAGGAGAAAAGATGGTTATTCCAAGACCAGAAACTAATGTCTTACACAAATCAGTGTTCGTTTAGGGGTGCAGCTTTGTGGAATAAATTACCGGACAGCATTAGAAATAAACTGGAAGTTTCTATCGCAAGTGAAGTGCTGCCTCAAATATGACAAAAACCTTTAGCCTACTCCACAGGAAAATCTGTACAATCTGTGACCAATGTGACACCCCCCTTGCACACTCCACCCAAGATTGCCCACTCCACCCGAGTTTACCCACTCCACCCGAGTTTGGCCACACCACCCAAGATTGCCCACTCCACCCGAGTTTGCCCACTCCACCCGAGTTTGCCCACTCCACCCAAGTTTGCCCACTCCACCCGAGGTTGCCCACTCCACCCATATCGTTTGGACGTGTTGGGTCTGGACGACAAGCCTGAACATGACCAACAGGCTGTGCATGCAGAATTTCGTGAGTAATTGGTACGAGGTCCAGAGGGATGGTATGAAACGGGCTTACTTTGGAAAGGGAGCCCTCCTCTAACAAGCAACAAGGCTGGAAGCCTACGCCGGCTGACACAACTCCGAAACAAGCTTCAACGGATAGACAAAACAGAGGTGTATGCTGAGGTGATCGAGCAGCAAAAGTCAGAAGGGATAGTGGAGACTGGAATGGAACCACCAACAGGGAAAGAATTCTATACCCCTCATAAACCTGTGGTACGAATGAAATCGGAATCAACCAAGCTACGTGTTGTCTACGATGCGTCAGCCCGTGAAACCCCACAAGCACCAAGCCTGAATGATTGCTAATACGCTGGCCTTCCACTTCAGAATCGCCTATGGAATGTGCTGGTGCGCATGCACTTCCATCCAGGAAATATTAAACAGGCGTTTCTTCAAGTTCGAATCAAGAAAGAAGAGAGACATGCCCTTAGATTCCATTGGAAACCTATCAAACAGTCCAAGGTAGAAACATTGAAATTCACCCTAGCATTGTTTGGTCTGGTATATTCACTGGGCCTTCGGACACCTATGAATGTCAAAGGAAGGACCATTTATAGAGAGGCTTGCAAGGCAAAGATACCGTGGGATGCGCCGTTATCCAAACCACTGGCTGCAGAATACAGTTGATGGGTGAGAGAGTTGCCAAAAACAGTCACTGTTCCAAGGACTTTGACAACCCCACACATTTTGGGATGCAAGTGCCGAAGGAGTTTGTGCGACTGTCTACGCAATTGTGAAGCAAAGTGCAGGTATTAACGTGGGATTAGTCGCTGCCCGAGCAAGATTAGCCAAGCAAGATTTGACAATCCCGCGTCTAGAACTCGTTACCGCTCATATGCATGGCAATGAATTTAGTAACAAATGTACGAAAGCGCTCGACGAAATGCCTGTCAAGAGATGCTAGCGCTCCAGTGGCTAAAAGGCGGAGGAGAATTCAAACAATTCGTTGCAAATCGAGTGAGAAAAATCAAAGCCCACCCAGATATCATCTGGCGTCATGTCCAACCCAGGACAACCCTGCAGATTTGGGAAGTAGGGGAGGAAGAATCACCGAGAACAAACTGTGGTGGAACGGACCTTCGTGGCTCACTAACCAAGATGAGTGGCCTCAAGATATTGTGACGATCGCAACTCGTGAAAGTGAAACAGAGGCCAAGGCAACAAGAGAAGTTTTCAACGCTGCCATAGAATCGACCGACCGACTTGAGAAGATTTTGGCAATTTGAAGGCATGGTTGGTTTGGTAAAATCCGCCCTGTACAAGTCTATTGGAAACGGCTGCCTTAGTTGGAGAAAACTTCAGGATGTACTTTTGGACATTGAGGTAACTTTGAACAACCGACCTCTTGAGTACCAAGAAGACGACGTCCAGATGACAACATTGACACGAAACAGTTTACAGTTTGTTGGATCTACTCCTCTTCCTGATTTAGAACCCCATCATCAAGTCGATTCAGATTTACGCAAGCGGCCAAAGTACTTAAAGAGATGCAAAGATCACATGTGGAACAGGTGGACCAAGGAATATTTACGGACCTTGCGCGAACGACACAATCTGAAACATGATACGAAGCCATTTAGCTGTGGGGGACGTACGCGTGATGCAGCAGTCGCCGCTCGGCTACGTGTCCAAGAGCTGCCAAGCGATGATAAAACCATTGAATGATGCATAGACAGAACTATCGTAAGACTCTTGTTTACATTTTACGTTTTACAAGTTACGACAACATTGAAGCACTCAGTTTCCTTTGAAAACATTTATCTCTGAAAGAGCTATATGGGGGGAGAGTGTCGGGAACTGTTTCTATTTTCGTGATGATTATGTTAATGTAAGCTATAATTAACTTTAATATATTCATAATTATTTTTGGACGAGTAAAAGTACTGGAACGAGAGGATGGTGAGCTCGAGACAATCAGTTGGGGAAGTGAAAACAACAGGGAAGTTTTTTGAAGTGAACCGTGAATAACTTGTGAATTTTGTGAACCTTTAATAAATAATAACACCCTTGTGAAGAGTTTGAGATTTGGAGGCGAATTTCCGACATCATTCTCATACACAATATATATACAATAGTTTTAATACCCCCATTTTTATATCGTAATATTTTATACTTGAATAGTAGTTAGTTTTAATGTACACGACCACATCAGCAATGTGCTGCGTTAATTTTCTAAATCGTGTTTAAATAAATGCTATTGATTGATTAATTGATTGATTAATTGATTGATTGATTGATTGATTGATTGATTGATTGATTGATTGATTGATTGAAAGTCTAACCAAACCCGGACAAGTTAGTAAGAGCAGTAACACTTAAAACCAAGCAAGGAACATGTGTCAATTATTAAAGTCTGTTATTACACTACCAAAAAAACAACAAACGGACGTCAAGTATCAATTTTGTATTGGGTATTAAACTTTGTACACGCATCTTAACTTTTGTTGTTAAGTCTAGACCGGCGGAATGGACACGCCCTAAGCATTACGTAATAGATACTCTGTCATGCGCAGTAATTTCTAGAGTTCTAGCCTTGCTTGTAATCATGTCTCGAGGCACGGATTATCGTAATTTGAAATAAAGTGTAAAAAATCAGCAAAAACATCATTCTTGCACCGAGTAAACGCCTGATCAGGTGATTTGTTAATGTTAATTAGATTTAAAGTGGTTCTCTGATGAAAATATTGTGTGCAATGTTTTTGCACAATCCTAAAGATGTCATGGTAGTTAGCAATCGTGCAAAGTTTCATTTCAAAATTCGTTGAAGAAAAGGTGATATTTTACGTGGGAAGTTTGTATTTTGGAGTGCCGCTATTCAGGGGCGGATCTAGGGGTCGTCAAACCAGTCACGCGACTAACGAAAAAATTGCGGAGTTAAATAGTTAATTAATTAAAATTCGAATGATAGTCCAGTTATCTATTTTCAACCAGCGGCACCATAGTAGTCCAGTTATCAAGTTTCATGCTGCGGCTGAGTTTCTGTAAAGTAATATTATCAAGTCAACGAACAGCGGACTTACGCGTGAGTTTTGACCGATCTGAGTCAGATTCTAGCCATCTGATTGGTCAATATGCTCATCTCCATGGAGATCAGCAATTTTGACCGATCTGTGGGGAGTTCTGACCGATTTAGGAATCAGGGGCTCGTATACAAGCTATCTGATTGGCTAATTCAAAAAATATTCGTATTCTTATTGGTCACATTTTTTGACCGATCTTGACCGATTCGCAGCGTGGGATATGTTGTTGCTGTATACACTCAAGGGCTGACGAATACAGTCTTTCTGATCGCTGCTTGGCCACTGAGGTTCATTTCGAAGTCCCACGTTAGAATAGAAAGAATTTAAACAGCAATGTCTTGTAGTATTTACGATACTGTTCAGTCCGCGTTTGCGGGAAACGATAAAAAATGTCTACAAGAAATTTATGCTGATCTGATGAAGCGAATCGACGCTTCGCCGAAGAGTTCTGTTGAAGAGCTTTTGAGTGCGATAAACAGCACGAACTTCTGCCTCAGTAGAAATTTTGGTGCCGAGAGTTTAATCCCGAAGTGTGTTCAAGATCAAAAGAACAAGTCCTGTACTGCTATAAGGTAAATTAAACATATTTTGTCTTGTTTTAGAATGTCTATTAACAGAACAAGCTGTGCGCCGATTTTAATATTTAGGCTTGTATATGTAAATAATCTCGATGGAATTTACCCAAATTAGCATATTTTTGCGGTCAAAAGTTATTAATATCTAAATCATATTAATGCATTACAAAAGCAGCATTATATCAATTAATATCAGCTAAAGATTTCGACTTAGGTATCCATTATTCTATATATTAATTCACCAAACAAAATAAGTGGCATTGTATATTTGTATTTAGTCTATTTTGTTAGGCTATCAATAGACCGACAGCATGGTCTGGTGTAATACGATCATAACCTGCCAGGCTGCCAAAATTGCATGTCGGAATCACGAGTTTGTCATAATTATATTATGGTATTAGCTATGTGTTCCTAGACATGCTGATGAGCCCTGATATGGGGCGAAACAGCCGCTTTTTTTTTAGGGGGGGGGGGGGCGTTATTATGATGAATCATACAACCCTCCCCCTGAGTGTTGACAACTAAAATTTTGACTAACTATGAAAATTCCTGGATCCGTCCCTGCCGCTATTAAAGTGGCCGAGCTTGAGAAGAATGTGTTGAGGAGGCTTATGACATCAATCATAGCCTCAAAAACAACAATGACCCTTTTGTTGACAACAACCATGATCTTTTGTTCTTGTTGAGTCTATGACGTCATAAGTTCTTCCCAACTCATTCTTCTCAAACACAGCCAATTTAATGGCGGCGCTTCAAAATTCAAACTTCACACGTAAAATACAAATGACACTTTGCACAATTACCAATTATATCTTTAGGATTATGCAGAAACATTACCAACAATAAATTAAATTTAATTATATTTAAAACACAGCTTACCTGCTTCGGAGGTTTTATTTGTTATTGTATTTCCAAGAGGTCCTACACCATTAGCATTCTTGGCTCTTACTCCAACTTTATATGTAGTTGCTTCATTCAGATCAGTCAACGTAAAAGTTAAAGTAGTACCATCAACTGATTCTACGTGTTGTGAGCACAAGTCTCCTCTTGCATTGCTATCGTTGTAACAAATTTCATATTTAGTGATCACACCATTAGCATCATCCAAAGATAATGCCTTCCACGTCGCCTTCAGTTGTTTTGAATTTTCAATAGTAAGACTAACCAATACGGGACCTGCGGATGGAGCTAGAGAGAAAAAAACATAAATTTTTAATTTTTGGATTTAGATTTTAACTTTCTTGCATCAAAAAAGTGTCTGATATTTTGTTAATATCAGTCAACCTTATTTCGCTGGGGCGTCCTTACCACAAAAAATGTCAATAAACTATAACGATTAATTGTTTCCAGTAAAAAAAACACTATGCAATCTACAGGTAAAGTACGTCAAGTGTTCCTTCTTTGAGTTACAAATTGGTTTGCAATTTTGATTGACATCCTTTGCAAATTTGAATGAGTTCCTTGCAAATCTCCAAAGATATTCGCAATGTTCCTATTTGGTAACGACGTTCCTATAACTTCCTGTTAAAAGCTCGTAACTTACTTCCTGTTTTGTGTAGTACTGTTTTTACTATGTTTATACTTAGAAAAGGTTGCTCAAAAATATAGACAGAACGTAGATCGTCAAACTTGAAGATAGAAAACAGCAATAGCTGATACAGATCCAGAGAACATTCCGAAATCCTCCGCAAGAACGTCAACAACATATTCGCTGTTCGGGATGCAATGCAGCATATAATTGCCAAGATGGCATCAATAAAGTCTGAATTAGCTCGGCTTCAAAACCCCTCACAGAGAAACCATAAGGCCATCTGAGAGGACACCGCCACAATCACGTCAAAGGCAAAGCCCACTTGGCGGAGTCAGACAACGAGACAAGTAATCTCGGCACATCTTGGCGAAGAACGTAATATGTTGGACTCGCCCGACGACGACGTAATAAGCGGCAAAGCTAAGGCTTGATACCAGAATAAACTCGTTGCTTGTCAACAGAGAAAAAAGGTAGGATAAAGCCAAGTCGGGATCCTTGTTGGGTACAATAGCCCACGACTTAAAGGTCAAAGTCAACAAACTGGGAATGGTGTTCCTGTATCGACGACCCGAATATAGAACGAGGCTCAAAACTCCAGCCTCAGTACGATCTTACGACTCGAAAAAACAAAAGACACATAGCGCTTTGTTAGCTTGCGTGACGGCCATGTGCCCATGTTGAAAGTCGCCGACCTTATTTATTTATTTTATTTATTTACAAATCTTTACACACGGTAACCACATCAATCCGTCTATAAGGGTTGTTTTTCATGGGGCCGTGTGATACTAAAAATGTCTAATAATCTAAAATGGCTATGGTACAACTAATATATAAAATTCTTGACTTGTGCATAAAGTTCTAAAATTAACCTAACTATATAACTAACTAACTAACTAACTAACTAACTAACTAGCTAACTATTTACAAGTAAAATCAATAAAAGAGCTATAACTTTCAACGTATATATACATGTATCAATTTAAATTTAATTTTGTGGCAAGGTATTCCACATCATGGCACCTCGATAACCAAAAGTTCTTTTCAAAGCATTTGTGTTTGGTTTAGGGAGATACAATTTACTATTGTTGCTCCTTAAATCATAGCAATCCCGATCTGTTAAACTAAATAAATGACTTAGTTTTGAGTTTCCACTTACACATTTATTTACTAGGGACAAGAGCTGCTCATCCCTCCTACATTGTAATGTGTTCCAGCCGATTTTTGTTAAAGTATCTGTTGCCGATGAATAATAACTGTCACCAGTAATTACGCGACCGGCTTTATTCTGTAATTTTTGCAGTCTTTCTTTTAATTCGCATGAACAATTGTCCCAGACAAGGGAACAATAGTCGAAGTGAGGTAGCACCAAAGCTTTATATAGTCTTTCTAAACTTTCTTTACTAATAACGTCTTTGGCTCTTCGCAGAACCCCTATCCCTTTAGATATTTTTTTAGAAATATTATCAATATTGGTTTTCCATGTTAGTTTTTCATCAATGAAAACTCCAAGAGTTTTGGTGCTACCTACTCGTTTAATAGTTTGATTTTCGATGAAAATATGCGGATCCGTTTCGATTTGTGATAATCTTTGCCTGGATCCAATTATCATGTATTCAGTTTTGTTGATGTTTAATGAAAGTTTATTTGCTAATAGCCAGTCCTGTAAATTATCTAATTCTTGGTTTAATTTTGTTTCGATGTCTTGCCCTGAACTACCGGTTACAGTTATATTAGTATCATCGGCAAATATAGCTGGAGTGGAATTTTTCAAACAATTAGGCAGGTCATTTGTATAAATTAAAAATAATAAAGGACCTAAATTTGACCCTTGAGGCACACCAGTTTTCATATACTTCATAGAAGACAATGCTCTTCCCACCATATACAGACTTGGCCACGGTTACTTAGATAGGAAATGAACCATTGTAGCGCAGTACCTCTAACACCACACAGCTCTAACTTTTTAAATAATATATTATGATCGACTGTATCGAAAGCTTTTTTTAAATCAAGAAATAAGACACCATTAATAAGACGACGATCAATATTAACCAACCAAGTATCAGTTGTACTTAGCAGAGACGTGGCGGTAGAGTGCCCTCTACGAAACCCTGATTGGCAACGTGTCAGAACATCATTTTGCATTAGGTATGTTTTTAGTTGCCCATAAACCAATTTCTCAAATAATTTAGAAACAACTGATATAACTGAAATTGGTCGATAGTTATTGCAATCATCCTTATTACCAGATTTAAATATTGGTGAAATGCGTGCTTGTTTAAAGTCATCTGGGAACCTGGGACCTTGCTCTTGTTTAAAGTCATCTGGGAATCTGGGACCTTGCTCTGGAAAACAATCTAGACAAGGCCTTGTCACCACCAGTACCGACACTGGCGTCAGAAGTCCAGTGTCATCATGATGTGAAAGCTCTTGGGAGATTTCACATGAAAAAAGAATTCCATCAGGATTACGCGGCATTGTATAACGCCAGCACACCTGCATCGGACGAATTGTATGGTGCCATAACAAAACTCACCAAGGACATCCAGGAGGCAAAAAAAGTCGCCAAGAAAGTTAGACCAGAGCAAGGAACGGGCTCCCATCGAAGCACCCACCAGAAAATCGCCAGTAAAAAGCGATATAACCCGTACCAGAAATGCTCGAAATGAGCGAGATTTTCGGTGGGGCCGAGGGAAGCCAAGCGGCCGAGAACGGAAAAAACAAAGCAACCCGAAACAGTTTTAAGGGGGAGCAGTAACATTTAAAACCAAGCAAGGAACAAATGTCAGACATATTGTCAAAGCCTGCTTATTACTACCAAAGCCACAAGAAAGTGACGTTAACTATCAATTTTTGTATTGCGCATTACCCTTTGAATGGACACGCCCAGAGCATTACGTAATAGATATTCTGTCATGCGCAGTAACTTGTAGAGTTCTAGTCTTGCTTGCAATCATATCTCGAGGCACGGATTATCATAATTTGAAATATAGTGTAAAAAATCAGCAAAGACATCATTCTTGCACCGCAGGCGTATCTACGAGTAAACGCCTGAGCAGGCGATTTGTTAAAATTAATTAGATTTAAAGTGGTTCTCTGATGAAAATATTGTTTGCAATGTTTTTGCATAATCGTAAAGATGTTATGGTAGTTAGCAATCGTGCAAAGTTTCATTTTAAAATTCGTTAAAGAAAAGGTGATATTTTAAGAATGAATCAAGGAAGCTTGTGACATCATATAGACTCAAAAACAACAATGACCCTTTTGTTGATAACCATAATCTTTTGTTTTTGTTGAGGCTGTGACGTCATAAGTTCTCCTCAACTCATTCTTTTCAAACACGGCCAATTTAATGGCGGCGCTCCAAAATTCAAACTTCACACGTAAAATACAACTTTGTTTTTGAGAATTTCGAAACGACACTTTGCACAATTACCAACTACTATATCTTTAGGATTATGCAGAAACATTACCAACAATATTTTCATTAGAGAACCACTTTAAGCCTATTTCCTTACCGAGTGGAGCTATCGTCTAATAAACACTATTAGTTGTAGTTGATTTACATTTCATTTTTAACTGAATTAAATTAAATTAAATTAAATTAAATTTAATTATATTTAAAACACAGCTTACCTGCTTCGGAGGTTTTGTTTGTTAATGTATTTCCAAGTGGTCCTACATCAATAGCATTCTTGGCTCTTACTCCAACTTTATATGTAGTTGCTTCATTCAAATCAGTTAACGTAAAAGTTAAAGTAGTGCCATCAACTGATGTTACGTTTTGTGAGCACAAATCTCCTCCTGCATTGCTATCGTTGTAACAAATTTCATATTTAGTAATCACACCATTAGCATCATCGAAAGATAATGCCTTCCACGTCGCTTTCAGTTGTTTTGAATTTTCAATAGTAAGACTAACCAATACGGGACCTTCGGATGGAGCTAGAGAGAAAAAAACATAAATTTTTAATTTTTGGATTTAGATTTTAACTTTCTTGCATCAAAAAAGTGTCTGATATTTTATTCTAGGTTGTTAATATCCGTCAACCTTATTTCGCTGGGGCGTCCTTACTACAAAAAATGTCAATAAACTATAACGATTAATTGTTTCCAGTAAAAAACACTATGCATTCTACAGGAAAAGTACGTCAAGTGTTCCTTCTTTGAGTTACAAAATTGGTTTGCAATTTTGATTGACATCCTTTGCAAATTTGAATGAGTTCCTTACAAATCTCCAAAGATATTTGCAATGTTCCTATTTGGCAAAAACGTTCCTATAACTTCCTGTTAAAAGTTCCTAACTTACTTCCTGTTTTGTGTAGTACTGTTTTTACTATGTTTATACTTAAAAAAGGATGCTCAAAAATACAAATTCGATCAGATGACTGGCACGTGGCGATCACATGAGATAGCACTGCGCCTTCGCCAAATCACCGCCTTATTCGTGTACAAAGAAGGAATATGTGTCTTCCCGCACTTTATTACAAAGAATAAAACAAATTTGAAGCAACAGATAAATAAATAAGCTAACGAGAATTGCTAAATTTGCATAATCGAACAATTGACAGAACTTGAAGATAGAAAACAGTAATGGCTGATACAGATACAGAGAACAGTCCGAAATCTTCCGTCTCCGACGAAACTCTGGGGGGCGCGAAAACCAAGAACGTCAACACCATATCCGCTGTATGCTGGATGCAATTCAGCATTTAAATGGCCAAGATGGCATCAATAAAGTCTGAATTAGCTCGGCTTCAAAACCCCTAACAGAGAAACCATAAGGCTATCTGAGAGGACACCGCCACAATCACGTCAAAGGCAAAGCCCACTTGGCGGAGTCAGACAACGAGACAAGTAATCTCAGCACATCTTGGCGAAGAACGTAATATGTTGGACTCGTCCGACGACGACGTAATAAGCGGCAAAGCTAAGGCTTGATACCAGAATAAACTCGTTGCTTGTAAACAGAGAAAAAAGGTAGGATAAAGCCAAGTCGGGATCCTTGTTGGGTACAATAGCCCACGACTTAAAGGTCAAAGTCAACAAACTGGGAATGGTGTTCCTGTATCGACGACCCGAATATAGAACGAGGCTCAAAACCCCAGCCTCAGTACGATCTTACGACTCGAAAAAACAAAAGACACATAGCGCTTTGTTAGCTTGCGTGACGGCCATGTGCCCATGTTGAAAGTCGCCGACCTTGCTCTGGAAAACAATCTAGACAAGGCCCTTGTCACCACCAGTACCGACACTGTGGCGTTAGAAGTCCAGTGTCATCATGATGTGAATGCTCTTCGGAGATTTCACATGAAAAAAGAATTCCATCAGGATTACGCGGCATTGTATAACGCCAGCACACCTGCATCGGACGAATTGTATGGTGCCATAACAAAACTCTCCAAGGACATCCAGGAGGCAAAAAAGTCGCCAAGAAAGTTAGACCAGAGCAAGGAACGGGTTCCTATCGAAGCACCCACCAGAAATTCGCCAGTAAAAAGCGATATAACCCGTACCAGAAAAGTCGAAATGAGCGAGATTTTCGGTGGGGCCGAGGGAAGCCAAGCGGCCGAGCACGGAAAAAAAAAGGCAATCCGAAACAGTTTTAAGGGGGAGCAGTAACATTTAAAACCAAGCAAGGAACAAATGTCAGACATATTGTCAAAGCCTGCTTATTACTACCAAAGCCACAAGAAAGTGACGTTAACTATCAATTTTTGTATTGCGCATTACCCTTTGAATGGACACGCCCAGAGCATTACGTAATAGATATTCTGTCATGCGCAGTAACTTGTAGAGTTCTAGTCTTGCTTGCAATCATATCTCGAGGCACGGATTATCATAATTTGAAATATAGTGTAAAAAATCAGCAAAGACATCATTCTTGCACCGCAGGCGTATCTACGAGTAAACGCCTGAGCAGGCGATTTGTTAAAATTAATTAGATTTAAAGTGGTTCTCTGATGAAAATATTGTTTGCAATGTTTTTGCATAATCGTAAAGATGTTATGGTAGTTAGCAATCGTGCAAAGTTTCATTTAAAAATTCGTTAAAGAAAAGGTGATATTTTAAGAATGAATCGAGGAAGCTTGTGACATCATATAGACTCAAAAACAACAATGACCCTTTTGTTGATAACCATAATCTTTTGTTTTTGTTGAGGCTGTGACGTCATAAGTTCTCCTCAACTCATTCTTTTCAAACACGGCCAATTTAATGGCGGCGCTCCAAAATTCAAACTTCACACGTAAAATACAACTTTGTTTTTGAGAATTTCGAAACGACACTTTGCACAATTACCAACTACTATAATATCTTTATGATTACGAAGAAACATTACCAACAATATTTTCGTCCGAGAACCACTTTAAGCCTATTTCCTTACCGAGTGGAGCTATCGTCTAATAAACACTATTAGTTGTATTTGATTTACATTTCATTTTTAACTGAATTAAATTAAATTAAATTAAATTAAATTTAATTATGTTTAAAACACAGCTTACCTGCTTCGGAGGTTTTGTTTGTTAATGTATTTCCAAGTGGTCCTACATCAATAGCATTCTTGGCTCTTACTCCAACTTTATATGTAGTTGCTTCATTCAAATCAGTTAACGTAAAAGTTAAAGTAGTACCATCAACTGCTGTTACGTTTTGTGAGCACAAGTCTCCTCCTGCATTGCTATCGTTGTAACAAATTTCATATTTAGTAATCACACCATTAGCATCATCGAAAGATAATGCGTTCCACGTCGCTTTCAGTTGTTTTGAATTTTCAATAGTAAGACTAACCAATACGGGACCTTCGGATGGAGCTAGAGAGAAAAAAACATAAATTTTTAATTTTTGGATTTAGATTTTAACTTTCTTGCATCAAAAAAGTGTCTGATATTTTATTCTAGGTTGTTAATATCCGTCAACCTTATTTCGCTGGGGCGTCCTTACTACAAAAAATGTCAATAAACTATTACGATTAATTGTTTCCAGTAAAAAAACACTATGCATTCTACAGGTAAAGTACGTCAAGTGTTCCTTCTTTGAGTTACAAAATTGGTTTGCAATTTTGATTGACATCCTTTGCAAATTTGAAAGAGTTCCTTACAAACCTCCAAAGATATTTGCAATGTTCCTATTTGGCAACAACGTTGCTATAACTTCCTGTTAAAAGTTCTTAACTTACTTCCTGTTTTGTGTAGTACTGTTTTTACTATGTTTATACTTAAAAAAGGTTGCTCAAAAATACAAATTTGATCAGATGACTGGCACGTGGAGATCACATGAGATAGCACTGCGCCTTCGCCAAATCACCGCCCTATTCGTGTACAAAGAAGGAATATGTGTCTTCCCGCACTTTATTACAAAGAATAAAACAAATTTGAAGCAACAGATAAATAAATAAGCTAACGAGAATTGCTAAATTTGCATAATCGAACAATTGACAGAACTTGAAGATAGAAAGCAGTAATAGCTGATACAGATACAGAGAACAGTCCGAAATCCTCCGTCTCCGACGAGACTCTGGGGGGCGCGAAAACCAAGAACGTCAACACCATATCCGCTGTATGCTGGATGCAATTCAGCATTTAAATGGCCAAGATGGCATCAATAAAATCTGAATTAGCTCGGCTTCAAAACCCCTCACAGAGAAACCATAAGGCCATCTGAGAGGACACCGCCACAATCACGTCAAAGGCAAAGCCCACTTGGCGGAGTCAGACAACGAGACAAGTAATCTCGGCACATCTTGGCGAAGAACGTAATATGTTGGACTCGTCCGACGACGACGTAACAAGAGGCAAAGCTAAGGCTTGATACCAGAATAAACTCGTTGCTTGTCAACAGAGAAAAAAGGTAGGATAAAGCCAAGTCGGGATCCTTGTTGGGTACAATAGCCCACGACTTAAAGGTCAAAGTCAACAAACTGGGAATGGTGTTCCTGTATCGACGACCCCAATATAGAACGAGGCTCAAAACCCCAGCCTCAATACGATTTTACGACTCGAAAAAACAAAAGACACATAGCGCTTTGTTAGCTTGCGTGACGGCCATGTGCCAATGTTGAAAGTCGCCGACCTTGCTCTGGAAAACAATCTAGACAAGGCCCTTGTCACCACCAGTACCGACACTGTGGCGTTAGAAGTCCAGTGTCATCATGATGTGAATGCTCTTAGGAGATTTCACATGGAAAAAGAATTCCATCAGGATTACGCGGCATTGTATAACGCCAGCACACCTGCATCGGACGAATTGTATAGTGCCATAACAAAACTCACCAAGGACATCCAGGAGGCAAAAAAAGTCGCCAAGAAAGTTAGACCAGAGCAAGGAACGGGCTCCTATCGAAGCACCCACCAGAAATTCGCCAGTAAAAAGCGATATAACCCGTACCAGAAAAGTCGAAATGAGCGAGATTTTCGGTGGGGCCGAGGGAAGCCAAGAGGCCGAGAACGGAAAAAAACAAGGTAATCCGAAACAGTTTTAAGGGGGAGCAGTAACATTTAAAACCAAGCAAGGAACAAATGTCAGACATATTGTCAAACCCTGCTTATTACTACCAAAGCCACAAGAAAGTGACGTTAACTATCAATTTTTGTATTGCGCATTACCCTTTGAATGGACACGCCCAGAGCATTACGTAATAGATATTCTGTCATGCGCAGTAACTTGTAGAGTTCTAGCCTTGCTTGCAATCATGTCTCGAGGCACGGATTATCATAATTTGAAATATAGTGTAAAAAATCAGCAAAGACATCATTCTTGCACCGCAGGCGTATCTACGAGTAAACGCCTGAGCAGGCGATTTGTTAAAATTAATTAGATTTAAAGTGGTTCTCTGATGAAAATATTGTTTGCAATGTTTTTGCATAATCGTAAAGATGTTATGGTAGTTAGCAATCGTGCAAAGTTTCATTTTAAAATTCGTTAAAGAAAAGGTGATATTTTAAGAATGAGTCGAGGAAGCTTGTGACGTCATATAGACTCAAAAACAACAATGACCCTTTTGTTGATAACCATAATCTTTTGTTTTTGTTGAGGCTGTGACGTCATAAGTTCTCCTCAACTCATTCTTTTCAAACACGGCCAATTTAATGGCGGCGCTCCAAAATTCAAACTTCCTACGTAAAATACAACTTTGTTTTTGAGAATTTCGAAACGACACTTTGCACAATTACCAACTACTATAATATCTTTAGGATTATGCAGAAACATTACCAACAATATTTTCATCAGAGAACCACTTTAAGCCTATTTCCTTACTGAGTGGAGCTATCGTCTAATAAACACTATTAGTTGTATTTGATTTACATTTCATTTTTAACTGAATTAAATTTAATTATATTTAAAACACAGCTTACCTGCTTCGGAGGTTTTGTTTGTTAATGTATTTCCGGGTGGTCCTACATCAATAGCATTCCTGGCTCTTACTCCAACTTTATATGTAGTTGCTTCATTCAAATCAGTCAACGTAAAAGTTAAAGTAGTGCCATCAACTGATGTTACGTTTTGTGAGCACAAGTCTCCTCCTGCATTGCTATCGTTGTAACAAATTTCATATTTAGTAATCACACCATTAGCATCATCGGAAGATAATGCGTTCCACGTCGCTTTCAGTTGTTTTGAACTTTCAATAGTAAGACTAACCAATACGGGACCTTTAAATGGAGCTAGATAAAAAAATAACTAATAAATTCAATTTTACAACGAGATTTAGATTTTAACTTTCTTGCATAAAAAGTGTCTGGTATTTTATTCTAGGTTGTTAATATCCGTCAACCTTATTTCGCTGGGGCGTCCTTACCACGAGAAAAGGTCAGTAAACTATAACGATTAATTGGTATAGTTTCTTCACCAAATAAAATATGTATGGGGAGAAATTGTCACCCAAATGCCCAGCAGTACTGCACGTTTTGAGAGCATAATTAATTCTAATAATTTTAGCAACAATTCTATTAACCTGAAGCGCTGGAAGGGACTACGATTCGACTGAGGAAATATAGCAAGGTTAGATCGTGGTTAGGAGTCTAACGTTTCGAGCGAAGGCCCTTCGTCACGTTTCTCTCTGACGAAGGGCCTTCGCTCGAAACGTTACACTCCTACGTTCTCTGTTTCGGCAATATATCTAACCTTACTATAATTCCATTGTTGTTTCAACACTGCTTACGCAGCACTGAGCTCGATAATTACGTCACGCTTCATGAAATCGAGGCTCCAGGGCCAAGTTTCACAATTCTTGATTATCAGAGTAATCCCGCCGTATTTGTTATGGAAGAAGATGGCTCATAACGTCCAAACTACATATGGTAGAAATACATCGTGTACGAATGTTGTTAGGCATTTCATAAGCTTTCATTTGATATAAAGTTTAAGTTTCTCATTCTTAATATACTTTCCCTTAAAAGTTGAAAGTTCTACCGCAAATAGCATTTTACAGTATCTTCTGTCTGATATACATTTCAAAGTTGTGAGCTAAGTATTTTAAAAACGGCACTATCCGAAATTCTACAACAGTTGTGAGAAGTCCAGTGTCCATCATTACTTGACGAGCAATGGTGCGAACATTTTGGACATTTAAAAAAGTTACACACAACACAGAAACATAAACTTAAACTATACATCAAATGAAAGCTTATGAGATGCCTAACAACATACGTATAGTATCGGTGGTTATGTCGCGTCGAGAATTCGAAACATCATTGTTTATGGAGTTTATGGAAGGAGCGAAAGTATTAATTTGTGGCTGTGCTTATTGCATCTGTTGCTTTATGTGTTATTCTGTTTGACAGTCGGATGAAAATTAATCGTGGCGAAAACTTTTTGAAATTCTATTTATTAGCTCGTTGAGCATAAAACGAATTCGGACTATTTAAGTTTCGCCTTACGAATACGTTCGGAGTCGCTGCTTGTTATTCCACGGGTTATTCTTACAATTTGCATAGGCGAGTTTGGTTAGTCAATTGGCTAGCGCCTAGCGAAGCGTACTAAAGGAATGATAGCCGAAATAATACAATAGAGCCCTTTACACGACAGCCGATAAGACGCGCCTTACTAAGACGCGATCTGACTAATTTATACAGCATTTTTAAACAAGCCACGGCTTGTGTAAGACGCATTTTATTTAAGGCTCGTCCTGTGTAAACCGCGTCTTATATCAGCTCCCTTCCAGTTTTACGATATACATCGTTATAATCGCTATAACATCGTTATAACGACTTTCACCGAAATGGTGGCTTGCGTGTAGGGTTCGGATGCAAAAACGTTTCAGGTGGCAACCTATTTTTTGTATGTGGTGCAAGTGTTTCAACTGACCATGCCATGATCTGTCCGCATGGAGGAATGACCATCGCTAGACACAGCGAAATTCGGGATTTAACAACTGATTGGCTAAATGAAATCTGCACTGAGACAGAAACGGAACATCTATCTGGTGAGAGCATCTTTCCCCGGACATCAAACAAGCAAGAAGAAACCAAGATATCAAGGCAAAAGGATTTTGGAGTAGACAACAAAGCGCATTTTTTGACGTGAGGGTGTTTCACCAGAACGCGCCAAGCGGCCGTAACACATGCATCGCTGCTTTAATACAAAAGACAAGAACAAGCAAAGAAGCTAGAGAGAATACGGAGATAGAATTTGAGAAGTCGAGCATGCATCCTTTACAGTACACCCTTGTTTTTTTTCAGTAACAGGAGAACTCAGTAAAGAACAGATGTCTCAGCAATCTAGTGTACAAAAGGTTAGCCGAACTGTTATTCTCTGAATATAGCACTACCCACTGCACTGCCTTCGGCATCGGCAAATAACTGATCTGCTCGGTCATCTTCGACTGACCTTATGTTGCCCTCTGTTAATTCAGAATTGGCAAAGTCCAAACTATCCTACAGTGGGGCCTCACTTTTTAATTCTTTACCAATCGATCTAAAGTTAATTAATAATTATTCATGCTCCTCTTACAAAACTAAACTCAAATTATTCTTTAAAAATTTAAATTACGAAGTTGACCACCTTGAACAATTTGCATGTCATGTCTGTAAACATATTGTAAAATGTATTTGCTATATGTAACTTGTGTATATGTAATTTCTGATACTGGTTATTTCTAATATTCTAAAAAAACTAAAAAAAATTATTTTTATTTTATTTTTATTTTTACTTATTAACAATTATTGGACGAGGTTGAGCAAAATATCGTGATTTGTCAGTGGCGAGTATTTAAATTGTGTGCCTCATTAACAAATGTAAATAGTTTGCGGACTTCAATTGGTGTTGAAGAACGCAAAACATTAAAAATCATCTGTATTTTTCTAATTTTGATTAAATTATGGATTGGAATCCATTTAAGCATACGGAACAATACTACTGATACACTCCGAGCAGAGCCTTCTTTTCCTTATTTCTTCGCTGAGAGAGAGGAAGAAAAGTAGGCTCTGCTGTATTCGTGTTTGGCTTCGTCCAAGATTTAGGACAAAGTAACCCGGTTCTCGTTTTGTTTTCTGCTCTGATTGGGACTGGGTTCGAGATTGTAACCAAGCAACTGACATGCATGCGCAATGGAAACCAGTCACGAATACAGCAGAGCCTTCTTTTCTTCCTCTCTCTCAGCGAAGAAATAAGGAAAAGAAGGCTCTGCTCGCAGGGTATACTACTGACGGAGTTGTTATACTTTCGTCTAAAGTTAATCGAGCTGCTCTTTTTTGGAGTTTAAGACGTTGATCGAGTAATTCATTTCGTGCATTTCCCCAAACCGTATTACAATATAATAAATGAGAAATCAGTTCTGTCGTTGTAATAAACATGCATGAACGCCATTTTAAAATAAAAAGTTGCAAGATCCATAGACTATAAATAATCTGACTTTAGAGTTTGAAAACCTTCATATAAACAGAATATATTTACTGTAAGTTTCTCTTTGATTTTCGATTTTGAAATAATAATGAAACAGTTATAGTAACTTCAGACTCTGTGATTATCGTTTGTTTTTCCAGTGTTTCACCACTGAGAATGCTAGCATTTCACAAAAGTTTCTCGACAACTGCTATATGTTTTCGAATGAAAATTTGCCGTTTGCTTATCTTGACTACTTGGTTATACCGTCCTACCTTTTATTGGTTTGAATGACAGGAACTATCAGAAAAAACACAGGGGAGGTTATTTATATAAAAACAAATGACATGTGCTATTTTAATGGAAGAGGGTTACAAAAGTGCAGTATAATAGCGGGTGAAAGAGTTGTTGCATTGAAGTATTTCTAGTATGTATTTTATCAATGTAATCGAGTGTAAATGTTTTTTGAGCCACTTTACTCCTGAGTTCCCAAGTTTCTGAGTTCAATTCTCATATCCGAGCTAGCATTTCGAAAATGGCCATCCACGTGAATGTTTATTGGTATGATGCAAACACGAGAGATAGTACTGCTCTAATGTTATATTAATTACACTGCCAGTGTAGTTGATGATTCATGATTATCTCCACTAAAAGACCTATTGATTCAAACCATCCGATTAATCCGATCTGATTTTTCTGCTGGTGCATGTGATTTAGTGAATTTATTTAGAATTAAAGTGTCTGAAAACACGACTAAACTCTTTGTTATATGTTTTTATTCACGTTTATTCAAAAGTATGCACTTTTGCAAAAGTATGCAATTTGCTTCACAATTGCTGAACACGTTGTGTTTTCGTTATAATGAAGCAGTCAGCTTGGTGCATAGATATTAATGAACGCAAAACACAGTACTTGTACACTTTTAGAGCACCCTCAACATAAATTGCAGCTCCTCGTTTCCAGACAATTTAATTCTAGAGGCTTACATCTAAAATAATGCGTACCTGTTCTTGCTTTATTTAAAAGACAACTTACCTGCTTCGGAGGTTTTGTTTGTTAATGTATTTCCAAGTGGTCCTACACCAATGGCATTTCTGGCTCTTACTCCAACATCATATGTAGTTGCTTCATTCAAATCAGTCAACGTAAAAGTTAAAGTACTATTATCAACAGATTTTACGTTTTGTGAGCACAAGTCTTCCCCTGCATTGCTATCATTGTAACAAATTTCATAATTAGTAATCACACCATTAACATCATCGAAAGATAATGCGTTCCACGTCGCTTTCAGTTGTTTTGAACTTTGAATAGTAAGACTAACCAATACGGGACCTTTGGACGGAGCTAGAAAAAAAATTAACCAATAAATTCAATGTTGTAAATGGTTTGGGTTTAAAGTGACTCCCTACTCTTTCTTAAAAAGTGGTAAATGCGTGCAAATTTCAATTCAACCTCAAAAGGTGTGAACGGATGTATCGCAAAAGAATAGAACTAAAGTTGCGCAATAATAACGTTGTCGGCATCAAGTAAACTGTTAATGAATAGTGTTTCAGCAGTTGCAATATATGACAATAGTGACGTTACAAAATTAACACTTAATCTAATTTATCTCGCAAACGAGTTTGGTAACACCAGGTGTTTTTTGCATTCAAACATTTTTCTTCTTATGTTTTCTTTCCATGTTAATAATTTTCGGTTTTAATGAATCAACAACTTTTCCGCGATCATTCTAGACGGGTCGTGCTTGCTTTTCACAAGCTTAAACTCAAAGAGCTTTTCATGAATTTTAAATTCGATTCATTCCTGGAAGTCCAGACACAATCGAGGGTTTTCGATATTCGATTTTAGCATACAACAATTTGTAAATTGACAGAAAAAAGTCTGAAGTAAATACACGGGAATGGCCAAAAACGTAAAACCTTTCGGAATTATCGAATTCCCCTACACGGTTTTGTTCAAGGTTTTGTTGGTGATATATTTATCTATCGTCTCTGAACATTTCAGGGAAATCAAACTAATTCCATTTAAATTGGAACACTTTAAAATCTCCTCTTGTTGAAAAGAATTACATTACGAGTAAACGGCACTTGAAAGAAAATTTTACTGTAAATTTTACTTCCGGTCAAAAATATTACATCGTTTCTTTGTCAGTATTTGCTTGTTTTTCTTAATTCCTTTTTTTTTTGTATGAAAGTTTAGTACAAAACTTTAACGTACTGAAAGTATACGGCAACCTTAAGTACTAATACGCAATTTGTTTTCGATAAAAAAAATTAGATAGAAATCTAGCTATTCATTGCTAAAGTTTAGAAAATTGTTTAAGTGCAAAAAAATTCGGGCGTCACCAAACTCGTTTTCCAAAATGTACAAATTTACGGTCGTTTTGAAACATCACTGTCGACATAGCAAAAGCTGAAATACTTCATCTATAAACCACTTTCATAATAGCAAATTTTAGGTGCATAATACATAAGCCTTCGTGACCTCGTTTGTGTGTCTGCCAAAAAATTTTTTGCTTTTATATAACGAGGTCAAAAAGGCTCATTTAGATGCACATAAAAAGATATTTAAAGCGGTGGCCATTATAAAAGTGGTCTATTAACAGACCATGGCTTCAGTATTTTTCTTTTACAAAATAATCATGTACAGTTGATGACCAAGTACATGTTGTTTTATTTCATTTCATTTTTACTACAGTTTTACATTGTTATTTATGTTGATGCAATTATTTGTATGCATCGTTAATGAAATGGTTGTTTACATCCCCGAGCGTAGGGCCAAAGGCCCGGAGCCCGGTGAGGGTGCTATAATCTCGACACGCGCGTTGACTCCATTTTACACGCGTGCATGTAAAAACCGAGATAGGGAGAATATTTGAGCGATTTGAATATTTCTATATTTCTATGTATGGTAGGGTGCAGGCCTGGAAATAAGTGCCGGTCACCGCTCACTGACAGGTAAATTTTTCAGTTTGACTGGCAAATATCGTCGCTTACCGGACATCTATGACAGGTAAATTTTTTTAATACAAAATGCGTATACAAGAGCGGGTAATTGTTTCTCAACAATTTGCATGTGTTTCGTTTGGGGAAAAGCGGAAGTCTCGCTTCTCAAAACACCGCAGGCATTGCGCCCACAACCTACTATTTTAACGCTTGCAACTCAAATTACACTCGTGCACGATACCTCGTGGCACAGAGGCTGAGCGGCAGTCTTCTGACGCTATGGCAAACAATTATTCTGTTTGTCAGCGTCCAAATACCAAATACGTACTACGTAATACACAGATTTTTCTCTTTTGACTGTTTTTCATCTTTTTCCCGCCAAAGAAGTAAGCATTTTCTTGAGAATAATTAACTGTAAATTTACCTGCACAAGTGCACTTAAAATAGGCGCAAATGAAAGAAACAAAAGATGACCGGTAAAAAATCTTCTGTGACCGGCAAATGTAATTTTTTACCGGTCATGATGACCGGTATACTTTGAAGAATTATTTCGAGGACTGGTATCAGCCTGGTTCCCAGGCCTCTCTTTTTAACGTCGAGCGGCAGACCGAATTATGAGAGGCCTGGAATAAAATGTTTTGCTTGGCCCCAAATCTGGCCCCAACTTATACAGGCACCAAACGGCCGTTTGGCGGAAAACCAAGGCAGATAACACTCACGTCAGTCTGCACAATTCTTTATAACATCATATAGCAAGGTTGGTCTACTGCCGAAACGTTAAAATAGCATATTTCGATTTGTATAAATGTGTTTCAACACGATCACTTCCTACGCCGAACACTACTTTATAAAGCCTCGTATGTAACAACCTTTTAACGTAATGTAAAACAAAGAAACCTACTCATTTGCTGTCTGCTAGTCACGAAGAAGTTTGTTTAAGTGCCCTCGTTCATAAAGATTAAAGAATCCGAGCTCCAGCAGGATTCATGATAGATAAAGATGAACATTTTCCGCTAGTCCTCTTGCTCGATCCCTATTCTGTGACGTCACCAAAATACGTTCGAGAGAAAAGAGGACTAGGAACTAGTCTGGACTGGTATAGGTGTTCAAGTTGCCAGGTAACAATTGTTGAGGACTGGTAACAACACGAAGCAAGAGAATTTGATTTGTGGATGATCAGTAAATGAACTATCACAAATGATAGCAAAATAAACCGTCATTCAATATTTCCATTACGTTTTAGATTCGCCGTTTGTATCATGTTAGTGTACTTCAATGTGTTTTTATTTTGTCTCTGGCTATCAATTTTGGAAGACGAAAGCCCGATAAACAGCATATGTTTAACTTTAATAACCGGTGTGAGTTCGTTGTTTTACTCGTTTGTAGACCAGATGTTTTATTAAAAATATTAACATTCATGAGTTGACAATATTCACTGATTCTTCCTGCTTCTTCCTATTTTCCAAGGTAAATTACTTATGACTTTGGCATAACACTTCGTGATAAACTGGCAAATAGCATTGTTTTTTAAAGCTTTTTCACTCATTGAAGATGGACTCGTGGTTTTGTATTGTTTTTTGTCTCTTTTGACGAAAAAAGTTTCAAATTACTCTAGACCTAAACAACTGTAAGTGGCATTTGTCTATTTCCCAGTCCTAAATATAGTGCACGGTCAAACAAGATCCCAATTCAATTCTATTAGTTCAATTTTAATAAACGTAGATTTATATAGATCTAAGATCTATGCGATTTATATACTATACCTACGGGAATCATTAACTGCATGTTCATGTACTGTATAATCACCCTCTAAAATTCCCTTGCATCTAAAGAATCTCATATATTTTAATTCTAACGTTAATACACGACTTTATTTTGCTGAAGTAAGAACAGGTTACATTTATTTATCATCGCTTTCAGACGTTTTGTGGGACGGTTGTTGCGATGCTGACCGTGACCTTCTTGAAAGTCTTCAGTTCGAAGTGGCCAGGGTTGTGACTGGTGCATTAAAGGGAACTCATAGAGAAAGTCTTCTTAAAGAAACCGCATGGACCACTTTGAAAGATAGGCGTAGTGATCATAAACTTTTTATGATGTACAAAATTGTTAATAATTTAGCTCCTCTTTATTTGCTCGAATTGTGTCCTGATAAAATTAGTTCCAGAACTAATTATAGTTTACGAGAAAGTGACAACCTGGTTGTTCAATTCCTTACGCTCGAACTGAACGCTTTAAAAAGTCATTTCTTATTTCTTCTGTTAATCTTTGGAATGATTTACCTAGTGACATTCGTTCTTGCTCATCTTTAAGTAACTTCAAGATACACATTTCTAGAAAGCGAGATATTGTATTTCCTAATTCTTTATATTATATTGGTGATCGTATTGCAGTCATCCTTCATACACGTTAAAGACTAGCAAATAGCACTTTAAATAATGATTTGTATTTAAAGAATTGTGTATCTTCCCCTTCTTGTGCGTGTGCTTTTCCGAAGGAAACCGCGGCTCATTTCTTTTTTGAATGTGACCGATATGCTGCTCCTCGTGTGGACTTGCTTGCCTCTGCTGCTCATTTAATTGGTGCAAGATGGTCTAATGCTTCGAAACGGACTCGTCTTTTTTGGCTCCTAAATGGTTTGCCATTTGATGCAGTTCCTTTTCACGTTAATATGCAGTTTGTATTAAGTGTCCAAAATTTTATAATTGATTCGCACCGTTTTACAAATTAATTGCATTGGTCCATCTTTGCGCTTTGTTGTCATCTTGTCCGCTTGCTCATGTTAAAAATTTGTAAAATGGCGAAAGCTCCCTCGATAAGCCATATAGCTTTTGGAGCAATCGTCGTAACCAAAATATTGTATAAATAAAAAAGTAAAACCTTTACGCTATATTCAAATGTATTATTTTCCCGATGTGCACTAGTTCTACTGTTCTTATAGATAATGCGCCTTCGACCACTTCGACAGATCGTTATTTATTTACATCATTTACGCCAGCCATCCAATCGCGCTATGTTTACATGAGAAATTTATGTAACATGTTAAAATAAAAAAGATTTATAATTTAACCGAAAGTATGCGCAATGTACATACTTCTGTTTAGCACGCTACTAAATTAAAATAACACGCAACGATTTTCTTCGAGGAATAAAGAGGATTGTTATATATCTAGAGTTTTGCTGGATAAAACGATGACTGTCATTGGTTGGTTTGTGGTCACATGACATTAGCTAAATTTCAATTGCCCAGTCGATCAATAATATTGCAATTGTTGCCCGCCAGAACTCTTCACGGTATCCTATATAAACAAAAGCTTGTTTGGTACAAAAAAAAATATTTATAGGTCTTCAAAACATGTGTGAAGATTAACTGGAGAAATGTATTGCTGTTCTTTTGTTCTGAGACTCATATTTGTTTGGTTGAAGTGAAATTACGGAGCCAGGCGAAATGTTTTGGTCTTTCAGTTTGTCTTTTGTGTACTTTCCCTTGATAAACGTCGAAATTATTCAGCGAAACTCTAGCTATATAACAAAGCACTTAATGTCTGATCCCTCGGGAAACAGTTAGTTTTGCTTTCCCTCGAGTCTCGATGTTTCCCTCGACTTCGTCTCGGGAAACATTTAGACTCTTGGGAAAACAAAACTAACTGTTTCCCTCGGGAGCAGACATTAAGTACATAAAATTAGGGAAAAGATACAGGAGTGCCAGGTTGGAATGGTAGGGGAAAATGGGAGGGAATGGGACAATTGCTACCCTTCGCGAAGCAACTGCTCACAATTGACGGTGCCGAAAAAGATGGCGGCGGTACATTTAACCATAATGCTTTGCGACCTCAAATCAGCTTAAATACCAACTAAACATTGTCTATCATGCCAAAATGGATTAAGAAAGCAAGAACTTCATTCGTACCAAAGTTTACCCTTTTAAAACCCTATCTTCCGCAAGAAACAATATTTAATGTACGCAAAGGATTGTGGTTAAATGTACAAGACACTATCTTTTTCGGTACGGTCAAATTCTTTCTAATTGTTTCTGCTGTATGTTATATATACCGTCCGTGTGTTACAGTTACGGGCCGTTTTGTTGGGCTTTTTCGACAATTCTAACATTTTAATGGGTTGTTTTTCACTGGTATTTTTGGGTCTTTATTTTTTTTATGCGTTTAAAATTAATATTTTAGTTGTCATGGTAACACAGAATAGCATTTTTAATTAAGCCTTCTTTTAAATAGGAACAACAATCCGCGAACCCAGGTATTAACAGTGAACTCGATGTAAGTTAAAATGTGATAAGTGGAACGCTAACGCGTAAACCAAAAGGTGAGGCAAAAAGTTCCAGGCCCCTACGCGGTTTGCAGGTAGGTTTCAGTCTACCACAAAATGTTTTTACACAGTCGCCCGTCTTGAGCGAACTGCGAAGGCTCGAAAAAAGGTTTGAAAAAATTATTTATCAAATTATTTTGTCAGACTAAACGTGCATTTAATGGTTTCCCATTGTTGTGCAGTGATGTTGTTGTGTTATTTACTGTATAGCAGTCCAAAACTATACAGTAAATTAAGCTAGGGATGAAAATAGGCTGAGAAAACAGACGTCCTTTTGCTGGCTAGGATGAAAACAGCCAGCTGAAAAGGAAATCGCAAAAGTCAACGAACGATCTTGTCAGCTTCAAAGCAGCGCGTGAGAAAGCGTCCAACAGTTGTTTTTTTTTGCATGAGAACAAGAGTGACAACGCTATTCTTGTACGAGTTTGAAGACGTATTGATTGATACTCGATATTTCATAATATACATCTGTCATTTTCTAATTTTTTGTTCCACTGTGTTAAACGGCCTTTTGTAACTAATGATATTTTAAGAAATAACCGACTAGATTGGGCATAATTAGTTCGGCAGCATAGCACAACCAATCAAAATTTAAAATGCAAATTCAAACCTTTTCGAGCCTTCGCGGTTCGCTCAAGACCTGCGGCCGTGTAAAAAAACATTTTGTGGGAGACTGAAACCTACCTGCAAACCGCGCAGGGGCCTACAACTTTGCCTCACTTTTTGCCCCATGCACGAATGACTGGACAATAGCGTTCCGGTTATCACATTTTAACTTAAGGTACTGTTACACGATGCGATTTTTCTTGCAACTTGCAACAAATTTAGATATGGAAAAAAAATCGCAAGTTACAGGAAGGGTGCTACACGTTTAGCAACTTGCGATTTTTGTTGTAAGTTGCAGCAAAAAGTAGAACCATCCAACTTTTCTTGCAACTTGCAACACGGCAAAAATGACAAAATCGCAAGTTGCTACGGGGTGTTACACGGTGCGATTTTTATGCAACTTACAACATTCAGTGATTTGTTGCAAGTTGCAAGAAAAATCGCATCGTGTAACAGCACCTTTACATCGAGTTCACTGGGTATTAATAACTACTTAATAACCGAGAGTGAGGTAAAAAATTGGAAAAGATACTCCTATAGGCTATATATAGACGTAACTATACAAGTATACGGTAATAGTTAAGAGCTACTTGGCTCAAATTACTAGCAGCACAAACTATTTTACCTGTTGTTTCAATTGTTGAGAGCATTTTAACTAACTCCCATCGTGTACTGTAACTTTTAGAAGTGAAACATATGTGTCTTTTTTTAGTTTAGTTTAGTTTAATAATCTTTATACAAGGATATCCTATTCAGCATATGCTGGTTTAAAAGGAGCCCTCAACTCTCGTGTTCCATTCCGATATGGTAAATGCAGGCAAGCAACAATGACATATCTTTTTTCCTCCTCCAACACGTATAGTAAGTAAGGGTAAATACCTACATGTATTTCCAGGAAGGGGCACATTTTTGTAGTAGGCCAGGGCCTACTTTGATATTAGTAAATAAAAGTTACGGTAAAATATCAAACCGAGGTCTTGCTGTATTGACTGAGCGATAGCGAGGTTAATACGTTCAAGGCCGAGGTTTGATATTTTACCGTAAAGACCGAACATCGAGGTTATTAAGTAATTTATTATATGGCACTTTTTATTACAAAATCAATCTGGTATTCCTTTGGTCTTCGCTTCCTTCAACTTCGTCAAACACACAGGACTAGCGTTATTTTCTGTTGTTTGGATACTAAAATTTACTTTTATAATGTTCATCCTCATTTATTTTTATCGTTTAGCAGCAATAACTTTCTTATTAGGATTTTTTGTTTGTTTCCAATCCTAGAGCATTAGCAATTTTCATAATGCCCGCGTGGCCTTGGCACTGATCCAATTGAATGAGTCACATTTACATATTACATCACTCAACCATCGCCTTACTCACAGATCACTTTCATGTAACCATAAAAACAATAAAAGTATTGTAATATATTCAAATTGCCCATTCTTCGAATTTTATACATTCTCAGACTGACGGCTTTTAAATATTACAATACATACAGTTTATGTAGTATGTTGCCCAGTTTCCGGACAGTACGTATTTCTTACGCCATATCTCACCTTTAAAGATCACTAGAAGGTTAAAACGATTACACATGATAGCCACAATCATCTGCCACCTTTTAAAAGGAGGACCACTATACTTGGTAATTTCTTTCATAATCTCCAAGATAAGCAGTTTGATTGCATGCCCAGTTTTCGGACAGCTGGTCCAGTATCCGGACACCATTAAAATGGTCGTATTTTCCTCTCAGGTAAGCTCTATTTTGCTAAATAATTTATTATTTAAAGCAAATACGACAAATACTGTTTTAAATAATGTTTATTATCAAAACGGATTTTTCGGCTATTTTCTCTATGGCACTTTTCACTTTGGAACTAAACACAGGACTTCCGGGCAAGTCATAACCCCTCTTCTATGCGCCGTCTGTATTTATCTTTAACTTGAGTCCGAAATACAATATGAATATAGTAAATAAATGGAATTATCAAAACAAAAATATAAACTACCATATTTTCTCTGTGAACTATTTTTGAAGTGAATAACTGCAGTTTACTCGTGAACTGTAATTATGTGTCCGGTTATTGGGCAAGCGCTAAAAAAAAACACTTGAAAATTCAAGAGTTCACTACGCATTCAATATTAAAAGAATGGCGACAATCTTCTCCAGATAAAACCCTTGATTTCTCAGCTTCTTTCAACACAAAAACTGATTCTGCCACAGTTTTCGAGAATCTCTCTCCTTAAGTCTACCGTATAATTTACGTCGTAGTAAACGACGTACTTTTAAAGAAAATAGTTTCGACTTACCTTCACAAAAAGTTGAGTTTCTCGAAGAAAAGTACCGCAAATAGGCCACCGACACGGAACGTAAATCGTGATATATCGGATAATCATCGGAAGCATTCGTATATATTTCATCATAATTTTTAGAAGAAAAATTGAACTTTGAAAATGAACTGTCCGGATACTGGTACATACTGCATAATTATATAAAGGGCCTCCATGGTAGTAAAAGAAGCTACAGTAAAAGACCCATGACAGTAATAAAGACACAATAAAGTTGGTGCCCAATGGCACCCATGTAGTGATAAAGCCATTAGAAACTTAATCGAGTTTTTTAAAACATGCAGGCCCTCTTTCCGCCCCCCTCTCATCAAGCCTATTAACCCTTTCATTCCCATCAGTGCCATTTGGCACTTTTTATTTTTTACTCATCAAGGGAAGACCCCCTGACATGGTGGGAGTTACAGGGTTAAGAAACTAAAATACACAAGTTAGTTTCTAGTAAAACAATTATATACCATATTGTAAGTACTGTATGTAGATTAGTCAAATAATTTAAAGCTGTCATATTACTCATTCAAAGTTTACTCCTGTGTCTGATTAGCTAAATTTTCCACATTAATTTAGCACAATAAACTTATTTAGGGTTTCCAAATTTGGTAAATTCTCTAAATAAAAATTATTAGACAAATGACCTTGATCATCCAAATATATTCAAAATAGCCCCACTTTTTTCAGCCCCACTTTTCCCCCACTTTTACAAAGTTGGGAGCACACCAGCCCCCACCCTCCCAGTTCCACCACCTACAGTATGATGCAAGGTTTTATAATTTAACGAGCTCACTTTCACGTTTTTAGACACTATTATTAATTATTAAGGTAGTTAAACAACAAAAAATTGGAAAAGATACTCCTAATATTAGGCTATATATAGACGTAACAAGTTAACAAGTTCACTACTTTGCTCAAATTACTAGCAGCACAAACTATTTTACCTGTCGTTTCAATTGTTGGGAGCATTTTAACTAACTCCCATCGTGTACTGCAACTTTTACAAGTGAAACATATGTGTCTTTTTTTAGTTTAGTTTAGTTTAATAATCTTTATACAAGGATATCCTATTCAGCGTATGCTGGTTTAAAAGGAGCCCTCAACTCTCATGTTCCATTCCAATATGGTAAATGCAGGCAAGCAACAATGACATATCTTTTTTCCTCCTCCAACACGTATAGTAAGTAAGGGTAAATACCTACATGTATTTCCAGGAAGGGGCACATTTTTGTAGTAGGCCAGGGCCTACTTTGATATTAGTAAATTGGTTTTTCAATCATACCATATAGAATTACACAGATCTCAATAAATGTCATTTGCTTCAGCCTCCTCAGATAATATCACCTCAGTCCATATAATATTAATTATTTATAAAATAGGTTGTGCATGCTGTGATTGGTCAATTACCGTGTTTATATCAGGCTATGTAAACACAGTTGTGATGTCACGGCACATTTTTTAGCCTTATTTCATAAAAGAAATAGAAAATGGATGCCCTGTGTTTATATAACCTGATGCAAACAAACACTCGAGTGAGTTTGGAGAATTCGAAAGTACTTATGTAAACCCTTGCCTACAGCTCGGGTTCGCATAAACTTTCAAATTCTCACAACTCACTCTCGTGTTTGCATCAGGCTATATAAACACAGGTGGCCATTTTCTAATTCTTAAATTGATATCATAATTAGCCTCATCTAATACATGTAATTGCTTAATACATGTATAGTCTCTACCATTCAATATAAGTCATCATTCACCATCATAAACAGTATTTCATAAATAGTACAATATTTCATTTATTTGCTGATGATACCACCAAATTGTTCCCATCACAAAATCTCGATTTGATTCAAAATATTCTAAATGCAGAATTGCAACATGTTTCATAATGGCTGACAGTACATGTATGCCAACAGGCTAGCCTTAAATATTGAAAAGACAAATTTTGTTGTTTTCCATTCTCCAAAAAAGAAACCTACTGTAAAGCCTTATCAATTTTTGTTGACAACAAAACTATTTGATGTAAAGCTAATTCTGTCAAATACCTTGCTGTTCTTATTGATTCTACTTTGTCTTGGAGATCTCATATTTATGAGTTGTGTAAGAAAATAGCTAAGTCTGTTAATTGATATAATATCTAAATTACGATACTTAAATGTAACCACTGATATTTTATTATATTAAATTATTACTCATTAGTATATAGTTTTCTCATATATGGTATTGAGATCTGGGGTCTAACATATGCTTCTTATTTAAAACCCATTTCTATTTTACAAAAGAAAGCAATAAGAATAATAACTTTCTCAGACCCTCAATCTCATAGTGAGCTGGCAATATTTAAGTCATTAAATCGATTAAAATTTACTGACTTAATTAATTTTTACCTTTTAAAATTTGTTTTTCATTGGAAAAATAAGCTGTTACCAGCTTGTTTCTCTATACTATTATGATTTTTTGAGTGAAAGTCATACCTATCAAACTAGGCAATCACTAAATGAAAATTATCTAACTCAAAAAAAATCAGATCAATTCAGTAAAAGATCTATCAAATTTTCTGGTGCCATATTATGGAATTTGGTTTCTTATGAGATAAAAACAAGTAATTCACTTTCTGTTTTCAATAAAAAGATTAAGCATTATATAATTGATAGATATGCCTCTCAATAACTTTTGACTCATTTGGTTTTCCTGTATATTTTTTTTTCTTCTTCTTTTTAAACTTACTGTAAGCATATGACTGTCTCATTATTTAACTTTATTATTGACTTTTCTACAGTACATGTACTTAATTTTCTTCCTTATTATACATTTATTCTCGTATTTCTTAGATAATCAAACCTGTAGAATGCAGGGTATCCAGATTAGTTTTCTGAAAACTATTAGGATACCCTGTACTCATCTTATTAATTCACTGTATTTCTCTGTTTTCTCTGGGTTTTTTTTACTTGCTTTATTTATTATTATGTAATTTAGGAGAATTTATTTCTAACAAATAAATTTCTGTGTTCATATATAGACCAAAACGTAGTTTCATTTAGGCCCACATGCAAATTAGTTTCCTATTCAATTTGGGCCCCTATGCAAACTACATCATGTCTATTAAAGCATAACGGGAAGATAACATAGGCTGGGACTGTTTTTTCATGTTTTGAGTTCATTATTTTTAGACACTATGTTTAGGATTATTGCCAAGGATAATTGATAAGCAAATTTTATCCTTATAGAATACTTAAACATTAAATTTTCTGAAATCAGAAATGTTATGTTTACTACGGCTGCTTCAGCCTTATGTTATAAATGAACTACGTTTTATCCCAACTCAGATTGTATGCGCAGTTGAAACTCCGATTTCGTGTATACAGTAGTTTGCAAGAACTCAAAATAGTATGAAAACAGCGCACTAATGTGTTTCCCACTACAGTTTCTCACTCTATCAAACATCCACTTGTGTTTCCAAAACTGACACTATGAAAACTGTAACGAAATACGTGTACATATAAATAAAAGGTGTTGTCTATTCCTAAACTCTTTCTGGGTGGCATCCAACTAGTACTTGCTAACACATACTAGACAACTTTACTTGTCACAGAAAAAATCCACCAATGAGAAAGGGTTAAGCATTTTGGCAGAGATATGTATTGCTGTAAGCTAAAAAGCCATGTCTTATAAATATCATTGTGATACAGTTTATACAGTACATTGACGACTTCCATTCATTACTGACACCTAGTAAATTAAGTAACATACAGTAGCTATACCTCTTCCCAAATGATCAATAAGGAAGTTATTATGTAGTTTTGAAGTTTGGGTAATAACTAATTGCGTTTATTATCAATCCACCTACAGAGACTGTGTAATACAGGCATATAGATTATACAGTATATACAAAAACAAGAAATATCATTGACAAATTTTACGTTCTCGTATGACCATAAACAACCAGTTGTGCTACTTGTGTATGAATACCAAACGTGCATATACCCATTTAATACATCAAATAAGAGAATGACAGATAAATTATTTGATAATAGTGTGTCGCAAAAGCCCAAATTATTAAATGATTAGATCTACATGGCGGACCGAAAGTGATGTTGGTATAGATTGAAACATGGGCATCTGTCATGTGTTTAACGAATAGATATCTACTTACTCAGATTATCACTACGTCTACATTAACCAAAAAATCCTACCTGAACTAGCTCCAATACGAAGCAACAAAGTTCCGATAAAACAAAGTGTCAGTACAGACGACGAGCCTGCTTGTTTCATAACCACGTTCAGCGATACTTGACTTTTATAATTTGTGAAAGCTGATTTTCACAAGTTTAGCATACAATTTTCCTTGAGTTCCCAACGAGTTTAGGATTTGACTTATGACAGTTCTACATACAAATTGGTCTTGGATGAGAAATGAAGTTGTGTCCCTTTCGCTCTTGGTGGTAAGCCGGAATGATGCATACGTAACGCCGTATGAGCACGGAAGAGTTGCGACTTGAGTGCGAGCGGTGGGACTTCGTTAGAAACACTTCCTGTGTTTGCTCAGTTCCTCCGTGTACAATATGCGTTCAATACTTAAAGTATAAACAACAGACTGCTCTCTTCGTTCTCAGTTTCAGAGAAGGTGATTTATACAGCCTAGGCAATGTTTTTAAGCTTTTCAAAGGCACAGTCGGCGGCAGTAAATGGAAATAGCAATATCTTGTGGCACAGCACGAGGCACAGCATTTCAGTGGATTTATGCAAATTTTAATACGCAAACACAACCTGGTCAACCTGGGCAAGTCTAAATTAAAATATGACCGCTCCTCCAAGTGCCCACTCAACTTAACCAATAGCAATACAGCTGTAACTGTGAGGCCTGACAAAGAGGACCTTGAAAGTGTGTGGGAGGATTCCGCGTATTCTGTAGTTTGATTTGTAGCGATTAGCGGAATACTTTTTCAGTAGTTTTTATACGTGATAAACGATGATGTGCTATAAATGCACAGCACTTGTCATCTGAATCCCCCCCTCCCCACATACACACATGTATAGGTCAGTGACCCCACCCTGGGGAAACATGGGGCATTATATCACGCTTATTATAATAGAACTTTGTTTCCTCGAAGAACAACTGCCTTGGTGCTGTATATTATTAAGAGTCAGTTAGCATTGTAGATGAAAATTGCCCGGCGAATTTAAAGCTTTGCATGGAACTTTTCGAGTATTTAAAATAAATGCACGAAATTTTGTGACTTTTCATACCTCGTTTCTGATGACGTTTGTGGCAAATATTTTGAAATTCTGGTTTAATTTAGTTTGGTTTTTTTGTTGTTTTTGTTTTTGTTTTAGTATTTGATTAACTTTAGTAGTATTTCTATAGGTGGTTTTCACTGTGACGTCACAAAATTCTAAAATCTAAATTATTAAACCTAAAAAGCTGGTTGTTTTATATATTTTGTAGATCGTTATTGCGAGTATTTCTGGAAAATTTTGAGTCGATGCAACTATTCGTTCTTGAGTTACAGCATTTTGAATTATATTATTGCTGACGTCAGCATAATTTTCAAATGTCGTTAAAAGTCACTTTGTACACGCAATTCAACGTACAAAGCTTGGTTAAGCTTTAGAAGTGACATCTAATTGCATCTGATGTACAATCTGAAAATTCTGGTTGAAACTACACTTTTTATGAGCATTTGGTTTTTGGCCGCCATGTTTGTGTACCTCGCAGACGTCAATTAGGTACACAAACATGGCGGCCAAAAACAAAATGCTCGTAAAAAGTGTAGTTTCAACCAGAATTTTCAGATTGTACATCAGATGCAATTAGATGTCACTTCTAAAGCTTAACCAAGCTTTGTACGTTGAATTGCGTGTACAAAGTGACTTTTAACGACATTTGAAAATTATGCTGACGTCAGCAATAATATAATTCAAAATGCTGTAACTCAAGAACGAATAGTTGCATCGACTCAAAATTTTCCAGAAATACTCGCAATAACGATCTACAAAATATATAAAACAACCAGCTTTTTAGGTTTAATAATTTAGATTTTAGAATTTTGTGACGTCACAGTGAAAACCACCTATATGTTTTCATGAATTTTGTGTTCAGTGATGTCGTCACAAATCCAATATGGCGGAATCCAAAATGGCGGAACAATGATCAATTTAAAATTTACGTAAAAATACTTTTAAAGTTACGGATGCCCATAGGATAATTCAGATAATATATAAAGATAGAAAATAGAACAATAAAGCTTGATTAATGAATATAACATTTACCTTCTACTCAACGGCCATAAACCAAAAAATAAACCAAATTTTTCCTAAATTTTTAAGTTTTATAGTTTATCTCCTTTATACTGGCTCTAACTAAGTAATAATCAAAGAAAATTTGATTTGAGAGTTTTTCTTGCCTATTATTTGGCTGTATTTCACTTTGTTGTATTTTTATGTATGACATCCATCACCAATGACGTCATAGATAAGTGACATTTGGGGTGACACCAATAAAAATTAAAATATTTTTGATGTATAAGTTTCACTTCGATAGCATAAATACTTTCTGAAATATTAACCGCGGGCACTTTTAATTAACCGGGGTAGTGGGTGGGGGTTTCCGATGACAAGTGCATAAGGTTTGGAAGGGGAAGTCATAAACAAAAAAAGACGGAGTTTCTATCGCAAATTATTGAATTTGATTGCCTTGCTGCAAAGAGCTAAATAGTTCTCAAAGTCGGGGTGATTATCGGTGAGTTTTTACTGACTCGAGGTAAATATAAGAATAGTTTATAACGAAACTGAGACGACTCGTGATTTGAATAAGATGAAGTGTACGCTATAATAGAATACATCACAACTTACCAACTCTATATATCTTCCCAACCCAACCCCAATTAAAAACAAGCTAAAGAACCCAAACACATGGTTGTCCGTGACAGTAAGAAATGTTTTGCTTGACAAATATGGGTGCCATAATTTCTACTGTCCATACGATGGCAAGGCATTCTTTCCCTGTAGTGGAGTAAGTCTTCTCGGTGGGTTCTACCACAGTTATGATCATGCCCGTAATTGATGTCTTGAGCTAGGAGTGGACTGCACCATTCATTAACATGGTTGTCGTCAGACAAAAGAACATAACATTGAAATCATATAATGGGCAACTTCCACTGAAAATGTAGTTTTAGTCTTGTCTTCCTCGCGTGGTGATACTTGCCAATAGCCTGAAGATCTAGAGTCCAAAATGGTTCAAAATGTCATGCAACTCTGGGCATGTGGTCGTGGTGCGCTCTTTTCGTGTAACTGCGTTTACTCGAAGAAAATCTACACAGAAACTGTAGGTTCCATTTATCTTTGGCGCTATAAGATGATTGATGTAGACCACGGGCTATCGCTGCATGCATGCATGACTTTAATAAAGCCGGGTTTAAGAATGTCATCCACTTGCTAGTTCATCTCCCTTTGTAGATACATGCACGCGGGTGTTCGGTACGGTTGCTTGGACAATTATCGCCAGTGTTTGGTCACACTTGGAGACTAGCTCGCTTTTCCTAACTCGTTCTTTGTAACTTGTCTTGGTACCCAATAATTTATACCAACGTGGTTACCTTATGTACCACAGGCGCATGTGTTCTCCTGCACAACCAGATCCGCATCCCCCAGCCCTTACAACAACTTTCCTTTTGCTACATCAACATTACACAGGCTACATCAACATGCACCATGCTCATTATCCGCAGCCGAAGATCGGCCCCAATGATGCACTTATCCCTCATTTCTATTATATAAATAGATAAGCTTGCAATCTTTAGTTTGTGCGTGAACAACAGCCGAACAATGAAAACTTGAATTTAATGGTTAGTTAATAAAGATTCTTCGTCGTTCTTCGTCGCTTGCCCATTTATTATGCTGTTAGGTTTGGAACCCGGTTTGAAAATCTTCTCGTGGATATTGAAAGTGCGTCGTTTGAGTTTATTAAACGATAAAAATCCTAATGCTTATGGTAAACCATCTGTATAGGTTCTTTCAAAGGCACGACACGACACGACAAGAGTTGGCATGTGGAAGAGATCAATATCACTTTATATGGCACAGTGGTTAGATATTATAAAAATAGACGCACAATGTGTGCATGTGTCTGCTGACGTATTTGAGAAACTCAGGACTAGACTAAAGCTCTGGGCATGATATAGGCCCTTTATAAAGAGATTGTCAATACAATCTTACTTGATCTTTACAATCTTCATCTAGTCTTTCACCTAACCTTCTTTAGTTAAAAAATTATAATCACGTAGTTAGAGCACTATATATTATATATAGTCATTTATATAATTTAAACTAACCACTGTTTATGACCAGGCCCGTGAAATACTTGCTTTTACAGATATAAACAAGTGACTATTACGAGCTTTCCACTTTTATCTACTATACACAATGATAACTAGTATAGGGACTTACTAAATGTCTCAAAACATCACTCATATCATTAAGAAATAAGAAATGATAACATCACGAGATGCATGTAAAACACGAGGCGATAGCCAAGTGTTTTGCTGTCTCGAGGGCCGTTATAACTCAATAATCACACAGCGCGACTAAGTTTTTCTATTAATTCTTTAAAATAATGTCTATAAATCGTTGATAAACCCAAGAAAAGTACTACAGATTACCTGTCTCGAGAAAGATCTAGCGCACGCGTGTCCTCGTACAACATGTTGATGACGAATTTAGCGATAAAAATTAATGCACTCAAACTCTCAAAGTAGCAGGTAAACCATTCTGTTGTGTCAATTACTTGATCGGACTTGTATTCAGGTATTTCTTGACTTTCTTTTGTAATTAAAACAGTTAAAATTCATAAAAAAAAAAAATCTACACGAAGTATTTCTACACGTGCTGTTATTGATTTTTAAAGACACGTTTGCTTGGCTCAATAGCCAAACAGAGCGCATGTATGATTATTTCATATTGTAATATGAACATGAAAAGGATCATGATGTCGACTACATGCCAAACCAACATTAATAATAATAATAATAATAATAATAATAATAATAATAATAATAATAATAATAATAATAATAAAATAATAATATTAATAATAATAATAATAATAATAATAATAATAATAATAATAATAATATATTATGTACATGTATTTCTTTAATTTGAATTAATTTAAATGATTACGATTATTTTAGTGTGGGAAACTAAAGGTTGAGACATAATTTTTAAACGATTTTAAGCTTGTTGCTAATCTTGCTTCATTAGGTAGACTATTCCACAGTTTTGCAGCATCGTACGCGAAATTACAGAGAGAGAGAGAAATTAGAGAGAGAGAGAGAGAGAGCTAGAGAGAGAGAGAGAGAGAGAGAGAGAGAGAGAGAGAGAGAGAGAGAGAGAGAGAGAGAGAGAGAGAGAGAGAGAGAGAGAGAGATATGTTAGTCTTGCTATCTTGCTCTCTGATATGTTTTAACATCATGTTCGTGAAATATGACCTCAAGTTTATCTAATTATCAATGTTATGGTAGTCGGTAGATAACATATAACTGATTAAATTAGAGAAAGTTACATATGAATAACTTAGTTAATTTTTAGAAAGCGTGGATGTTTGCGCCTGTCTCGTTTGGCTAACTAATATTTTAGTTAGCTTTTTAAATATATAATGCTGTATAATTTTCTCAATAAAGTTTAGAAAACATCCAATTTGGACAAAATCTTTTGTAAAAATGATAAAATGTGCCATTAAAAATATGTTTTAAAAGTTTCAAAATTTTACTCAAATGTGTTGTCAGATCGCGGGAAATGCCATTTTAGAGACCCCAATTTCAAAAAATTTCCGGGGGTCCCCCTAGAACTGTGGACCACAAGTTGGACTGACGTTTTCAAAATCCACCCCTGTGTGAGGCTGGGTCCTTTTGCAAGTTTGCCCCACCACTCAATATTCCTTAAAAGATGCCCTGGTCTGCAAGGCCACCGGTGGAAGGTGTATCCCATGGTTGATTATAGATTATTCTGGCACTGGCAGCCCTGGCGTGACACGCTTCAACACGATGTATAAATGCGATTCATTTCCACTTGACCATATTAATTGACAATATGTCACAGAAGGTATAACAACTTTCCAATAGTAGTCATTTAACACATTTTTTGGTAAGAAGCTCATGTGTTTAAGTAGGCTCAATTTCTTTCCATACGATTTCACTGTTTTCTCAATCTGATCAGACCAGCTAGGACAGGCGATTGTCAATTGTCAGACCTAGCAGATCAGTCTTCAAAACAAATGGGATGATGCATGTGGTTCCCAATTCATACAGGTGAAAAAGACTGCATATAGGCTTGCCTCTATAGAACAACATGGCTTCCCACTTCTCTGGATGAAGAGTAAATTTATTGTCAATGCAAAATAGGTTTATCTTCTGAAGAACTTGGTTAAGCTGTGATACAACAATGTCCAGTACAAATATATATCTTCTCGTCGTAGTCTTCTGAAGCACAATCTGGTAAGTCATTCACAAAGATAGACAACAGTTTTGGCCCTATATAAGATGGAGCCCTGTGGGACTCCATATTTCACAGTGGCGTTATCCGAAGATATGCCGTTAATCAGGACATAATAATCTTTCAACCAGAGCCATGCGTTTCCACTTACTCCAATGTATTGTAGTTTCACTGATCAATAAAATCTCGTGTGACACTGAGTCGAAAGCTTTTATAAAATCCAGATTGACAAGCCCAACAACCATGCCAGCATCTATATTCTTTCTCCATATTTCAGTATAAAAGTAGTTCAGTACTATATCCTTTCTTGTATCCCAATTGATGAGGTGATGATAAGCCTAACGATTCAATGTGGTTCGTTAAAGTTTGATCTACTAACTTTTCAACAATCTTGCTAGGCACAGATAAAATTGAAAGAGGTCGGTAATTTGAACGACTACGGCATCATTTTGGAAACATTGGCAGAAGAACTTATTAAGAATGCACTTTCATGCATGTGATACAGACGAAATTAACTCTTTCCTGTCCGAATTTGTGTTTAGTATTTTATTCTGGCTAACGCCAGACGATCTTATTTGGAAGCTCTCAGACGGAATGAGTTATAAACAAAGTTTTGAAACGCGCTTTGCCTGACTTTACTTACATTAATTTTAATTACAGATTTTAGTAACTTTAACGTGTTTAATAACTTTAACGTGTTAAGTTTTATTATTTGTTTCGAAATTATAGTTTAACTATACGTTTAGAACTTGTGGAAAATATTTCTTCAATCTATTGTTGTTTGTTGAAAATAATACAACTGACACACCCTATATTAACGTTTCAAAAACTCTTCTATTCTTCTCCTGTTTGGTTGTACGGAGTAATATGGTGTGAGACGGAAAACGTAATGAGTTAATTTGATTATAGCTATATAGCCAATCAAAATACATTTCACTGAATCATTCCAGAGGCTCCGTTCTCCCAGCCCCCTCCCCCCCCCGAACGTCAGGCTCTGCATGGGAACGAGATTGTGGCACAATTTGTTATAAAAGACTGTTGCGGATTATCCCATCGCAAATTTAGTGGACAATGTATGTCATTGTATTTTATACATTACGGACCCAATTCTTAGAGTATAGTGCATGACTGTTTTTGGAAGAACTGCATGTCATCAGTTCGGTAATCACGATTTAATAATACATTAATTTACTTACTATCTTCAAGAGTTGTTCCATTCATTTTCGCACCAAGAACTCCAGTTCCTGCACCATTGGTAGCCTTCACCGCAATATATGTCATAGGTTGTAGCCTTCTTTAAACCGCTTAATATCGTCGTCGTAATATTGTCAGCACCATCAACTTTTTTATTATTAGTACAGAAGACACCATTTCCACTATTTGTACTTTGGTAACAGACAGTATAACTAGTTACGTTCCAATTTGCGTCGTTCGCAGGGGCGCACATTAGGGGGGGTGTGGGGGTGTGACACCCCCCAACAATTGAGAGTCGGTTGAAAAGGTCGTTCCCGAATTGTCGATCCGACTACCTTTTCGGTCCGTCTTGACCGTCCGGTGTGATGGTTTTGGGAACTTGATCATGAGGAAATGAGTTTAAGGAGAGATGGTCGTTAAACTTATCAAATAGACTGATCCAGAGTATCCAACCATTCCGATTTCCTCGGGTATTTATCTGATTTTGCTTCAAAATCCCGAATCCCGACGCGACCTCGATCGCGATAATGAAGAAAAATCACGATTTTATAGATCTGGTCTTCAATCGGGATTTTTCGTATCCCGATAGAGGTCTGTTTCCATATACCTGAGAAAGTACTTGTTTTAGGGCTGTACTCCATAGTGTTAGCTCACGGAAATTCAAAATAACTTTGACAAAGTTTTAACATATTTAATTTTAAACCTAATTCGTCCGCGTTGATTCATACGAGCATGATAAATTTAATTTGAGTAGGTATAGTATGGGATTTCTCAAGCTTTAACTCGGTACGCTACCTCCTCCGCAGATGTTTTTAATTTATTTGCACCCCCTTATGAAAGAAAGAAGCTGGGAAATAAATGCCTGTGGAGGAGGTAGCTCGGTAAATATGTCAGTTTTCATTTTTTATGGAAAAAAAAGTGTAAAATGACAATCAATTTACCGTGCCTTTTTGACCGAAATATTATCTGAGAGTGCTGGAAATGGTGTTTCAGGGCATCCAAATATAAATTTCAAAATTTTCTTGAGGGGCATGCCCCCAAACCCCTCTAGATAGATGCTGATCTGGGAAGGTGCATAGTTTCGATACTACTAATAAAAAAAGTCGGTCCCAGAACAAAAAGCACCCACCCCCCCAAAAAAAGTTTCGAATGTGCGCCCCTGGTCGTTCGGTAACAACTTTGACCATGTGAGATTTAGAACATTTACTTAATTAGCAGCTGTGGCTTTTAAATAAACTGTCACCACTGATAATGATTTAATAATGCATTAATTTACTTACTATCTTCAAGAGTTGTATTTGTTTTTTTCGTACCAAGAACTCCAGTTCCTGCTGCATTAGTAGCTTTAACTGCAACGTCATAAGTTGTTGCCTCATTTAAACCACTTAAAGTCACCGTCCTATTGTCAGCCCCATTGACTGTTGTACTTCTGTTGCAAGACACATTAATTCCACTTCTTGCAACTTGGTAACAGACAGTATAGTTAGTTATATTTCCATTTGTGACGTTCGCTGACAACTTCGACCAAATGACTGTTAGTTTAGTAGATGTCGGAGACGTTATTCTTTGGATAGTAGGTCCAGCAGCAGGTACTAAACAAAGTGGTAAAACAATATAGTAGTAAAACAGCAAACGTGATATAGCAACAAAAGTACATCAGATGGTGCACGAGCACATCTCGATTAATGTCAGTTGATAGTTGGCCTGTATAAAGGCGCGTGTTTGACGTGTGTCATGCATAAGTGGTGGCTTGCCACACGTGACGAAAATGTTACTCGAGGAAAAGATTCACAAATTTTTAAAATTGCCTAAAATTTTCAAGAAAGCCATGATAAAATTGGGGACGGGTATTTTTCTCTACATAATCTTAAAACCAGTCGGCAGATTTTCAGTAGACTCCTAGCTTGCAATTATTAAAAATTCGAGAAGTTCCACTGTTTTCACGGCGTTTTCTAGTCAGTTTTGATTGCTGATGATGAGGTGATGTGGTCGTTAAACGTACACGTTTGTCTGCAACACCCGGATATCTAGCAAACACTAGCAACACACTATCTAGCAACACACAATCTCTTTGATGACACTAACATATGTAAAGTTGTTGCTGTGACGCGGAGGGGTGGCGCTAGAGTGGGGCGGGCGGGGGTACTACAACCTCCCTGTCGGGGAACTCTATCCCCGCCATCTTCAGTAAACTGCTGAAGTAGAGTCTGTAACAATGTTTAATAGTGTGTATTGTTTAGTTCACACAGGTCGGTTCCCACTTTCAAAACCTATAGATCGTTTTCATCTGACGTCACGGCGGCCATATTGGTGTGCCGAAACAATGAAAGCCAGCCCATATTGGTGTACCATCTTTATCCTGTGAGAATTTAGCTCCATTCTTATTCAGAAATTTCGTATTGTTTCACCACCCCAATGGTGCCACCGATCACGTGAGTGAAAACGATCCATATAGCCATTCTGCAGTCTGCAGACTAGATATACTGACCGATTGATGAATTACTTATACTTGTTCATATGGGTCGTTTAATTTTCACTCACGTGATCGGTGGCCCCGTTGGGGTGGTAAAACAATACGAAATGTTTGAATAAGAATAGATTTAAATTCCCATAGGATTGGGTTGTGCACCAATATGGCCGCCATTTCATTGTTTCTGTGCACCAATATGGCCGCCGTGACGTCAGATGAAAATCAAGAATAGAATAGGCCTAAATATTGGTTTGATAGTCTAAACTTGTAAAATGGCATTTTTAGTCAGTCTCCATAAACAATAAGAATCAACTGAAGCGTGATTATTCAAAATGCAGTTTACATATAAATATATAATATATTATATATATTTATACGTAAACTGCATTTTCAATAATCACCGCTTTGATTTTTAGTTAATGGGACTAAAAATGCTATTTTACACGATTTAGACTATCAAACTAATAATTATTTAGGCTTATTCTAAATAGTTTGAATATTATTTACGTATATTATTAATCTTACTATATATTATTAATTATTCATTACAACAATATTACAAGAACAGTACAGTGCTTACAGTTTGCTTTTAAAATTGTAAAAGATGTGTCGTGATATGGCTCTACTCGTAATCTAGACAACTCTATTTTTTAAACTTCTCATAAGTAACAAACCTTGTGGTGGAGTTGTTGGAGTGATGCCCTGGCTCGACGTTTGAGGAATCGACGTTGTTGCCGGTGTGGCTTGAATTGTAGTGTTTACTTGACTGATGGATGCTCCTAGAAGTGGAATTAAAAAACAAACCAGTAAACAGCGTTGTGCTTAAGACATGCACGTCATATGAAATATAGCTTGATAAATGGTTCAAGATGCGTCATCTCAACATAATAGTGCGGTATAAAGTGTAATCCGGCCGTAGGATTTTCGTCTTAAAGTTGATTTTTTCTTCTTTTTTGTGTTGACTAGATGTCAAACTATATCGGAAAATAATGGGGTTCGAATTTTCGTCCTTTCGATATACAGGGGGGTCGATGGGTCTGAGACATGGCTAAAAGGAGTGAGTCGAAGACCTTTCCTGACTCTGATCCTAGCCCAAATAGTGTGGTATGACTTGTCATCAAAACAGCTTTCGTAGGATTTGCATGCTAAAGTTGATTTTTTTTTTTTTTTCCAGTTTTTTTGAGTTGACTAGGCGTCCACTATCAAAAAATGCAGTTCAAATTTTTCGAGCTCTCAACCCCCTGCGGTATGTCAAGAGGTCGAAAATTTGAACCCCATCATTTTCTGATAGTTTGACATCTAGTCAACTCAAAAAAATGACACTTCACACCACACTATATCTATACTACATACAGTATACTTAGCTTGTTGGTAGTCAGTTAGAAACATTAGTTTATGTTTAACTTTAATTTTCTCAAAACAAAGGATTTAGGCAGGCTCAAATTTGCAGCACTTCTCTACTGTAGGGAATTTGATGGATTCCCTTCATTTTTGGACTGCAAGTGTATCTTATGATGCTTTATGCAATAAGTAGACAGATTTTTGTTATTCGTGATATTTTTGTTGTTTCCATGGAAACAAGGTATTTTTAGCTTTCGGACCTGAGTATTTGACGAGATGAAAATCTGCTTACTTGTTGCATACCTTGTGACATATATAACAACTTCAGCAAGTTTGGAGTTGATATCTATTTTAGTTTGTGAGATATTGCTGTCACAAGATCTTGTCGATGATGTATTTAATTGTTGTTGCCATGGCAACCGTGAAGATTTAGCGACCTTAAGTATATTTAATAAATGTGTAATAACAATTACTTGCTTCTTGTCAATTTTTGTGGGAATTGATTGAACCGTTTTGAAACTAGAGCTGTAAGAATGTTTTGGGTCATTTAGGGTCGACTGCCACCTTAAGCGGACACCTTTGGGACTTCGTCTAGTGTCCACTTAATAGAGGTTGGCACAGTAGGGGGTGTACGTTCAAAATATAACAAAACATGAAATAGAAAAATTTTTTGCAATACATTGGGACCAACTTTTACAAAAAATAGCAACATTATATTAGATAGACTATATGTCGCCTTAGATTATCGGCATGCCTTGTAAAGTTATTAATGTTGAAAGAAAACGTTAATCTTCAACTCCACGTGTCCGCTTAATAGAGGTTACTCTGCTCATTGGGACTCAAGATAAGTGTCCGCTTCCGCTTAAGGTTACGTTACACCATAGAAATTTAAACTACCAAAAATATTTTTTTGCGTAATTAGCTGCATTAAACCAAATGCTGAAAGGTTTTGAAAAGTTTATTTCGTTTAAAGCAAAATGAATTAAGATATTTAGCGATGAAAATTGCAAGCAGCTCTGTTTTCCCGCGAAATTTAAATGTTCCAAGGCTTGTTTCTTCAGCTTTAAATTTCAGCTAAACTGCCGTATTCAAAGACTTTTGTGAACACGGCCGTTTTTTTTCAAATTTTCACAATGTATCGGAGACAATAAGAGCTTCAAAAGTGTGTGCGGTAGCTATACGATTTCTTTTTTCATTTCGGAGTAATCAACTACGATTCATGGTATGCACGCAACTTAACTGAGGTTGCAAAAGAATGCCTTATATCTCAAAAATAACAAAAAAAAACATAGCTACCGCACACACTTTTGTAGAACAGAAATAAAACTATTTTTACATGATTTGATTGAAACTGTAGTTCAACAAAAGTTGCGGCGCAAAGCGAATGCGTTTTCAGAATTTTGTCAAAACAAAACAAGTTTAAATACTTTTCAAAATTGTAAATCGACTGTCCAATTCTACAATCATTTTGCTATAAACTGTAAAAATTTGAATTTGATTGCTTTTAAACTCAACGTGCAGTTGCATTTTTCGCAAAGCACTACTCCAAGGTGTTACGTAACCTTAATAGAGGTGTCCGCTTAATAGAGGTTACAACTATAGGGTTTTATTAAAAAAATTGTCGGGACCTTAGATAGGTGTCCGCTTAATAGAGGTGTCCGCTTAATAGAGGTGTCCGTTTAATAGAGGTGTCCGCTTAATAGAGGTGTCCGCTTAATAGAGGTGTCCGCTTAATAGAGGTGTCCGTTTAATAGAGGTGTCCGCTTAATAGAGGTGTCCGCTTAATAGAGGTGTCCGCTTAATAGAGGTGTCCGCTTAATAGAGGTGTCCGCTTAATAGAGGTGTCCGCTTAATAGAGGTGTCCGTTAATAGAGGTTCGATTGCAGTTGTTACTAATATTTAGCTTTTTCGCTCAAGAACACGACGTTAATTTGCGAGGTAGACAAAATCTTTAATCGAAGCAAGACAACAATAATAAAGATAGAAGTCTTCCAGACAATCCGGGAAACTTGACAAGTATATGAGTTTTTTTCTTTTTAAATTGTAAAAAAATGTGTGAAATGGCGCAACTCGTGCAATCTATATACTTTTCTATTTTAAAAACTTATTATAAGTAACAAACCTGATGGTGAGGAAGTCATTTGATTGATATGGCTCGAAGTTTGAGGAATCGACGTTGTCGGTGTGGCTTGGATTGTGGAGTTTTCCGATCCTAGAAGTAAAGTTATATACGAAGCTAACTCTAAGTATACAACGGCGTGGGCATATAAAATATAGTCTAACTGGCGAAATATAGTCGGCAATTCGTTATGTCATTACTAATGACTATTTAATAATTAGATTATGAGCTCCTAAGTTTATATATATATATATATATATATATATATAACTCGAACACACATTGTTTGAAAAGAAAACAAACGACACAGACAAACACAAACGGCACCACAACGCCGGCATTTTTAAAGTCTTAAAACAACCTGTTAAGATTCCTCAAGATTATGATGGGTCCCAGTATTTGCGTGATTATTTAAAACTTCGAAAGATGAGCTGCTCTTAACGATTGGGACGCACAAAGATTGTGCTGCTTTTTTAGCTACCGGTCTTCAAGGAGACGCATAGAAAGTTCAGCTGCATGGAGATTGTCTTTATTACCCTAATCATTGATATAGATTAGTGGATAGATTGAAGCTGAGATTTGGTGGTTAAACAACTCCAATTGTACCAAGTTCGATTGCAAAGTCGACAACAACAGCCCAATGAGAGTCTGCAGAGTGATGCGTAGCAACTATAATTGACATATATATACGCTCAATGGTCGATTTAGACATAGACCCTAGGGTCTATGATTTAGTATACCTATATACCTTCCCTCTCATATCGAATAAAGGTCTGCGGTTCAACACTTTTCGACGCCCTTTATTGCAAAGAAGATTGTTGCAAAGAAGGCATTGGATTGTCGTATTTCAGTCTTTCTGGACTGCTTCCTCCTGGTCGTTCACCTATACTAACTAGTTGGGAGAACACCGTAGCTCGAGCCCCGACACTGACAGAATGCTGGAGATGCAAAAGCCGGGATGGCCATTATCGTTGGAAATGCCCTCAGAACGCCTCTAGAACTAAACCATCGTAGGGAGACGAGACGAAGACGGCCCAAGATGCCCGCGGGGACGTCTGATCTATTTAAATCGGGGCCCACACAAAGAAGCCAAAGCTTCGCAATATGACCCACCCAATACTAGAAGACCAACATGAGCGCCTGTCAACTGTGTATTCCTGATTATATTGAGTCACATCGAGTAACATAGTATAGATCCCGGAGCAGTTAAAACTGTTCTGTCGACCAAAGCGTACGTAGAAATGTCAGTGGGACAGCAGTTTTCTCTTCAGGCTTCAGAAAGGATATGCCTGCAAATATTTATGGGGGGTGGGCGGCACTGAAGTAGAGACACACGAATATGGAAAGATATTACTGGACCTCGGTTCCCAAGAAGTGCTCCCAAACGTTTTGGTTGCTGATATTGAAGATCCAGGTTTCTTGCATGGATTTCCTATAAACTACTAAAATGGCTTTTATCCAAATAAACCCCTCGGGGTCTGCAGCCCTCGGGCTGTATTTGGCTAAACGCCTTGGATTAACTCTTACTTATGTGTGATAAACCTGTCGCCAGAACGACAAACAATCGGCGCCGAGAGAATAGTTGCACTTACTTAAGAAGTTGACGAAGTCACAAGTCTGGAAACTCCCAAGACTTGCCATGATAACCTTGAAGATCCACCTACAAACCTCCCCCCGACAATGGATACACAGCCAGAAAAGCTTTTCCCAGAACTCTTACAAGAACAGTGGAACCATGCATGCAAGGCTGTGAACAACAAAAAAGGTTCTCAAGTAGCTATATACAGTACTTCTCAAAAACAGGCACGTGTTTTGCCTGTCAGATTCTAACGTATAGGAGAAACAAAATTGGTGAATAAGGCCTTATCTTGGACCACCGCTAAGGCCACATAAAAAAAAATACTTTAGCGTCCCCACCCGACCTAAGAAAAGCCCCCGACCTCCACATTTTTTTTATTTTTTATTTCTCAAAAAACCCTATAAATTTAGTGCAAAAACTCTCAATGACGTTTTACCTGTAGTATTAAAAATGGTGATTTGCCCTTTGCAATCCAAAGAACACAGACCTATACATAAATCGTTCTACGCTTCATTCTTCACCAAAACATACATCAAACAGCAGGCATATTTTACGACCTATCGACTGAAACTAGCCACTTCACGTGAGGCTTAACTGCTTTGGTCAAACGTAAAGTATTAGGCTTAAAAATGAGCGGAAAAAACTGGCAAATTTATTAAACATACCACTTATAACAGTGCGTTGTCGCCGCCGTGGTAGAATGCACAAAGTATTATGCTCCAAATTAGTCCTCATACAACGCCAGTGAAAGTCTCACTACCCAACATATTATATAAAAAAAATACAAAAAAAACCCAACCTCCCTCCCGTCCTGGAAAAATTGAAATAGGTGGACGCTAAACAAGTAATTTTTTTATGTGGCCTAAAAGGTTGGCTTCCAAGTAATCAATCTAGCCCGGATCCACCGACTCTAGAACATAACCGATTAAGGAAGTCCGACCAGTTTCGTTGAAAATTCACCTCATATAACATCCAAGAACCCTACTGAGGTAGATCGTAAATGGACCCTTTCCAGAATCAGGGGACAGTGTGAACAACGCAACGCTATAGGATATAGATGAAAATCAAGAACTATCAAGACTCTACGACTACACTATAGCCAAAATTAGCGGTAGGCATAAGAGACAACGACAATTAGCATGTATATGCACGAACGAAGGATTTCAGATCAAATACAACAACGTGGGAGAGATGATGTTTCGTCTGGTTTTTGAGCTATTAATCCAGTTGAAACTTTTTGAATAAACGAACAAAATATTGCAGCCCAAATTTTAACTCATATTTTTCACTGAAATGCGAAAATTTTAATCTTTCTTTCTGAGAACGTATAGTTCCGGCGTTTTAAGGATTTGTTCAAGTTCTAAAGCCTTCAAGCTAATCTATTATAAATCGTTGTGATAAATCATGACAGTTAATTGGTACACATATTGCGATATTGACCATTCAGTTATATATACCTGCACCGTTGCAGAAGTACAAAAGTGTTACAACCAATTCCGAAGTAAGAACCAACAAGTAACCTCGCTTCATTGTTAAAGATGAGTGTCTTTCTTTGGCAAAATTCTTGAATTAAACGTTGCTTATCGCTGGAGAAACATTACTCGTAAACCAACATCTTCTGAGCTGTAATGACACGTACAAGGAAGTAAAGTGCACGTCTGGACCACGGGATTATAAGTCAATCGTAAACACAATAGCTTTAGTGGGTGGTAATAATGAAAGTAGAGCATTCTTAACTGCAGCAATATAGTTATCGGCTTCGGGTTCTAAAGAAGTTTCTCATTTTTACATTGGATTTCTTTAATTAGGAACCCCATAGCACTGATCTTTTGATATCGACGACAAATAGTTATATAACAGTACTGTTCATATACATATACATACAAGCCAGGGTCAATAATCGAAATTCGAAAGTGTTATTAATTTGAGTGCCTGCATGCTGTGCATTGAGAATATTTTAAATATTTTGAGACAAACACGCTGGATAATTTATAAAAGCCTTTCTATTGGCTAAAACAATAACTTTTAATCTCGCACTCAGAAGTGTTAAAAGAACGTATAGATTCTATTATAGATTTAATTAATACATATATAGGTGACTTGTATCTTTCTGAAACCAGTTTTATATGAACTCTGGTAAAATAATGAACGAATTATTGTTAAAGAAAGCATGCTTATCACGATTTACATATGAAAATTGCAAGCTGCATGGTTTAGATTTAAAACAGCTATCATGATCAGCACTGACAAAAACAATTCTGCAAGACGGCGTAGCATCTATTATGTGGCTCCAAACTAACCGGGCGAAACTGCACAGTCCAGAACAACGATATTCGAGTTGTTTTCTTCGTTCTCTTGTCCTTGACTTGGCTTATGCTTTAACAGTATTTGTATGCCGTGATTTTATCTGAATATATGTCAACCTCTTCGTTTTCCTGTTTGCTCTTAGTTAATATTGAGTTATGGTAATTTTACTCTTCAAGTAAAATTTTGGGTTAAAATTTATAGCTTGTAAATAGACCTTCACAGGTGAGAAAAATTAGTTATCGCATTACAGATGAAACAGTTATCAAAAAGGAAACCATTATTGACACCTAAACTTGTCGTATGGCCACAAAATGCAAGAAATAGAAATAAAAATTAGCATGCTGCTAATAGACTTACTAGCTGTCACAAATGCAGTTGTCAAAAAATTGACTGACGTGCGAAACTGAAAGGAGGCGGAGACGAGTGGGCATAGACCACTTTCATAAAGGCCACACTTTAAATATATTCCATTATACAGACACACAAACGCGAGAAGCAAGAAACGCTTATTAAAAGTCACACAAAAATATTTTTTTTAATTAGTTGCTATATATGATGGAAGTAGTCTATACGGCTTCCAATCACACTTCATTAGTTTTGATACATGTAACTTATATCAGTCGGTGGTAACGCTATCAACTATAGTTGAGCTGCCAGAAATTTTTATAATCAGTGGCGTAGCTAGGAATTGAAGCAAGTTGAAGTTGGACTGAGAGACACAGCTTCAAAAGGGCACTTTGTTCAAGGGGTGGTGCAGAGCTTCAAAAGGACACTTGAAGCACATGGTTCATCAAAAAGAGCATGCACTTTTCCTTTGCAATAATTAAAGGGCACTTTGTGGCAAAGTTGGGGAAGCACTTGCTCCCTCTGTTCCCCGGTTTCTACGCCCCTGCTTGTAATAGTACCGGGAAAGTGATATAGATTATATAGATACCTTGTCATTAGATGTATTTAAATTATTAATGTAGGCTATAATAATAATAATGACATCAATCTTTTGAAATAAAGATAATTTGTGGTAACACTTCCTTTTTTATTTACTGCTGAGCTTTCGACCTGTTGACTCAGACCTTCTCTGACAGAGTCAACAGATCAAAAGCTCTGCAATAAATAATAAACGCGGTGTTACCACAAATTCTCGATCGCTTGTATATTATTAACAATGACATGTGATCATGTCTTTAATCACAATAAGTGTTACGATTCTTAGATTTACTTCGATTATCTATATAATAATATAAATTAATTTTTCGTTCGTTCGTTCAGAGAAGTAACGTACGCCAGAGCATAGTTCCAAGAATTGAATTGTCTGAAACGCGGTGAACATGCATGAAAGCGGCTAACAACGACCTTAAGAAAAGTGGAGCTCGTTGGCAGTCTCTCCTTCTCCGCGTGCGGGGTAAAAGGGGCACTCTGTCAGCAGTGCATCTCAACATTGCCTGTCACTGATATTTGACTATTCTCATTTTACATGGACAATATGCTATTTAATAGCATATTTCGCTCGTGGACTACGATAAGTTTTGCACATTGTTGCTTGACCATGAAACTAACTTTGTTTTCTTAGAAGAAAGTCATCCATTGCCATTTCTGTTCGGCAATGCAGTCAGTCTTGTCAGTTACGAAGCTCGATCAGACAGGTTGGCCATATAAATTGCCTCGTCGGAGTATCGAAATCGTCCATGCAACGAGTATTATTAGAGGCTTTCAAAAACTTTTCTCATCATTTCAACGTCTAGTAGATCACAATTAAGAATTGACTACGATTCATACTTAAACTTACTAAATTTGTAAAAACTTCCTTGTTTCGTGCTGCACAGCAATAGATTGACTTAGGAAATACTTGGTGTACAATAGTTATTTTGGCTTCGGTGGTTTGTCGTCTGTCAATCCCTTTAATTCTATGTTTTGATTGGCTCCGAAGGCATTCTTTTGTCAACTTAAGGTAATTCCTGTTTTGCACTGCGCAGCTTTTCTGCGCATACTTCTGCAATACTAATTCAACACGTATCTTGCGTGTTAGTGACGAAAACACACAAAAAATGTCACTAAGGAGGTTAAATCAGCCACTAATAACTTCGACAAGAAGACGCTAACTTAATTTTTGGTTATTGAAAAAAATTAAAAAGTTGTTGCGTGGTTTCGTATAAAGATGAAATGATAGGGAAACGCTCCATGTTCAAGCTTTAACCTTCTTAGCTCACGAAGACACTCGGTGACCCCAACTTCTTTTTCAATTATTTATTTCCTCCACCGCCAGCTCTATAGCATATATGAAAGAATAGAGAAAAAATAATTTCGAGAAATTGAAATATCGTACGTTTCTCGTTCTTGCGGCATAAAAAAAACATGTAACAAGAAAGAATGTGGACATTCTTACATCACAAAAATGTTTGTCAATTGTCATTTGCGTCAAATTTTCTTCCATTATTTGTTGCCACTAAATAGTTCATATATACGTGCATGTAAAATATCAAATATTTTTCCAGTCAGTACAAGTCCTTAACTTACACGGGCGATAGCATAGTATCTACTCATGCATGCGCAGTAGATACAAAAAGGAATCAACACACATAAGCAATTTCCGCCAGATTTCTGTATTATTTAGAATATGAAATGGATCTCTTCTTGAATGATACCAAACTAGATGTAGCCACCAATAAAGATCCTTGGAGTCAAATTTGACAAGCATATAAAATGCGACATGCACATTGATTACCTTATTAATTAAGAATCTAAACTCTAGAGTTTGTCTTGTCAAGAGAACAAAAAATTATAACTGTTCATTATAGAAAATTATTGTACAATGCTGAAATCAAGCCTATTTTAGAGTATTGTTGTACTATATGAGGTAATTGCTCAAATCAACATGTACTTATTCTTTTTGAATTCTTAATAGTCTTTCTACTGTAGAAAGACTATTAAGAATTCAAAAAAGAATACTATATTAAGAATTAAGAATACTTAATGCTAACCTTAAACGGAAACATTAAACGGAAACACCATCCGTGAAAAGATGTGTGAAATTTAATGGCAAGTTAACCATTTTAAAAATTGGCAGTGTGGGATTGGGAGGGCGTGATTGGGTAAGGGGATATTATGGAAGAAATGTAATAAAAATGTAATACATTATTCCACGGTTTCGATGGTAAAAAGAGTCGGAAAATATTTACTAAATTAGGTTGGCTTCCCATTGATGATATCACTATTATAGATCGTTTTCATCCGACGTCACGGCGGCCATATTGGTGTACCAAAACAATGAAATGGCGGCCATATTGGTGTACCATATGGGAATTAGCTCTGTTCTTATTCGAATATTTCGTATTGTTTCACCACCCCAATGGGGCCACGGATCACGTGAGTGAAAACGATCTATAGGTACCAATTACCAATAGGTATTGGGAAGTACGGGAGGCGTGTGCTGTTAGGGCGCTGCCTCTCACCGCTGTAGTTAAGCCCGGGTTAGTACTTGGATGGGAATAACCCCGTTCTCTAACTTGAATTTCATGTGAGTAGAGTTTAGTTGGTCTCTCCTGTGCTTCGAGGGTTTTTCGCAGGGTTCTGCGCTTTTCCTCCCTCCGTAAAATCAACACTTAGGTCTTAGCTTATGTCGTGCACTTTAACATGAGCCTCTGGCTCGGATGATTGGGCGACCACATCCTGTGCTTACGACGTTAAATAAATCATTACATAAAAATAAATCATTACAAGAAACTGTATATATGCTACACATAATCAGCATTGGTCATTGCCTAGACTGACTATTTTAAAACATATATTAAATATTAAGTAAGGATAAAAAAACCCCAATATTGTTATGCCCTCGCGAAGACAATGTCAGAAAAACCTTACAGACGAGCTCCATCCGCCTTTGGAATGACGCTGACCGAAGATTAGAAACATGGTATCCCATAAATATTTTTTTATAGGATACACGAAAACCATCGAACTTATTATGTTTATATTTCTGTTTATTTGTTTGTTATTAGTAGTCCCATACATGTATATTTAGTTAGTTTTTTCATTGTTGACCACACATAGGAGTAATTTTTCTACAAAATTACTGGAAATATTCATTAACTGAGAGTACCAGGTTGTGATTGACACAAAGAAGTAGTTCAAATTGACAAGAAAGGAGAATACTTTATGTTAAAATATTGTCACTCGCGTGAGTTCAGAATGAGGGAGTTAAAATGTGGCCGAGTTTGGATGTCTGCGGCGCAGGCTAACACAAAGCCGATACCTAATTTTCCAATTTGAAACAAGTTTTAGTTTTGTTGCGAGAAATAATACTCTTTTCTTACAAAAGTACAGCATTTTCCCAATCGAGGCTTTTAATTAAATTATGAAATCATGAATAATTAAAAAAATGAAAATAAACTCCTGTTAAAATACTCATTAATAATTCATGAAGAAAATTAAAAAAAAATGAATGTTTAAACAGGTGTTGTAAATCGGATGCAGCATTGATCAATAAAACATCAATGCTGTATGAGACATACAGCATACTAATTAGGACCAATTGGCTCAAATTGAGCTTTTTCCTTGTTTAAATAATTTGTTTTTTCCTTTTCTACGACTGCTAAACAAAGTATTCATGATATAAACTCATCGTAGTTTAAGTAAGATTCGGCTCGCCATTGTAAATCCCATACAGATCGGCCGCTCATATTCTATCTATTACTTATTTATTTATTTATTTATAAGATAGTTAACGGCCTCGCACTATCGTATTTAGAAACTCTTATTGCTGATTACACTCCAGCTCGTAATTTGCGCTCTAATTCTAAGAGACTTCTTATTGTCCCCAGGTCTACTTCTGTAACTTGTGGGGACCGTGCTTTCTCGGTAACTGCCCCTAGACTCTGAAATGCTCTTCCTGCCATGACTTTTATTTTTTTGTTGCAATATTTTACCCTACAAATTAAACAAGTCGAAAGATATTATCAAAGGGTCATTGCGTACACGTATTTCTAGTTTAACAACCAGGTTGATTACGTCACTGATTTTGCATTAACCTCATTTCGTCGATTGTATTCGCTGAACCTTAGTTTAACGAAGCATACAAATTTTCCTCTTTTTCTCTCTTGGTACTCAATTCCATGTAGGTATTTTCCTGTAAAGTACCTGTCGATGTCAGTCCATCTACGTCCCCGCTGTAATTACCACGCATATTAGTTGGCTCTCTCTTCGGGAGTACGTCCTACTACTTCGTAATCATTTTCAGGAAGCATGACAGATTGCAAACGATTATTAGAATTATTGGGCAAAGCATCATCATAAGCAGAATTTCCAATGTTGAAATTTGGACTTTCTTTGTCATTTATGCTGTTTCTTTTATTTCTGCGCCTAAATAAAACAAAATAGTAATAATATAATAATAATATGACGACAAGTTGTGCGTATACATTGAGTGCGCGTGGTACGTTTGCGAGCATGGTGTAATGTAACAGACGTTTGGTGGTCGTTCGTGAAGCTCAATTACTCAGAAAATATTTCTGAATCCCACACAGGGTTCAAACCGGCAATCTTCTAATGACCGGTTAGACACTCTAACCATTGAGCCATTGAAGTTCAGAAGGAGAGCTAAGGTTGCAAATTCATAGTCATACTTAGTCATACGGATTGAGGAATGGTGCAGGTATAGTGAAGTAGAGTCAGGAGAAAGTGCAGAAATTGGATATGTTGATAGGCTGTACCTACCTAGAGGCAAAGGTGGAAGAGACTTATCAGCTGTGAAATGTGCAGCAGGTCGGAAGAAAACAATCTGGGTGGTACGTGAAGAAAGGCGTGGAACCAATGCTAGTGCAGGTAATTTAGAACCAATGCTAGTGCAGGTAAGAGAAAGTGGTGTGCTGAGAACAGAAGGAGGAAGAGAAGGAAGAAAGATGGGAAAACAAAGCAAAGTATGGACAGATCTGTAGAGAACTGAAAGAGAACCCTGGCATCGATCAAGAAAAATCGTGGTGGTGGCTACGAAAGGGAGATTTGAAGCCAGAAACTGAGGCCCTACTCTGTGCAGCGCAGGAGCAGGCGTTGAGAACAAAATATGTGAAGAACAAGGTTGACAAGACAGAGGAGGATCCATTATGCCGGATGTGTGGCGAGAAAGGGGTAGACAGTATGGCATATTGTGAGTGGATGTGATAAGTTGGCACAAACGGAATACAAGAAGAAGCATGATGGAGTGGCAAGGATTGTGCACTGGAACATGTGTGGTAAGTATGGGTCGATGAGAGCTGAGAAGTGGTACGAACATGAGTAGTGGAGAATGAGGAGGCGAAGGTGTTGTGTGTTATGCGCTTGCATATGACTATGAATTTGCAATCTGAGCTCTCCATCTGCTCAGTGGCTCAATGGTTAGAGCGTCTAACCGGTCATTATAACGTTGTAGGTTCGAACCCTGTCTGGGTAATTCTGAGTAACTGAGCTTGACGAACGTCCACCAAACGTCTGTTAATAATGGAAACTTTATTAATGATTTTTTTTCTTCTAAACAAACAATTGTAAATCTCACTCATTGAGGTAATTTACAATCGGCTACTTGAATCACAACTAAGCTACTTAAAAGTTCATTAAGTCAGGATTCGTCCATATTCCTTATTTCTACAGCAAAAAAATATAATAGGTTGTTCTGACGGCAATAGATATCATTTTTCTGACACAATAAGTTTGATGCTTTGCATCAACTCCTACATCGTTTAACATTGCTATAAAGGAGGTACACTCTTTTGCGAAAACCAGCACCGAGTGAACTAATCGAGAGATTGACAAATTTAACAGTGCTAAAGTGTTCACTTTGTTGTCTAACTATTTCTGCATATTTGGCTTTTTTGCGCTCTACGTTGTTTTAAAGGTTGGATTCAAATCCCGCGGTAATATATAGACATCCCTTTGAATTAGGATTAAAGATACCACAGCTACAAAAGACATACTTACTTGGTACAACACACATTCTAAGAAAGGTGTTGTAATAAGGTAGAAAGGACGGGGCTTAGTCTACAGGCAGTAGACAGTCCTGTTCTGAGATATCCAGCGATAACATCTACACTGTGCGTCGGTTACAATAATAATAATAATAATAATAATAATAATAATAATAATAATAATAATAATAATAATAATAATAATAATAATAATAATAATAATATGAAAAATGTAGATAATTGCGTATGAGCAGTGAAAGAAGGATGGTGTTATAAAGTGTTTTGCAAGTTTTCTTTTAAATGTTACTTTTGCTTGAATGACGAACATTTCCGAAAATATTGATTTTGAAAGGCCATAAAAATGGTACTACTTTGCCAATGAACATTGCCGAAATATTGCCGAAATATAGCCCTACTTCGCAGAGTTGAAAGAGCAGAAACTAGTTCGCAGCTTGCTGCGAGTACTTGTATCTCACACTGTGAATTGTTTTTTAATTAGATGCAAACAATCGCAGCGAGCTGCGAGCTGATTTTTGCAATGACTAGAAAAGAGCCTTTAGGCCTAGGGATATGGTTTTTATTTGGGTTAGGTCACCTATATATATATATATATATATTATATATATAAAATCTAGTATAGTGTAAAATTGTCGAGTTATGAAATGTTAACTTCTATAAAACAAAGAAATTATGTTTGAACAAGCACATTTGATACATATATGAACTATTGTCGCTTGCTCTTTCATATTAATCTCTTGCAAAAAGGCTTACTTTAACCAAAAAAGGAGCTATATAGCTCGTGTAATTTTAGAAATTATAAACAGATTTTAAAAATTAAACCAGGTGCCGACTACTGTAAAGTAGTTCTAAGTATCAATTGTCATGATTCAGTTTGACTAATATATGTATAAGTTTATGAGGCTAATTCATGAACGAAACATGTTCTTGTTATGAAGACGAAAACTAGTTCAAAGAACGATTTTTATCTTTTTCCAGGAAAACATATATAAAAGTCAGAAATGTACTATATACTGCAAAATTATAATATGTAATATATAGTGCAAAAATTTAGAACTCAATAAGTCGCAACATCTGAAAAGTATATATCCTTTAAATATTTTAAGGGAACCGATAAATTATTTATCACAAACCTTCTTAAGAAAACTATGCCAAAAATCACCAAAAATGCTGCAACAATAACATTTACGATAACAATCAATACAATTGACATGCTATTTGAACTCTCTGCATCTTTTGTCTTCACTTGTAAGATACCAGATGAAGAATATGCATCCTTAACAGAAAAAAACAAAGAAGTTCATCAAAAAAGATCAAAAATAAAAGTGATGTCACTAAAATAAAAGTAAAAAATAAAAGTCACAAACAGTCAGTTTTACAAATTATTGCGCAATTTTGTGTCCAAGGTCTATTCTCCACTCTTGTTCTCTCCGCTTTCGTTGGCGTGTTGCGCTGGGTTGGGAGCGAAAAAAAGATCTTGAGTAGAAGGCTGCTTCGTTTTATTTCTGCTCCCGCGACTACCTATACCCTGGTCCCAGAGGTTCTACGCCGCTCGCTCCCCCTCCAGAAATGCTGAAAGCAGCGAGTGAACCTCTGGTCGAAGACGCCGTTTCTTTGATCGCTGCGAGTCAATGAAGTCACTAGGGTCAGATCTTGACTCCATTTTCTGATTGGCTCAGAAATCTGTAAGGGGGTAAATCTGTTAGGCAAGTGTTTTTATTGGTCGAGCTTTTTAATTATATTACTGCAACATGAAAGCGAGATTGGTGGCCTCTTCAGCCAGAGGTTCTCTCGCCGCTTTCAGCATTTTGGGAGGGTGTGTGTGTGGGGGGAGGAGGTGGCAGCGTTGAAGCTCTGGGACCAGGGTAACCACCAAACGGTGTAATATCATTCCGGTTTTATTGTTACCACAGTAACAGGTTTGTCTTTAGACCGCTGAATTTCGTTATCAAAAATCTTCGTTTTCTCCCAAAATAATAGTTTTTCACCAACTTTAAACTGCAGTTTCAAATTGGTTAAGTCATTGGAAATGTGTCTATATATTTAATTAATTATTTATTCATTTATTTATTTATTTAACTTTGCCTTGGTAACGTCGTTTTATAAGTACTTCAGAAACTCATTAATAATTCATGAGGAAAACACAAAGGAAATCAGTTATACCATGTCCGTGGTTTACTGGTTTTATATCTGACAAAGAAACCTCCTGATTTATATAAACATTAGCTTTGTTTAAACTCATTTATGAAAACATAGACTTATTACGACAATAAATGATAGCAAATAATATGAAAAAGGAGTCCAACATAAAATTGGAAGAAGACTAAAACAAGTAGGAATAACACGAAGACTACGGACAAAGTTACACTTAACACAAATTGTTTTCCAGGCACGCGGGTCTTCGGAGTTGAATGTGGAAAGTAGAGCAGATTTTAGTTTGGTTTGGAAGGTTGAGAGAGTAGTGGTTCGAGGTATTTCTTTTGGCAGCGCGTTCCATATTCTTGTGGTTCTTACCAAGTACGATCTTCCATATGTGCATGTTCTGTAGAATCGCTCTTTCAACGCGCTGCCATCTGTTTTGTGATGAGATCTCGTTAGTATACTAGGTTTCAATTGGTTTTCTTAGAAAGAAAAGTTGCGTCAAAAAAGTCCAACCACTACCGAGCCGAAAAGGTTTGCCACCGACAAGAAAGCACATTTTTTTTAAAATTAAGAGGTATTGAAACTAGTCCGTTACTATGGTGATTATACACTTGAACATGTTCCACATGAAAAGTTTCAAGTAATTTCGTTGTTCGATCTCGGAGATATGTCCACCTTAAACCATTACTGCAACGCTGTTGGCCTGTATTTAGACGTCATCACTATCTTAATTATTTGCCTGCATGCATGTATTATACCCCCCCCCCCCCCCCCAAAATAACTCAAGAACAAAGAGAGCTATTAAAAAATGTTAATGCTGTCCTCAGTCATTTTTAACGCATTTTCAGACAAAATAGGGTATAAAATATGGGTTAGGTACACTTTAAATGATAAAAAGTATCTTACTAGGAAATACAGGTTAGTAGAAACAATTATATTAAATAGAATTAAATGTAACTATTTGTTTACGCAAGTATATATGCTGTAAATTTTGTCTTACCCCATGGTCATAATATACTCGCAACAATATAGCATAGTCGGTATTCTCCTTTAGTGGTCCATTTATGTAAACATTCGTCAATTTTTTCTTTTGTACCAACGAATTAGAGCTGTTTTCGCCATTTCCAACAACAATTACTTTCTCGTTTTCATAACTGTACTGTCTTAACGTGATGTATGGTAAAAACCCACCGTCAGCTGTGTCGTATATTGTTAAATTGTTCTCTGGAATGTGTCGCAGGGCTTCAACATTTTCACCATCAGATAGTCTTTTGACAATGACCTGAAAAAAACTAATAAAAAATTTGAATTTTGCGATTGAATACGACGTACACGAATTCAGGATCGTAGGTTTTAAATAATTCTCACGTTTACAGCATGCATCGGTGGGCATATACATCGTCACGTCCGACATATAATCATCATGTAGCAACCCTCGTGATGCCGGATTAGCAATTAAAGCTAATTGGTGGTAAAAACTGACAAACAACTTGAATGAATAAAGGGTGCAGCAAATTACTAGCAGGCATAAGCTTCATTTTTCTGACAAACTTTTAAAATGTTTTTTGAAACTTAACCTAATTCTTAAAAACAGTAAACTACATTAACGCAATTTCGTTGTGTAAAATAACGTATTTGTCAAAGAAAAACATGCAATCTAAAAGCATTTTGTTTTGTCATTAAATAATATTTTTGTAAATAGTGCAGATCAATAAAAAATCTTGAAATTGAAGGATCTCGGAGGCAACTAACGGCTCTTCAGATCAACCCAACGGCAACGACGACACATTGAATTTCTTATGCAGAAAAGTGTGATAAATTTATGATTTAAGATCCGATTTCATATAGTATTACGGCTGTGAAGCGACACGCAATTCTGGAAATATAGCCAGCGCCATAACCGATCAACTGTATCAGTGACGGGCCTAGTTTTAAACGTTTTAAAAAGTTCACTTCTTGCAGTCACTACTTTGTCTGATACACTGTAAATTTCAGGGGGTAAAAAATACCCCAAAATGTGGGGGTAAAATGTTTTCCACAGAACGCCCCGTTTTTGGGGGGTAAAATTTCAATCAATTTGAAAAGGGGTAATTTTTACCTCCGGAATGTGGGGTGAAAATTAAGGGTAAAAATAAAGGGGTAAAAATTGAGTAGCCTCAGTCTCAGTCCTCTATTTCTTATGCTTTTTTATGAGCCTTAACCTTCCCAATGGGTCACCCATCCAAGTACTAACCCTAACCTCCCGGGCTTAACTTACCTTGCATTAGTTTGCTTACCTTACCACTGCGCCAACCGCCTCTTCATATTTATTATTGAAATTTACGATATATAACCGAGTTTTTTCTTTAATATTACATTCTTAAGTTCATATTTTCTTTACTTTTCTTAACACGTTTATTTTATAACGTTTCACGACATTTGTGATGGGTTTGGAAGGGTTTCATTAAAAAAACCCATTTGTGTTGACTAGTTGTGACAGATCAAAAACATTTACATTAATTTTGCCACATAGAACTAATGTTATGAGTTAATAGCCGGTCAGTTTCCGTATCATACGATGAAGAAACAAAATATTTATTTCGATAACAGTTTATAAAACACTGTTGTAGGCCAAAAATATGTGCAAACATTTGTTTACCTATACGAATTTCCAGCAAAATGGGAAAAGAACTGACTAAATCGTTGCAACGTTAAGAACTAGATTCAAAGTCAGTTCAGCCCATTTTAATCTTGTCTCCTCAGCTTTGATACACAGACAATGCCGAAAATACTATAGTTTCAACTAAGTTCATGATATATATTAGCAATGAACTTTTGTCGAGTCAAAAAATAAATGAGCTAAGTTCTTTTGTTCAAACTTTTTCGCATTGTTTTTGACACAAGAAAAGTGTAAAATCATTCAAAGTAATTCATTTCAATAGCAACTTAAAGACATTGTCGTAGAGCAAAAAATATAGGAAATAACACTTGTTTACGTACCCCAATTTAATCCAATATAAAACAACAACATTCAAAACCAAATCCAGAGTAATTTCATTTTTGTGAGCAGTCTTAGGTTGTGTTTAAGTCACCTTTGAGCCTTTACACACAGACGATGTTTGCAAGCTTACGGAAGTAAACTTTAGGTCGATTTCAATCTGCTAAACAATCTTCACCTTAATTTTTAACTATTATACACATTTGTGTACAAAAACTATTCAAGAAAATTTAAAAAAAATTGCCTACATACGCTTTTATATTAACGATAATTGTAGTTATGTCTTCATGTCACTCTTTCGAAAAAAAAATCGCCATTTTCGAAAACATTGTCTTGCAGTTCTGGTTACCCCCAACGTAGGGGGGAGTTTTTACCCCCACTATTAGTTACCCCTTACAAGGGCCAAAATGGGGGTAGATTTTACCCCTAGATAATTTTACCCCCCTATATTTTTACCCCTTATTCAGGGGTAAATTTTACATTTTTACCCCGAGATGGGTAAAAAATTTGCTCCAACAAATTACCCCCGTAAAAGGGGTAATTCTGCGCGACAAAAAGAAGAATTGCCCTTATTTAAGGGGTAATTACTACCCCTTTATCATTCACCCCCCCCCCCAAAAATAGCACTTTTACCCCCAAAATGGGTTAAATTTTGCCCCTTGAAATTTACAGTGTAGTTAAAATTTTGTTTGCCTGATAGTTTGAATATTGCTGATGTAAATATGTTGCGCTTTGTTAATTTTTTTGGTTCTTTTCTATCAGTCCAGTGCAAAACAATTATGCCGATCTCAAGCTATGTTTAGAAGTAAGTTGTATTTTGGTCTCAAAAGCAACATAAATTTTGCTCAATTTTCTCTAAATATACTAATCAACTCTAAACTATTGAACCAACTTGACAATATAATAATTCGCAACGTTTTTCGATCTACTGTAGCACCACATCAATTAACAGTGAAAAAAGTATATCTGATTCCTAGATAATGAACTTATAAACATAATAATAATTAACAATAATAATACAAATAACAACAACAACAACAACAACAACATATTCATATAGCGCTAATTCCGTTTAGTCCATTAGCGCTTTACAATCATTGTACCAAAAATATAAAATACAAAATATACTGAACTAAGGTCTAAAAATACTTATCTATATAACTTTAAGTATTCACACGTTAAGTAATAACATCATAATAATATAGTTACAAAACACAAATTAACTCGTCAATGAAATTAGTAAAAAAATATACTTACACTTTTATGATATAACAAGACGCCTGGATCAGACGTTCTATTCGGGTACTGGCAAAGTACGGAGGTCTCCTCCGCAGAATGGGAGTGGGCCGAGGAAGATCAGATCGAAGGCGGAATGTGGTGCATACTGAATTCACATTGGTGAACATATTTACGGTCAAGACAGTTGTCAGCCACATCTGATCACTGTTATAAAACTACAAAGTCATTCCAGTCTATTTCGAAATCTACCAACAATGTGCAAGAACACCTTGATCAAAAGGCAAAGCTGTTCGACTTTTTGTCCAACTCCAAAGGGAAAAGGAGCAAAGAACTTACTACATGCCTCACAGTCTCACTCAGTCACACGGCTAACAACTCATCGGAAGTATGAGTAGTAGCGGAAGTAAATTGTGCAAAAATGCAATTTTGTGTCGCCCAAAAACAGAAACAGACTCGGAGCCGAAACATAGACTCGGTCTACCACAGGTAGCAGAACATAGCTTCGAATAGCAATTTATATATACATGCCAAAGTACTATAAAAATACTTACTGTGTTTCATCGTTTTCCGTAGCGGTTAAGTTAGGCAATTTAAACGATACTTGTGTTTTCTGAACGTCTACACCCAGTGATTCAGAGTCAGTAAATAAATCTTTGTTTATTTCTGTAATGAAATAGAGATGAAGAATTTGAAAGTAAACACAGTGAATTATCCAACAGTTACCTCGACCTCTCAAGAAGGTAAAAAATAGTTGGAGCCAAAAAACCCCCGTAAATTATACCGTAAAACAGTGAAAAAATATTTCTACGTACATATTAGCAAGGTTTTCGAGAAAACCGAGTTCGAGATAGCAAGGTTTTTATAGTGTTAATAATATACATGAAAAAGTTTCTCAGTTTGATTGGAAAAGGGCAATCAACCAAATCAAAAACAATAAAAAAATGAAAAGAACCAATCACTTTCTACAGCGGAATTTGACGGACGGTATTTTCCAACTCGTGCCCAGGTTCTTCCTGTACAAAATAAACAAAGATGGTGGCTAAGATCGTCCTTCGGACTGGTACTATTTTGATAGTCTTTGAAAAACTCACTCGTGCATGTTTTTCCAAATTGCACTCAAAACTATGCTAATATCTATACAAATACGCCAGGACATGGAATCTCAAGATTTTTTTGCAACCCCAAATTGCTATTTTTATGTATATGCATGTCTTTAAAATGTCTAAAATGGTTGCCAGTAAACCATGATGTTCTCTCAATTTGTAGCTATTTTGGCTAACTCTTGATTTCGTCTTGTTATCTTAAAAAATCCTTCATAAAAGGACTTAGTTTAAACTGACTGGGAAAATATTTGATATTTTAGATGCACTTATATATGAACTATTCAGTGGCAACAAATAATGGGAAAAAATTTGACGAAAATAACAATTGACAAACATTTTTGCGATATAAGAATGTCCACATTCTTTCTTGTTACGTTTTTTCATAGCCACTGGAAAGGGAGAGGGCTGTGAAACTCCGCTCTGAAACAATAGAACTTCCGGTTTGATGTTAAAAATTTCACGCCTGAGCGTCACGTGATCTTGAACCGGCATGGCCAGTGTATTCTTTCATATGGCTTACATTTATTATAACCTTGTTCTTCGTTAAACTGCACGATGTCGGTTATGGTGACTTCTAAAAATCCACAAGAAACATGATATTTACAAGTCCAAAGGAGTACCCTTCTATTTCGTTAACAAAATTCGGTAGGAATTCGGTTTTTGACGACCTACGAACTTAAGACAGCGACAGTGCTGTTATAGTGTATACTGTAGTCCGTCATTTTTATGACAAATTTTATATTTTACATTGATTCTGCGTTAATTTTAGATATTAGTTTATTCAATAATATGATTGTGTGCACAAAGAAATCACCTCAAAAAGATCGGATTGGTTTTAACAGGACCGTGAGAGTTTTTAAGTCGCGCATTTCTCAAATAAGGCGTAAACAAATATATATGGTGGTGCATCGTTGTGTAGATGATCGGCGTTCGGTTTCATGATGGACTTTATCGTGACATTAAAATGATCATCCCTTGAACATTACACATCGTATCAAGCGCTAACTCGTGCATGGCTCACTCAAATAATTCACACTCTGGCATTGTGAGCAAATTAGCCGTAGCGCGAACTATTTTCTCCTCGCCGGACTAATGCACCTATCAATGTTAAGCCCGAGGGGGGGGGGAGGGCGGGCAACAATAGGGGATTTGACGGCAGATGCTATCCCTTTGGTCGGGCTTTTGCTCATTGATGACAGCCCGAGGTTGGAGACATTTGACAACATGCTTTTTACCGCGAGCTGCCTGGGGACATTTGACCAGTTTTTTTGGCGAGGAGGCCTGGTAACCAAATGTTCACCACGAGGTTTTTGAAGGTTCAAAGATGGCGGAATTACCCGAGGTACGTTAAAATAAACAGTCAAGTTCTTTTTGCTCATGAATTATTAATTTTTTGAAATCGGAATACTTTTTACAAATCACTTTATATTATTGGGTCATTTGAATGTCATGTTTAAAGTCTTAATGATTATACAGGGGACAAGGGGTATTTGAACAAAAGGGAATCTCAGAACAGGGGTATTTTGATTTGTTTTGACCAGGATGAACTTCTGAAACAGGGGACATTTGACAAAAAATTGCAACAAAAATTCAAATCCCCTATTGTTGCCCGCCCTCCCCCCCCCCCTCGGGCTTAACATTGATAGGTGCATAATTATTGTAAACAAACATTTATAAGATTCTCAGCTACAAAAATCTGGGAAAATATTCCCAGTGATTTAAAAACCCTTTCTGTTTCAATGTAAAAAATATTAAGTCACCAAGGTTGATCTGAATTTCATTCTCGTATTCGCTCGCTCGTATTATACAATGTCTATTTTCTTACTTCGACACGATCTTAATATTTCATCTCTGCTGATCCCCAACTTATTAATATGTCAAGGCAGTGATTAAACTCGAAAGCTTTATACTTTAATTACACTCTCACATATGTATATTCTTTCATAAAATATTTTGTTTTATATTTAACTCTGATTTATTTATGTATCACTATGTAAACTTTGTATTTTTCATTGTATTAAAGTATTAAAAATAGTGTGAATAAATTGAAATTATCATAAATCGCCGCATGTCTACAAATTATTAATAAAAGAAAACCAAGGAACAACGCAGTCGAAAAGCATTTGTCGTCTCCGTGCCATTATTAAATCGGAGTTTTGCACTTTTGTTGTCAGATGGCAATGTTTCTTAATACTTTAGTTATTCTAATAAACTGATACGCATACGACAATTGCCAGTCCTCACCGTTGTTTATGAAACGCAATACACCAGACATTTAGTGCATTTAATATTCAATGAAGGCAACTCAACTTACGACATATAATTTAGCACAACCATTCATATTAAGACAAAAGCGCATTTTAGTTTTAGTTGTACTGTTGCAAAACAGTATTGTATCATTATTTTACCTCGGCTCTCACCGTGTTCGGTCCGACCATTGATCGTTTATTCGAATTTACTGCACTTTATTAAATATTCTTTGCAAAGGGAGTTTTCATGAGGGACCATCTATGCATATAATGTCCAAATGAAGTGGAATTTATATCGAAACCATCACGGAAGAACTTCGTTGTAGCACTTGTAGGTACGCGCCTCGCTGCTCTAATGTAAAATCTTGCTTTTTAGTGCTCAATCATGCAGGTTCAACGTCACGTGATCTTGAATTTGGCGAACAATAACATAAATCTCAGTCACGCCCACTTTCACAGCCCTCTCCCTTTCCAGTGGCTATGGTTTTTTTGAAGCCGTAAGAACGAGAAACGTACGATATTTCAAATTATCGAAATTATTTTTTCTCTATTTTTTCATATATGCTGTAAAGCTGGTGGAAGAAAAAAGTAATTAAAAAAAAAGTGGGGGACACCCAGTGCGGTCTTCGTGAGCTACACAAGGTTAAAGCTTGAACATGGAGCATTATTCCCTATCATTTCATCTATATATACGAAACCACACAACAAATTTTTAATTTTTTTCAAAAACCAAAATTAAGTTATTAGTAGTATCTTCTTGTCAAAGGTATTATTGGCTGATTTAGCCTCCTTAGTGATATTGTTATGTGTTTTCGTCACTAACACTTGGTTACATCTTGAATTAGTATTGCAGAATTATGCGAAGAAAAGCTGCGCAATGCAAAACTGAGGAATTACCTTAAGTTGAATTGAATTGAGATGGGATGAGATTAGTTGCGATGGGTTGCAATAAGATGAGTTGTGATGAGTTGCAATGAGACGAGATAAAATGAAATAAGATGAAAGATGAGATGAGAAGTGGTTTGAGATGAGGGATGAGATGAGAGATATAAGATATCAGATATAAAAGATGAGAGATGATCGAGATGACAGATTAGAGATGAGATGAAATGAACCAGGACCTCCTCGGTAAACTGGAGTTTACCGAGGAGGCCCAAGGAACGAAGATATTGAACAGTCCAAACAGTCCAGAACAACATCTTAAACCAAATGTTAACCTTATAAAGTTTTGCGCGGATCACCGAAACAAATACCACAATCAGGCGCTGCTCATGGTCACATGCATCGTGCCAGTTATATAAAAAGCCTAGCATTTTAGATGCTACTGACGATATGATATGATAATTTGATATGATAATTTATTTCAACACGTTTCGTCCAAGAGCAAAAGCTCGTTCAAAATACGAACGTGCAATATATAATCATTTAACTATTTAACAAGTAAATGTTAGCAAGAAAAAAGTTATTTACAATAATGAATAAGGTTAATTACAATAAGAAGCTAAAAAACAATGTTCCTTAGATTACTTTTAAAACTATTAAAATCTGCTGACTGATGGACTTTTATAGGGAGAGCATTCCAATAGCTAGCAGCGGCATAGCTAAAAGACTTCTTCTTCCACTGTAAATTAAATTTAGGAAGTATGAGGATGTAACCATCGCCTCTTAAACTATACTTTGTTTTCCTAAAGTGAAAGAGATTTCTAATATATGAGGGGCCATTACAAAATAAACTTTTATATAGTAATTCTAGTGACTGATAAATTCGTCTCTGCTTTAAATTAGACAAATCAACGATACTTAATAATTGTTCATAAGGAACAGATTTCCCATGGCCTAATACTGTTCTAAGTATGTAATAATTAGCATTATCTAGTCGGTCGCTTTGAACTTTTCCTATTCCTAACAATAGAGGGCCACAGTATTCCAAATGTGGTAAGATAAATGCCTTATATAATATAATTAATTTATCAGTAGGTAAAAAACGTCTGATCCTTCTAAGAACTGAAGCCTTAGCATACGCTTTCTTGAGCTGTTCTGTAATATGATTTTTGAAATTAAGATTACTATCTATGGTTACTCCCAGAATTCTAATATTGTTAGTTATCTCAATATTAGTGTCATTCATATTAAGTTCATACTCATATTTACATGCACCAACAGAGAAAGCCTGTGTCTTTGAGTTATTTACATCTAGGGAGTTGTTGTTAAACCAAGAAGACAATATCTTCAGGTCTTCTATATGAAATTGTCATATGTGATACCGGACATTCTATATATAATTCCACACAGTCATGTATTTCATATGAAATTTCTGTATATGAAACTATATGTTTACAGAGATTACTTAATATGTACGCAAGGTGTCGCCGTGCCGAGATTCTCACTGATTGCTGTCTGCCACCGGCTAAGCCACAGATGTCGGCCCTGAGGTTGGAGTCTCAAATTACGTCGATTTCGGGATTTTTACTCATGAGTTGGAAATAATTCACAACGCCAACTACAGTGACAGCGAATATGAAAATACTATCCAGCTTTTATATGGGGAACAGGTGAATTGCAACTTGGTACAACAACATTTTCATATGTAATTAAACACCTCATTTTCTATATGAAATTGTCATATGTGATACCGGACATTCTATATATAATTCCACACAGTCATGTATTTCATATGAAATTTCTGTATATGAAAATTTGCATAAAAATGTCATATATATAAAAGTTTCATATATTAATTCCAGACATGAAATTTTCATATGAAACTTAATAAGAAATTTCCGGAAGCGCAATTAAGCAACAAAACAAACAAATAGAAAAAAAAGTAAAATAGAAAACAAAAGAAAAATTATCTTAAAATATTGTGCATGATAATGAAACTAACATGTCGGAAACTTACGACTTTGTTGTGTCGTTGCTTGCACTTTAACCAGTTGAACTGCTCCAGCTGATGTAAATCCTTGAACTGTGATGTTATATTTAGTTGCGGGAATTAAATGGGTTAACTTTACAGATCTTTTTTTACCAACAACACTTTTGCAAATTCTCGGTCTTGTGATGCAAACTTCGTTTTTTGTTATTCTTCCATCCAAATCTTTAGAATATTCCCACGAAACGTTTATTGATGAAAAATATGCTAAAAGTTTGGTAATTGCTGGCTTTTCACGCTCTAAAAATGAAGTGAAGACATTCTTAATATTTTAAAATCAAAAAGGGATTTAGTAAAAAAGTTAGGATCAGACAACTGAAAAAAGCCTCAAACGAAATTGTGTATCATCAAATTTGTGTGGCATCAAATTTGTAATGACTATATACAATGTATTAAATATACTAATTGATTGAATTGAATCAGCCAAATGGATTTAAGTTAATTTCGCCAAACGCGAGGGGCGTATAGTTGCTATAAAAAATATCGTATACTAAAAAATTCTTGAAAGTGTGGAAATCCCTGCAGATCCTAAGTCAGAAAAATCTCCGAAAATATAAAAATACAACTATAAAAGTCTCGGGAACTCTTGAAATATTTAAAAAATTCTCAATATGAATTTAAGAAAATCTCATTTCAAAAATTCCAAAAAAATCTCGTACGTTTTTTAGGAGTGAAACACCACTCGGCCAAAAAGATCGAAGGTAAGAATATCACAGTAGATATTGTATCGTTATTGAGAATTAACAAAAGTTTACATTTATATATATATATATAAACAAAGTTCTGCAATCGAATGAAGTTTTTACAACTTTATCTTCTACACAGGAATTTTGTCAGCAAATCAATCAAAAGTTTTGATATACCACCTGAATGGACAAATTTAATTTCATGTCATTTTACAAGTTTTGACTCAACACATTTAAAAACTCAAAGCCTTAATGTACTTTTCGGTTAATTTACAGCTTTATTCAAAAAATGTCTTAGTCCTTTTGATTCCTTATTTCCTATTTCGTTTTATTTAATTTTGGCGAAAAATCTTTGACTAAAATTGTTCAGCTCAATGCATGTGATAATATAATATTGTTTTTTGCCTTCTTAACCCTGGCTTGTGGATAATTGTGTCGCTAATTTTATTGCACTCTGCTCTAGATCTACTTCTTATGCAATTCCTTATTTTATCACTAAAATATCCCGATCAGTTTTTGGGATATATATATATATATATACACACACACACACACACTAAATAAATACATGTAGTATTGAAAAAAACATTTAAAAGTTTGGCTACTTTGTTTTTAATTGACTACAATTATTTAAACAAAAAATATATCCAGCTTAATAAATTCAACAATTTTAATTTACTGGTAATGACTAATTCAGGATAGCCAAAACGTTGAAATTAAAATCAGTTATAAAAATACTCGGCGGTAGCCGTAATTTTTAACTTCTATAGCTATATTTTGTACGAAATAAACAAGACGCCTGTTTATAGATTTGTGTTAAACTGTTTTAGCAGAAATGTCAGTGCTCAATAAAAACTCAATGTTGAAACATTTACTTAATTGCGACCTGCATGGTATAGTTCAGCATGCAGACTTCTTCGCAAATATATGTGCATGGCAAATGTGCCAAATAATATTTTACAAAGGAAGACGTGGTGGTTTACGTACCTTCGCAACTCACTCTTTCACTGCTCGTAAACCCTGCACTGCAACACTGAAAACTACCAGGATAATTTATACAAAGTGACTGAACATTGCAGTAAGTTCCCACACAACATTCATCTTCATCTGTTAAAGAAACAAGCTAAATTGATCATGGTAATTAAAATGATAGCTGAATTGGTCGATACAGAACAAAAATACAGAACGGGAAAAAATGTTAGTAGGGCAGAAGGAGAACCCAAAAAATGCGGTGTATGGTGCATCAAAAGTGCACACGTCTTTGGGGAGTGTTGGAGCAAGCTCCCTGGGAAATGTTAGAAATTAGAACCCCTATCTGCCTACACGGTTCCGCCGCCCTTAGCTTTGCGTATCAACGTATGTTGATATCGTAGTATATCGATATGTAGTATATAGTATATTGCGTATATAAATAGATAGACAGCTTAGTGTATAGAATTAGGATTAATGAATGTTAATATAATTTTCAAGTTATGAAGGAAATACTGCATGTGTTGCTGCAGGTAGAACAATAGACTGCGGAATTTATTCATATATATGAATAAATTCCGCAGTCTATTGTTCTACCAGTCACCCTTTTCATGTTCGCATGGTTGTACTTAGTAATTTTACGCCTGAAGAATTTACGTTAATGGTAAGAAAATCTATACCATTTTTTCTACCACAATATGCACAAATACTTATTCGCATGCTCTACTAGCCCAGGCGAAAAAAATGAACAAGAATTCTACTTACCGAATCCAGTGATAATTTCATTTGTAGGGACTGACAATGCCGTACTTTCAACTTTATGCAGTGAATTTTTCTCATATTTATCTATTCGGTTGTTTGCAAGATCCAACACATACAAATGAAGTATGTCTTGAGTTATTTTGATTACTCCAGGGTAACTAACATTTAAATCTGATGTGGTTCCACTATAATAAGTTTCCATCAGTTTATGCCTCTTTTTCACGCTGTCATAGTCGACCCAGTAGACCAATGCATTGTCTGCATCAACAGAAACAAACTGTGGAAAACTACCACCATTATACAAAGAACTTACGTCCATAGTGTCAATATCAATACGAACAATATCACCAACGATCGACTTTGCGAGAATCAGGTACCTATAAATAAGGAATGTATTAGACAACTAGAGGGCACTCCGAGATTGCATATATACCTCCGTAAGCGAGTTATTATGGAATATAGAAACACGATATTCCCTAACCCTAACCCTAACCCAGGCTGCTGACCAGACCCACACATAGATGACGTATATGATTAAAATGCTTGGCTGTGCCCACTATACCATTAAACAAAGAAACGCAACTTCGGATGTCCCTTAGCCACGACCGTTTTATTATTCTATAAACAAATGAACTATTAAGTCTATTGTTATTTGTTCATTTAGCTAAAAAGATCATAATTTTTTAATAAAAGCTAACAGAATACTAATAAGATCCATTGCCTGCATCCGCTTGAATGATCGTACTTTGTGCATATAAAGACATCATCAATATTAAGCATGGATTTCTTATGTTTTTCCTTCATGAAAACGATTTTGTTGTTATCTCAAGGCCTTCCATGCAAATACCGTGGTTTGAACAAGAAACAATCCTAGGTCTGAATTTACTTATACACAGAAACCTAGCTCTATATACCTTCGAATCAGTGACGTAATTTAGAGTTAGCCTCCTCCGCAGGCATCTCTATTAATCTTATAAGAGAAGTCAGAAGATAATTTGGGTTACCTGTGGAATAAGCTCAGGCCGCGCGTTTTGGAGATCGAGGAGGACGGGGGACTAACTACGCAAGGCAAAAGTAGAGCATGGGAAGGTAAACAAGACTCTTGGCCTAATCAAAAGAGTCTGCGGCAGAGACCTATCTGATGTAAAAACCAGAAAACTGCTCTACTGCTCCCTTGTTCGGCCTCGCCTAGAATACTGCTCCAACGTCTGGTCTCCCTTTACCTTGAAACACCGCCGATTAATTGAAAACATCCAACGTCGAGCCACAAAGTTTATTCTCAACTATCCCTCCGAGGAGTTAAGCTACAAGGAAAGACTCGTCTCACTTGATTTGCTACCGCTTGAATTTAGACGCGAACTGTCTGACGTTTTACTACTTTTTAAATATAAGAATGGTCTTATTAATGTTAACTTTGATAAATACTTTACACCTGCTTGTCCTTCTCACAATACTAGGAACTTTGATCCTAATAATTACCGTCCTTTGACCACCCACAAACAAAATTATTTTAGATGTTCTTTCTTTCCGAGAACCATCAGCCTTTGGAATAGCTTGTCTACTACTATCAAATGCTGCAGTAGTATTAGTCAGTATAAGTGTAAGTTAAAGTGTTACTATAAGGATAAGCTCTCAACTTACCAGCCGCCAACTTTTTTTTCTTTTTTTTTTCTACTTTTTTTCTTTTAAGTTTTCTTTTTAATTTTTTCTTTTTTTTTATATATATTACCGCTTCTCAACTTGTTTGGGGGAAAATGTCAATTGGGGCGATAGTCCTGTTTTTCTCCCAGCCACTATGTTACTTGTTGTATTCATGTGATGTAATGTTGTGGCAAAGCAAATAAAATAAAATAAAAAATAAAGAATATTTAAAATGTTTAACTAAAAAAATGTTTAATTTTTTAAAGGAAAAGGTAACGAGGAACAAAGAAAATTTAAGGACGATATTCCGAAAAAAAATTGAGATGAACAAAATTGCAAGTCGCATCCAAGGTTTGAATTCGACCACACTTGCATGCCAACCGACGATGTTACCAGCAGGCTACTGAAGCAGGCATCAAATTGTCAGAAAAATATTAGGGTTATATTTTAAAGTTCTTTCTTTCCATGTTTACAAAGAACATTGCCAGAGCATCTAAAAATATTTCCATTTTCCAAAGGCATTGAATTGATTGAAAACTACTCAAACAACTGCCTGGTTGGCTGCCACGGTTTAATATTCATTTATGGCATTTCAAATAACAAATTCGAAATCCGAAGTGTTGAAACTGTTTTCAGTTCGGTCTTTGCCAGTGAACTTCATACTCTCCTCCCATTCTTCCTTCATATAGAAAATGGGGTTCACTGGTCTTCATACATGTTAATAAATATTTCAAGAGAACTTGTACGTTTTACAGAAGAAGAATTAATTGCTCCTTTTCCGATTTTTATGCAAATTACAATAAAAAAGCTATTTAAAAAAAGTTATATTAAGACGGCAACCAGAGGTCAAAAATACAACGAGCAAATAAAAACATGCAATGAATAAACTTACGTTTAAAATACTTTAAAATAGAAAACAAAATTAACAGTGATAGGATGTAAACAGGGAACTGAACTCGAACCATACAGCTCGAACAGTTTTGCTATTAAATGTTCGTGATTACTGAGAGCGGCTGCTGGCTATATTTTACCGTATTAACTGTCTTTTCTGTCTTTTCTTCGTCGGTCAGTTTTAGTTTTAATACTATTGCTTTTTACTCCTTTAGAGTTTCGGTTTGACGGTTGTCGTTCTACTCAGGATGTTGTTCTGCTTTTATATACGTAAACGTTGATTTGTTTCTGTTCTTTTAAAAGTTATATATGTATCCCAAGGGCCCTTTTCTCAAGTCTTTTTGACAAAAATAAATGATGTTGTTAGTTGAAATCTTATTGTTAAGAACTATATTGTTCCCAGTGCCCCACAATCTTCACCAGTTCACCGCGCATGGTCCGTCCACACACATATATATTTAACAAATAGAAAATCACTTGCGTGTCTCTGTACTGTGATAGAAACATGAATGACGTCATTTCAACCGGAAAAATGCCTAGTGGAAATACGAGGCGAATATAAAATGCATAACCGTTTTAGGACGTAAAAAAACAAGGAAAAGTGACCGAGACTCAGCTGACGAATGATGGCGTAATACTAATCAAATAAATATGCCAGTGATTACCTGAGATTTAACGAAACAAAGCATGCGTTGTACACTATAAAATGAAAATCACATCAAACGTGTCTCTGTACTCTGAGTGAAAATGGCTCTCGTTCAATCAGAGCGTGCGTAGGACACCTGTTATTTAATAAACAAATACTCAGATCGCTCAAACTGATTCCCATTTTAACACACGTGTAAAGTGGACTCCGTGCATGTCGAGATTAGCACTCTCACCGGGCTCCAGGCCTTCAGCCCTACGCCCGGGGATAACGCGTCATCATAACAGTAAAATACACCATTAGTACACATAAATTAGATGTAATTGTGGCAGACTGATGACGTCACGAAAACAAAAAAGTGAAAAGATCACGTCAGCCAGTTATATCCTCTGGAAACAGAAATGAACGACTTTCTTCTAATTATCAGAAGACAAAATTAGCTTCATAGTCAAGCAACAATGTGCAAAGGCTGTGGCAGTCCACAAGCGAAATATGCTATTACATAGCATATTGTCAATGTAAATGAGAAAAATTAGATAGTGAAATGTCAGTGACAGACTACAGATATAATTATGTATGTATGTGTGTGTGTGTGTGTGTGTGTGTGTGTGTGTATGTGTGTGTGTGTGTGTGTGTGTGTGTGTGTGTGTGTGTGTGTGTGTGTATGTATGTATGTATGTAGAGAGCGTGAACAGGCAAGTCTTTATATTAATGGAATAATTAAATTGCATGCCGCAATTACCAATGTCATGCAAAACTTGTGTAGTAAATTTGCAAACATTGACATGTATTCTAGTCTTTACTGCATGCATGTATGAATATGTCTTGAAGAACAAGCAATGTATGGTTGCTCTCATGATTTTGATGACATTGCTGGACATCTTCATTCATTATTAAACTTTACAGCAGTCCTACTCGAGATGTTTCAGTTATTTCAAGCGAACTGGATTGATTTATTATCTGACAGATTGTTGTAACAAAGTTATTTCGATACTGTATTAGTTAATTTGAAATTTCGTGAGTTGTTATTGCCAGATGTTAATTTAATTGGCCTACTATAAGGCACTAAGCTTTACTGCGAAACTTTTAGTACCATAGCTTTAATACTCAAGCTGCCACTGAAGACCGGAATTTAGCCCGATTACATTCAGTTGGTATATATTTGGATGGGTGACCACCTGTCTGGGCTTGGAACTCATACCAGATAGGAGACATGCAGAGTTGTTAGTTCTCAGCCTTCTGTGCTTTTATGGCTTTTCTCTGAGTTCCTTTCCTTTTAAAAAAGGTAAAAACACAGCATGGCCAGCATAGACAATCTTGACAAAAATCTTGTTCAGGTCTGAATACAAGATTGTTAAACAAGTACGTGATTAATGCATCATTGTCAATTGTTACCGTAGTACCTATACAGTATAGGTGATTAAACGCAGTAGATACATGCACGCCTGGGCGTGCCTATTTTTCTATTTATTGTATTTTTGCCGAATTGATATAAATAACATTTGCAGGGGAAAATTAAGTGAAACAGAGACACATATGTCAACCTGTAATAAGGGCCCGTTCACACGTGCGATTTTTGATGCGATAAATATAGCCAATTTCTGATTTCATCTTTCTCACTTTTTCTGCTCGTTCATAATTCTTACCATGCATCTAATTTGATCTAAACTAGAAGTTTGCAATATTTATCGCATCAAAATCGCACATGTGAACGGGTTTTTAAACCTCAAACATAAGAAACAAAACAAAGTATTTTACCTCACTTACCCACGTTTAGTGTCCATATCAAGATCTTTGGCACCAGTAACAGAAGACAAAGCGGCAACGACGCTGTCTTTCATGCTTGTCATATTGACAGAGTAGATTGTTTCTGTTTGTTTATGGATGTAGTAAATAAGCTTGTTTTTTGATGTCTAGTGTAAACCTCTGAACACCTTTTACTTGCATAATAGTACGAACAACAGATCCATCTAGGTTCACGCTTAGAAATGTCTCCTTTGAGTTATAGTAATACAAACGACGAGTGGAACTATCATACGCCATATCAGATGCATCGGAGCTTCAGTACAAGTTTTACAGAACTGTTTACATGGTTAATCGTTATTTTATAGTTGACTTGATGTCTGTTGACGTTGCGTAGATAACAACTGGAATATTGCACACAGCTAAAAATAAGACATAGAAAAAAGAAAAATATAATTGACCTTTTCGGCACTAGAGCCACGTGTAGTGACAAGTGACCAAAAATGTAAACAAATACCGAAAGTTAGTGTGCATGTTTGGAAGTTTGAACAACAACAGCTCTTCTGATGGTCGTTACTAAAAGATGTGCTTGCAGTACTAGTGAAATATTGTCCGGAGAAGAGCGGATAGAAGCGTAAGCGATGGATTGATGCGCGTCGTCGCGGCGATTCTTTCGTTCATTCGAAGTGTGAGACGAATCGTTTATTAAATCAGTGACCGCAGTCCGAAGACTGAATTACAAATGATTAAAAATTTTACTTCATGATCAGTACAATCTTATATAATAATACAATTTAACAATTAAAATACGTATATAAGTATCAGATGATATAAGATAAAAATTTATTTATTTAAAATTTAGCATGCTATAGAAATCTCGATGGGTTGCTAGCGTGTTTTTAAAACACGTTGACGCATTGGGAAAATGCTATGGTAACACTCCAGTATGTTCTCTTTTTTGATGTGTCGCAGGAACACGTCTAAAGAGAAACGAGTGTGTCAAAACAACACGTCAAATTTTACAACACGTCACCAAAAGTCAAGAACACGTCAGAAAATTCCCTACAACCAGTGGCGTAGCCAGGGTTCTGTCTTTGGGGGAGCGAAATTGGGGGGTCTGGGGGCATGCCCCCCGGAAATTTTTTGAATTCTAGAATCTCTCAGACTGCATTTCCCGCATTCTGAGGCGAGATTTAAAAAAATAACTGATCGCCATAAATAGCAAAGTTTTGTTGTCTCCAAACCAAAACAATGTAGTACACATATCAAAATTTATTGAGAATTATTTATGATAAGTCGTATGTATGTGGACCTTGTAATGCTATATTTTCCATCTAGACTACACCAAACTGAAATTTGACCCATCAAAAAGTTTCAGGCCAAGTTCAAACCTGGAACTTCACATGAACCAAAATCAATGCAAATTAGGTTAAATTACGGAAAACATTCTTGACAATTGAGTTAGGTTTATGTGCGTTTGACGTTTGAACTTGAACTAGGCCTAGGGCAGTAATATATAGTAATATCATTACGAGTCAACTTGCTTCTCCCTTGAAGGCTTCACTACGTAACATCATTACCCCCCCCCCCTTCAACAAGTTTCTCCCCGGATTTAAACTTTTCACAGGAATGGCCTGGAAGACCATTGCGGGGGCGGTCGCCCCCCCTCGCCCCCCCTTGGCTACGCCACTGCCTACAACACGTCAAAATGCGTTCAATAACACAAGCCAACACGGCAACCTATATACGCCATTGTGTTCTTATCTGACTCTGATTCTGGTTGTTAAGTTGTTTTTGTTTATATGACGTAAGCCAACACGATGTTAACATTTGCTCTGATGAAGGCTTGAGTCAACAGGTCAAAAGCTCAGCAATAAATAATAAATGTGGTGTTACCAAAATTCTCGCTTGTATTACAAATTATCGTTACTTATAGTTTGACCAAAAAAGATATGAATTGTTAACTGCTTCACTTGTCAAAGAAACAAAAAAGAAGACTCGTCATTCTCCGAGCTTAGCTCAAAACAACCTAGGGTACGATTTTCTGTCTTTTTTTCCGGGTAAGACACAAAGACACAAACTTGCTTACATCACAGTTTACTTTTGGCGCATGATCAGACAAATTGCCCACCTGTTAATTGCAGCATCAATCAAATTTGACCATATACTCACCTACTGCGCAAAATATACCGCGGCTAAACCCGGGCAAAAAATCAAGAAAGATCTAAGGACAAGATCATACTGAATAAACAGAATGTAAACAACACAACAATTATTTAAGTAACAACTTACCCGCTTCATGAGTTTTATCAGTTTTCGTAATCCCAGGAGGTCCATAGCCAACAGACGTTCTAGCTCTCACTGCCACTTCATAGGTAGTGGCTTCATTCAACTTAGTTAACGAAAACGTTTGATTATACTAACGTTGGTGGTAGTATGGTTTTTCAAACATATCTCCCCAGCTGTAGCATTATTTTTGTAGCAAACTGCATACTCAATAATTAGTCCGTTAGAATCATCTGGAGATAACTTCCCCCACGTCACCTCTAGTTGAGTTGAACTATTGGCATTAACGCTGAGTACCTGTGGTCCAATTCGCGGTTCTAGGAGAAAAAAAACAAGCTTTAAAAATGAACCCTCTAATTTATGAATAAAAATAAACTACAGAACGGTATTATACATAAAATATCGTTCTGTGTTTTCTGAGATGTCATTATAGGTACGCGTATATGGCAAGGTAAATGCTCACACGTACATATTGAAAAGATACAATAATCTACAAGTAAGTTGTTCCTTTCACTAAGGAAAAATTAAGCCTATCGGAATAATTTCTCATCTTCAAACTGACGATAGTTAAAAAATGGAAATTTACATAAAAAATAAGCAGTCGACAGATACTTATTAATTAGTACTTTCCGGTCGCGCATTCTGACGCTCCCTGCGTAGATTGCCTGCCTCCCATGGTAGATTCCACTTACAACTCATAAACTAGTTTTAATAATACATGTTTTTAATCACACTGTTCATGCAGGTCGCTTTTGTACTTATTCCCGCTTGAAATTACTGTGCCGTGATCGTAGCACGCACTCCTTCCCAATCAGGGCGCTTATATACTGTATATAAGCGCCGTGTTCCTTTTGTCAATGTCACAAGGTTGTCACGAGGCCTAACTTAATCTAACCCGCAAACGGGCCATGCATGCAGGTCAAAACACGCTTCCCCATATGCACTTTCCAAATAGGATGCATATCATTATGCATGTTTAAACTTTACGTAACTGGCTGTAATTACGTTATTACAAGAATATATAAACTAAATGTCAATAGCTTAATAACTGGTTCTATATAAATCGTAATGTCAGTCGGATTCTCCCGTTGACACTACTCGGAATTCCTTATGCTCGCCATGTTGGTTCCACCGCAAACTCATTAAGGGTTAAACGTACTGTTGATTAACCCTTTACTGGTCACAGTTGCTTTTTGTCTACTTATTAATTTTACTCGGGCTAACGCCTGACGATTTTACTCAAGGGGAGAGCTGAGCTCCCGGAAACCTGCATGGCCAATAAAGGGTTGAACAGCCTTCGTCTTTCTCTCTGACGAAGGGCCTTCGCTCGAAACGTTAGACTCCTACGTTCTCTGTTTCGGCAGTATATCTAACCTTACTATATTTCGATTGTTGTTTCTACACTGCCTACGCAGCACGCTACTTTTAGTTTCACTAAAGGGTTGAACACACTGTTAATTAACCCTTTACTGGTCACAGTTGCCTTTTGTCTACTTATTAATTTTACTCGGGCTAACGCCAGACAATTTTACTCGTCAAGGGGAGAGCTCCCGGAAACCTGGCCAATAAAGGGTTAAACACACTGTTGAAGCAGAACCATCCATTTTAAGGAACGACTAGCTATAATTCATAAACACTCTAAAATCTCCAAATATCACACGGCAGTCAGCAGTAGCTGCATGTACTCGTGATAATATGGGCTATCGTGGTTTGTTAGAATTCCCCACAGTTTAATTATATGAATAACATTAATTTACTTACTATCTTCAAGGGTTTTTCCACTCTTTTTCCCGTCGTATTGTCAGCACCATAGACTGTCTCGCTACTGCTACAAGAGGCAATACTTCCACCGCTTGCAATTTGATAACAGACAATATAACTGGTTATATTTCCATTTGCGTCGTCATGTGACAACTTAGACCATGTAACATTTAGTTTAGTAGATGTAGGAGACGTTATTCTGTCAATAGTCGGTCCTTTAGCAGGCTCTACAAAGTGGTTCAAGAAACATAGCACTAAATATCAATAAAGCGAGCCTACATTAACCTAGACGAGCAACTTTCACAATATATATATATATATATATATATATATAATTAAAAGCCCTTTCGCCATAAAGTAAAATAGATTTATAATTATCAAAAAATAACTTTATTAATCATGTCTACATACGTACATTTCGGGGCACTCTCCCTTCTTCAGATTCGCAAATACAAGTCAAAATTAGAGTTCTTTCTATACTACATAACAATTTGCATACACTAAAATATTCATTCAATCTCCAAATCATTAAGTCCTAAAGGTATCGGGCTCTTGCAGGTGACGTCAAAGTCGCCATGTTGGACCAAATGATGCATGATGGTAATCCTTTTGTTTATATGGACTTTCCACCCAACTTGGGAATACGTGCAAGAGCTCAAAAGACCACTTTCATAAAGGCCTTCACTTTAAATATTATTTTACGTGCATCTATAAATGAGTTTTTCTAGCTTCGATATGAACCAAAAATTATTTTGAATTGCACACACAAACGAGGCAAGAAACGTTGATTAAGATACACATAAAAGTATATTCAAATTAATCGCCATTACGAAAGTGGTGTATAGAACTGTTTAATTTATCAATCCAAAAGGCTTCTCTACAAGTCGGATCCCTTACATAGATAAATTGTCCAAAGCATCGGTAATCACTCAGTGAGTAAAATGCTTGATACAATAGTAATATATTTAAAATTATCCAACACATATACAGTTATATACACATAACTATATTGTTTAAGTATTTTGATAAATTGTCCGTTATAATTTTGAATTTGAATTTGCACCTAGGGGTATTAGTGCATGACGTTTGTAAAGGTTGATTGTCTAAGTTAGTGCATGTGGTCTTCAAAAAATATCGGTGGTGGTGATAGTGATTAAAGATGACCGTAGCTGCGATTGTCGAAACATCAGAAAATATAATAAAAAATATATAGCCAGCAATAAAAAAGCAACATAAAGTATAGGATGTAGTAGTACATCGGATGTACTATAGAAATAATTTAAGATAGTAAAATCATTTCAATTTTGATTGAATTGTGCATTGTGCTCACTGGTCAGTGACACATGTATATCATGATCACAGTGCACTGCATTTATACTAAATATAAGAAAGTTAGACACTTAGACATGTAGACATTACAAAATCTTGACTGTTTACTGTTGGTTTGATTAAGTTTTGTTCAATATCTTGTGTAGTAAAAAAAAAGCATGCTGGTGAAAATTTTCCAGGGTAAATAGTGACAAATGGCAATGCGTAAGATACGCAAAGTAACATGCACGAAGACTAAAACTTCAAAAGGTACGGATGCAAATCGAAGTTCTGTCTGGTGTATCTATTATACTCTGTGATCTGACTGAATGTCAAGTGTCACACTTTCCACATTCTCAATTGATAAACTTTAACGTTTTCTATCGTTGATAAAGTTGCATGTAGAGTATGCGCACACCATGTTGAAATGAGCAATATAAATCAATTTAAATAACTATCAATTTCTGTGTGTGACTGTTTGCTTTTCGCACATTTTCACCTGTTACTTCTCCTTAATTCCCTCCATATATTTTTCTGTGTTTTACAACCAAATGTATACTTGTAAGTCCTAACAGCGGTAGTCACATGTACGCATTGCGTTCTTATTTTTACTGTCTAAGCCGAGAAAATCAAAGCTAAATTTATGTAAATCAGGAGGTAACTTTATCACATATAAAGACACGATACGGTCATGATTTTCTTTTGTATTTTCCTCATGAATTATTAATGGTATAATTCATGAGGAAAATACAAAAGAAAATCATGACCGTATCGTGTCTTTATATGTGATAAAGTTACCTCCTGATTTACATAAATTTAGCTTTGATTTTCTCGGCTTAGACAAGGTTATTTTTCAAACTTACTACGCCAATGAACTTACCAAGTGGTTCGTTTTTGAAGCCGTTCAATAAACTCGCAGTTCGTGTTTTATCAGATATAAAAACACTCCTGCTCGTTTATTATACAGTACATAAAGTCAGTATCATCTTGAGTAGATATTACGATTGTCATGCTAGAATACAAAAAAACAAATGTGCAAACATTTTATCTAGTTCCACAACTCTTAAATTATTGATTTCACTTTTAATCTGTCTCAAAAAATAATTAAATCACTACATCTACGTCGCTACAACTAACCCAGTAGCACGCAGACCCACTTGTGACGTCAGAAGTAGCAGCATTGCGAGGTTCAAAAATTTCCCCCCATAAGATTAATCATGTTTTAGCCCTTTGTCTCCTAGAAGGGTATAAACATAGTCGTAGACGGCCTTTTTGTTACTCAGTACTGTCTAACGCGAGACAATTTTACTCGTCAAGCGAGAGCCTCTGGGAAGTAAATGGTTAATAATAAATTAATTTACTTACTAGCTTCGAGAGTTGTTCTACTCATTTTTGTGCCAAGAACTCCGGTTCCTGCCCCATTAGTAGCTTTAACCGCAACGTCATAAGTTGTAGCCTCATTTAAACCACTTAAAGTCACGGTCGTATTGTCAACACCATTGACTGTTGTACTATTTGTACAAGAAACACTACTTCCACTGCTGGTAAGTTGGTAACAGACAGTATAACTGGTTATATTTCCATTTGCGTCGTCTGCTGACAAATTCGACCAAACAACTGTTAGTTCAGTAGCTCTTGGTACGAAATTTCGTACCAAGTGCATTGGATATAGACGTGGATCAAATTATTGGATCTCGACGTCCCCTTGAGAGACAGACTTGATCCAAGTCTACATTGGATATGACAAGGTGCTAAGCAAAAAATTGGAAATATTTTACTGCTGTACTGTTTTAGTTAATATTTTGGACATGAAAGAAAACTAAATGTAAACATAGCAAATATATACTACATAAATGACACATAATACATAACACATAAATATTTAGCAAAATTATCTATCAACGTGTTTCCCGTTTTCTTCCAACGAACAAAATTCCAGCCCCAGGCTACTAAACAAGATAATTCTGATCAGGTTGCTGCTATACGCTTGATTGGGACAGCCCGGTACATATCTTTTTGGTAAATTTCTTCTGATCACATGCATACATACAATCTATGCTGAGTTTATACGAGTTTATCTTTACAATTTTTCGATTACACTCTTCTTAGACCCCTTTACACGGTACCAGCCGCCTTTATTCGAGACCGGTCTCGAATTAGTACGGTTTCGCCTGTTTACACGGCGAAATAGGACGAATTCGAGACCGGTCTCGAATTCGGCCGGTACCGTGTAAACGTAGCCAAAAAAAAACACTTCAGAAATTCAGACTGTATACTTAAAAAGCGCATGGAACATTTCCGATAGTTTGTCTGGTCTACGCAAAGTCACTAAATAGAAGTTCGGCAAGAACATACCAAGATTCCGGAATTCATAGTTGTTGTCCAGATAGTTTCGCACACAACAAAATAAAAACAAAGAAAGAAACCAGAAATATCAGAATTAGATTATTTATTAAAAATTGCTTGATGCCTAGTAGAACATTGCAAATTTAACGCCGAGCATGCATATAAAACAATTTTATACTGGACTTTATTAAAGATAAAAAAAGAAACTGTGACCCAATTAATAATCATTAATAATACATCAATTGACTTAATCAAGTGTGTGACGACTTAATTAAGACATGTCCGATCCATCACAAAACGTACACAATGTACACAATGTTCTGACAAAAATTAAACGGATAAGAAAACGACAAACGAGGCAGGTGGATAAAAGTCTTATAACTACATTTGTAAAACAGAATGTAATCCTGGATAATACATGACAGATTTTCTAAGCAATGTCGGGAAAAAATTAGAAAAAAACCGTTTCTCTGTGATTGTCTGGAAATAGGAGAGCACGTTCACGCTGGCTTTTCCTGCTGGCTCCGGGAACGAAATTTTATCAAATGAGATAAACAAAGTCAAAACGTCAGAAAACCTATTTATGCTTATTTTCGTTTCTCAAATTCAATATTACTGCACCGATATATAGTTTCGAAACCGACAAAAAATACATGCTGCTTTGTAATGATGGATTAAATACAGTAGATATAAAATTGGTGGCCAATAGATCACGACAAATAATCACCACAACATTTAAGAAAATAAATAAATATTTCGGAGACGTTATTTTGCTAATAGTTGGTCCATTATCAGGTTCTATAAATTGACAAATGAAACACTATATTAAGAATACAAAAAAAGGTTTCAAACTCAAAGTTTAAATTGTTTGATTTAAATTGTTTTAATTCGTTTCTACATCTACTCCCCAGGCTAAACTCCTGTGCGCGGACAAACAATAAATTGTCTCTAAAATCAATACTCACTAAATTCGTTGTTTGAAGCCAAAACAAACTCATTATTTCCAAATTTAAAAAATGTTATCTAGCGTCAGATATACAGTACAAGTTGGTTAAGGTAAAGTACGTTAAAGAAGAGTATTGCCTTGAAGAAGAGTATTGCTTAAAGTGCCTTTAAACCAAAAATTAAGTTTGTGTTATTCGAAAGAGCTCTTAACATTATAATAAGAAATATCAATGAATTTACAGCTCTTAAATATTTCCCTTAGTTCTTCAGATATTTCGGTGAAGGTAAAAGGCGGAATGGCATGCGGAATGGGTTGCGGAATGGGTTGCGGAATGACTTGCGGAATGAAAAATAATTAAAAAATAATAAAAAATACCGCGTTATGTGATAACGCGGGCTCAATAAGAAGCGCGCCATTTTCTCCCGCGATTTTCAGCAATACCACCGCGTTGTGTGATATCGCAGGCCGTTAGTTCTGGAGCGACAACTATGGAGGAAAGCGAAAGTAATAGTGGTGAGTTCAATTTATCCCTTTATAAGTTTTTCAGTTTTGTGTATAGGCAATGATTCATCTAAAAGTACGTTAAGTTGTCCCGTCTTTTGTTGTATAAAAGAAGCTCCAGCCAACTCTACATGTATTATGTATATTTATTTCTTGAAGTTTAATATATATATTTTTAATTATTAATAAATTACTACTCAAATTTTATTTCAGAAGGCGAAGAAGTCTTATTAATAAGCGGATTTGATAGTCAAAGGTATAGTCTATAGTCTTAAATATGAATACGTTTACCCAAGTCATTCCGCAACCCATTCCGCAGAGCCATTCCGGCTTTTACATTCACCGCAGATATTTAGACTTACTACCAAAACCATTAGAGTGCTTGTCGAGCCCAAATTAACGACGCGTCAATAACGAGCCTAACGCAAAGGAATGTGCTTTGTACTTTGAATGTACTAATGTACTTTGGGAAGAAAGGAAAACTAAATTCTTATTAGTTGCTGACATATACCCACCTCAAGTAATTCGGAAAGTAAGAAGTGAGTATGTCCCTTGGCTTACAGATAATATTAAACGAATAATTTTTTTCATAGGAACTTCCTGAAGAAAAAAGAATCCAAAAAAGAATCCAAAAAAAGTGGAAGACGATAAACAAACTCACAAATAGAAAATCTAAAACAACAAATGTAACCAAGGTCCTCGTTGATGAAAAAAATAATAAAGAACCAGAAGTTATTACAAATACTTTCAATAGATTTTTCAATGAAATCGGAGTTAATTTGGCTAAAGATTTAACACAGAGTGCAACGTCTCCAGAATCTTATATTAAAAGTAACTCAAAGTTTGAAATCCAGAATGTTTCTGAAATAGAAGTTTTTCAATTACTTTCAACAATTAAAACGTCTAAGGCGACAGGACATGTTAGAATATCACCTAAACGCTTAAAAGACTCTGCTGACTTTATAGCTTCAACCTTTAAATTTTATGGGAAAATCTAATAAGTAATATATAACCACAAAAGTTTCTAAAGGTATTGGTATATTAAGGCGGATGAAAACCTACATTCCAAAATCCACATTAATTACTGTTTACAAAGCTTTAATTTTGCCACATTTTGACTACTGCAGCCTTGTTTGGGACAATTGCAGTAATTACTTACTCGATAAACTGAAAAAATGAAAAATAGGGCTGCAAGGATAATAATTAAGTGGTAGTTCCTATGAAATCTGGTCAAGTGATGTATTGAAAGAACTTGGGTGGCAAAAAACAAACAAAAAAGCAATATTCATGCATGTATAAAATAAGAAATAACTCACTATCGGCATCTATGGCAAGCAATGCTTCATACCAGCAAAAACAAATTATAATCTCCGAAGTATAATGAGATAAATTTTGATCTTCAAAAACCAAATACAAATTTTTCGAAAAAAAGCATAAGCTATTCCGGCGCAATGTTATGGAATAATTTACCAATAAGTGCAAAAGAAAGACAAACGTCAACCAGACAATTTAAAACTATTCTCAATGGCAACATTTGTACATAGCATTCCGAGACTTTTTTACATATCATGATTTAATTTTGTAATTAATTAATTAACGTTGTACATGTGTATGTTTAATATCTTCTAAATAGTTTAATATATCAGTAATATGTAATGTAATGTAATGTAATGTAATGTAGTGTATTGTAATGTAATATGTAATTAATGTACTATGTGCTTTTGTAAACGGACCCTTGAAAATCAGTTGTCTATGTGCACTGAAGTGTTTACCGCTTTTAAATTAGCCTGCGTAGCAGGCGTTACTGGATTGGGGGAGAGGGCTTAGAAGTAACGCCTGCAGTGGAGCTCTTTGGTTTTGTCAAACACCCCAAAATGAAATATGATCTCGAGCGGCCAATGTCTGAAGCCTAAATTAACTGTTTGTATTAATTGTAATATTTCAAAATCCATGGCATTTAATTCAGTAAAATTTCGCGTAAATTATTATTTCAATAACTCTCTTTGTATAAAAAACAATTATAGTACAAGGGAGTTAAAAGACTGAGAGTTGGTCGCAAATCTGTGGAAGGGTAAATTAATATTAACGGAATATGTCTGCAGTGTCCGACCAGGTGTCTGCTGACAAATATTTATAAAACTGTGGACTGGAAATGTATAAAATTAGGTGTGAATGGTAGAGTAACCCTGTTTCTATCAATGGCAACGAATATTCATGAAGAGAACAGTAATGACAGCGAGTGTTTACCAAAATAAAACAGTTGAGCGAAAGGTATACCATTATTGAACAGAAATGTCTGCGGCGTCCCACGGTGTTCGCTCGCAAATATTTTCAGAAATTTTATGACTGACAGAGACATATGAAAGCAAAGCGTCTCACGGTGTTCGCTTTCAAAATCAAATTCAGGAACTTCCTATTATTAAGATATATTCCAAACTCTTGCATGGAGGTTTTACATATAAAACTTACGGTTGAATGGTACGGGAGTCGAGGAGGCTGACACTCAGCATTTTCATTTGATCAAATCGCAAAAGCACTACAAGTGCTGTTTAGATATTTCCTTTGATATAAATCGTTTCAGCTTTGTTTGAAAATTAGAATTGAAATTATTAATTTTACTTACTAAACCTTCTTGATTGACAGATTATGGGCGCTAAGCGAATCACATTCGGCGTAATCAATAATTAAAATCCCGTTCGTCAGCGAACGGGTTTTACAAAACCAAAGTGCTCCACTGCAGGCGTTACTTCTAAGCCCTCTCCCCAGTCCCCTCATCCAGTAACGCCTGCTATCGCAAGTGAAGTGCTGCGTCAAATGGGACAAAAACATTTAGCCTACTCCACAAGCAAATCTGTGCAGTCTGTGGCCAATGTGACACCCCCCTTGCCCACTCCACCCAAGATTGCCCACTCCACCCAAGATTGCCCACTCCACCCAAGGTTGCCCACTCCACCCGAGGTTGCCCACTCCACCCAAAAGAGCCCACAGAGTTGCCTGCGAGGAGGTTGGAAAGCCCAAAAATTTAATATTAATTACAATAGACAGTATTTACACATAATATTAATTACAATAGACAGAGTATTTACTACAAGTTACTATAACTTATCACTTGACATGATATGGCAAGGGTTTTGATAGGATATACACATAATTAATATACAAATATTAAATAATCATGCCTCTTGCTCTACTGTCAGTGCAATCCCAAGTGCTTAATATGTTTTGACAAATCTAGAGCTTTAACAAAATTATACACCCATGTACCATGGAGCCCATCAGATTATTTTGCAGAATTTCAATTTGTATAAGTACACACACGCAGATGGTAGCGTACGTCTGATCAGAATGCTGATCAGCGCTGCAAACACAATGAACCCACACCAATATTGGCAATATACACCTAATAATAAAAGAAAACAACCGTGATATCTCCTACCAAGAAACAGTTGTCAGTTGTAGAAACTAATATCTTACCTCGACAAGATAATCCTCTCCTCACTAAAATTGTATAAGATCCTAAGACAACAAGTGTGTTCATTTATAGCCAAGAACAAGTGTGATTCACCAGCACGGCTTTGACTCGCAGTTCAGAAAATCCATCGCCGTCGTGGTGTTCACCAACTTCAAACCAGAGGAGGCCGGACAGCTGTCACGTGATTGTCACGTGAATTTCTCGGCCAATGAATTGGCTTCATTTTCTCATCGTTCTCGAAATGAAAATTTTGCATTGGACTTGGAAATGCCGAATATTACGCTATTGTTATTCAATTTTTTCTTTAAAAAAGCAACGATATCGATTGATATATTGTTGGACAATCCATATCTGCAGGATTTTGCAAGGTAAATGTATTTTTCTACCTTATTTTGACCGTTTATGTAAGCCATTTGGTCTAAAGCGACGACCCCACTTCCGGTTTGTCAACAATCTTCAAACCAAAAAATCTCGAATTCCAACGGTTCGAATTCTCTAATTTTTGCGTAATAAGTTGGAGAAATGTCTAATCTTTGATTCTAACGGGACGACCCCTGGTGACCCACTCACTGTTTTCGAGATATTCGCCGTTGAACTGACCATGGTATTTCGGCTTTTGCTAAGATGGCGCCTAATAATTTAAGAGAGCCTTTCGCCACTAAAACTTGTTTTTTTCTCAAGAATTTTGGAAGTTTCCTAATATTTCGAGCTTTATTCTTTAAAGTAAGTGTAAAATGAGCGGTGGACAATTATTAAAGGGTAAAATTTGGTATTTGTCTGTTTTTATGGTCCAAAACGCTTGACCTCGCTGTATAAAAACACCATATCATCATTCTGGAAAAATTGTATACATACCAGGCCTACATACATTTATACATTCTGTAAATATTATTACATAATGTACTGAACTTTCTTAAAGATCTGCTATATATGTATACAGGCCTGATATGTATAGATATTTTTTATATATTAAATAACATTGTGTTCCATGACAGCAGTATGATTATTAAAATTGATGTGTGGATTATTTGTAGTTTATTATTGTGAATAATATATTGTAGTTGTAGTATTTTTTTATTTTTTGCTAATTTGTTATAATTTGTTATTGTTTGGATTGTTTTTTAGTATACAAATATTTATTATCCCTTTTTTCACAGTTGTCCATTTCAACTGAGTCAGTGACTTAGGAAGCAAGCTGATGGGGGTGGGGGAAATGTACACTTAGTTTCAAAAGTACCTTGTATCAGGGCAGAGCTTCAAAACCACCCTTGAGGCACATGTCTTCTGATAAAGGGCTTTTTTTGTTGCGATTCAGCCTCTAACCAAGTGGGTGGGGGTGGGGTGGTATCATGTGCCCCTGTGTCCACCCCTTGGTTTGTAGGCTGTACAGTCAACTCTTAAGACATGAAAGTGTTAATAACTCCATCTCACATCATATTTTTTACAGGAAGTGAAGAGATACAGTACAGATGACTGTCAGTGTTGGAAGAACCAACTTTGGTGGTGTTCAGACTGAGTGCCCATGCACGAGCACCAATCTAAACAGGATTTTTACAATGATAAATTGATGGATTCTCTTTTACTAAATAACATTCAAATAATATGTAGTTTGAAGTTTTGCATGTTGTCATGTTGTATAATTACATAAGGCAATGCATAATAATTGTGGACATAACTAATAAAATTTTAACTCAGAAGTATTATCTTGCATATTATACAATCCAAATGCTGGGTCCCAAAGCCTAATTAAATGCTTGGATATTATTCATCCCTTTGCCTTTGAGTGCTACTGGCTACTGCATGTACATATGGATAAACAGTGAACTATATTATATGTCTAAGACAGACACCCTTGCGCTGGACTTTGTCTGTATTATTATAGTTCATTCACATGTCTACCTTAATACAGTAACTTTTCTGATGCCCTCTCTAATAAATGTGCCAAAGTTGATGTTTTCTTGGCAGGGGGGTTGCTTCACTGCAAAAATGTTGAACCAATGTTAACAATGCCCCTGATTGAATACCTGTATCAGTGTCAATACAGTAGTGCTTTAGAAGTAACCAAGATCAATATTGAGACAAAACATTTTAATTTTATTCAAGTTCCTTATTTACATATACATTGAGGATACAGGAAATACACTTTATTTGATAAAATATAAATATTTGAACATTTGACCAGTTTATACCAAGTTTATCAATAGATTCTGGAGGCAATCCAATAAATTATCTCAATTTTTAATTCACCTTAATTATAAAGAAAAATACAAGATTGTTATTGAATAATAAATTTTAAGCTAGCTTTATTCACAATTTTATAAAATTTGGGATACAAGTTACAGTAAGTATAAAAGGAAACAAGACTGTTTGTTAAAAAATTGGGGGGGGGGGGGGGGGGACCCCCAAGGATGATAGTTGTATCTAATTCGAGATCTAATTGTTCCAGATAATTGCTACACACAACAGTTATAGAAGTTTACAGTAATACTGCAGAATGCAAAACATTAAACCACGGAAAATGCATCATAAGGTTATAGAATAGGAAAAATTTGAGAGGGAAATCATTAACCACTAAACAACAAATAATGTTGATTTCTCACCTCACGCTTTTCTCCAGTTGTAACGAATCACACGTTGCACAGCACAACCAAATCCTTCTTTGTTGTAAACATCTAATTCGTTTCTGATTTGCTCCATTATTTGTAACATAAAATGCGTCGAATCCGAAGGAACTTGAGTAGTCCTTGAAAACTATCTTGAATGCCCATCCGCCATTGTCACGAATATACGCCAAATAAAGCACAATCTGATCATATTAATTGTCTAGGATAACCACGAATTGTTCTCGTATTTTTCTGACCATCAGATTTATCAATTCTGGATCAACTGTGACGAGTTTTCAAAAGTTTTTGCGCATCTAGTCCACTGGGCAGAGTTAATTCCTCGTCGGCGGTCAGATGCAAATGAATCAATAATTTATCAATTTTAGCGTTAGGACCATGATGCTTTGCGGCTGCTGTCCAACCTCCTCTGACTTCAAACCATCAAACGTACATGCAATTTCATCAAACAAATCCTTCTAGTGTATGTGATGTAAGTTGTTGGAAGAAACTTCCTACGTCACAAAACGTCACAAAATGGTCAACAAATAAATAAACTCTCAAAATCTCGATTCCGTTGACTATACATAACTCGGCAAAGAGGTCTGGACACGAGACACAGGCAACCCATGTCAAGATTAGTGTGTTGCCGAGCGTAGCTCGGCAGCAATAAGTATAGGGCTGATTTTATGTCACGAAAATCTTTCTTTGACTATACAAAAAAGGAATTACAATACTCTGTATGCTATACATACAGAAAAGCAAACCAAATTTTGCTTCGTTATGCAATTTTGCATTTCTCAAATAGTCGAAATAAGATTTTCGTGACATAAAATCAGCCCGGTAACCGGGCTAGCCCGCCTCATATGAACGGCCCCTTTGAGATCTAGAAGTAAAAAATCAGCTAAATTATTTGCATAATTTAAAATACTGGTACGCATATATCTATATAGGTTGATTATTCCAGATCTTAGCACCGGCATAGCAGAAACTAGTACTCCTCTTCATAGAATTAGTTTTTGGTTTTGGGAACACCAGCGTTTACTTATTATTTCTCAAACTTTCGCTGTAAATCAACTTAAACATTTTAGAAATAGCTTCAGGACATTCTTGTCTCAACGCTTTATTAAATAATTGTATCGTTTGTTGCTCTCTGCGTTCTTTTTGATTTTTCCATTTTAGTTTAATAACCATAATATATGGATAATATATCCATAAAGGGTTTATGGAGCAAAAGATGGCGTTGAACAGCAAACCTGGTTTGCTCTAGTAGCTAACACGAGGCGAAAATGCACGATTTGTTGTTTTTTTCGTACGAGATTTTTTTTATATTTGACTTGATTCTTTCCTGATTATCTCCAACTTGCAATGATTTTTTTTTTTTTAATTTTTCTATGATTTTTCTTGACTTTTTTGTATTTGTAATGATATTTTGATTTATCTTGATTTTTTTGTACATATAATTTTGTTTTGATTTTTAATGATTTTTCGTGATTTTTTTGTGACTTTTCTGAAGGTGTACGTGATTTAAATCAGTGATTTTCCCCTCGGTCAAAGCAATAGTAAAGTTACCAAATTTGCACTAACTTCAAACCTTAGTGCCGAATTGGTTTAGTCAGTGAAAACCTGCTCAGCTAGTACCAACCTGAAAATGTTTGGCACTGTCACCAGATTGATAATCATTCGCAACAATACATTAATCTACTTACCATCTTCAAGAGTTTTATTAGTCTTTTTCGTGCCAAGAATTCCAGATCCTACTCCATTAGTAGCTTTAACCGCAACGTCGTAAGTTGTAGCCTCATTTAAACCACTTAAAGTCACCGTCGTATTATCAGCACCATTGACTGTTTCATTATTGGTACAGGAGACATCACTTCCAATGCTGGTAAGTTGATAACAGACATTATTATATAGCGTGCTATCGGATATGAGCTTTTGCGTAATCTGATTGGTTCCCTACTACCAGGCTATCAGCTCATATCCTACCAGTAGAGGAAAAACAAGATGGCGGCATGTTTTTTAAAACTGCCGAAAAGAGTTGAAATTGACGGATTTTTATACAGAAAAACATCAACACCCTCAAACCAATGTATAAAAAAACAACATTGTGTAAAAATACATTAACAAATACACAATTTAGCATGTCAAATGGTAAAATTCACCTAAAAATTACGTCTTTTTTCTTCAAAAACCCGACTAAATTAACGGGTTGATATTAATTTGTTGCCAAACAAAGAAACTCACGGTTAAAATCAAGCTTACAACACACATTTCGTAGGAGATAACCAGTAAAGAGACTTTTTTTATTTAGATAAGCATTTGGAGTAGTAAAAAGCATGTTCTTTTTCAAAAACAACCAACTATAAAGTAATTTAGTTTCACTGCCGAAGGTGTTTCAGTTTCATTTTTGCATGAAATCAAAACCTTTTTCACGACAGCAACGCTAATATAAACAACTGACCCACCTTTTGACTTCATAAAGGTATCTTTTAATCTTTTTTGTTGATCTGCTTAACACATTTTTTGCCTCTCAAGCAACATTTATGCAACATTTCAAAGCTGTTTGCCGAACAGCTCAGCGAGAAACTCTATGTGAATGCATCATTACGCATGGCGGAAGTATTAGTTGCCTATGCCGGAAGTTTGTCGTTTGAAACATTTCGCTGTAATTTTGTCTCTTGTACAGTGCTTGGCTATATAATAAAACAGTTACACCATTCGCTCTCGTCGTATACGAACTAATAGCCAACTCGGCGAAGCGCCTCGTTGGCTATGAGCTCATATACGACTCGAGCTCATGGTATAACTGTTAAATATAACTGGTTATATTTCCATTTGCGTCGTCATCTGACAACTTCGACCAAACGACTGTTAGTTCAGTAGGTGTTGGAGACGTAATAGTACTAATAGTTGGACCTTTATCAGGTACTATACAATTTGACAAAAAAAAAGTATTAAGAAGACAAGGCCATGCATCCAAAAAGTAAAGAAATACCAAAGTGATCGGGATATATAGTTTCAACATCATATTCGCAATTCTGAACCACCTCCCTGTATAGGTTCTAGTTTTAATTCTATTGTCATACGCAGAAAACTTAGTAGCCCGAGTTAACGTTGTTATAAATTAAAAACAAATGAAATTTAATTAGATATTTTTCTTAGAAGTGGTGGCTCTGCCACCAGATAGAAAACAATTTATTAACACATTAATTTACTTACAATGCAGCTTCGCCAGTTGTTCCACTCTTTTTCGTGCCAAGAACTCCAGTTCCTGCTCCATTAGTAGCTTTAACCGCAACGTCATAGGTTGTAGCCTCATTTAAACCACGTAAGGTCACATTCGTATTGTAAGCACCAATGGCTGTCGTACTATTGGTACAAGAAACACTTCTACTGCTGGTAACTTGGTAACAGACAGTATAATTGGTTATATCTCCATTCGCCTCGTCCTCTGACAACTGCGACCAAACAACTGTTAGTTCAGTAGCTTTCCGAGGCGTTATTGTGCTAATAGTTGGTCCTTTAGCAGGTTCTACAAATTGACAAACAAAACTGTGTTAAGAATACGAGCGCCAAATAGAAATAGAGAGGTACCAAAAAGATCAGAATTGACAATTGCATTGTTTTTAGTTACAAGAGCCGCTTTTCTCAAACGTTGTAGTATTTCATTCATATTAAAGTATATGCTGAAAAATAACTGACAGTTTTGCTACTGTACTTTCTAGTCTCTCTGTCACGTTTGTAGTGTTTTCACATGTAGTAAAGTTTAACCACACTCAAGAAGCTAGAAAAGGACTGGGCGATTGTCTCATGTTTTACACGCGTCTAATGTGTCGTTATATAGGTCAAAAATTGCACGTGACAGGTTCTTTAATTCTTAATTAAATAACGATCATATTTTTGGTAAAGTCAACTCTTATAAACTAGTTGGTTCATGGGTAGGTGATGATTTAAAATAGAACACAACTGGCAAGTTCATTATAAATACACAGCTAAACACTATACAGTTTTTCAGGAAAATTATCAAACTATACGCTAAAGACGATATGAAAACCTTTTCCACCTCAATTTATTATGAACTTGCCAGTGATGTTCTATTTCAGATCATCAGCATTAGAACTGGTCCTCATGCCCTAAAATGAAGTTTAAACAAAGTACAAACGTAACGATATCCAAATGATTCAGAAACGAGGTTTCCTGTTTGCCTGCATGCTTGGGCTATATATACGAAAATTGGCTATATAATACAAATTCTAGAAATACGTAAACGTAATAACACTCCTCGCTTGCTTTTACATGGATTTTTGTTATTATCCCCTAATGAGAAAACGTTAACCTGCATGCGACGTTCGCGACACCCCTCGAGCTCTTTTATTGGGAACAATTCAAAGTATAGTTTTACAGATAAATCTTCTCTAGGCAGACCAGGCGTAAACTACGTAGAATGGCAACATGCGGGTCATATAAGGATGCTATGGTTCTTAGAACATTTCGCTTTGTGGGCTTTTTAGTTTTTACTGGCATCAGTCTGTTCCACTTGGCAGACGAAGACATCTCTTTCAGCTTCCCACGTAACTCCCAGAATCTTCGTTTTGGGGATCTCTTCCTTGTTTATCTCGAGAGCAGGTAGCCGATCACTTGCAGGAATGCTCTCAGGAAATGCTGGCTCATTCGAATACCACTTTCTTAACTTGGAATCAGGTCAGACAGTTGGCGTTGCAAGTGTTGAGCATTATCGATTGTCTCGCTCGCATCTAGCACGTCATCAACGTATACTGAATTGTCTACAGAAGTTTGTCGGAAATATACCAACATTTTCTAATGCAAATTGCTGTCGGAATAATTTAGCAAATATAGATGTCACTAAAGCTCATGGAAAATAAGCGAAAAATACAAAAAAAAAAGAAAGAAAGAAAAAAATAGGTAAAAACTGAAAGATTAAAATCGTCATGCTGCCACTAAAAGTAAATAGAAACTAGATCCCAAGGATAGTGCAAAGTTTCTAGTAAAAGATAATAACAATTTTTGCACGTGTACGGACAGAGCTGCCAGCCCCGCAACCTGCTAGCCCATTTTCTTGAGCAAAGCCCAAGTTAATTAAAGAGTCATTTTTTCTCTTGTCAAGAAGGGAAAAAAAAATTATAAACTCCGACAAACATGAATACTGACGTCTTTTGTGCCCTTCACTATTGTTTTCCGGTCTGTTTAATAACATCAAGATCTTTTTGAACTCCTCGCAATTTTTGGATAAAAAGCTTGGGGAATCACAAGAATTCCGATACTAATACGTATCGTGTGACGTTCAGTCAATGCAGATCAAAATTGACTAAAATTTGCCAAGTGGATGTAAAGTTTTGTAAGTTTTTGTTGCCTTTACAAATTACGATCGTCTGATGATTATGCTGCTAGCTTCACGATATATAGCCTTGCGAATCGTCTGTCCAATCACGCGCTAAGTTCACGCGGGTACAGTTACATGTAGAACTTTAATAAACATTCATGTTTACTATATGGCCAGGTTTCTTCGTACAGTTGCTTATTGAACGCCAAATCAAAATGCGAAGACAGTCTACAATCTCCAGTATACAGAATTTGTTACTGAGCTGACGTACAAAACTGCTCGAGCGCCACTCGTGTTAAATATAACAGACACGAAGCAACAACACTCTACAAACCGACTTCACAACATCGTCAACATGACAGACCAATGAGACCACATTAAAGTTAAATATAACGCTTTTAATATTTAATCGCACCTTCCGCTAGGCAGACAATTAATCCATTCGCCCAGACCATACTTAATTAGCCATGCAGTTAAGCCTAGAAATTCGTTGTTTCGAGAAGGAAATTGATCACTCCTTTGCGTTTCTCCGCCATTGTTGTATTCGCCAGTCGCAAACAAAACCACGCGTGCGCAGTGGTATTCTAATATATTCCGGGGGGAAACTTCTTTCATTCTTGGTATATTAAGACAAAACGTCTTTCAAGAAATATCCAAAGATAAGGTACAAACCTGTCTGTTATCGCTCTTTAGGGCTTACGAGCTTTAAGCGACATTAATATTTGTCGTCTATGAAAGACTGTTACTTGTGTTTCACATTTTCACTGGTTTTAGCCTTTGAACTACGACAAGTATGTATGTCGTTAAACCTGATAAGTTTACCCCCCGGAAAGTTTACACTATCTATGTATCGTGTGAATTTTCGCCACTCATCACAATACTGCAAAGTTTCTGTGAAACCAGAGGAGGCCGGACAGCTGTCACGTGATTGTCACGTGAATTTCTCGACCAATGAATTGGCTTCATTTTCTCATCGTTCTCGAAATGAAAATTTTGCATTGGACTTGGAAATGCCGAATATTAGGCTATTGTTATTCAATTTTTTCTTTAAAAAAGCAACGATATCGATTGATATATTGTTGGACTATCCATATCTGCAGGATTTTGCAAGGTAAATGTATTTTTCTACTTTATTTTGATCGTTTGTGTAAGCCATTTGGTCTAAAGCGACGACCCCACTTCCGGTTTGTCAACAATCTTCAAACCAAAAAATCTCGAATTCCAACGGTTCGAATTCTCTAATTTTTGCGTAATAAGTTGGAGAAATGTCTAATCTTTGATTCTATCGGGACGACCCCCGATGACCCACTCACTGTTTTCGAGATATTCGCCGTTGAACTGACCATGGTATTTCGGCTTTTGCTAAGATGGCGCCTAATAATTTAAGAGAGCCTTTCGCCACTAAAACTTGTTTTTTTCTCAAGAATTTTGGAAGTTTCCTAATATTTCGAGCTTTATTCTTTAGAGTAAGTGTAGAATGAGTGGTGGACAACTACTAAAGAGTAAAATTTGGTATTTGTCTGTTTTTATGGTCCAAAACATTTGACCTCGCTGTATAAAAACACCATCATTCTGGAAAAATTGTATACATACCAGGCCTACATACATTACATTCTGTAAATATTATTACATAATGTACTGAACTTTCTTAAAGATCTCATCTGCTATATATGTATACAGGCCTGATATTTATAGATATTTTTTATATATTAAATAACATTGTGTTCCATGACAGCAGTATGATTATTAAAATTGATGTGTGGATTATTTGTAGTTTATTATTGTGAATAATATATTGTAGTTGTAGTATTTTTTATTTTTTGCTAATTTGTTATAATGTGTTATTGTTTGTATTGTTTTTCAGTATACAAATATTTATTATCCCTTTTGCCCCAGTTGTCCATTTCAACTGAGTCAGTGATGTAGGAAGCAAGCTGATGGGGTGGGGGAAGTGTACACTTTCAAAAGTAGGCGGCTGGCCAAGGCTTCAAAATATTACTTTTGATGGCATTTCTTGTTACAAGCAGGCAACCATGCTAAATCGTATCGGATAGTGTATACTTTGAAGGTGAGGGGTGTTGGCAGCCGTAATTATTGATTTATATACTAAAATTTAGAGCTTTTTGAAAGCACAATGTGATGGATGGGATACCTGTAAAGTGCTGCCTATTTACGTTTGTGTTTTATTTGAATTGGCTAATTCAGAATTCTATCCAATCAGCGTGCCTGAAGTTCTGATTATTCTAATTCGCATAGCTCACAATTATAAACAAACAAGAAACATGGCGCAAATTCGCCTAAATATAACACTTAGAAGAACAGCCACAATAATCTGAAAACTTTTTGTTACAAGCAGGCAACCACCATATAAATGTAGCTTAGATATTCATCAAGATGACTAGGCAGGTTGCCTTCCGTGTATCACGGGATAGAACTGTTGAACCGGTGAGTTAAATGTCTAAGGATATTATGAGCAACACTATACTGTAGTACAAAAGCTCAGCTTTATAACAGTAGATACATGGCGGTATCAGCAAACTACCAAAATAAAACGAAGTAATTTACGAATACGAGACTTTCCTGTAGCTACCAGGTCTAATAAATTTCTGATTCTTGGCAAGCTTACCTTTTTGTGGCTTTGCTTCGCGAAGTATTACATTTAGGTGTATTCACGCCATATTTCTTGTTTGTTTATGATTGTGAGTTATGCGAATTAGGATAATCAGAACTTCAGGCACGCTGATTGGATAGCATTCTGAATTAGCCAATTCAAATAAAACACAAACGTAAATAGGCAGCACTTTACAGATATCCCATCCATCACATTGTGCTTTCAAAAAGCTCTAAATTTTAGTATACAACTCAATAATTACGGCTGCCAACACCCCTCACCTTCAAAGTATACACAATCCGATACGATTTAGCATGGTTGCTTGCTTGTAACAAAAAATGCCATCAACGATGTTTTCGAGACACTTTTATCGAGGTTGGCCGTCCGTCTAAAGTACCTTGTTTCAGAGCAGAGCTTCAAAATGACGCTTGAGGCACATGTCTTCTGATAAAGGGCTTTTTTGTTTTTAACCAAGTGGGTGGGGGTGGGGGTGGGGTGACATGTGCCCCTGTGTCCACCCCTTGGTTTGTACACCCATGAAGTGAATACAATAGTTTTAAGACATGAAAGAGAAACTCCATCTCACATCGTATTTTTTACAGGAAGTGAAGAGATACAGTACAGATGCCAGTGTTGGAAGAACTTACTTTGGTGGTGTTTTGGGAGTGTCCAGGCACGAGCACCAATCTGAACTGGATTTTTACAATGATAAATTGATGGATTCTCTTTTACTAACTAACATTCAAATAATATGTAGTTTGAAGTTTTGCATGTTGTATAATTACATAAGGCAATGCATAATAATTGTGGACATAACTAATAAAATTTGCATATTATTATACAAAATACTTGCATATTATTATACAATCCAAATGCTGGGTCTCAAAGCCTAATTAAATGCCTGGATATTATTCATCCCTTTGCATGCCTTTGAGTGCTACTGGCTACTGCATGTACTTACTGATAAACAGTGAACTATGTCTTAGACAGACACCCTTGGGCTGGACATTGTCTGTCTTATAGTTCATTCACATGTCTACAATGTCTACCTTAATTAATACAGTAACTTTTCTGATGCCATCTCTAAATGTGCCAAAGTTGATGTTTTCTTGGCAGGCGGGGGGGGGGGGGGGGTGCTTCACTGCAAAAATGTTGGACCAATGTTAAAATGTTAACAATGCCCCTGATTGAATACCTGTATTGGTGTCAATACAGTGGTGCTTTAGAAGTAACCAAGATCAATATTGAGACAAAACATTTTAATTTTATTCAAGTTCCTTATTTACATATATATTGAGGATACAGGAAATACACTTTATTTGATAAAATAGAAATATTTCACCAGTCCAGTTATATACCAAATTTATCAATAGATTTTGGAGGCAATCCAATAAATTATCTCGATTTTTAATTCACCTTAATTATAAAGAAAAATACAAGATTGTTATTGAATAATAAATTTTAAGCCAGCTTTATTCACAATTTTATAAAATTTGGGATACAAGTACAGTAAGTATAAAAGGAAAGTTCAAGACTGTTTGTTGAACTGAAATCGGAGAGAAAAAAAACAAACCAAGGATGATAGTTGTATCTAATTGATCCAGATAATTGCTACACACAACAGTTATAGAAGTTTACAGTAATACTGCAGAATGCAAAACATTAAACCACGGAAAATGCATCCTAAGGTTATAGAATAGGAAAAATTTGAGAGGGAAATCATTAACCACTAAACAACAAATAATGTTGATTTCTCACCTCACGCTTTTCTCCAGTTGTAACGAATCACACGTTGCACAGCACAACCAAATCCTTCTTTGTTGTAAACATCTAATTCGTTTCTGATTTGTTCCATTATTTGTAACATAAAATGCGTCGAATCCGAAGGAACTTGAGTAGTCCTTGGAAACTATCTTGAATGCCCATCCGCCATTGTCACGAATATACGCCAAATAAAGCACAATCTGATCATATTAATTGTCTATGATAACCACGAATTTTTCTCGTATTTTTCTGACCATCAGATTTAACAATTCTGGATCAACTGTGACGAGTTTTCAAACGTTTTTGCGCATCTAGTCCACCGAGCAGAGTTCATTCCTCGTCGGCGGTCAGATGCAAATGAATCGATAATTTATCAATTTTAGCGTTAGGACCATGATGCTTTGCGGCAGCTGTCCAACCTCCTCTGTGTGAAACTTTGCACTAATAAAAACAAAGATAACTTAATTACGTACAGATGCGCTCGTGCAGTTTGTGATACAAGACGCTTTATTGTATACAAAAATATCAACATTGATATAGCCAGTTGTTAATGAAAATTTAGTGCAGTATGTCAAAACACTGATGTATTTTGTGAGTTCTGATTGGATAATTTGCACCACGTGATACCTGTTATGTCATGGCAACGCTCTCCATGCGTTATTAATCGTGCAGTAAATGTTATAACACATGGAAATTAATGCACGATCGCCAAATTTTTAAAATTGTGAGGCTACGCCAAGGGATACAAAAGATTAAACAGCTTAGAATATTACAATTTCTTGAGGTAAACTAGTATTTTAGATGTTTCTATAGGAAACTCGTTCTTAAGAGAGGAAATTTAAGTAAAGATACCTTGTAAGTGATCAGATTGTCACTCATTTTCCAAGCGTAAATTTCATATCTAGTGTACTCAAATTGAATATTAAAATGTTTAAAGCACACTTTGTTCGTGTTTTATCGGGATTTACATCCACTCGTTCACTAACAAGGAACTCGAAATTAAATACTTAATTTCTCGTTCGTTGTTAGTGAACTCGTGGATGTAAATCCCGATAAAATATCATTCCTATTTCTCTGTACACATTAGTGGCTCTGTCACGAACTTTATAAAAAAATATTGGAGGCATTAAGATGGCTTCCTATGTTTTCTTGAAAAGTAGAAAAAATTAAAAATGCAAATTTCAAGCTTGGAAAGTCTGCATGGATATTTACTGAATTTTGCTACTGTACTTTCTAGCCTCTCTGTTACGTTTGTAGTGTTTTCACATATAGTAAAGTTTAACCGCACCCAAGAAGCTAGAAAAGGATTGGGCGATTGTCTCATGTTTTACACGCGTCTAATGTGTCGTTATATAGGTCGAAAAATGCACGTGACACGTTCTTTAATTAATTCTTAATTAAATAACGATCATATTTTTGGTAAAGTCAACTTTTATAACCTATTTGGCTCATGGGTAGGTGATGATTTAAAATAGAACACCACTGGCAAGTTCATGATAAATATACAGCTAAACACTATGCAGTTTTTCAGGAAATTTCTCACAAACTACCATACGCTAAAACGATATGAAAACCTTTTCCACCTCAGTTTATTATGAACTTGCCACTTGGAAGACGAAGACATCTCTTTCAGCTTACCACGTAACTGACAGAGTCTTCGTTTTGGGGATCTCTTCCTTGTTTATCTCGAGAGCAGGTTGTAATACAAGACGCTTTATTGTATACAAAAATATCAACATTGATATAGCCAGTTGTTAATGACAAATTTAATGCAGTATGTCAATTTAATATTCACTTTTTCAACACGGATGTATTTTGTGAGTTCTGATTGGATAATTTGCACCACGTGATACCCTGTTATGTCATGGCAACGCTCTCCATGCGTTATTAGTCGTGCAGTAAATGTTATAACACATGGACATTAAGGTTGCCAAATTTTTAAACTTGTGAAGCTACGCCAAGGGATACAAAAGATTAAACAGCTTGGAATATTACAATTTCTTGAGGTAAACTAGTATTTTAGATATTTCTATAAGAAACTCGTTTTTAAGCGAGGAAATTTAAGTAACGATACCTTGTAAATGATCAGATTGTCACTCCTTTCGAAAGCGTAAATTTCATATCCAGTGTACTCAAATTGAATATTAAAATGTTTAAAGCACTCTTTGTTCGTGTTTTATCAAGATTTACATCCACGAGTTCACTAACAACGAACGAGAAATTAAATACTGCTCGAGGCATAAAAAATACTGAAGACATTAAGATGGCTTCCTGCGGTTTCTTGAAAAGTAGAAAAAATGCAAAATGAAAATTTAAAGCTTGGAAAGTCTGCATGGATATTTCGTAAAAGAATGAAATTCGAACCTCATGCATACAATAACGTTCAGGGGCCAGTTGTATAAAACTCTTAACGACAGTTTAACTACTCGTCGCGTAGTTAACTTCTCTGAGGGAAGCACGGGTGGCGTGTCCTGTTAGGGCGCTGCCTCTCACCGCTATAGTTAAGCCCAGTTGGTCGGGGTTAGTACTTGGATGGGTGACCGTCTGGGAATAACCCCGTTCTCGAACTTGAATTTCATGCGAGTAGAGTTTAGTTGGTCTCTCCTGTGCTTCGAGGGTTTTTCGCAGGGTTCTGCGGTTTTCCTCCCTCCGTAAAATCAACACTTACATGTAGGTCTTAGCTTATGTCGTGCACTTTTAACATGAGCCTCTGGCTCGGATGATTGGGCGACCACATCCTGTGTTTACAACGTTAAACAAAAGGTACGCATAGCGTACATGTATCTGCGCTGAACACATTAGAACAGAATTTATAGCCTATAAATAGTGCCTATTATGAAACAATGGCACAAACTCGAGGTTGACATGAAATCGTAATGCATTCACTATCATCCCTGATATTCAACCTCGATTTCAAACCATTGTTTATGCCCAATGAAGCAAATTTGGGAAATGTCTAAAGCACTCATATTACTCTAGTTATCATACATTTCTTGCATCTTTTGTTTGTTGTATTTACAAGGATGCTACTAGGGTAAACCAGCCACCAGGGTTACCCTAGTAGCCAGGTTATGTTTTGTCCTTGTAAAATGTAAATGCATTTGGTAGGGATAATGTGCCTACCTGCCACCTGCCTACTTGTTATTAGTGCTTGGTAACCAGGTCTAATAAAGTTGACCTACCCTAACTTTGACTCGGGTGCTAGGGTAACCCTACCTTCTTGTAAAATTTAAACTTGTTCAGTGAACTTAATAACTAATAAATGAATGAGATAACAAGCCAATCCCGTGATATTAAAGAAAATAAATCGTGGGTCAGATCGTGGTTTATTAGATACAACTTTGTCAACTTACAACAACCTAATATTCATTAAATAGGCACTGCTAATAAACTTGATTGCTTTAAAAATGTAAAAGAATGCTACCTGTACATGTTGTGAAATATATACTTGTTAGTCTTATTAATAAGGCAGTGAGGTTGTTTACCTGACATGTATGGCACGTATCTATAAGCTAAATAGAAAAATCTAGTTCGAAATCTTGGATTGTTTATTAGATACAACTTTATACTGCAAACAGTCAATGAGTACATGTGTGTACTGTTAAATACACTTGATGGCATTAAAAATGTAAAATGATGCTACCGGTTGTGAAATAAATACTTGTAAGTTTCCTCCAAAGACAATTGTTTGCCTTCCGAAGAGTAATGTTTGTCACTTGAAGACCACGGTCCTAATTCATAAATAGTTTTATATAGTACACGTGTTGGCCTGAGTCGCCTGACTCGATATAAAATCGCCCAACGAGTTGAAAACCTTTTTGTCAACTCTTCAATCGTTCTGTATAACGCACAAAAAACTGTGATAGATTCACACTTGCAAGTTTACTATAAGTCATGTTAAAAATACTTGCCATTTGTATCAGCAATATTGTCTTTCTTCGAAAATAGTGTTGCTTTTTTGATGTGGCGACGAAATAATATTATAAACACGATCGGGATTAAAGAATACTTGTTCCCATCGTTCAACCTGACAGCTCGTACGTTGACGCCAAAAAATTCTAAGCTTCGATTGTCCCCGATGTAATTGTCGCGCATTGATTAGAGAGTTAGACCACAGCACACACTACAGGTCAGTGGTTACACAAAAAAGTTAACAAACACACACACCCACCCACACACACACACACACACAACACGATAGCAATATATCTGCTGCGCAGATACAATAAATCATTACTCATTCTCAAACGCTGCTCCTGATTGGCTAGAATTAAGCTCCAACTGCAGTTAAAAGTTAACTATCTTTTTATACAACTAGTCCCAGGGCAACAAATACTATCAACAGCTAAACTGTTTCATTTGTTGCTATGACAACGAGGTTTCAAAATGGCCGCAAATTCATGACATCCAACTTATTTCAAAAACGAGTTCGTTTACCTCCAATATTTTTGCACTAAAACATTTCTCTAAGTTTAAATAATCAACTGAAAGATTTAAAAAAAATTCTATACATCCAATTCTTTTACTGAAGATGTACAGATTTGAAAAATATTTTAGTTCAAAAAAAAGAAAGGGTAACCGAACTCGTATTTGAAATAAATTAGATTAATGTGGATTTGCGGCCATTTTAAAACGTGGCTATTGTCATAGCAAGAGATAAAAATGAAACACTTTATCTTTTAAAGTGCCTATGAAACGAAAATTAAGTTTGTCTTATTTGAAAGAACACTTAAAATGATAGAGTAACATCTTTTGAAGTTTTTCGTTTCCTTGCTTCGTTCTTGAGATATTTCAGTTTGTTACTTTGATATGCAAATTAAACATTTAACGTCACATGTGCATAATGAGTTGTTGAAAAAAGTTATATCTTTGCTATTATCAAACCAAAATAATTCGAGGGAAGAATGTGCGTGTGTTTCGCCCAGAACACTAAACAGGTAGATTTTCAAGTGATTATATTTTACAATAGCAAAGATATATAACGTTTTTCGATAACTCATTATGCACGTATGACGTCGCAACATGCGACATTTACATCAAACAAACTGAAATATCTCCCTCTAGATTCCTTAAACGTAGAAAAATGTTTTAGTTCAAAAAGGGTGACCGAACGTATTTGAAATAAATTGGATTAAATGTATATTTGCGGCCATTTTAAAACGTGGCTATTGTCATAGCAAGAGATAAAAAACACACTTTATCTGTTAACAGTATTTAGAGCCCTAAACGTTATTATATGCATAACATTAGTTTCATTCTTTTCCGAAATATCCATAAGAACTTTCTGAACATGAAACTTTCAGTTTTCCACTTTAATGAAACAGTAGGGAACCACCTTAATGTACTTACTAGCTTCAAGAGTTGTTCCACTCTTTTTTGTGCCAAGAACTCCAGTTCCTGCCTTATTAGTAGCCTTCACCGCAACGTCATATGTTGTAGCCTCATTTAAACCACGTAAAGTCACTGTTGTAGTATCAGCACCATCGACTGTCTCACTATTGCTACAAGAAACATCACTTCCACCGCTGGTAAGTTGGTAACAGACAGTATAACTTGTTATATTTCCATTTGCGTCGTTCGCTGACAAATTCGACCAAACAACTGTTAGTTCAGTAGCTCTCGGAGACGTTATTGTGTTAATAGTTGGTCCTTTAGCAGGTACTACAAATTGACAAACAAAACTGTGTTGAGAATACGAGCGCCAAATGAAAATAGAGAGGGTACCAAAGAGATCGGATCGATCATACACTTAGTACAAAAGATATTTTAGACAATTGCATTGTTTTTAGTTACACTAAAAGCTACTTTTTTCAAACGTTGTAACGTAGCAACCTCGTCCCCAGGGCCATTTGTGGGGACTGGGCCAAGATGGCGGCCAAACACAAAATGGCGGGAACAAATGGCCCTGGTACAGGCTGCAAAAAATGAGCCATATTTTGACTCGGACCCAGTCTTCACTAAGTTTATCGCCCTAGTCAGGCTCAATTTTTTCTGAATATTTAGTTCAGCTTGACTGACCCAAACTGAAAACAATCAAAACATTCATTTCCAAATACATTGCCGAATTATTAAAATAAATACACTTTTAATAAATATCTGTAAATGCTTATTATTTATCATTTGCTTCACCGTTGTACCAAATTCGCAAGAAACTGGATTGCCGTTGTCTGGCCTTGTTTTCGTGAGTTTTCGGTGGATTCAATTCAGTGTTTTCAAAAACATTTAGGCTTCGTTTAGTTGAGAATTCTTGTTTGAAAAAAGCCTGCTTCTCAATGACCAAACACGTAAATTCTGCCCTGTGTTGTACTTTCCTTTCGCGGCCAAAATACTTTTTGACTTTGTTCACCAAGTCTTTCGTTCGCCCGATTTAGAAAACACTCTAAATTGCCGTCCCATGGACGTTGTATGACAGCCAGGGCACAGAGACAACAGGACCCATCATTACATATTCCTCCGACGTCTTTACGGGTGTTTCGCCAGCTTTCGTCACATTTTCATTCATTTTGAAGTTGTTTTTAACAGCCGGGAATTCTGGTATCACATTTAATATAATATGAGCCTATAATAAATTCCCGCGAGTTAGCCTGCGCGCCTGCCTTGTTTCCACCAATCAGAATACTGAATACCTGAAACATCCAATGTTATCTCGACCAATCAGATGTGGTGATAGCTCAGCCTGTGCCAGGGCCATTTGTTCTTGGCCGCCATCTTGGCCCAGCCCCCACAAATGGCCCTGGGGACGAGGTTGGTGGCGTAGCTTCAGTCATATATAATTTGTTGAAAAATAACTGACAAACATTTTGCTACTACTGTACTTTCTATAGCCTCTCTGTCGCGTTTGTAATGTTTCGACAAAGTTTAATTAATTTAACCCTTTACCTGGCTGCCATTTGACAACTTATATATTTTTACTCTAAGGCTATAGACTGTTTTACGCGTGAAGTGGATACATCTGTCTCATGCAATGCAGTCATCTGCTGGGTAAAGGGGTAATAAAGTAACCGAGGTAAATGTAAGCGACAACACTGATTGCAGCTAATGAGCCAAACATGCGTGCCATTATAACTCAATAACATACCGGCTGGCGTGGCTTCGAGCCGAAAGATTTAGAGGGTGTTCATATGAGGCAGGATAGCCAGGTTACTGGGCTAATTTTATGCCAAGAAAATTTTATTACGACCATTTAAAAACCGCAACTGAAAATGACATAACAAAGCAAAATTGGCTTCGTTTTTCTGTAAGTATAGCACATATTTGCACAACTTACTATGGTAATTATACACTTAATAGTGATATTACACTATTGTTTCATTTCAGCAATAGCTGATCCTTTTTCCTATCCAGTTCCCCTTCCATTACGAATGATAAAATCAGCCTGGTAACTGCATGGGCTGGCCAGCTTCATCTGAACAGCCCCTTAGCGGTTTAAAAATGAATTAAAAAAGGAAGTCAAGGAGTACTCGGTTCAACCAAGTCTCTAACACAACATAATTTTTTAACGGCAATTTCGAGTGCATTTTCATTCCTAAAATCTCAACAAGTTGTACAAATCAATTAAATAGTTTTAAAAAACCGACCTATTTGATGAGTTCATTGGCATAGCAATTTTGAAAAATAACGTTCTCTAAAGCCGAGAAAATCAAAGCTAAAGTTTATGTAAATCAGGAGAATTTTTTATCAGATATGGCTGTGAAATCATGGACATGGTACTGATTTCCTTTGTTTACTCATGAATTATTAATGATTTTTTAAATCACGATTTAAAGACATTATTTCATAAAAGTAATGTAAAGAAATAGTTGTTGTGCCATTATTGAGTAAAAAGCGCACTCAAGAAGCGAGCAAAGGACTTATTAAAGGAGCAAATAAACGCGCGTGACACATTTTTTTAATACTTAATTACAATAACGGAATATTTTTGTTAAATTCAACTCTTAAGCCTGGTTTCCATTTGCTCGTGACGGTGTCTTAACAGTCGTGGAAGTGAAGCGTAGCAACCTATTTCATTTGTTACGACAAAAAAATACGTCGCAAAAGCCTGGTTTCCATATGGTCGCAACCGTCATAACAGTGGTCTTAGCGGTCATGAAAGCAAAGCGTTAAAACCGCTAGCAGAGTGTCGCGACGGCCTGTCTCCATTTGGTCGCAACGGTCATGACATTGTCTCAGTGGTCATGAAAGCAAAGCGTTGAGACCGGTAGCAGAGTGTCGCGACGGCCTGTTGTCATTTGGTAGCAACGGTGAAGTAGCGGCCGCGAAAGTAAAGCGTTGAGACAGGTAGCAACGGTCGCAAGGTGGTCGCTAGAATGTTGCCATTAGAAAACAACTGATCTTTACGGTCTTTACTCTGTCTTAACGGTCGCCGAGATAGAACTGAATTCTATCTCTACGACCAGGCATAAGCTTCACTTCCGCGGTTGTTAATTAAGACACCGTCACGACGAAATAAAATCAGGCTTTATTTGTCAAATCTACATGTACATGTATTTTAAACTATACATGTTTGATTTTTAATTCCCATTTGTCTTAACAGTGGTGGCTCTGTCACTAAATATTGATAATAATTTAATAATACATTAAGGTGGCTCTCCACAGTTTCTTGAAAGCTAGAAAAATAAAAATTTCAAGCTTAGAAAGTTTGTACTGCCATTTGACAACTTATATATTTTTACTCTAAGGCTATAGACTGTTTTACGCGTGAAGTGGATACATCTGTCTCATGCAATGCAGTCATCTGCTGGGTAAAGGGGTAATAAAGTAACCGAGGTAAATGTAAGCGACAACACTGATTGCAGCTAATGAGCCAAACATGCGTGCCATTATAACTCAATAACATACCGGCTGGCGTGGCTTCGAGCCGAAAGATTTAGAGGGTGTTCATATGAGGCAGGATAGCCAGGTTACTGGGCTAATTTTATGCCAAGAAAATTTTATTACGACCATTTAAAAACCGCAACTGAAAATGACATAACAAAGCAAAATTGGCTTCGTTTTTCTGTAAGTATAGCACATATTTGCACAACTTACTATGGTAATTATACACTTAATAGTGATATTACACTATTGTTTCATTTCAGCAATAGCTGATCCTTTTTCCTATCCAGTTCCCCTTCCATTACAAATGATAAAATCAGCCTGGTAACTGGGCTGGCCGGCTTCATCTGAACAGCTCCTTTTGTCTTGAATAAATTAGCCATTAATCTGCTTCAGTAATCGACAATTTTTGAAATCACTCATCTCTAGTCTCTACTCATTACGTTTATGACTGCTAGTAATAGTACACTACTAGAAGTTAATATTGCAAGGCCTTTTACCAAAATATATAAAGAAAATAACAGTGACATAAAGATATGAATTCTATTTGAATTGTGAAAAGGATATTAAATTACAAAAGAGCATAGCAAATTTATTTAGTGAAATTTGTTTTCATCACCGTGTCATTTTCTTTTTAGAATCTAGATTAAATGCAAAAAGTAGTCAGCAGCAATAAGGTTCTGCAGGGTCCAGTTGTACGAAGCCTGTATAGTGAATAAAATTTAAGTTCACTTGTTCAAAGCATGTATGGCAGACTATACCTATCCGCCAGATAAGCTATCCAGGCTTTGTATAACCACTTTTATTATTGTATTCTTGGTTTTATTTTTTAATTGTTATTTAAGGGTGAAAAGGTTCTCATACATGTAGATTTTTGAACATAAGTTGGAATTCATGACAGCAATACACTTTTATTAATGCCTAAACCAAAATATATTGCTCTGATAAAGTGCCCCTGCTATTTGGGGATTACTGTGAGCCCCCCTAATCAAGCTGAGCACATGGCAACATCCTGAACAATTTTAATAATTTAGTTTTACTTAATACAATAGTTTAGGCTGCCGAGAAAACTGTGTTGCTTACAGATCAAATTTATGAGTAGGATCAGGATTAACAATATTAAACCACTCTCTGAGACATATATACATACATACATACATACATACTGTATTTATAAAGCAACGCAATATGTTAAGTTTAATTCAAAAAACAATAATAATTTGCACTATATATACACTAACAATATTCACTGTGCTTTAATACCGTTGGCATACTTGACACAATTTAAATAAGCCTTCCATTCTACTTTGGGTCGTTTAACTTCTGGATTTCAGAACAAAACCATACCTTCCTTTATAGTTCCTTGTTCGGGTCATTGATAGCGAATTGTCAGGAACAAACTCCTCTGGGCGTCAAGACGCTTGTCTGGTTTAATAGTCGCCATCCAATAAACGAGTACGTACTTCATCGTATAAAAAAGCTATAAACTCTCAAACAAATTGTGTTTTGCTTTCGTTTATTTAAACGAAACGAAATGAAATGGAGCACGAAGAAAAGGATACAAACAGCCCGTTTAATATATCTTGAAGAGAAACCAGAGAACTGGAAGAAACCAAACGCCGTATGGTAAACAAAAATTCGATCTGCAGTGTATGTAGCCCTGGTTTGAAGACACTCTGTGAGTCCATGGTCAAATCATCTTAAAGTGGTTAACGGTAGGATTCTTGTTGTTTTCAAGTTTTCGGTTAACCTAAACAATATTCAGCTTCACGTTTTCGTGCTTTCCCTTTGCTCATCCAAACCATATGTCAGCTTAACTAAAGCTAACTTAAAACACTACCTTTAAGGCTTATATTAACCGTGGTGGTCTGGTGGACGTGCATGCACTTTTTATTATTAAAAATACGCATGGGCTTTGTTGGTTTTCTTGGCTGTGTTTCGACTGAAACGTTGTCTTTTGAATTCTTCTTTCTGGAATCCGATTCTACTGAATTGTTTTTATCTCAGACCCTATTATAAATGTAATTTCTGAGCTGTTAATTACTTTTAATACTGCCTTTGCAAAATGTACATGCATAGAGAAGCCATTTAAAGGCTTGCTAAAACTAATCCCTTTTGAAACCTCCTAAAAACAATATATTTTTTACAACCAGAATTTAATAATGAAATCTAAATTTTGCTTTGATATGTTCAACTTTCATTAAATGATTTAAATCAGATTTCTCATCCTATCGACCTATCCATAAATTGTATAATTTAATATCCCAAGGATTTAACATCCCAAGGATTTAACATCATTTGTTTTTATATCTGTTTGTTTTTGTATTGGCTGTATATTAGGAGTGCATATTTTAATCAGGGGGTGTGTGGGTGTTTTAAAAAAGAATGTAAAAGCAGGCGAGGGGTTGTTGCATTCATGTATTTCTAGTAGAAAGATATAAACTCCTAGTAAACGTATAAAGCAATGAACTGAATGAGACATCAGACATGAGGATATCAGGATAATGCCTTCGCTAAATGACGCTCAAGAGTCAAGACCTTCTATGGTCAAGACTCAAAGTTTGCCGCGGACCCAGTCACGTGGGAGAAACTATTGTCATGTTTTGTAAAAAAACAACGTAAAAATTATTTTATTGGGAATGCTGCGTGCGAAAATAAGCAAAACAAACTTAATTTTTAATCTTGAGATATTTAAAAAAAGAAAATCTTGAGTATATTTGAGTAGATTAAGCAAATAATATAAATGCTTGTTCGATTACTCGTGAATTCTCACTACGTTCATGTTATGAACCTGATTTATTTGTGAGCCTGCGGTCCTTTTATCAACATTCCAAGCGATTGATCAGACGAAGATGGAATCAAACACATGAATCCCCTAGCCTTTTTCAAAGATCTTGTCCAGGAGGACAGATGTTTGACAGCTCTGAAAGTATGGATCCTATACAAAACAAACGTAACCTTTGTTGGTGCATCATTAACAATCCTGCAATGTCTGGCATAGGGCTTGATACCACGCCATTAACTACTGTACCCGCACTAGTGTGCCTAACAAGGACACAGTAATGTAAACTACGACCTTTGGAGGGTGTAGCTCCGTCGGAGAGGGTTTGCCCTAAGAGCTGAGGAACAGTATACAGGAACAGGCGATCCACCAAGACGGGAGCGGTCTTATAGGTAGAGCAGCTCCAGGCAAGCCTAAACTCCCAACTAACTTGTAGCAATGTTGCCGAGCTAATTACCCTCTCCTAACAGAACTACTGTCACACATAAAGTGGAGAAGTAACTTACCAAACGATAATCAATGGTTCCGAAATTACCATACCGACTTGGACCTAAGAAAGCCACCAGGGGCCAACCAACAGAGAAAAGGCGAAAGCTGCAATTGAACGAGCAACATCCAGGTGACCATCAATGAATGGAACCTGTACACAAAGCCAGAAGCAAAGGCCCACGTCTGCAACAAAGAAAAGCAACAAACGGGCCCTTTCCAGAGCAGGTAGACAAGTACATAGCAAACAACGGCACTAAGCCAAAGCCGGAAAAGCTGGTACTGTTAAGCACAAGCTACTACACATTACAGCACAAAACAGCACACTACGGCACATTTTCTCAGAGTAGCCAAGAACACACCCTACAAATTAAGTTATCACCCAGAGTAGCCGGGGAACAGACCCGATGTACGGGTGCGGCAACACAAACTACCAACAGCTAGACACATGCTACCACTACACATAATTACAGCACACTACTGCACATTTTCTTGGAGTAGCCAAGAACACATCCTACATAAGTTATCACCCGGAGTAGCCGGGGAACAGACCAGATGTACTGGCGTGAAACATACAAGCGAACTGTGAGGACCCGAGGACCCCCCACACGACTGTGCAACAGCAGGGGGCACAAATACAGACCCCCAACGTCTGTATGGCAAAGTTGCACAGAACGGACCCGCACATACTGAGGACCCCCCACTTGACTGTGCAACAGCAGGGGGCACAAATACAGACCCCCAACGTCTGTATGGCAAAGTTGCACAGTACGGACCCGCACATACTGAGGACCCCCCACTTGACTGTGCAACAGCAGGGGAGCACAAATACAGGCCCCCAACGTCTGTGTGGCAAAGTTGCACAGTACGGACCCGCACATACTGAGGACCCCCCACATGACAGTGCAACAGCAGGGGAGCACAAATACAGGCCCCCAACGCCTGTACGATAAGCAGTGTTGCACAGTACAGACCCACATAACGACATCGCCAAAGCAATTAAAGAGACCCCTGCATAACAGGGCAATGGCAGGGCAGCACAATACACTGCCCCAGTGACAGTACGGCAGCAGAAAGCACAAAACAGTTACCAACGACTGTACGGCAGCAGTAAAGCACATCTACAGTCACCCACAACTGTAGTATAGCAAAGTAGCACAAAGGAGCCTGTCGCAACTGCAGAAGACAGCAACTAAGCGCAACGCAGAAGCCCCAGCAACAGCACGACAGCGAGGCACCGTAGGGCAAAGGCAGACCCAGGGTACAGGAGGACAAAGGCAGTCACCCAGGGTACCGAAGGACAAAAGCAGTCACCCAGGGTACAGGAGCACAAACACGGCCTCAGCAACTGTGGGATAGTAAATAGGACAAACGCAAAGCGGATCCCCCGAAACTGTATGACAGCAAGGAACATTAGGACAACTGCAGTCCCCCACCAGCAAGAAGATTACAGCAAAGTCGCACATGCAACCACGTAGCAAACTGTACGACAGCAAGGTACATTAGCACAAATGCAGTCCTTCCGCAACAATATAATAGTAAAGTAGCACACATGCAACCACCCAGCAACTGTACGATAGCCAGGCACAACAGCATAAATGCAGTCTCCCAGCACCAATATAATAGCAAAGTAGCACACCTGCAACCACCTAGCAACTGTAAGACAGCAATGAACATTAGCACAAGAGCAGTCCCCCTCCCCCCCCCCCCCCACCCATCAACAATATGATGCAAAGTAGCACACAAGCAACCACCTAGCATCTGTATGATTGCAAAGTAGTGCACATGCAGTACCCGGCCCGCAACCGTAGCACCGCAAGGAACACAAAAACCATGTCCGCAACGATTGCAGGCACTAGGGACACCAGCAGCAATACAAAACCTACTTGCACGACTGAGCGAGCCCAAGCCAAGGAATGGTAACGGCTCAACCACCTGGATGCCTACTACACGGGGTGGGAGGGTGGGTGGTAGCGAAGTGTCACATACGGCAGTCGGTACACGAATGAGCTCTGAGCATCTATACTCATTAAACTTAGCCAAGGGGCTAGTGGATTTGATACCCCCAAGAAGAACCCCAAGGGACCTGTGGAACAACAACACATACACATTGCATGATGTTAATTATTTTTATTTCATAAATCCATTTAACAATCCTGCAATGTCTGGCATAGGGCTTGATACCACGCCATTAACTACTGTACCCGCACTAGTGTGCCTAACAAGGACACAGTAATGTAAACTACGACCTTTGGAGGGTGTAGCTCCGTCGGAGAGGGTTTGCCCTAAGAGCTGAGGAACAGTATACAGGTACAGGCGATCCACCAAGACGGGAGCGGTCTTATAGGTAGAGCAGCTCCAGGCAAGCCTAAACTCCCAACTAACTTGTAGGCAATGTTGCCAAGAATTACCCTCTCCAACGACACCCTCCAGCTATGCTGGAGAAGGGATTCGAGGCACGAACCCTGCCCAATGGCGTTTCTACAACCCAAAAACCTCGTGGTGAAACTGCAACACATGGAGAACTGCGAATGTAACGACGAGAAGCACTGTTGGAGCAAGCGAGTCTGGGAAGCACGCTACAGCATGGGTCAGATACATCTGGCAGGGGGGGGGGCAACAAGACGTGGCACGTGCCAAGAGCTCGTTGAACACTTAGAACAAATACAAGCAGCCAGAATGGCAAAGCATGCAAGCACTAGTAGCAATCGTAACCTAAAAGCCACCCGCACAGGCATGGTAACTAAACCTACACCCCGGTAGAGTGACCACGGTAACCAACCACCCGGTACGTGCCTCAGCAGTAGAGTGCAACCTAAGAGACGACCAGCGGCAAACAGCAGATGCAGAAGCTATTGACCCCCTAAGCACATCAGCATGACCAGCGTAAGACCCATCATACACAGCGGCAGGTGGACACAACAATGCAGCACGACCACAAATGTAACACATCACGCCACAGCTAGCAAAATGTGGAAGTAACTCTTAAGCTAAACACGGCACGCACCGCAATTAAGGTAACCTAAGACATGTCTCGCGCAGCGGCTCTAGGAACCACAGGTTCGTCACCTGCAGAACTACAGTAACCGAAGACAAGTGAGCGGAGCAACTATTGTAAAGACAGACACGGCGGGTGTGGTAGTAGTACCACAACCAATGTCAAAGACCGCTGTGGTGGTAACCTAAGGTACACACAGCAGCAAGTGTGACTTCAGAAAACAAAACAGCAGCAATGGACCCAGTGGTAGTGGGGTAAGTGAACCCACCTAAAACAGCAAGTGCAGCGGGATAACCTAAGACACATCAGGTGCAGCAGCAAAACATACTATCTGGAACCACCGGGAACGGTGGCAAGCAGGGACTGAGAGAGACTGGCGAGGCGCAAGACTTGGCAACCAGAAACAGGGGGGGGGGGGGCAATGGAAGCACCAGAAACACATCCGGTGTGGCAGCCAATTAACCCACAAGACATAACCCACAAGACATAACCGTGTATGATCTCTGATCTGGCCATGAAGAAAGGCTGGTAGTAAACCCCGCAGCAGTACAGCATATAGATGAAAACCAATTAAGACCCGCATAAAACCATACCCTGTAGGAACCATGCAACAGTTAGCAGGCTGAAAGACGAAATGGGTGAACCCATTGTGTAATTCCCACTGTGGGAAAGGGGCTAGCCCAACATCTCAACTCGCAGCCCAAGAGTGAGGGAAGGCCTACAACACGTGCGGGCTCATAATGCGGATTGGCCCAGAACAGGAGGGGAGAATTAGCAACTTCCCAGCATGACACCCAGACCCAGGACGCTTAGCCCACAAAAGCAGATAATAGACAACAAAGCGCATACCTGTAACAGATACAATAGCACAATCCTAGCGCACAAGGCCGAAGCCACAAGCAAGCAATCCCCAAGGCAAATAGACAAAAGGCGCCTGAAAGGCTCAAAAACAGCCTGAAAGCAAGGCCATAACCAGGCCTTCTTGCAGAAAGTGCTAGCGTCTGAACCACTAAAGTAGGCTGGCAAACTGGCACCCTACAACATCAAGTCGAGCAGCAAAACGAGCCAGAAACAGAGCTGCCCTAATGTGTGAAGAGCAAACAATACAGACTTTAATATAAAATGTAACACAAAAAGACCGCGGTGTTGAGGAGATTAACATTGAAATAAGCAACCAGTGAAATAAGCAACGTCGAAGAAAAAACAAATGCACTTGGACGTCTGGTATAACGTGGTTATGATCCCTGTCACACCCATAAGGTGGCCACTTGGCAGCATTGTTTAGGAACAAAGGACAGATATTCCAGTGGGATTTGCAGTCGGACGATGTCAAGCCCATAAAACAAAACAAAACATAACAGATAATTAGCAAAACAAATTTTTGCACATAACATCACCGAGCCATAATTTCTTTGTTGCTGTGAGCTACAGCAGTAAACCGCACAAAAGGCAGCACAGAAAATAGGGCCTTATGTAAGCCAACTGTATTAACTAATAAGAACACATACTTGACAAGTTAGACACGGTATCGAAAAGACAACTTAATAGAGCATGCAGAGTAAAATATAAGTAGCGGTCTGTGAACAATAAAATTATCCGGTAATAACTGTGGAGAGAACGAAGAACTGAACAAGCCACGGACATGAAGACAAGCAAGCAAGCGGCAAAACAGCAGCGTATAAAAATTGCAACAAATCGATTAGACGCGACAAAAACTGATAATTTAAGCACAAACGTGGCAATGAGCCACAGCTAAAAAACGTCTGAAAGCTAAGCTACAGTGTACAAACCATACAACCGGCATAAAACGGTCGGAGTGAAGAGCCAGTTGAGCCAAAGTCTAAGGCAGCATATCAAGCGACGAAGCACGACCAGCAAAGGGCAAGGAAACCCTAGTTTCATGGCAGCGTTTCCCACTTATCAGCCAACAACGCTGTGGACGGGTAAATAGCTGACGGTAGTCTCAGATAGAACCCGAGAAATTCGAGAAACTGAAACAGCATATAGACAAGCAGCCTCTTGGTAGCGAAGTGTCACATACGGCAGTCGGTACACGAATGAGCTCTGAGCATCTATGCTCATTAAACTTAGCCAAGGGGCTAGTGGATTTGATACCCCCAAGAAGAACCCCAAGGGACCTGTGGAACAACAACACTAGCCTGGTACCCTGGCCCAATTTTCAAAAGAAATATGGGCCAGGTAACCACTAATCTCATTCTCGCGTCATCAGGGCTAAATCCACTTATTGCGGATTCAGGTTGAGTGTTTAATGACGTCACGGCCATGCGATCGTTCCAGCGTGAGAACGTAAGCGTTGCCAAGTGTCAAATGACATGTTGCTAAGGTGAAAATGTGTCGCTCGTGCGGGAGAATGGGTGTTGACAATTGACATTTGACAAACGTAATTTATTTACTTGTGACATGCAAATATGGACAATCTTGTCGAAATCAAAGTGCTATATAACTATTATTCAAATGAACGAATAACCCCTCTGTTTATTGGCAACGACGAGTTATTATCTTTGTCGTATCATGAATTCTACTCGCGTATGTTGAGAGAAGTACAGCATCTCGCGAAATTATCATCAACTGCAGAGTCCGTTGCGTTTGATTGTCGTTGAACCAGATAGGTCCGAAATCGATATATCGCCCAAATATTTTAAATCGCAGATGATGAAACTACTAAACAAAGGTGTGAAGACAATTGTTATTCGCGTGGCTGCAACGAATTGCCCAGGGAAAATTCCTGTTTCGGGATCACCTCCGGCACAAATAATATTATCAACAGCCTCAAATCTTGTGATAGAGGTTTTCCGGGGACAAATAATCGACCATGTTCGTTTATGCGCCACATTTTAAAAAACCGTTAGCCGAATAATATTAATATGTATTTTCGCCAGTATATTTTAAAAATACAACACGAATGACCAGTGATATGTTCGAGGCCTCTTTGGCATTTTTATTTGCTTGAAAGGCATACAAAATTTAAATTACTAGACTGGACTAGCACAAATTAAATTATCAAAACTTGTGGAAAAATTTGTTGCGAGAATCAAAACATTCATAATAACGGCATTATTATTGCGACGCCGCGGCCAATCCAGTCGTTCGGAGGCATAATTTAGTAAAAATAACGCAAAACTCGGTTTATTGAGTGAAAAAAATACGAATTTATTGAAGATAAATTGTGAATGATTGCCGCCACTGCGATGGTTTATTTACATATTTTCCACCTTAGCAACATGTCATTTGACACTTCGCAACGCTTACGTTCGCACGCTGGAACGATCGCATGGCCGTGACGTCATTAAACACTCAACCTGAATCCGCAATATGACTATTGCAGTTTTACTCATAGCCACAAAAAACGCGCGAAATTTCAACCAATAGGAAAGCAGAAGCCTTTAGTGGTTACCTGGCCCATATTCTTTGATTGGGCCAGGGTACCAGGCTACAACAACACATACACATCGCATGATGTTAATTATTTTTATTTCATAAATCCATTATTAAATTGAATGTTGGTGCAACATAATTAAAGAGAAGTAAAAATAAAGATAAAATGTTCAACAAATATATTTCAATGACTATCAAGATCTTTTTATCAAGGTAATGCAGTCATTTTATTGATTTCTATTTTTGGTGTTTTAAATGGAGCCTGTTTTGCAATAGATTGTGTTTAGACCTTGGAATCAAAATTGTTTTAAATCCATGAGCTTTAATTGGCACAGTATTATGGTAGATTGTGGTAGTACAACCAGCTTTTAATATTCAGAAAATGCAATTATTTGATGTTTAGTTAGTAATATGTTACCCATTCCTGCAGAGGCTAGCCTTAACCGGTTAGTTGTTTAGATGCTGTACTGGTGATATACAATATTGTTGGTGTACTGAATATCGATCAGTATTGAAATTCCTGTACAACCCAGCTTTATTCAGGCAATGCAATTATTTGATATTTAGTTAGTTAATATGGTTGGTACTTGTGCTGTACTAGTATACAATATTGGGCTAGGTTATAGAATACCCCACCACTTGTAATAGATAGATCATTCAGGTGCTACCGCGGTCCGTGGTTCCATTGTATGAGGGTAAGGTAATCGTAATTTTCCATCCACAAACTTACCCGATTTGTGATTAGGGTTAGGGTTCATGGTTCCATTGTATGGGGGTCAGGTAATCGTAATTTTCCATATATAGTAGCAGTTGGTTCAATTTCAGAAAGTGGCGGGGTATTCTATAATCACTCCCAATATTGTTGGTGTACTGAATACATATCAGTATTGAAATTCTTGTACAACCCAGCTTTATTCAGGCAATGCAATTATTTGATATTTAGTTGGTTATGTTACCCATTCATGTAGAGGCTGGCCTTAACCGGTCCTTTGCTGAAAAAATATAGTTGGTACTGGTGCTGTACTGGTATACAATATTGTTGGTGTACTGAATATCAGTATTGAAATTCTTGTACGACTCAGCTTCATTAGACAATGCAATTATTTGACGTTTAGTTAGTTAAGTTACCCATTCCTGCATGGACTGTCCTTAACCGGTCTCTTTAATCTGCTGAAAAAATACGATTGGTAGTGGTTTACATGCTGTACTGGTATACAATATTGTTGGTTTACTGAATATCAGTATTGAAATTGCTGTACAACCAAGTTTTATTCAGACAATGCAATTATTTGATGTTTAGTTAGTTATGTTATCCATTCTTGCAGAGGCTGGCCACCTGTCCCTTTTTTTTCTGCTGAAAAAAATTGTCTGACCGTTAGCCAGAATAAAATTATGTTATGGCTGTTAGAGGAAATAACTATCATGTGAGATCTTGCTTACCGCGCTTGAGCATAGGGAGGAAAACCAGATAACTGAACAAATACGTATATGTGATGTGTCCAGTGTATAATTCCATGTAATTTAATTTCATCATTTTAGCTGTTTTTTTGTGTTTATGGCAGATAATGTCACATGTTACAGTTCACATGTGAGACCTTTACTCACTTGTTATCACAATAAGTATATTCTCATGTGAGCACATGTGAATCTATTTCACATGTTAAAATTTCACATGTGAATCTATTTCACATGTTAAACTTCCACACGTGATCACATGTGAATCTATTTCACATGTTAAACTTCCACATGTGATCACATGTGAATCTATTTCACATGTTAAACTTCCACATGTGATCACATGTGAAACTATTTCACATGTTAAAATTCCACATGTGATCACATGTGATCACACGTGTGAAAGCATGTGGAATTTTTGTAAGGGCGGTTTAAAAATGAATTAAAAAAGGAAGTCAAGGAGTACTCAGTTCAATCAAGTCTCTAACACAACATAATTTTTTAACGGCAATTTCGAGTGCATTTTCATTCCTAAAATCTCAACAAGTTGTACAAATCAATTAAATAGTTTTAAAAAACCGACCTATTTGATGAGTTCATTGGCGTAGCAATTTTGAAAAATAACGTTCTCTAAAGCCAAGAAAATCAAAGCTAAAGTTTATGTAAATCAGGAGACATGTATCTACTGCTCGGTTAAATTTGAAATGGTCCCTTTGCGTTAACATTAGGTATGATTAGTTACTAATCGTACCTAATGCATAAAGATTAGGTATGATTAGTTACTAATCTTACCTAATCTTTATGCACTCAGGATATTTAGAGATTAAATATCTGTGTGGAAACAATGAAAATCGAGCTGGCCGTGATATTAATATATATATATATATATATACAATAAAAAGGTTTTTTGCAAACACTATTGGCAGAGTGCTCGATAGAACTAGTCCAGAGTATTATAAGATAGAAGTAAGGGAGGCGAAGGTTTCCACTTAAGCACTTTAATTACTGTTCAGTTTCGTGCACATGTTGTTGCACTCCTCATATCTAAATACCTAATAACTAATAACTAATTACATGTTTATATAGAATATACAACAGGAAGCTGAGTAAAAGCCTATATAATAGTGAGGGGATCGATGAAACAATGGTCAAACCCCTAGGGTGAATATTACATAATTAAAAATTCTGTAATAAAAACAATATGCGGTAAAAATACTTAAGAAGTGTTTTAAAAAACGATAGTAAAAGTTCTATATAATGAAGACATATTAAAATTCAATTCTAGGAGCCTATGTTACAGAGCCAGTTATCAGGATGAATTTGCTAGAATGTCGGCATGCGGTCACGAGTTTAAAGTTGATAGCTTAGGTTTACAAATTATAAACTTTTTCCATAATCATATATATATATAAGTGAGTTTTGGTTCACGAAATGTTAGAGAGTGCTCAATACCATATATAGATAGAGCAAAATACAAAGTATGAAGTATAGTTTTACCTTAAAGTCTTCGCTACCAGAGGTTTCACCCTAAACGGGATCATCAGGCGACTGAAAAATATCGGTTAGTGGGCTGCTTAAATGCGTTAGTTGGGGCGTGGGTGTGGGCGTCGAACTCCGGCGCATTCGTTTGGAGCGTGGGTGTGGGCGTCGAAACGTTGCGCGCATTCCTTTGATTATTTAGGTAAGCAATACATTGGCATGACAGCAAGTACATTTAAAGAGCGATATCGTAACCATAATAAATCTTTCCAGAATAAAAAGTATTCAAATGAGACGGAACTTTCGAAATACATTTGGAATCTAAAAGAAAAAAACAAAAGTTTCGACATAACCTGGTCTATACTAAAACACTCAATTTCTTACACGGGAGGATAAAAAAGATGCAATTTATGTTTGGACGAAAAACTTTTCATCATGAAGGCAGACAAACAACTCTTACTAAACAAAAGATCAGAAATAGTTTCGACCTGTCGGCACAAAAACAGATTTCGGATCAACAACCTAAATAATCAAAGGAATGCGCGCAACGTTTCGACGCCCACACCCACGCTCCAAACGAATGCGCCGGACGTTTCGACGCCCACACCCACGCCCCAACTAACGCATTTAAGCAGCCCACTAACCGATATTTTTCAGTCGCCTGATGATCCCGTTTAGGGTGAAACCTCTGGTAGTATACTTCATACTTTGTATATATATATAAGTATAAAAGTGTGATTATAAACACAAGTACTTGATTATAAGAAAAATGTCATTATTTGTCAACAAGAAAAGGAAATAATCACTCGTTTTGTATTATTTTATTGCACAAACGTTTTCGCTGTGAAGCTCTTCAGGTGCTATGAAAATTATGAGTGTTAACGCTACTTAAGTATACATGGTTATGTCATCAATGAGTGGTGTTATTTACAGGGTTATTCAAATTACTTACAGGAAGTATTTTTCATATTACGTCATGGTTAACTAAAATTATATATACTAGAATTAAGTTTAGGTTTGAGAAATGAAATAATTTGTTTTTCTTTACATTCTCGTTCGATTCGATTACTGCTGGAACAATGATAAATAGGCATGATTCGAAATTTGCCATCGCTACACATATTTAAGTGTTGACTTACGGGTAGATGTCTATATCGTTCATGTTTTATCTGTTCCTTGTGTAGAGTTACTCTGTTTTGGAGATTCTGTGTCTGGCGGATATAGAAGTCTTGGCATTTCGGACATATTATTATATATATGACGTCTTTACTCTTACATGACATTGAAGACTTTATTGTCCACGTTTTACCATTTTTAAGTTCCCGAGAGTCTCCTGTTGTGATATAGTCACATGTTCCGCATCGTGTTTCTTCACATTTTGACACTGTTGGTTTGCTGTTGTTGCTTGAAAATTCGACTTTCGTTAGTGAACGTTTGAGATTTTTTGGTTGTCGTCGGCTCACTATAAGTTTAGTGTTTTCCAGCAAAGTTTTCATTGGGTCTGAATTTGAGAGGAATTTTAAAGTGTCTTTCACCGTGCTGACGATGGACGGGTTGTTAGGATTGTGTGTGATAACTAAAGGAAGAATGTTATTATTGTTTGATTTCTCTTTTGCCGTTTTCAGTTCCGTGATTGTTAGTCGCTTAGCCTTGTCGATTCCTTTTCTAATAATTCCTTGCGGGTAGTTCTGCTTTCGCAAAAATGTTTCCAGTTCTTCCAATCGCTTATCTTTGATATCGTCTTTTGTCACAATTGTGCATATCCGTCTTGCTAACGAATATGGTATGTTGTGTTTCGTATGTTTGGGATGGCATGAAAAAAAATCTAAGTATTGGTGACTGTCAGTCCCCTTGTAAAAAATGTCGGTATATACATTTATTTTAAACGATATTTGGATGACTGTTTTATATTTTGGCAACGATCAACAGCAGAATTTCAAGATTTTTTCGAACTACTAAATAGTCTTCATCCAAAAATTCAATTCACAATGGAATCAAGTCCTGACCAACTATCTTTCCTCGATGTATTAGTTTACAAAGAAAAGACGAATGTTTATACCGACATTTTTTACAAGGGGACTGACAGTCACCAATACTTAGAATTTTTTTCATGCCATCCCAAACATACGAAACACAACATATCATATTAGTTAGCAAGACGGATATGCACAATTGTGACAAAAGACGATATCAAAGATAAGCGATTGGAAGAACTGGAAACATTTTTGCGAAAGCAGAACTACCCGCAAGGAATTATTAGAAAAGGAATCGACAAGGCTAAGCGACTAACAATCACGGAACTGAAAACGGCAAAAGAGAAATCAAACAATAATAACATTCTTCCTTTAGTTATCACACACAATCCTAACAACCCGTCCATCGTCAGCACGGTGAAAGACACTTTAAAATTCCTCTCAAATTCAGACCCAATGAAAACTTTGCAGGAAAACACTAAACTTATAGTAAGCCGACGACAACCAAAAAATCTCAAACGTTTACTAACGAAAGCCGAATTTTCAAGCAACAACAGCAAACCAACAGTGTCAAAATGTGAAGAAACACGATGCGGAACATGTGACTATATCACAACAGGAGACTCTCTGGAACTTAAAAATAGTAAAACGTGGACAATAAAGTCTTCAATGTCATGTAAGAGTAAAGACGTCATATATATAATAATATGTCCGAAATGCCAAGACTTCTATATCGGCCAGACACAGAATCTCCGAAACAGAGTAACTCTACACAAGGAACAGATAAAACATGAACGATATAGACATCTACCCGTAAGTCAACACTTAAATATGTGAAGCAATGGCAAATTTCGAATCATGCCTATTTATCATTGTTCCAGCAGTAATCGAATCGAACGAGAATGTAAAGAAAAGCAAATTATTTCATTTCTCAAACCTAAACTTAATTCTAGTATATAATATAATTTTAGTTAACCATGACGTAATATGAAAAATACTTCCTGTAAGTAATTTGAATAACCCTGTAAATAACACCACTCATTGATGACGTAACCATGTATACTTAAGTAGCGTTAACACTCATAATTTTCATAGCACCTGAAGAGCTTCACAGCGAAAACGTTTGTGCAATAAAATAATACAAAACGAGTGATTATTTCCTTTTCTTGTTGACAAATAATGACATTTTTCTTATATATATATATATATATATATATAATAAAGAATAGTCCTATTGCTCCACAGAAATAGAGCAGTAAACTCTAATGCATTTCATGATAATCGACACATGTGAGATTATCGATTTTATTAGTGGCGGAAAAATCAATAAACCATTCTTTTTACATCCATGCAATATTTCAGAAACCAGAAACCATCACCGCGAAAGTCTTTGTTCCACTTTTTTGTTCACCTTATGCAAACTTGCGCACGGTGATGTAATTTTTGGAAGAATGAAGAAATCAACCAATAGCAACGATTGGGTTCAAACGGGTTTGAGTTAAATCGTGTGATTTAAATATTAATAAACGAAATACAAAAGATTAGTGCACGCTGAGAAGTGCTCCAACATAAAATCACAGTATATTATAAACGCCTTGAAGTTTGCGAATAACATTACAGTGATCAATTTGAGCCACTAATACCGTATAATATTTTCTCAACGTGTACTATCTAGTCATCAGTAATCATGGCATAAAGAGCCTCGTGAATTTCTTCAAAAGTTGGTCTTTCGTCTGGGTTAACTTTCCAGCAATTTCTCATGATGGTATACCTATAAAATTAACCAGGCACTCGATCACAAAATGCACCAAATTAATCTATACATAAATTTATTTAATATTATAATATGATCAAGTCGGTTTTCTTTGATGTACCGCGGTTTTAATATACAAGTTATAAACCTCCCAACCTTATATAAACCTCGCAATAACAATAGAACTCGTCACAAGTTCTTTTCCTATTGAATTCTTTAGAAAACCTCTTTGATCATGTCATAAATAAAGAACCTCACCCTTAGTTTATTAGCGATATAAATCCCTCGGGCGATTATATATCGCTAATAAACTTCGGGTGAGGTTCTTAACCTATACGTTGAGTCGGTTTCCTTTGTTTTTTTTGTAGGGATGTATCTGTGATAAATACCTGGTAAGGAGTTTTCTATGCGCGAATAGTCAACGAGGCGAGGCCGAGTTGACTATCGCTCATAGAAAACGAGGGCGAGTTGTCTAATTGTTCTAGTATAAATTTGCCCAAAAAAGCTAAATAAATTCTCGACCATAACGTATTATTTCAGGCTCGTTTAATTAATACATTTTTTAACTGCCAACAACAAATGTTCAACATTATCATTTCGGACATTTCCTTGTCCCATACGCTAACAACTGATCGAAAAGTAAAGTTTTCTTGCATAATTTAGCGTGGTTTTCATGTGCAATATTGAAACAATATATTTTCATTCATTTGATATGTAAAAATGACAAAAAGTTGAAAGAAACTAGTTTACATCACGAAATCTTATCAATAGCTGAAACGTAATATTGAAATGTGTTTTGTTTGCAGATATTTCGTTTTAAACGAACACAGATAAACAATTTAACGATCTTATCATTAATAATTTCCATTCTAACCATTTTGTAGCCGTTTTTGTTTTCTGTAGAGCTTATTGCTTCGCGTGAATGTTCAATTTCTTCTGTCATTTGCCCACTCCATTTATAATTTCGGCGCCATTATTGCTTAACAGAATGAACAACCGCTGGCTCTACTGATCATTGATCGTGACATACTATGCATTTTGTGATTGGTCAATTTAGTTAAAAGAAGGCTCGTCATTGGCTTATCGCCAGAGGTTTCTATTTAACAATTAGTCACCGAGACTGAGGTGACTAATTGTTTTAGTATAATTTCAGAGGTTGATAAAAAACCAATAACGTTGAAACAAAAACTTTTAAACAACGGCTTTCATTTTAGCAGTGGTGTCTGTGGTGATTCTGTTTATTCACAGACGATGTTAGCAAGCCACAGTCTTTGTCAGTAAATAATTTCAAAAAAGAGTAAATAACATCCTACTTTGGAATTGAACTTGTACATACATTCAAATATATACTAAAAAGACTTGTATTCTGGTGTTTTGGGTCTGTGTTACGGCTTTTTTGCACTTAATTCATGTTCAATATGTTCTTCACTTATGACGAAGTTTTCGAAAACATCGCTACGACCAAAACCTAGCCAAAACAAACAAAAAATGCGAAGAATTACAGAAAATACACTTCCTTACCTTTGTTTTTACGATATTTGATATGTACAACATCTCAGTGATAAATGTTTTCAGTATTATGCTCTTTTGTTTGTCTCAAAAACTAACAGACCCCATTTTGAAAAATGACAACTCCGAGGGGGAGACTGAAACGAGTAAAGTCAGTGCAAGTGTTGAATAAGTACCAGTCTCTTTTCCAAAACTACTTTTGAAGAACAATTTCTTGTGATACAATAGTCACCGCGCTAGGCAGTGACTATTACCTCAAATTCACTGCTGAGCGGACCAATCAGAAAGCTGGAAAGCCTCTTTTCCACTATGAAATTATACTAACAGCGGATAGTAACTCCTGCGATAGCCAATGAAATTCAAGGATTTGTGATAGAAACTTGTAAATTTATACTAAATACAGATATACAGTATACCTCTTCAAGAGGTATATATATACAGATATATACCTCTTGAAGAAGTATATGTAGTGTTATTGACAATTAGACTTAAGACCCTTTACTGAGATCAGTGAGTTCTATATATACATGAGTGTACAAGACCCGTATGGATACATGCATAATTATGTATATTAAATATTACTACATCTCCCTTTTCAAATTCATATTAAAATAATATTCATATGATTTGTCAATGAACTAACTGTCAGCTATAATAATAATTAATTATATAATTAGATCTTAATAAAACTATATATTGTAAACTATTCCTATATTCTTTTTTTGTTTGTTTTGTTCTTTTACTACGTACATAAACTACAAGTCACAACAGTGATATATAATATATAATGTTATTATCCAACTATTAATCTATTTGGTGGTACCGATAATCTTCCTGATCTAGTGTAATAATTACCGGGATTGTTTTCTGAAATTGCGGTTTCAGCTTGTTCAGTAGGTTGGGTAGCTTCTTGCTGTTTAGTAGAACTGTTCCTTGAAGGGACTTCAATCAAGTGTCGTCGATTTCGTCGAACAGTCGTAGAAGGAGTTTCCACCACATACGAACGAGGAGTTTCAGATTTCTCAATAATTGTTCCTGGCTCCTTACGATTTGGAATCCATACTTCACCATCAGGTTCAAGCTGTTGTAATATTTTAACTCCCTGATGGGAATCGTGATTATTATTCTTCCGTACCTTTATCCTCTCCTCTTTTTCTCGGACTGTCTCGAGATATGGCCATGTAGGTACCAGTTGTTCTGAGACAAGTGGGAGTGTTGTTTGTATCTTTCTGCCAAATAGAAGCTCAGCAGGACTATAACCATTCTCCAATGGAGTAGCTCTGTACGCCATTAAAGCAATGTAGGGATCTTTCGATTTTTTAAGAAGGGATTTCACCGTTCGCACTGCCCTTTCAACTTCACCATTGGCTTGAGGATATCTTGGACTGCTCGTCTGGTGCTTAAAACCATAATTTGATGAAAATTTTAAAAACTCCGCTGATCGAAATTGAGAACCATTGTCCGACACTACTTTATCAGGGATACCATGTCTAGCAAAACATGACTTCATGTGCGTAATCACATCTGTTGATGTTGTGTTGTGTAAGAGAGCTATCTCTGGATATCTTGAAAAATAATCAACGATTATGATATATTTCTTACCGTTCAGCTCAAATAGATCAGTACAGATATTTTGCCATGGTCGATCCGGTAAAACAGACGAGATCAAAGGTTCAGCTCTGTTCTTTCTTTCCTTAATGCATATACGGCAGCTTCGAACTAACTCATCAACTTGTTGACTCAAACCAGGCCACCATACGGAGGTTTTGGCTCTTTCTCTGCATTTGGTTATTCCAAAATGTCCCAAATGGATTTTTTCAAGTATATCTACATTGATGACGGAATTACCAATCTTTTTCCCTTGAGAAGAAGCCCTTCTTGAACCGTTAAATCACCAACCTGTTGCCAGTATGGCTTGATAGCGTCATTGATGTGGTTTTTGTCTGGCCATCCATGAGTACAGTACTTCATGACTTGGTCACATACTTCATCTTGCTTGAGACGGATTCTAAGTTCATTTAATCTATCTTCTGTGACTGGTAAATCTTTTAACACTTGGTCGACAAATCCTTTGGCTTCTTCCGCTAGTATATCTTCAATTGCTTTATCCATGACTGGAGATCGTGATAATGTGTCGGCACATATACCAAATCTTTTCCTGGCACATGTGAGATTGTATATGAGAATCGCATCATTCGCATTCTAAATCTTTGTATTCTTGGAGACATGTCATTGAGACTCTTTTGCGTGAATATCGGGACTAATGGCTTGTGATCTGTTTCTATGTGGAATTTCATGCCAGAAATATATTCAGAAAACTTCTCACACGCCCACATAATACCCAGAGCTTCCTTTTCTATTTGTGCGTATATTTGCTCTGTTGGTGATAAAGCTCTAGAAGTATACGCAACTGGTTGCCATTGGTTACTTGCTTGTTTTTGCATCAAAATTGCTCCCAGCCCATATGAAGAAGCATCGGTACGAATTTTTGTTTCTACCTTCGGATCGTAGAGTGCCAATACAGGAGTATTGCTGAGAATTTCCTTTATTTCTTCGAAAGCTTTCTCTTGTTCTATTCCCCAGTTCCAGTGGCTTTTATCACTCAGTAGGTCTCTAATAGGTTTAGTCTTGTCAGCTAATCTTGATGAGAACTTGCTCAGATGGTTGCACATTCCTAAGAACCGTCTTACTTCTTGGATGCTGCTAGGCGATGACATTTCTATGATGGCACGAACTTTCTCTGGATCAACTCTGATTCCTCGAGCGTTTACCACATGTCCTAAATAATGAACTTGGGGTTTTGAGAATTCACACTTTCCACCATTCAGGGTAACATTAGCTTTCTCGAGCTTTTGAAGAACTTTCTCTAGCCTTTGATCATGCTCTTCCGTATTCTTTCCATGGACAAGTATATCATCAATCTCGATACAAACCCTTTCACAATCTTGCAGAATTATCTCCAACTGTTTTTAGAAATGTTCTGAAGCTGATGTTATTCCAAAAGGTAGTACATTGAAGTGGTATCTTCCCCATGGTGTTATGAATGTAGTTATAGGAGCAGATTCTTTTGATAAGGGAATTTGCCAGAAACCAGTGTTGATCCAGCTAACTTTGCTAGTGTGTAATCAACACTCGGTAGGGGATACGTTTCTCGTAGAATGCTCTCATTTAACTTTGCCGGGTCGAGACAAATTCTGACATCACCATTTGGTTTTGGTACGACTACCATATGCGAGCACCACTCTGTAGGGGCTTCGATTCTTGAGATAACTCCCATTTTCTCCATCCTGTTAAATTCTTCTTTAACTTTGGGTACCCGAAGATGTGCTATCCTTCTTGGGGTGTATACCGCATGGGGTTGAGCATCCGGTTTTAACTTGATGGTATATTCATTTATGATTCTTCCAAGACCTTTGAATAGCTTTGGAGACGCGTTTTTCCATTTTTCGTCAAGCTTCGCTTCGTCGCTGCTCTTTAATGCTTCAACGAAGTTTGCTTTCTTGAGTAGATTTAATGCACGAATAGCTGGTCCACCAAGAAGAGCTTCATGTAAACCTTTGATGATATATACATCTTGTACGGTTATTTTCTCATCAGCTTCAATCGTGGCGGTGAATCTTCCACAAATATTTAATTTCTTTCCATCACACGAATGTAGCTTCTTCTTTGACTTCTTTAGAACAGGAAGCTTTCTTTTCATGCTTTCGTATGGGCTAAATGGAATACAAGTTTCATCAGCTCCAGTGTCATTTTGAATTGAACTTTCTCCCCATCCACTTTTAGATCAACTTTCCACTGAGCGTTGTCTTGTGAAATAACCTCCCCGAGGAATTCGAAATTTGCGTCTTCGTCGCTACTTTCTTCGTGTATTTCTTCAACCACTTTACTTCGACACACTGCTCCCCTGACTTTAGAACACTTCTTACATGTGGAGTTTCTTGCAGGGCATTTTTCTCTGCTATGGGTGTTTCCCACATCTAAAACATCTTTGTTTATTGGGGAGATATTTCTGGTTTGCTTTTCCAGCCGCTTTGTTATTTTGTTTATATTGTTCTCGCCGTGGTTTCATATTTTTGCCAGAACGAATAGCATCTATATCATTGCTCTTGACAACATTTTTACTTCTCAGTTTGCTTTGTTGCCTCTTCACGGCTTCGGTTTCTCAAACGATAACTTGTGCCTTCTTTAATGTTAAATCAGGATCCAGTTGAAGCTTTTGAGAGACATTTGAATCTTTTAAACCAACAACAATGCGGTCTCGAATCATTTGATCGTGCAAATTTCCATAATCACAATATTCGGCTAATACATGTAAAGATGTTATGAATTCTTCAACCGCTTCTCCCTCACGCTGCACTCTTCTATTAAACTTAGCACGCTCATATATTATGTTTCTTCTGAGCACGAAGTACGAATCAAATTTGTCCTTGACCGTCTTGTAATCCTTCAGCTGTGTTTCATTCAAGTTTAACGAATTTAGGATATCTTCCGCTTGATCGCCCATTGTATATATCAGTGTGTTGATTTGGGTTACTTTTTATTATTATTATTATTATTATTATTATTATTATTATTATTATTAAATCTTTATTTAAACTGTTAAAATCCATTCAGCAAAAGCTGGTCTTAACTGGATGAACAGTATGTACAACTAATACAATGAACAATATATGATACAAAAATACAAACTACAAGTTACATATATGTCTTTCAAATCATCTATGATCAAAAATTTAAAAAGTTCTTTTTAAAACTGTTATAACAAGAAAGGTGCCTAATGTATTTATGGAGGGAGTTCCAATCTTTGGCAGCGGCAAACTGAAAGGATGTTTGACCCAAGCTACTGCAGAGTTTAGGAATTTCTAATAAAGTTCTGTCACGAAGAGGTCGCAGTCGCACTGAACTGCGAAATTTTAACATACTTTCTAATCTTCTTCGTCCTTATCATTCAGTTCTGATAGCGTTCTGAATCTTTCGAAGCGTCGAATCCAATTCGGCCACGTTTCTCCTTTTGAAAAATCAAAGGAATCTGGTGGTTTATAGGCCATTGCCATCCATCTTTTTAATACCAAAGCACCGCTGCCACCATGTAGTGTTATTGACAATTAGACTTAAGACCCTTTATTGAGATCAGTGAGTTCTATATATACATGAGTGTACAAGACTCGTATGTATACATGTATAATTATGTATATTAAATATTACTACAGTAAATATCTGTACATATACCTCTTACCAGTATGATACATCCCGTGAATTTGCAAATCAGCAATAACATTGCCCAATGCAACGGGACCTTGCCTAAACCATCTCGAGTAGAGTACACTGCATGGTAGCGCCCCCAATCGAGAAGTAGAGACAAGCGTTTGCCTATCTCGAAGTAGGTTACGCTGAACCACTTTGTAGTGGCAGCGCCCTAAACCAAGGGAGCACGCCAGACTGACCTATGTTTCTTCTTCTTTGTCGAGTTTGTTCGAGTTCCTTCATTTATATTCAGCCATTTTGAATAATGCGGTATATATCATTAGCGTATCGCAGGCGCGGGTTACGGGGCCGAAGGAAACCCGAGCGCGTTCCGAAAATTAAATAACGGTCGGAAGGAAGATAAATAGAAGGGGAGTGAAACCACAGTGAAACGCCAGAGATTTTGTAAGATGATGCTGGTTGATCGTTGCTAGGAACATTTCCGTTGCTAGGAACATTTCTAATTATGGTCGATATACATGTATGATGTCACTATCCATCCAAAATGAAATAGTGAAATAAAAGCAGCCTGCTGCGAAGGCAGTGTTGAAATGCAAGTCGAAATATAGCAAGGTTGGTGTACTGCCGAAACATGAAACGTAATGTCTAACATTCTGACTTTATATTAAAGGGCCTTGGCTCCAATCCCTCGAAACGTGAGACATCTACGTTCTGTGTTGCGGCAGTACATAAACAAACTAATACTATCAGTAGATCGAAGGCGGATTTCAGTTGATATGTGAGTAAATTAAATAATATTACAATTTTACGACGTGTTTCTTAAGTTCTTTGAATTTCGAACTTTACTTGGACGATGTAATTTAAATACAGCATTCGAACAGTATTTTCTTTCTCTGACCCTGTCTTTGCAAGTGGTTCGCTGTTGGCTAGCGATTTATATGTTTTATTAAATAGTGTTTACTAGACAGGAATTGAATTGAGGAATATCAGAAACGCTGGGACGGTTGGGTCATGGGTTGTAATTGCTGGCAACTTATAAACGTTTGTTAAACTTACCTCGCGTGAACAACCTAATTGATTGTTGACAGATCAAGGGCTACGAGCATAGCTAGATTTCAAAACCCAAATAACGCATCGCCATTGGTCAATACTCCTTCACGTGACGGTTGTTTCACTCCCCTCCTTTTTTCTTCCCTCCTTTCTCCGCCCTCGTAAACGCTCGGGCCTCGGTTTCCTTCGGCCCCGCAACCGCGCCTGCGATACGCTAATGATATATACCGCATTATTCAAAATGGCTGAATATAAATGAAGGAACTCGAACAACTAAGAAGAAGAAACACAGGTCAGTCTGGCGTGCTCCCTTGCCTAAACGAGAGGCAAACTTTCATTGTGTCGCAATAATTTATTACAGTTTGCCTAGAACATAAAGTGTGGGACTAATACTAAATCACTGCGCATGTCTACACTGGTGTTGTTTTTAGAGACAACTATCTAATAATAGCTTATTGCGTGAATTTGCATTATTAGATCAATGGTAATCATTGAACCGGTCATATCCAATTGTTATTTTAAACAAAACAATCTGTCTTATTCTTGCATAAAAGATCGCGTGAAGCGCTTGTAATGATTGACACTGAAAGAGGTTTAGATATATAAATGGCGATTGCATTTCAAATAAAGATAGTTACCGTAAAAATTTTTCAGCCTTTACACACACGATGCATGGCCACATTTGGTAATTGATGTATTTAGAAAACCAGCTCTTCAACTATTAAATAAGTAAGTTATATACCTCGGATGTCGGCTTTATGCCAGATACATTCCCTCGGGACCTGCGGCCCCTCGGGGTATGTATCTGGCATAAAGCCTCCTTCCTCGGTATATAACTCTTACTTATTTATTATTATTATTAAAAGTTAATTTTTTGAGCTCTTGCACGTATTCCCAAGCTGGGTGGTAAATCCATATAAACAAAAGGATTACCATTCATTATTTGCTCCACTACCATAAAACGTTGATACTTTGAAGTTGCCACACAACATGGCGACTTTGACGTCACCTGCAAGAGCCCAATATGTTCAAGATAAGTTTGTGGAAACACTACGTTTAATATTTATTTGCTAAGCTTTCGGCCTGTTGACTCAGGCCTTTATCTGCAGAGCAATATAATGACAGCTGTTGGCTGGCGTCATTTATTAGCTAAGCAACTGATCAATTAAATCAAGTGGGAATACAATGGCGTATCACGTTAGTTCTAATTAATAATGAACTAGAACTACGAATACGCAACAACCCGTCCCCCGTCTTTACTACATTTTTATATGCAACCGATAATCACAGAGTCTGAGGTGACTAACTGTTTTAGTGTAATATCAAAGTTGAACATGAAGAAAAACTTAGGTTACGCTCACGAGACTGTAAAAAATGCTTTTTTTATAAGGAGTTTTCCAAAGTCAGATTATTTATAGTCTATCTTGCAAGTCTTTAAATGGCTTCCGTGGATGTTTATTTATTACAACGACCAAACTGAAGTAGCGTATACGGAAAATTAATATCTCCAAAACCATCTATCATAGAGACGAAAACAAACCATGCAGTGGAAATGAAGCAACATGCAGATTTTCAGTCGAAAATAAATAAAAGTGATAAAAAATATAAAAGACATGCCACGACCTAGCAAAAGTTTAGACTGGCGTCTTCAGCAAGACACGGCAAAAAAGGCCCACCGTAAGAAACTAATAAGTTAAAAGCAGCACTAAACAAGTTACTATTAAATAAATTAGCACCCTCTCTCCGGACGGCACAAAGCGCCGGGCGTTCACTTGGGCTACTGATAGCAATGCAGCTTGGCATAGCCTCTGTATGAAACAGCGCAACAGCGCGCGTATTAAGCGTTTTTTTGAAAAATACAAAATTTTCAGACGCAATGCATTTATGCAATGTAGTTATATAGAACCGCACTGAGAGGCGAAAGTTGTTTTGATTGTACTGTTAAAGGTACTTTTAAACACATCCGCGCATTAAGCCTTTGATGCACATGTAAATAAATCCGTTTTTCCAAATAACAACGGCTCTTAATACTTTTAGTAGACTAAATCTACAGTGCTAGATTCGGTAGATTCAAGCGATCATTATATAGACAATCACGTGAAGTTATAAACAACCCCATGAAGTTAGCTGCCAGGGCGCCAGCTTGGTTATAAAGCTGGATTGAACGAGTTACAAGACAGGCAAAACATTGATGCAGCTAGCAAACTGGGAGCTAACCTAACGGCGTTAATCTAGACGTGCACACAGTTCAACTAAAGTTTATATTTTATGCATTATTTGGCGCTTATTACTTGCCTTTTGTAGTTGTTGGACTAAGCAGGAAGCCACTGCTCAGAACGCATGCGGTATATTTACGCAGTACGCATGCAGTGTGTTTGTTTCTTGTATATCTTCAGATCAAGCTTCCTTAGCCCTTAATTAGGTATTACATGTATATAATGTCTGATCAGGTCTCAAATGTCACCAATAAACTATTGAAGAAACGCTTATTTTTAACCCTTGTAAACGAGAAACGGAAAGGCTTGTAAACGAGCTGACTGCAATATGTTTTAATATTGCAGCGTGCTTGCTGAAATCCTTAAACCGGCTGAATTCGTTGATATAATGCAGACAGAGAACAATGGGATATGTTAAGGGTCGGTAATTATAATAGATATGATTACTTCGGCCAATCGGTATTATTGCATAATATATTGCAGCCAGGAATATATTGGTGGTTTGCAATCAATACTTTGAGATTTAGAAAACAAAGATACGGTGGCCATGTTAGAGGAAAACATACCCCAAATACAATAGCTGCTAATGAGATTCTTTTGTTAAAGTTCCTCCAACATGGTCGCCATGACGCCAAGTGCAAACCAAGAATATTAAATAATGCCGTTAGCCTCAGTACTGTAATTATCTATTAAATCCTGGTGTAAACACAGCATGCATATATCTCCGTATCCTTTATTTGCAATTTGTCCATTCTGTCTTCATGAACAAACCTTCTTTGTGTTTCTCTCGTATACTCTGGAGAATTTTTGAAATAGTTTGCAGATTTGGAGGTCTTAGGTAAACGTTTCACTGCGATTCACTGACACAACATCCCCGGTTCCAAGCTCGCTTCCGACAACTAGGCGCGGTTTCTTTATAGTGAAATAAAAGTAGCGTGCAGCGTAGCCGGCAGTGTTGAAACAACAATCAAAATATAGTAAGGTTAGATATACTGCCGAAACAGAGAACGTAGGAGTCTAACGTTCCGAGCGAATTAAGGCCCCTCGTCAGAGAGAAACGGAAAAATAGGTACGCGATGCGTTCATGCGGATACTAGCCTGCACTGCAGGCGTTTCGGTAGTGGGAGGGGCGAGGCGAGCTGAGGAAACGCCTGCCGCCACGCTATTCAGAAAAAAAATATGCCTTCGTCACGAACGCAGCGATCTCATTGGCTAATGTTGACAAATTATCTTCCGGTAAGCTGTAGAGTGACATTTAGCTTGTTATCTGCCAACTCCGAAGATAATGAACGCTCCTCTATAAAGTTTTATTCCTAATTTTAGTCGCGCTTGTCGCTTGGTAGTTTGTTTTAAAACAGAAATACTCCATTCGCAAGGCAAATATGTTTCATACGTAGCACTATTGTTGCATTTAAGACAAACTTCGTTTACTTCAAGACGTTGTATAGCCAGGATCAAGCCGTGTATGGTCAAACTATATTTATGGGTCAAACGCACACTACATCAAATTGAATACATATATCTTAGTGCTTTTACATTAATTAACCTTAGTAGCTTGGTGTTGTTTTGTCGGTGTGGGAAAATCCTCGCTTATTTTATGCATATAAAGCCGTGTTGTGGTTTGCCGTCTAGCCGCGAACCTTGGCAGCGAACGCGGTTTACATGAATTCCGAATCAAGAACGATTTTATAGATTTTTATCCAAAAGTTTCGATTGGTAATATGTTGTGACTCAATCAAAATTACGTAAAGTGTTAGGAGTGCTCTTAAATGTGGTTCCTTGCTTACCGTGTTATTAAATTCCGTCATATTCCGTGTGGTTATATATATTTCCCTCGGCTGCATTCTGTTCAACGAGTTTTGTTGTCGCAAACCCGTTCTAATTAGGTCTAAATTCTAGAACACACAAGATCACACAGATGTCAGCAAACATTACGACATTCTCTGAATAATTCTGTAAAGAGTTTCGCTACCTATATTTTATACAAGTATTCTATACTCGCAAGTTGCAACATGAAATCAGTTGACAGCAAGTAAACATTTTTCATATGATATTTCTCGTACGTGATTGGTTCATGTCATAATTGAGAAAAGGGGGTGGAGTTTTTTTTTGAATAGCATGGCGGCAGGCGTTTCCTTCCCTCCGCCTCGCCCTCTCCCGTTTTTTCGCCCCCACCCCCTACTGAAACGCCTGCTATGCAGGCTATGCGGATACTGGTATTTTGCTAATAGATGACATCGTGGTAAAACAATGCAAATTGCATATCGCAAACATACTAATGCATGTACTAAAGACTTACTAGTGTAAAGTAAACATATGATGCTGATTATAAGGTGAGTTTGGAAAGACCTACAAGAAGCTGAACAACCTCGTACCCAGGGTCTTATCTCCGCTCCACCGCCCCCGCCCACCGCTACGAAAAGACCCTGGTCTGGGCTGGTCACGTGTCACGCAGACTTACTGGGAGTGGGCTAGTAGGATTTGTACTTTTGTAGGAACTAAGAAGACCGCGGAATAATCACACAGAGACAATGTTTGAAATGTTAATTTATTTTATTTGTTGATTTATTTATATAGCACCTTACAATGTCTTATTTGAAGTTTGCTTCACCAAACCGTCTTGGTTTTAAAACTGTTTTCAAAGAACAATGTTTGTTGCGCCGCACTTGAATTGATTGTTTGCATTCTAGATCTGTTGTAGTTGCAGAATTAACTACCAGACGAAATTACACCTAAATAACAATGAGAGTATTGGTAAATTACGAACACATTAGGTATTATAAGGTAGAAGAATGTGTTAAAGTGACTAGAGCAAAGTTTCAATCGAAATGTACTGACACCTTGGGCTTTGATGTATATTTATGAAGTAAACAGTATACTAAAATATATTGCTCGATACTTAACATCTCAGTAGTTATGTGATGAATTGCTATATTAGTCAACATTTAATGATTTTTGATAAAATGTTAAATACTTTTTTATTATTCTGACTGCTTTATGTACTCACGGCGCAATTCTATATATTCTTAAAAGTGTATAAAAGAACAACGCAATACAAACAACGTTCAACAATAGGTTCATTAGTGAGTGACTTCGATTCATATTAAAAACCTTGTTTTTAGGGAATTGATATAGACTAGTGATATTAATATGTTGTTAGAAGGTCAGTGTTTTCTTGATCAGCATGACGGCATCACTTCCCAAACAGGAATCAATTTTCAGCTCTGATCATGATTGCATATAGCCTCCTTCGCAGACGTTCTTATGGCTCGCTTACCTCCCCAAACTAACGTCTGCTCACCCGAGAGCCACATTCCATTCCCTTTGTGTATATGGGCCAATGAAATTACACCATTGTCGTGCTAAATAATTAAAGCCGTGCTGGGATAGTGTTATGTGTAATTTGTTTAGTCGAAAGCTAATATATTTTGAAAAGTTTAGCCTAGAACTTCACGGAATTTACGAAGAATATTGTTTTGATTATGTTCTTGCTGCCTATGCAAACAAATAAGCGTGAAAGTCAGTGTAAAGCGTAAGAGCGTTGAGAGAAATTTAAGATTGTAAACAAACGCTCAAAGGTGTTAACGGTTTTATAGTGTCTGAAGCGACTGCCCAAATTAGTTTACTTGAAAGCTAATATTTCGCTTACTATAGCTCAGAGCTCTACAAAATTTACGAAGAATGGTATTATGAATATGTTCTTGCTGGTTGTGTAAATAAATCTGTGCGAAAGGTTTTAAAAAAGCTAGAAGTGTCGGTGAAATGTATCTAGTGGATAATAAATTTTACGGGGATGTCTGGCCATGTCTGGCTAGCAACCTCAATGTTATTCAGTTTCATATTCCATGCAGTGGCGCTTTTAACTTTACTTCATGTACATGTATTCATATTGCGATTCACAGTTACAACATCATCTTATTGATTCCATTTACGCAAAATTTTTACTAAATTATAAGCAATAGTTTTCGAGATATTGGTTCAAACTTCGAACTATTGAAACGGCAGCTCAAGGTTGGAGGTCAGGTTTCCAGATATTGGAAGTCTGGCTCTGATTGGTCAACAATTGGAAAGGAATTTACTGCTCGGGTAAGCAGCCGGTAGTTGAGGGGAGTGAGAACGAACCCAAACTGACGGCTGCGAAGGAGACTAGATTGCATACGGTATTATTATATTAAAAGATGAATATTAAATTGCGTTGGCATTGCTTCCGCCGTTGCGTTACAAATTTAAACCACTTTTAAAACAATAATAAAATATGTCACTAACCTTAGCTTTTGTTGAAAGCTATAGATGTCGAGTTTTAGCGATCTTGGCGATATTAAATCACAAGGACTTTCAGATTTCCATATATTTATTCACAGTAATGACATGCAAAATCCTCTCTTTGGGCAAACGGCAGGCGACGGGCGTAACAGCTTGGCGTCGTAACTGATGAAGTAAACATTCATTTCGAGGAAGAGAATCCCCTCAAATTCGCTGCTCGTCGGAAGTTCATATCCCAGAATATGGGATACACGTGACCAGCCCAGACCAGGGTCTTTTCGCAGCGGTGGGCGGAGCAGCGGAGATAAGACCCTGGGTACGAGGTTGGAAGCTGAATACTTTGAGCTGAGTGCTTTGGTAGGCATAATGAGAAAATTTGATGGACTGAAATTTTAACGGGAATTTACAAACAAATCACTTTAAATTAACACTGCAATTTGATGGGGAAAACTGCAGCCTGTTTAAATCCTCCAAGGCTGGCTCAAATTTTCAGCCCATTCACCAGGATGAAATTTCCGATCCTATTTCCAACATAACTGCAAAAACAGTTTAGACTGGTTGGCACACTTTAGCATTTTATCCAAACAATTTTATACAGCATATCAATGGGGTGCATGCACTGATCTCAAAAGATGACTGGATCAAGTAACTCGTTGTTCCACAGAATCAGAAAATGAAGCTAGCGAACTGTCGATTTGGTCCCTTACTAATGGCGTCGATCAAGCAATTGTGTAGGTAGATCAATTCGAAGATGGAACTTCGGGACACAATGCTGTGTTTTTGGTTGTAAAAAGCGGAAAAAAGAACAAGAACAAACTCCATAGCGACAGTTTAAGAATGCAGTTGGTCCCTTAGTAATGGCGGATTCTGGCTTCGTTTTCCAAACAATAGTTTCTCGATCCAGGCTTCTTTGCAGATCAGTGGGTGCATGCTTGTTTAACTAAATAAGGGGCACATGCCATGTTCTGACTGTTGAAACAGAGTATGAAATTATTAATCAACGTAAAATATTCACGTGTGTCTTTGCCCTACTAGCGTAGCCTGAATCAAAATTTTTAGCAATCTACAAAAAATTTGGGGGAAAAAGAAAAAAACTAATATTCAGGAATTTTTTGAGAATTATTCATATCAAACATTCTGAAGGGACCCCTGGCTATAATCCAAACTAAAATTACTCATTTTTAGTCCCCTTCAAATGTCACCATTTCTTGAGCCTGGTTCACAGAGCTGAAACACAGTCTGATGACTTTGAGCTAATTAACCTCTCCATGTATCCAGTGAGTTGTCGTTGTCCTCAAGATATCTCAATGTCTATTTCTTCATGTTTGTAAAGTAAACCGATCATGTGAAACCAAGAACACATGTTAAACTAACAATAACTAGACAGAGACAACTTAGTTTGAACAATAAGATAACCCTCAGGCAAGAGTTGATGGTGAGTTATCCTAACCTCCATGTGAATGCTTAGATTTACACAAATTATCTTGGAAGGGGGAAAATACTCTGAGTTTGCTTGCATAGTTTAATTGTTACTTTAGTTGTTTCGAGGGATAGGGATATGACTTAGTGGTTGTGTTTTACATGTGAAACATGGAAAAATTTGACATGGTCTCCCAATCCTTACTCCAAGAACATATCCTGAGTGGGCTGCAAAAAATTAAACCAAAGGTAAACTGTGTTGTTGCCTAACTTTGAAAGAATCACTGATTACTGGTATTTGACTCAGATCAACTAAACTATGTCAAACACACAAGAAGTTTTATTTGCACCATGCATTGAAATTCTGGCATTATATTGCTGAATCCTCACTCCCATTTTCACATTTAACAGCTGAACTAGTTGGAAGTTATTTGTAAATTAATGCACATTATTGATTTTTCTTGAAAGCAAGTTATTTGTTAAATAGTCAATTGTTTGCTGTTCATTCCAATACAGTATATACTGATTGAGCACAGTCTGCACAGACGGACACAAAGGCATTGGTTTGAGTTTAATTTGAGTTTTCTTTGAGATGCGCGTTTTATGTATCCTCAGCCTAGACATTTACTGATAAGAGTCTGATGAGATTGTTGATTAGAGACGAACACGCAGACTCTGTGAGAACGGAGTGAACTCGTATTAAAATATGTTTATACACGTACACCTAGAAACAAGAAGAAATGAACAGAATAAACTGTTATTATTAAATAGCTGAGCCAAATTATAATAGTTGGCTAGCTGAAACCATATTGAAACCTTCGTGAAAATCTTTGTTCAACGTACCATCAACGTTAATATTTAAAATTTTCTTATATTCATGTATAAGAACACTCGCGAGAGTCGATTCTCCAAGTGCTGCTTGCTTTATGTTTAATATATAACATCAGCTGAAGCGCGATTCGGCTTACCTTCGTGAGCGTTCGTACAACGTTCGTAAATACGAATAAGGCCTATGAAGAGGGTCTGAATGGGGGGTTCTGCGTGTCAGTTGTCAGGTAAAATTTTGGCTTGTCAGTTAAGCACTAGTTAATAATTAACTGGCAATATCCTGCTTGGATTATTTGGATGTTTTTGATATGCAATGCAAAACAACAGATTAACAATATAATTATCTCTTCACAGTATAATTATCTATCAACTTTTCTTTATATTAAAAGTGGAAAACTCTAGTTTATGAAACGTAACTACTACTTAGACTACTTACTGGACTCACAAGCTCACAAATCTAAACGCAGAATCGCCCTTACAGCTCTTCCGGAACGGGTCACACAGGCTGGACTGACAATTATATCGTCATGAAGGTCGTCAAGGCCGGAGGGTGTGTCGTTGTCGGAATCGGTCTCGTATTCGTCAATCTGTTCATTGACGTCTTTAAGAGACTCAGTCATAACAACTGCCACAGTAGTTTCATTAACGAAAGTTATGTTTACCATGGGTGGCGGGTCTTGCGGAGGTATGCGAACTTCTGTTGTATTCTGGTCTTGGGGAAAGTGAACTCTTGAAGATTGTGGAACAGATGATCTGGTAGTGTTGATATACACTGCTGGTGGCAATGCGCCAGCCTTGTCCTTTGTCGTTTCACTTCGTACTGTTCTCTGCCGAACTGGTCGATAGCTTTCCATCCAATCAATCATGACTGCTTCCATTTCACGGGGAATTGTTTCACTTGGGAGAGGTGTCATGATTTTCGTGGCACAAAGAGGCATGGCTGACTCCGGCACTGGGTAATACGACTTGTCGTGGGTGTAGTATTTAGCAGCCCATTTGGTTGTCCGTTTGAGGGACTCTTTGACAATTGTTCCGAAATCCTGGGCATATTGGAGAACGCTGAAGGTTTCGTGCTTGAAGTGCGAGACTGCATGAAGGTTTTCCACATGTGTCGTAAGGAGAGATTGGAGGGCGATGTCATCGGCAAAGCGGGGATTAATGTTCCTTACACAGTAATTTTATTAGAGCCATTTTGGCCCCAAAATTGGTGCCAAAATTTTGACCCTGAGATGGCCCCCGTTGAAATAGGGCTGTTTTGGCTCCCCATAAACTAGGGCCAATTTTGGCTCTTCCTAGAGGGGCTGTTTTGGCACTTTAAAGGGCTGTTTTTGACCTTGAAATGGGTCCCCTTTGAAACAGGGCTTTTTTGGCCCCCGGCCAATTTTAGCTCTTCTAAGAGAGGCTGTTTTGTTATTTTTTGAAGGGCTGTTTTTTATCCTGAAACAGATCTTTTTAATAGGGTTAACTGAGGCACCTATAAAATAGTGCCATTTTGAAAATAGGTATTTTTAGTCTGTTCTTGTGTCTAACTGATAAAAATGTCTACTGCATGCTCTATGACTGATCCTCCGATAATTGTCCATATAACTCAACAGACTATTATGCATAAGTTGTAAAAAAATTGTATTTCAAAGTATAAAACATAAAATATACATATATATGCTTATTTCATAATTGAGTCGGTTTTCTTTGATGTACTGCGGGATGTATATAACATACAGCCCTATGAATACTAATTACATAAGAAATGAAGAAAAAACTAGGAAAATATTTGTCCAAGGTGGAAAAAATAGACAAAACCTTGTTGGAAAACCTCCTCAATCATGAAATATAGCATACATCCCTCGTTCTCGGTATTTATCCTATACTTATATACTACATTTATATACATAAAATATAGATATATAATACTAGATTACATACAAAAAGACTTGCTACATTGGAAAGTATATTAAGCAATGCAACACTCTAAAAAAAGATGTGTTAAATTAACACACCTTTTTTGTCCAAATTTTAACACACCTTAAGTTAGGTTTTCTAACACACCTTAAGGTGTTTTTAACATGCCTTAACATGTGTTGAACGACACACCTTAAGGTGTGTTAAGTACACCTTATGGTATATTAAAAAACACACCTTAAGGTGCGTTTTTGGCTTGTCCAAATTTTGACAACCATAGTGTGTGTATTTTGAAAAGGTGTGTTATTTCACACACCTATAAAAACACACCAAGGTGTTATTTAACACACTTTGGTATGTTATATAACACATGTTAAGATGTATTATTGTATATAGGTGTGTTAATAAAAAGGTGTGTTATGCAACATGGCATGCCCTGTTGTGTGTTATCTTACACATGTAGGTGTGCATAATAACACACCCTTAAACATGTCATTCAACACATCAATGACTGAGAGAAAATAAACATTTTTAAAAGCATTTAACATTGTCAACATATTCAATATATTTTAACACACATTAACAAACTGTGAGTGTTTACATCAGGCAGCGGCGGATTAAGGGCGGGGCCACCGGGGCCTGGGCCCCGGGCCCCCCACATTTGGAGCCCCCCCACATTTTGGAGTATTTTATTTAACAACCCAATTAATACTAAGTTACTAACGTTTCTGTTTGTTCAAAGTTATTTTTTGCACGACGTATCTCAGTGTTTTGTAAAACGTATTTCTGAGCCGTAATATATAAAGGGTTCTTTGGTGAACACCAGTGATTCAGTGTCTTTATTTTATTATATTGTAATTTGTAAGACCGATTGGAATTGGAAAAGGGCCCCCACAAAAATGTGGCCCCTGGCCCCCCACAGTCTTAGTCCGGCCCTGACATCAGGATGACATTAAAGTATACACTTACTATAATAAATGCTAGTTATATACATGGTATACAGGGAGATGGTCATAAGCAAACTATTTTTGGCATTCAAATTCCCAAATATTAACTAAGCTAAAAATCCTAACCACTTAACAATGTTACATGTATGTGGTTCTGCATCTATATCCAAAATACATCAAATGTTCAGCATTTAGGATACTACATGACATATTTAGAATGTTGGTATTTTCAAAGTGTACTTAACAACAATCCAATCAGCAATGACCCAAGGGAACATCAGTGGAATCATCTTGGAGATCAACAATCCTTTTCTTTCGTTGAGAAGTTGGCTTTCACATCATCACTCAATGTGTACTGGTCCAGTCCTGTAAAATGAGAAAATTAGTTTGAACAACAATTTGTTAACCAATTAAATCAAATATTTAAAGGTATACGTTAACCACTTTGCAACAAATCTCAACTTCAATTTATAAGCTAAAATTTTGATTTTGTTGTGATTTTTCTTTGTTTAAATAGTCATTCCATTTAACCCATTGATGCCAACAATAGGGTGTCTGAGGAATCATCTGCTGATAAACATTAGTAAAATAATAAAGGGGACATTTTTGGCTGGCTCAGGCAGGAATGGGTAATAATCATTTGACTCAATACCATTGCTACCACCCCTTCGAGAGTAAAATCATCTGGAGTGTAAATTAATGTCAATATTAAACTTTATATACAAAGTATATTTAGGACTTAATCTTCCATCATATACTGTATCACAGATGGGCTCTCAGTAATGACCTACTAGCTGACTAGCTTCCCAGGGTCAAGAGTAAGATTCCTTCCAAATGTCACATACTCACACATTCCTCCTAACTACAAGATTGCAGTTACCGAACAAACAATTTGGACAGAAAATTCTACTTTCCTAGCAGAATTCTTGTAATTTTGAAGACAATTAGAATATAGGGATGTTCAGTAATGTATAAGGAATATGCAGCATCTGTATATCACTATATATACTAAATGAATATTATTAGTATAATAATTATAAGACGTACAGTTAGACCAATATATGACCTGCAATTAGTATTTTGAGATATCAACATGCCTATTGGAATATATCATTGTCATTTATAGTCAATAAATAAACTACTAGTATATGAATTAAGCTTATTTAAGGATTTTACTTACGAATAATAGCAAGTTGGTTGAATGGTTGAACACAACTGAACAAGGTAACTCAACCCTATGCATGCACTAGAAAACAAGAGAAAATAATATATGAATGAATTACCAACAATTTAATATTTCATGATGTTGACGAATTCTGCCAGTGATTCAGTGAAAATACATTAATCACAAATAACTTTTACCTCAAAATCTGAATGCTTTAGTTTTACATAAGATAATCCTTACCATGAAAGCAACGGTGGCTAAAGAATGGCAAAAAAAGATAGAATGATTTGAGAGTTTATTAGGAACCACAACTGACTAAATTAAGAAAAGATTCCAGCCGCCATGTTGACGAATCAAGAGATGATGACTTTATACCAAACATTGACTTCAACTACACTAACTTCAGTATAAAATGGTTTGTGTTGGACAATCAACAGGAATAGAATATATATATTCTTACTCAATCTGCTGATTCCCTTGTTGAGCAGGGCTAGAGACGTTTGAGTCTGGTGGGATATTGTTCCTTCTGGGCCATTGGTCACAGATGATTCTTTCATGTGATTCCGTTCTTTTACTTTAGAAACAGTGTCTCTTATGTATTTGTCGACTTTTGCAACATTTTCTGTTGCATTATGAAGCGAAACTGAGTTCCCATTCTCCACAGATACGCCTTTTGAGTGAATTTCAAAGCTGTCATAAAGGCAGCCAATCATTTTAAGAAATGTTATTGTCTTAGAGAGGCCCGTTACTAGCTTTACGGCACCAGCAGAAACATCTGTGATAAACAATGTGTTCTCTTTCACTTGCGCAAAGGAACATGTTTCCTGTGTGCCATCCTGGGACCTGTCCTGTCCACTCCCAAGCAGGACATTAACTGAGTTGTCAACTGGGTTGAATTGCCTTACTTTTCCTGCTTTGGAATCGGTAAACACAACATTACCTAAGAGAAAACATAAAATTATCTTGTAAACTTAGGTCAAGATTGGAATTACATAAGACATATAAAACGAGACAAGGGTAACTTGGTAGTATTTCAGTAAAACTACAAAATCATAATGAGACAAAATTACTACAATCTTTACCTTTGAAGGAGCATACTCTATTCACTTCAGTGGCTGTAAGAGCACCTGTTGAGTTACAATGAACCCTCTCCACTGTATGTGTGCTAAGCTCGGACCTATACAAGCTTCCACTAGACGAAGACGTCGAGAAATATATATAATTATCCAAGACTGAAATCGATTCGATGTTAAAAGTACCATCCGGGAAAGAAATGAGCTTGATAGAATTGCCGCGAATCGTCACCCCATCAAATGCCAATGTTATTTGATGAATAACTCTTTGGGCACATAAGGAGATCTTTGCTGGTAGCACATATTACAGATGGTCTTTCTAAAAGTGGATGGACTTGTATACGGTCCACATACTCCGTGTTCTTAGATTAATGGCATCTAAGTACTCTTGCAGCCTCTTGCGTAGCACCGGCATTGTTCCATTAGGGTCTAGATTAAACCGTTCCATATGGTTTAACAGGTCGACGCGTCGTTTCAGTGAGCTCACCTTTATTTTCACGTTTCCTGTTAGGTCAATAAACGAGATAGCTGACAATCCTCTTTCTGCAATAAAAACAACCCATTGCTATGGCACAGATCTCGAGCATCCTTTAAACTCTCTTTAATAACAGAGACATCAGCTGGTTGGTGCAGCCGAACAGTAAGGAGTTTAGAAGTGCAAGAATCAAAGTCATAGTCAAGTACCATGCACGAGCCTTGCGGACCTGGACATACTGCAATTGGTCGTGGGCATACACCTGCTAAGTTGCTTTTCCAGAACCTGTACGTTTCTGGAACTATCGTGTGAACTACCAGCTTCACTTCCTCCAACACGTTAAGGACATCAGGGCGTGTAATTCGAATTATTGGCTCGACTACCATTCTGTCTTTATTCCTTACACATTCCAGAGAGAGTAGTTTCCTCAATTTCTTCTTAATGCTGAAATCAGCGTTGTCACGTAATGTGCGAAGCAAAACAAGATTACTACGTTCACCGTCCAGGTCAATGAACCAGTTAGACCAGCTACATTTGATACTTTTCCCCCAAATGGACAACATCGGGCAGCGGTACGACAAGTTCTAATTCAGGTGCTAAACGTTCGCTTTCTGCCATGTCACTGATCTGAAGATGTGTACTTTTGTTACATGCTTCACAGTCAGTCGAAACTGCTAAAACAGCTAGTCTGTTGCATGTTTCACCAATCTCTAAACAAGCGTCACATGCTCTAAGTGATATAAGATGCGAGACTTGTCCCTTTTCCCTACATTCCAGGCACACTGATTTTGACGACAGGCATTCCTCGCACTTACTAACGCAGGCTGATGTTTCGCTTGTTATAATGTGGTTATTGCTCTCCTGATGTTCCACGCACTTCTGGCACGTCTGAATAATGGTTTTGATCTCGTCTTCCATACTTGACAAGATGACTTCTCCGGTTACAGACTTAGGTCGGTAGTGAACAGCCACCGGCATCGTAGCACCATTATCGAGAGAAATTGCGCAGGTGACGTCTGCACTGGTGATAAGATTAATCTTGATCTCATTGGCATCTGGAACAAGGTGCTCTTTTACATACGATAGATGAAGTCCTGAAGCAGCTTGTTTATAGCTTTACAGCAAGCGGGTGAGCATCGTCTATGCAGCTTAAATAGAAATGAAGTATATTTTTTAATAACGAGCATGTGATACCGACCCAGCATTCAAGGACTTAAAGGGTGGAGCTAGGTGCGCTTGTGTCTGCAGAGCAGGGACCACTGTTTATTAGTTTCTCAAACTACGTGTTTTTGTTTTTATAAATAGCAGTTTATAACGTCGCCGTGGATATTGCGCTGTCTCTCCACAAACGAAAATTAAATATCTTTTGACAATTACCAGTCCTACTAAGCATTTTAAACGACTAAAAAGTAACATTTTACTGTAGGTATAATTTCATAAAGAGTTTAATCTGTGATACTTACATATTACATGAAATAAACCTTTCTTTATCTTCAAATTCAGTTTCATTTTCAGTCATCTCTTCCTCTTCTGACGGTTCCGTTTCCAGGACATCGATATTTTCAATCTCTGATTCGACTTCAGATAAGCTGCTTTTACAGGAATCCAAATCATCAAAGACATCAAACATTGACAATTCTTCGTCTTTATATTCACTATCGAACCGAAATAGTACAAATTAGTCAAATTAGATCACTAAGTCCAATTGATGTTTTCCCTGCTAACGGAGGTAATATTACTCTTTTGACAGTTATCACTGGTTTTGCTACTGGCCAGCAGAGAAATTGATGTTCAAAAACAACTGATACAGAATTAATACACGGTTTCCTTCCATAATTTTTCTAAGACATCAAAGTTCTTGACTGCACCAAACAATAATGTGATCTATTTCGCATAATATTATAGTGAAGCTTTATTAATTTAAATGCGTCATCTGCAGTGCACTGTTTTTCGCAAATAATATTATAATAGAAGTCATAGAAGTCATTGAAGACATTTTTTTTTCTTATTTGACATTATACAGGGCAAAAAATATATTTTTATTTCTCACTTTAATTTCCCTACAGTATATGTCCTACAGCATATGCATAGTTTACACACACAAGAATAGATTCGTTTTTAATTACTTCTCTGATATCAATGCATCTGCACCATCAAATTCTTCTAGTTCGCAGCTGTTGTCTTCTATGGATACTGTAGTATTATTTGTTGTATTTGGTAGTATAAATGTAAATGTATCCATTCTGTGCTGACTTTTCAATAGGGAATCATTCTTCTTTTTTCTCTTCAAACATTTGGTGAAGTGGTCTACAAATATGCAATGCATAGAAAGTGACATTTAGTATATACTGCATGTAAGTCCTGTAAGGGTAAAATGCATATACCCTACAGATTTTATGGACTGGTATGGATACTTTGCTGTCATGCCTCAGCAAGAAAGACAGCTTTTAGAGACACAGACAGCAATGGAGGATATCCCTTTTCACACAGTCAATGGAACATCTGTATTCCACAATGGTTATGTTGTTTTAATTGTACGTTACTGAATTTGAAGTAGTTAACTTTTCCCTGAACAGTTCTCTCTGTGTTTCGACTAGAATAATGTTTTAAGCAAATCCCACACTTGATTTCTATTTCATTTACTGCAACACTGCCATTCAATTCAATGAGCTCTGAAAACAAAAGCAACATAATACAATATGTATAAATACTAATTACAAATATAATTTCCTGACTTGGTCTTTCAGTCCGAGGAAATCTTTCAAATGCTTCTTGAGCTGAGCGACGCTTGAGTGTTGCTCAAGATCAATTGGTACCCGGCTTCGATGACGTTCAAATGCACTTTCTTTACCTTTACGGTAAAAGCTGACAAGCTGCTTGAACCATATTATCAACTTCGCACCGGAAATGCTTCACTTCATTATGAACTTTCGAGGAGTGAACGTGATTTGAAAAATAGTGTTTCGACGTTTGTGGTGCTTAGAACACTTTGGTTTGGGTCTTTGGGACTCACATGAAGTTATTTATATTTATTTTGTAACCTAGCAGTACTTCGACGTTTATTATTTCGCCTGATTTGCCGCTATTCACGAATTTACATCTGATTTTCTGATCAAAGTGACTGCTCGTCGCTCGAGGATCAGATATCAACATTGCTGTCTCATCATGTCTCTGAATAGTAATGCGTTTCTAATTTGACACTTCAATACTTTTTTATTGCTTTGTTTATGCACTCGAGTAATAACCGTCTTGATCTTAGATTTTGACTTGATCTAAATCATAGGGTATATTTGATATTTTTGTTCAATACTTTTGTTCATTTTGAAATGAGTTCATTATGTTGTCATTGACGACTACTAGCTTTACCTCAAGTTAATAAGTCTATCTACTTAAGAAATAAGAACTGTTTTAAGAAACAACTATTGGTATGTTCGTGCATACAGTTTCTTACCTTTAAAAACAAGTGGGTCAGGAAAACATGTCTGATGTTTATACAGAAAATCAAGATACTGTACATGTATGGACTTTATTAATTCTGTCCCAGGGAAGAAATGATAATATAATCCAGTGGACCAACACATTTTAATTTAATTCAGTTCAAGACCCACTTTCTTCCAACATAATTAACTTTACTTTCCTCCTAAAATTTAGTTCCCCAAAAGCCATGTTATATATTATTCAGTCTTTCACAAGCATATATCAGTCAGTGACACACTAGTAGTAGTCAGTGTCAATACAGTAAGCATAAAACTAGAGGAAAGGGGCTTAACCCTTTCTTTCCTAGAGGTTCCAACTTGATGAGTAAAATCATCTGGCATTAGAGTAAAATAATGAAGGGGACATTTTGGGTGGCACAGGAGGGAAAGGAGTTGAATCATTTTCATCAAAAATCCCTTTCTGATAATTTCTTGCAAAAAGCTACCACACCCAATAGTGATACAATTCTCCTCTCAATAATTATATCACCAATGTATTTTGTTACATAGACTTCTAGCTTTAATATCTTTGTAATATTAATCAAAGAGTACTACACAGTTTTAAAATGTATTTTAAAGTAATATAAAAGATCCCAAAATAAAACTCAAGTGACGGAGGCAATTCTGTTGTGCAACTTTAATATCCACCTTTCCCTGCTCTTTAATTTGTGAAACCTGCATGTGGTTGGGACCTGGTATGAAATGTTTTTCATGAAGAAGGTTTCCAGAAAACATTCTGTAGGAACAAAAATTGAGCATGAACCTGTAAACATGAAATATACCTTTAAAAATGTTGGAAGCGCGACCAGGATTATACATAATATCTGCGAGACGTTCTCTGGCCGTAAATATTTAATTTAAAAACGAGCTTTCGACTGCCAGTCTGCAGTCTTCGACGGGTAAAACAATAATGAGTGATAATGACTACGTCTACGGTTTAGAATTACCGTGAACAAACATATAAATAGAATAGACAGTTCCGCCTACAGTAATTCCGCTGACAATAATTCAAAACATTTACCAGAACAATACCGTTTTTTACTTAAAAAATAGAACATTTATCAGACTTTATATTGTTTGATGTAGGCGGAACTGTCACTTATATTTATGATTGTAACCGTAGACGTTATCATACAATTGGAGTTCTTTAATTGTAATTGTAAACTGTAGGCGGAACTGTCTATTCTATTTATATGTTTGTTCACGGTAATTCTAAACCGTAGACGTAGTCATTATCACTCATTATTGTTTTACCCGTCGAAGACTGCAGACGGGCAGTCGAAAGCTCGTTTTTAAATTAAATATTTACGGCCAGAGAACGTCTCGCAGATATTATGAATTATTATATAGCATGCTATCGGATATGAGCTTTTGCGTAACCTCATTGGTTCCCTACTACCAGGCTATCAGCTCATATCCTGCTAGTAGAGGAAAAACAAGATGGCGGCATGTTTTTTTAAACTGCCGAAAAGAGTTGAAATTGACGGATTTTTATACAGAAAAACATCAACACCCTCAAACCAAGGTATAAAAAAACAACATTGTGTAAAAATACATTAACAAATACACAATTTAGCATGTTAAATGGTGAAGTTCACCTAAAAATTACGTCTTTTTACTTCAAAACCCCGACTAAATTAACGGGTTGATATTAATTTGTTGCCAAACAAAGAAACTCACGGTTAAAATCAAGCTTACAACACACATTTCGTAGGAGATCACCAGTAAAGAGACTTTTTTTATTTAGATAAGCATTAGAAGTAGTAAAAAGCACGTTCTTTTTCAAAAACAACCAACTAAGTAATTTAGTTTCACTGCCGAAGGTGTTTCCGTTTCATTTTTGCATGAAATCAAAACCTTTTTCATGACAGCAACGCTAACATAAACAACTGACCCACCTTTTGACTTCATAAAGGTACCTTTTAATCTTTTTTGTTGATCTGCTTAACACATTTTTTGCCTCTCGAGCAACATTTATACAACATTTCGAAGCTGTTTACCGAACAGCTCAGCGCGAGAAACTCTATGTGAATGCATCATTACGCATGGCGGAAGTATTAGTTGCCTATGCCGGAAGTTTGTTGTTTCAAACATTTCGCTGTAATTTTGTCTCTTGTACATTGCTTGGCTATATAATAAAACAGTTATACCATTCGCTCTCGTTGTATACGAACTAATAGCCAACTCGGCGAAGCGCCTCGTTGGCTATGAGCTCATATACAACTCGAGCTCATGGTATAACTGTTAAATATACCAGTACCATTACTCAGTAAATCTCTGTATTTCACAACAACAAATGGTGGTGTCATGGGGGTAATGTGGAGTGAATATTCATGCACAAGACAACTTGCTATCACAGGATGAACTTAAGAACAATAACAACTCCTATAGCGATCTATGGACAGCATGCACACATAAATTTGTTGAATGAAGAAATAGCTAGATAGCCCAAAGTACAAAAGTTGGCACCACATAATATTGAATTAAAACAACACATTTTTCTTATTCTTATATATAAAATAAATACACCATCAGTACATGTAAAAGTCCTAGTTTAATACAATAGAGCTAAATTATGAAATGGGCTTTCAAATGAGCTACGCAATCAAAGAAAACAAAGCGCGAAAACAAAACAACGCTCATCTCGACAACTGGCCGTTATGCACTAGTCAATGTGAACCCCCGCCCCCCCCCAACCCCGGGGATTAGGCAGGGATTATACATTTGCTGTTTTAATGAGAGCTAATTCCCCGCTATACGAGGCCATTTTAGTTGGTCTAATGCCCGGCCCTTTGTTGCACGACGCTTGTAGAAGATTAATATTAGAGATTTATCAGAACGCTGGATTTTATTAAATAATAAAATGTATGCACACTTGTATAATACTAATACAATAAAATAAATATCAATTGAAAGTTCTCGTCTTTTTTTCTTTCCTTTTTTTCTTTTTTTCTTTTGCAAGGTTGATGCTGTAATCAAAATAAAATGTTTTCTGTATTAGAAAACTAAGTTAGAATTAAAATACATTTGATCTTTAAGAATTAAAACAATATAAAAGATTTGTCATGCTTAAGACTATTAAACATCACTGCAAGTCAACAAATATCATTGATGCTCATATCTTGGAAGAAAGCAATAAATTATAGTTAGTGTTTTCTCACCTTTGCGATCATTGCACAACCAATTAGGCCCTGGAACTGTTGCCATGCCAAGGCAAGGAAGGTGGAAAAGTACCTTAACACAGTCTTTACCACTACATTTTGCCATGTCTCCATACTCACCTTGACAGCAGTAACATGTCTGTTGTGCATCTGGTGCTACACAAAGAACAAATAAATATAGCAGATCAACTTGGGCACTTGGTTGGCTCACATGCATCTGGGCTGATATATACAAATAATTATATATTTTTTAAAAATGTACAAGATGGAAATCGTTTAAAACCAACCTTGACAATCAGGGCAGTACCACTGGAATGGAGGAGCTCTTGTTATCCCCACACATTCAAAGTGGAACCATTCCAATCGGCAGTCTTCCCCATCACAAGCAATCATCTTTCCACTTTCTGGTCCCTGACACCAGCAAAATTTCTCTGCATCTGAAGACTCCCTGTTCTCTACTAAAATAAGAAATTAATTCATATAATTACTTATTGTTTCTATAATATATATAATTTAACTAAATTTTAGAAAGAGATCAAGTACCATACCTTTTTCTATCAACATGTCCAACGTGGCTGCCACAACAGTTTTCCTCAGGGTTCTTGTAGAATTCCACACTTTAAAAGGTTTCATTTCAAAGCTTGGGGTATATTCATAACAAAGGGGAAAATATTAATAATTACATATATAAAGCTTAAATATGTTTAAAACAATACTTGAGAACTACAAGCACTAAAAAGTTTCACACAATGACAACTTAATCACAAGCTTTTAATATATTTCCCTATTTATACTAGTGATAGTATCAACTATTAAACAAAAAGTTGACTGAGTGTTTTGTGCAAAGAGCTCAAAACAAACCTTTTGCAATCGTACCATTTTACAAAAATAGGCTAAATAGCAAAAATTTATATATGGGAATTTGACAATCACTTTTTGTTCGTAAAAAACACATTGACATGGCATGCAAAAATCCATAAAGAACAATATTTTAGGCCTACACGCTTGAAAATTATTCAAGCAACCTTTCTATGGTTCAAATAAACATTTAAACAATAATAAAAGACGTACCTTGCTGAATAAAAAAGCTGTTTTCCACTGCTAAAAACGTTGCACCGACGGTGAGCACATGGAGAATTGTCGTACCCAGGCCACGCATTAAATATGCCAATCCCGGTCTAATCCCCCGCCATGGTCGCAAAGTTCTAAACAAGGCCAATGTCCCGGCTACCAAGGGATCAAATTGTATGCCCAATGCCCCGCTAATCCCCACATAGCCCCGGGGTTGGGGGGGTTCACATTGACTAGTGCATTAGCTCGAAACCAAATTTTGACAATGGCGGGCAAAAATCGAGCAGAAGCAACATTTAAAAGAGCTCTCCTCATTCCAATTCTGGAGCAACAAAATTTTGGTACCAAAAGAAAGCGAATTCTTTCATGTTTAAACGAGGCAAATTTTTTGCGAGTTTTGTCAAATATTAAATTAAGATAAATACGTTTGAATTGTTTGAGGTACCTAAACGCGTCATAATCAGCGACTGGAAATAGTGCTTGTGAAGAAACCAATATTACGTTACAAATATACTCCTAGAGAGTGTCAAATGACAATAATGACAAAATAAAAGACTTCAAATATTATCTACACAAATTTCACGTTCAAAAGGCCACTTTTTCTAGCCAATGTAACGTAGCTTATGCGCTTACGGTTTTTAGAAAATTGAAAATTTAGGTGGTTTTCAACATTAAACAGTTCTTTAGTTCCTGGAGCAACAAGGAATGTTTTTATACCCACAGAAAGATAATTTCCTGCTTGTTATAATAAGCTAATCAGGGTTCTTGTTGCTTCTATATAACGTCAAATACGTACATATAATCACTCGCCACTTTTCGGCCAAGTTCAGTGACCCGTAAAAGCAATAAACATAACATTGGTTATTGAGCCGAAACCAGTACGCTACAACAAAACAAACCAGAGAAACATATTTTAGAATATCTTATTAATATCATATAAACATCTTACCTTTTGAAACATCAACTGTCACGCTCCGAGCCAAGGGAAGAAAACTAAACGCAATGCATTGTGGGAAGAGCTTCGTGATTCATGGAGTACAGAAGTAAACACATGGTATATGAAACACTTCAATCAGGTTACATAAAGTATTGGAGTATACACGCAGAGTCTGCTCGTGTCAGTCGACGTGGGCTCAACTGCCATGAAGTTTTAGCCGGAAACCGGCCCTACTGTCGGATTTTATAGATTTTTGTTGCATTTGAGATACTGTGACGCACGATTATGCGATCTTATGCTGTGACCAAAGTGTTAAAAAGCCCAATCCTACTAGTTCAATTGTCAGTAAACAGTTTAGTTTTATTTGTCAGTAAACAGTTAAAAAATTCGTCATTTGTCAGTTAACAGTTATTTTTAAGGTCGTTTGTCAGTTGTCAGTTAACCCCATTCAGACCCTCTATGAAGAATGATGATTATTAAAGCGGCACTCATTGTGACGTCATGACGTGATTGACGAAACATCGCTCGCTCGTCGTCAGATACAACCGTGCTTATAGCGGATATGGTTTACAACCAGTATCCGCAAAAAGTGTAAACAAACAACGAGCTTATATAAGAAGGATAAAAAACATGTGACCAAAAATAAGTCAATCAGATAAAAATAACAATAACAACAATTCGATTAACGAATATAAGCCTGGAATGTATCGCATTATGTGCGAGTGTGGCTTGGTATACATCGGGGAAACGAGAAGGAATCTCTCAACACGCCTGAAGAAGCACAAGACGTGTTGCATAAAAGCACAACATGAGAAATCTGCGGTTGCCAAAGGGAGTATGACCACTGTGTTAAATGGGAAGAGTACTCTTCCGACTAGTCGTCACCCTTAGTAACAAGCAATACTTCGCGCGAAGAGTGAGAGAATCTATTGAGATTGCAAAACATCACACTAATCATGTACCTATACGTGATTTAATTGAACAGTTGCTTAGTTTATAAATGACGCGAGCCAACAGCTTGTCATTATATTGCTCTGATGAAGGCCTGAGCTTACAGGCCGAAAGCTTGGCAAATAAATATTAAACGTGGTGTTTCTACAAACTTATCTTTGTCGCCATAAAATATATAAAGTATTAATATCGCCATTAAAACTTATAAAGAATTAGCCTAATATGTTATAGCTGATCAGAAACCTTATTTTATTGAGGTTACTTACACTTCATCAGGACAATGTTGTGGTTTTTTCATTCGGTGTCCCGATCCCACGTGCGTTACGATATGATGAGGCGAGATTTTAGGATACGGTTCTTCCCCTAAAATAGTGTGACGTATACACTAAATATGGATTAAATCATCAAAATAACATTTCGATCTCTATAACCAGCTATTTAGGCAGGTTTTACCTTGAAACTGCAGGTGTATATATAGTTTATAGAGAGCGCAAGAGCTGGAACACAGTAGAGTTGATAATTCGAAGAGTAGGAAGTCAAGGGTCCCTTTAGTCAGGAGTCTCGACTCAGAAGTCTCGGGTCAGGAGTCGGAATTCGATATTCAATTCGGAAGATGGAAGTTGGAATTTAAGTTCTTTCTTTTTACAGTTACACTCTATGTGTACAATAATGTATTATTTTAAAATGTCTTACCAAGGGTTGTTATTTCATAAACAAGAACACCATAACTCCATCTATAGTAACGAAGATGTCATATAGCATACAATTAAACAAGTGATAATTTATAAAAATCCAACACGGTTTTTTATTACTAAACAGTTTTTGTAGGCAACCAGGTAAAGGTTAAGACATGGTATATAGTGCTATTTTAGTTTAAAACAAAAAACAGTCAAGTTTCCTATTATATAAACTAAAGTTACCACAACACTTGAGTTGTGGATATCTCTTAAAATGGGGTGCTAAACAAACTATATAGAGTCACCACCTAATTTACTATTATTTACTAAGATCTTGAACTGTGATCTCCGGAGTACTGATTCCATTAAAGTTGTATATTTTACTGAATTCATAGTAAGTTATATATATATATATATAAGCATAGTATACATACACATCGCTGGCAGTAGTAAAGCTACCATGTTCTAAGCTTTCCAAAGCCATCCACTTTATAGGAAGTAGCTTCTATTAAAAATATACAAAAGTACGGTGAAAGTACAGAAAATTCCTCTTTAAAAACTGCTAGTGGGTCTTATAATAAAACCGCTAATGGGTCTTGTTACGATTTTTGACTTAAGTGAACCAGGGAATCGTAATTGTTGTCATTCTGCAATTCATTTCGGAAGTCGTACCGTTTTTAATTGAATTTAATTTCTTTAAATTATTTTCGTATTTAAAACTAAATGATAACAATAAACAACAGAAAGAAAGAAAACAGACAGACAGATACGATAAAACAAAAACGACAATAAAGCAACACAAACCATAAGGGAAATAAAAATCAGAAACAAATAAAACAAACAAAACAAAACAAAACCAAAACAAACAAAACAAAACAGAACAGAACAGAACAACACAACACAACACAACACAACACAACACAACACAACACAACACAACACAACACAACACAACACAACACAACACAACACAGGACAGGACAAAACAAACCAAACCAAACCAAACCAACACAAAACAACACAACACAACACAACACAACACAACACAACACAACACAACACAGGACAGGACAGGACAGGACACGACAGAACAACACAACACAACACAACACAACACAACACAACACAACACAACACAACACAACACAACACAACACAACACAACACAACACAGGACAGGACAGAACAAACCAACACAACACAACACAACAACGCAACGCAACGCAACACAACACAACACAGAGCAGAGCATGACAGGACAGGCCAGGCCAAAACAAACCAAAACAAAACAAACCAAAACAAAACAAAACAAACCAAAACAAAACAAAACAAAACAAAACCAAACCAAACCAAACCAAACCAAACCAATTAACCAAACAAACCAAACAACCAAACAAACCAAACAAACCAAACAAACCAAACAAACCAAACAAACAAACAAACAAACAAACAAACAAACAAACAAACAACAAACAAACAAACAAACAAACAAACAAACAAACAAACCAAACCAACCAACCCAACCCAACCCAACCCAAAGCAAACCAAAGCAAACCAAAGCAAACCAAAGCAAACCAAAGCAAACCAAAGCAAACCAAAGCAAATCAAACCAAACCAAACCAAACCAAACCAAACCAAACCAAACCAAACCAAACCAAAACAAAACAAAAAACAAGAAAAATTAAAAACAATATAAAAGATATTTGGCTGCAGTTTTGATTAATGGATTTACCTGCTTATGTAATTACAATTGAGCATGCAAGCTTTTATATTAGATTAAGAGGAAGTGAGTAAGTAATAACATGAATAGTGAACAATGAAAATTAATTATGGAAATAAGCAAATGGGAATAGACGATAGCTGAAAATTAAGTGACGGAGAATCACGATGGATCAAAAGACTCTCATGAATCAAAAGGTCAAGCTCATTAGATGATCTACTTAATATAGAAAAATCCTCAAAGGACAGGGCGTGACAAGTTTGCAAATGATGATCTCTAATGGCCGAAGCATGACCTTTAATTTTTTCTCCCTTCTTGTTAACATCCAAATGCTCTCTCTGTCGAACAATAAAATGGCGAGACGTTTTGCCAATATAGGTAGCACTGCAGCTACCACACTTAAATAAATAAATGACAGATGAGCACATGTGTGTAGGGCTACGATCCTTAAAGGAAAAAAGTTTTCAATACGCCTTGTGGGTTTAAAAACCATTCGAAGAGAAACGTGAGGATGCGATTTAGAGATCAGTTTTTGAATTTTTCTTTTCAAATGCAAACTGTACTGACCAAGGTACGGAACACAAAATAATAATGTTTTTTTAGAAACGGTATGAACTAAAGGTTTAGGATTTAGCTGCTTGTCGAAAAACCGGCGAACACAATTATCAATTAAATACTCAGGAAATCTGTTACGAAGTAGAAATTCGCTCAGTCGTTTAAACTCCTCATGTAAACAAAAATATGAGGAGGAAATGTGAAAGGCACGATAGAGATGGACCATAACGAGGTTGACCTTATAATGCACGGGTGTAAGACTAGAAAAGTCAGTATAAAGACCTGTGAAGGGTTTCTTACGATAAAGATTGGTAGAGAAGGCATTGTCACTACGGATAACAAGTACGTCCAAAAAGGGTAGTGTTTTGTTAGTTTCTACTTCACAAGTGAAATGAATATTCTTATGTCGATTGTTAATATAGTTCAAAAATAGATTAACATGTTCCGGTTTTCTAAACAAACAAAACGTATCATTTACATAGCGACAGTACATAATAGGTTTGAAATCAGTTGGACATTTGTCAAGAAATTCCATCTCCAGAACACTCATAAAGATGTTGGCTAAAGTTGGGCCTAAAGGAGAGCCCATAGCTACACCATCAGTTTGATGGTGCTTTAAAGCTTTAAAGGTTGTATTTTTGATCGTGACCAATTTTCTAAACTTCTTCAACTTGCCGTTAAGGATAACCATTTTATTTTTAATGGACAGTTGTTTGACCAAACTGATGGTGTAGCTATGGGCTCTCCTTTAGGCCCTACTTTAGCCAACATCTTTATGAGTGTTCTGGAGATGGAATTTCTTGACAAATGTCCTACTGATTTCAAACCTATTATGTACTGTCGCTATGAAAATGATACGTTTTGTTTGTTTAGAAAACCGGAACATGTTAATCTATTTTTGAACTATATTAACAATCGACATAAGAATATTCATTTCACTTGTGAAGTAGAAACTAACAAAACACTACCCTTTTTGGACGTACTTGTTATCCGTAATGACAATGCCTTCTCTACCAATCTTTATCGTAAGAAAACCTTCACAGGTCTTTATACTGACTTTTCCAGTCTTACACCCGTGCATTATAAGGTCAACCTCGTTATGGTCCTTCTCTATCGTGCCTTTCACATTTCCTCCTCATATTTTTGTTTACATGAGGAGATTAAACGACTGAGCGAATTTCTACTTCGTAACAGATTTCCTGAGTATTTAATTGATAATTGTGTTCGCCGGTTTTTCGACAAGCAGCTAAATCCTAAACCTTTAGTTCATACCGTTTCTAAAAAACCATTATTATTTTGTGTTCCGTACCTTGGTCAGTACAGTTTGCATTTGAAAAGAAAAATTCAAAAACTGATCTCTAAATCGTATCCTCACGTTTCTCTTCGAGTGGTTTTTAAACCCACTAGGCGTATTGAAAACTTTTTTTCCTTTAAGGATCGTATCCCTACACACATGTGCTCATCTGTCATTTATTTATTTAAGTGTGGTAGCTGCAGTGCTACCTATATTGGCAAAACGTCTCGCCATTTTATTGTTCGACAGAGAGAGCATTTGGGTGTTAACAAGAAGGGAGAAAAAATTAAAGGTCATGGTTCGGCCATTAGAGATCATCATTTGCAAACTTGTCACGCCCTGTCCTTTGAGGATTTTTTCTATATTAAGTAGATCATCTAATGAGCTTGACCTTTTGATTCATGAGAGTCTTTTGATCCATCGTGATTCTCCATCACTTAATTTTCAGCTATCGTCTATTCCCATTTTCTTATTTCCATAATTAATTTTCATTGTTCACTATTCATGTTATTACTTACTCACTTCCTCTTTATCTAATATAAAAGCTTGCATGCTCAATTGTAATTACATTACTGATGATGGTTCAAGTATGAACCAAGACGTATTAAGAAATAAAATGCTTTTCGTCTTGGTTTTACGCTTCCTCATTCTATTGCGTTTTCCACCAAATCATTCTTTACCTGCTTATTTCTGACATATTCCTCAGTTTCGCTTATATTTCTAGCCAACCCAAAATCAGACAATTTTGCTGTATCATTTTCACCAATAAGAATATTTCTGGCAGCCAGATCGCGATGAATAATCTAAAAAAAATTTTAATAAAGTTGAACTAGGTTTTTTCCCAGAAAAACTGGAAAAGTCAGGTGTTGTAGGACTTGTTTTCGAATATTTGTTTCAAATAACGCGTGTATTAATTTCTTTCCTTGCAAATCTTGACATCGCTGGAAGACGGAAGCAAAATTGATTTGTTATTTTTTTTAAATTATATGTCTCTATAATATTGACATTTGAACCAGCCACCCTTGTTATGTGTTTAAATGAAAAAATATTCACAAAAATACTTCAAAATCAAAATCTTTATTCTTTTCATATACTTTGAGAAATAGAGATTGAAATATAACACTTCTAATGGAGCTTACGAGAAAGTTGAGCAAATTGCAGGAAGGGAAGTAAAAGACTGGAAGCTAATCATCCTTACTTGCACCATGCAATTGCTGAATAAGCCATTACGGAACCGTAATGTCGACTGCGCATCAAGATGACGCGTTCCGTGACGGGATAAAACGTATTTCAATCCATAACATCAGGCGCCTAAGGAATTCAGTAAATAAATTTTGAAGAGTATAAGCAAATGAATCCTGCGGCTTTAGCCTGGAGTAAGCCTTATCCGGACGCAGAACGCATCATTTTGATGCCCATGCAATCGCCATTACAAACTGGCTTATTGCGAAGGACGCAGATCATGCAACGTGGACAAAAAAAAATATAAAAAATAGATAGAAGAAATATAGGGCGCTCATTAATTTTGGCTACTTATTAGCATGTACGTTGTAAAGAATTTCAAAATAAATTATATACCTTAAGAGAAGCGATGTAAGTCATTCCGCACGCAACATCAACAGCAAATTTTAAAAGTTCTCGTTGGGTTAAGGTTGATGATAAAGTAGTGTCACTTAAAGAATCATCAGGAGGATCTGTGCGACTGTTTAGTAAGAACTTTCTTAGATTACCACCTGGACAAAACTCCGTTACTACCAGAATCCGTTCTGTAAAATTAACATAAACATGTATTGCTAAAACCGTAATCTTGACTCGACACTATAGTATACCAACTTGTAGTAAATTCGAGGGACAAAGATATAGAAATTACAAGTGTGACTTAAGGAAAAGAAACCGGTTTCTCATTTTGATATATATATATATATATATATATATATATAGTTTGGTTTTGTAAAAGTGACGACATAAACAACATTAAGTTTGCGGTTGGTTGGCTTAGTATTCTCTTTACTGTACTAGAAATACATGAACGCAACAACCCCTCGCCCGCTTTTATACATAATTTTCTTCAAATATTAAGCATCCGATTAGTTTCTCTTAAAATTTTATTACACCCCCCACCTGTCTCATGCCGTTCTTACAAAAACTCCTGTCATCGAACCGAAGTAAGTAAAGTACAGTAAAATCGGGCTGTCAAGGTGAAGCAAAAAAAAAACAACGAATCTTTATTCGAAAATATTCAAACGATAAAAACAACTTGTGTCACGTTCTAGCTAGTCGTCCGACTAAGACCCCGTTTACACTAGAGCAAAAGTATCTGGATGATTTATTCCCATGAGAATGAAAAACAATGTGAATCCGGATACTTTTGCTCTAATGTAAACGGGGCCTAAATGGCATTCTCAGTGAGACACGACAAAAGCAAACGATAATCACAAAGACAAAGTGACTAATTGTTTCAGTCAACTACATCAATTGCAAATTTGTTTTAGTTTACGCTCTGTGTGAATGTAAAATAATATTCTGTTTACATGGATCTTAATTTAGATTTTGCAAGCGTTTAAATGGCTTCCTTGTCTGTTTCACAATGACAGAAAAACCAACGTATTAGCTCGAAAACTATAAGTATAATAGAACTAAAAACAAACCCGTACAATCAGATTGCCATGATAAAGTAACAGGCAAGGTTTCAGTCAAAAATATGAAAAAAACAGTGGAGAAAATTGACAAAGTTCATATCAATAATTAAAAGAGTATGTAGTTAACGTCAAAGTCAAAAACACTAGAAAACACGTCGTAAAACACCACAGAAAACATATCAGCGAATCTATTTAAGGGATTGAATACTAAAAATAAGAGAAAACAAAAATAAGGTAGTATAAATAGGCTGTTTTGATTAATCAAGTGGCAAATTTTCATTCAAAATTAGATAACAGTGTTCAAGAAAATATGGAAATATAGCACGTCCTAAAAGATTGGCGTCTTCAGCAAAACACAGCAAAAACCCTCAATTACGTAATAAAATTGATATCTCTCAAGATGAAACAAAAGGGAAACTTTCATTCGAAAATATATTTTCACTGGTCGAGAAAATATGAAAAACTTAAGCTTGCCTTTTAATAGTGACTTAGTCTTAATAGTACGAAAGTTTTTATATACTTTCGAGCTTATTCTTGCTGCCCTCTTTTAGTTTCCATTTTACTCACAATCAACAGTTTTTCCTCAGTTTTTCTTTCTTTTCCTTCGAAAGAGATGTACTAACTGATCCAAAAAGCGACCTTCTTCTATTCTCGTCCAGAGATTCTCGTCAACAATAAATGATTTCGCAATATTAAAAGACGGTTTATTTTGCTAGCGTGATCACTAAATGATTTTAAATGTTGACGTTAGCCAATCGATTTCCGGGGACTGGTATTCTGCTAACAATATGAAGCACCCCAAATTTTTACGGCGCACGATGAACATCCTACCAAGAACTATATATATTTAGTATAAATTTACAAGTTTCTATCACAAATCCTTGAATTTCATTGGCTATCGCAGGAGTTACGTAGCTACTATCCGCTGATAGAAACCTCTGGCGATAAGCCAATGACAAGCCTTCTTTTAACTAAATTCACCAATCACAAAATGCGTAGTATGTCACGATCAATGATCAGTAGAGCCAGCGGTTATTCTATTAAGCAACAATGGCGCCGAAATTATAAATGGAGTACAAGTGGGCAAATGACAGAAGAAATTGAGCATTTACGCGAAGCAATAAGTTCTACAATAACCCAAACGGCTACAAAATGGTTAGAATGGAAATTATTAATGGTAAGATCGTTAAATTGTTTATTTGTGTTCGTTTAAAACGAAATATCTGCAAACAAAACACATTTCAAAATTACGTTTGCTATTAATAAGATTTCGTGATGTAAACTACATTTTAAAATGAATGTTTCTTTCAACTTTTTGTCATTTTTACATATCAAATAAGTGGAAATATATTGTTGTCAATATTGTACATGAAAACCCAGCTAAATTATGCAAGAAAACTTTACTTTTCGATCAGTTAACGTATGGGACAAGGAAATGTCCGAAATGACAATCTTGAACGTTTGTTGTTGGCAGTTAAAAATGTATTAAATGAGCCTCAAAGAATACGTTATGGTCTAGAATTTATTTAACTTTTGTTGGTAAATTTATACTAAAACAATTAGACAACTCGCCCTCGTTTTCTATGAATGATAGTCAACTCGGCTTCGCTTCGTTGACTATTCGCTCATAGAAAACTCGGGATCGTTGTCTAATTGTTAAATATATATATAATAAATATTCAAATCACTCAAAATCCCCTCCTTGGTTTTAATACACGCGTGTAAAATGGACTCCTCGCGTGTCGGGATTAGCACTATCACCGGGCTCCGGACCACAGAATAAGGATTAACTTTATTCTGTGTCCAGGCCTTCGAGCCCACGCCCAGGCTCGGGGATTAAAGACTTATTGGGGACTTTAAGATTCAGACGACGGACTACGGCTACGGTTGAAAGTTTAACAGTGGTATTAAATGGTGGTGTATTTATACTTTTCAAGATACATAATCGCACGGACTCGTTTTGTTCTTAAATTCTTGAAGAAAAACACTTGTTCAAACTATGTTAGTCGCGAGAGTAATGTTAAGCTTCTCCAAGGCTTCTGTAGTGACTCAGGTTCCGCGTTGTCTTTACAACGCAAAAAGACTTTTCCTACGTTGTTAACATTACAATTACTCTTGGAACCGTCATTTGCAAAAGCTCTTTGTATATGACATAAAATTCTATTGTTCAAACACGTTGCCCTAGTCCCTAGTCGTCGTGTTTTCTTAAAGTCCCTATTAACCGAGCGAGTGCGAGGTCTGCATGTACGGGAAAGTATTTGCCTGAGGTTTTCGAACAGACCGAGGGACGAAGGAGCGAGGTTTGTGCAATAAAACCGAGGGTAAATACTTTCCCGTATACAGACCGAGGAAACGAGGTTAATAAAAATTTATTATATGGCTATTGGTTCATTTTATTTTTAAGCTTCAAGCGTTGTTTTCGTCTTCGGAGTATGCTGTTTACCTTACCTGTTAACTTTTTCATGTCGCTTCTTGGCCTTCTTGTTTACACTAGTTCGGCTTTTATTTGTCGTGTTTATAGATAAACAGCTTTAAAGAAAACCAACAGTATTCCATGATCCAACACATTTTATTGTTTGAATAAAGATACCTAGTTCTCTTTTATTTGTATTCAAATCAACTCAGAAATTTTCTCGCCAAAACGTAGAGGGCCGAGAAAAAAGCGTATTGACCGGTCGGTCAATATCGTAAAATCCCGACCTCTCGGGAACCAATCAGCGTGCGTCGTTTTTCCTACGGCCCGGAAATCAAACGCAGCCATATAATAATAAACCTTAATTATACTCCGCCTGGGAAAGTGAGGTCCGAGGAAGTTGAGCGGACGCTTACTCAAGGGAGACACTTATCTAAAATCTTTGCTGAAAAGGTGAGCGCCTATTCGAAAGGAACGCCTATTAACACTTTGGAACCTGGACCTCCCTGTGCAGAATAAAATCGTTTGGCGTTAGTCAGAATAAAATACTAAAGACTCGTCGTCAGGTTTCAAAGTGTTAAAGAGATAGGTTTTAACACTTTGAGCCTTGACCTCTCCCTGTGCTTGAATAAAGTTGTATGGCGTTAGGCTTCAAAGTGTTACAGGCTGTTTTTCATTACGTTTGCTTTGTCCGCGCTGGTGGAGCGTGTGCATTGTTGGATGTTGAAAATTCCAACTTTCAAAGCACGCTCCGCCCGCACGGGCAAAAGCCGTTTGGAAAACGGCCTTTAGAGCGTGGGCGCTTATTTGAGGAAATCCAATTAATCTCTATTTCTGATAGGTTCTTTCTTTCGCTTACCAGTAGTACAAGCTCCTATTAGCTTAAGAACATTAGGATGCGAATTTCTATTCACTTCTTTTAAGATATCGAATTCAGCCAAGAGATCTGATTTTTCTAGGTTACTTGTTTCACCTGAAAAGTAACAAATTTAAATATAAATATAAATAAAAATAAAAATTATAAATCAAAATTTAATAATATAAAAATATAAATAAAAATAAAAATAGATTAAATAAAGAAACTCAAATTTTTCAGATGTTTTTATAGCAAAAAATGATTTTCTTGGTAAGAAAAAAATTCTTAAATAAAGAAATATTTCTTAAAATAAAAAAAATCATTATCTTAGTTTAAGAAATATTTCTTATAATAAGAAATTTATTATCTTAATAAGAAAAATATTTCTTAACATAACAAAATAATTTTCAAAATAAGAAAGATATTTCGTAAAACAAGAAAATTATCATTACCATTCTGGCAGAATAATTTTTAAAATAAAGAAGTAATTATGGATCTATCTTACTCAATTCTTGCATTAACCTTCTCAGCCGTCTAGTATTAAGTAATGAATGATTAATGACAATAAACTGTGTGGAATGTAGCCTCTAAATTTCAAAACAAGCGCGCAGTCACCTTGGCCGTCACCACACCAGTGAGGAGGCCGCGCAGATTCCGAGATCTGAGCGAGCGCGTATAGATGCCTGGGATAGCGTCATCTTATTTGAAAAGTTTTTACTGTACAAAGTGAGACTAGCAGATTTTGGTAATACAAGATTTTGGCAGACAATCTTTATCAAAGTAAAATAAAAGTAGCGTGCTGCGTAGACAGTGTTGAAACAACAATCGAAATATAGTAAGGTTAGATATACTGCCGAAACAGGGAACGTAGGAGTCTAACGTTTCGAGCGAAGGCCCTTCGTCAGAGAGAAACGTAAAGAGTGTAAACAAATAAGGAGCTGATATAAGAAGGATAATCATGTGACCAAAAATAAGCCAATCAGATAAAAATAACAGTAACAAATTAATAATGAGAGGCGAAAGACATTTCCTCTTCCTACTGTCGATGAGTAAAAAAAAGGGGGGGGGTACAAAAAGGTGAGCGAGAGTAAAAAATAGATAAATTAATTAAGTGAAAACTGTTTATGTCCGCCCTTGCTAAACAAAAACAGCGTCTTCAGAAGTGTAAATAAAAAGAAAAATGTTCGTTGAGTCCGTGAGGATGAATGGTTCCAATTTTGAAAATGAGACGCGTTTCTTGTCTTTTGCGGCTGTCATCACCATCAGGAATGGGTGAGATGGCACAAACTTTCATGTCCAAAATACAATGGTTGACACTATTAAAATGTCGGGCAACATGCTTGTCAACATCAATCATTGTTCCTGCAACATTTATTGCAAGAAATACAGTAAATGATGTTGGAAGAGGTGCAAGTAAAATTATGCTGAATAACAAAATTATATTTAGGTCCCAAAATACATGTAGCGGAGTTAAGAAAAGAACACGTACAACAACGGGTACGGGAGCAAGAAAAGGTACCCGCTGGTGCCAGCAGATTTTTTCTAAGGGCACTACACACTAAACCATCACGAATATTTTTAATAAAGGATTATCGGTGAAAATATGTAGCTGACGTTTCAGGATCATTCTTTAGGATATGAAAATTGCGGCTAATGATACCCTTAACTTTGTAGTTGAAAGGATGAAATATGAGAACTAATGGTATTTTATCAGAAACTCTTTCCAACGGTTATTTAAAAGTGTCAGGACGAGCAATACTAGACGCTTTGTTAATATATAGCGGTGTCTAACAGGTGGATAGGATAGCCACGCTGGACAAAAAAGGATCTCATTTCTAAACATTTGGTCTCAAAATCTTTGTCATCACTGCACAGGCGGCGAAGTCACCGAAATTGAGAGTATGGAATGGATTGTTTCGGCATGTGTTTGGGATGAGAGGATGGAAATAAAAGGTAACTACGTGAATCGGTCGGCTTATAAGAGACGGCAGAAGTCATGAGCGCATTACCACTAATCAATCGATACCAAGATATCCAGGAACGAGACACAGGTTTCACTGATTTCCCATGTGAATTTGAGTGCTGGGTGGAAATCGTTAACATAATTATACTCGGTGAAACTGGCAGACGTTTATCTGAAAGGTTTGCTGAACATCTTCGTTCCGTGAGGAACAATGATGTTGATAAGCATGTTGCCAGACATTTTAATAGTGTCAACCATTGTATTTCGGACATGAAAGTTTATGCCATCTCACCCATTTCTGGTGGTAATGACAGCCGCAAAAGACAAGAAAAGCGTCTCATTTTCAAAATTGGAACCATTCAACCTCACGGACTCAAACGAACGTTTTTCGACTCCTACGTTCTCTGTTTCGGCGGTAAATCTAACCTTACTATATTTCAATTGTTTTATCAAAGTAACACGTTCTTCTTGTGGAGAGATTAGTAACTAAAAACCACCGAAATCCAGTTGAACCAAGAGCGAGCTACACAGCCAAAAACGCACACGTTGCAACAGGTCTGCAACCTGCCTGTTACAACTTGTCATGAACAAGCCGATATCCGGATGCGTTCGCATGCCTTGTTCCGGTTTGTCGTGACAAGCTGCAAGGGGTTGTTTGCAGGCTTGTTGCAAGTTGATATGACAAGCCGGAACAAAATTGTCGTAATCAGACCTGTAACAACTTAATTGTTTCAACAACTTGCTGCATGCTTGTTGTGAAAATATCGTAACAATATTGTCATCATCAGACCCGAAACAACTTGTGAACAAGCTGTAACAAGTCTGCAGTTGACAAGTTGAAACAAGCTTGATGAAACAAGCGTTATTCCCGCGTTGTTCATGCACTGATTCTATCTGAATTATTAGATTTCTTGAGTATAGAAACAACGAAATTATCCCACCCGGTGATACTTTCGTGATTTCTATCTAATTCAGATAGAATATAGACAAGTCAGATATAATTTACACAACTGCAAATATCTATCAAAGTAATTTTATTTTACAGAAGACAATTCAATACATTTCAAAAATTCGGTCCACCGATGAAACCGAGTTCACTCACTCATTTGAATGTTTTAGTACGTTCATGCAAAATAACCACAATATATTTAACTGAATAACTCAGCACTAAAGGTATAAGTAACAGATGATAAGATAAATGAATGTTTGTCAAAGAAATAAAGTATACCGATTTTTTGTTAACGTTTGCACCCCTCAGCATCAGCTTCATTCGTGGTTGACACTCTGAAAGTTCCAGTCTGATCACACTTTTTAGTTGAATTGACAGCTCTTGACGTTGAGTGCTGGACCAGTTCAGTCCCTTTTAAACAGTACGCACTTGCATGCATGCATATACATGCATGGATACTTGAAGTAATATATCATACACGAGGAGGAGTGTTTCATCAGGATATCCAAACACCGAGACGCTTGTTGAAAACCGAGGCGAAGCCGAGGTTTTTGAACAAACTTCGAGGCGTTTGGATATCCTGATGAAACACTCCTCCGAGTGTATGATATAGCATCTCAAACAAATCAGTATTTTAAGAGAAAATCAAGATGAAAGTTTGCTTAATTTATGTAATTTCTTCCTCCGATATCCAAACCACCGACACGGTACTGATTTCCTTTGTGTTTTCTTCATGAATTATTAATGAGTTTGAGATAGTAAATTTAAAATAGAAATGAACTGCCACTCCCGACACACTTGTTCTTGAATGTTGCCAACGACTATCATTCCTCAAAACTGAAATGCAAATTCAGTGATAACTTCTTCCAAGCGGTGAACGTATGATGATTTAACATTAACCAGAGCCATATTTCAGTCACATATTATGTCTCGATCGATCAAAATTGATAGACTTTTATCCGTAGAATCGTGGATCCCGGTACGTTTCAACTTTCAAACTGTGAAAAATAAAATTTATAGCTAACGGCAATGGTCGTTCATGGTGACGCAAGTTTGTTTTCGTAATATCATTCTCATTGGCAAGTGATCATATTTTCTCGCATATGATTGGCTCTCTGAGCATAAGATGATGTAAGCTCATTACTTCCTGTTTTTAGCCTCGAAGCTTCGAAATTTATTTACAAGCTGTTCGAAGGAAACACTTTGAAACTCAAAGATTTTTCGGATCAAAACAGTATAAGCTTTTATATAGCTGTTTAGCTTGTTATAAATTGCGGTTTTATACACGTAATAAAATAATACCGCAACGAATTTGTGTTCGACCAAACGTGATAAAGCAACATAAGTTAATTTTTCGGCGCCAGAAAAGCTAAAAAGCACACAGGAAAACCTCTGCAGGAAAATGTCCATAAATTTTAAGGATTTTATTTAAGGTTCTATGCTGACTTGTTCCAAGTTGTTGTGACAAACGAAACACGGGTTATTATAATAACAAGTCCGTCGCAAGTTGTTGTCCTCTTGGTGCAAGGAACAACTGTGTTGGCTTCATCGGACTTGCTACAAGTTGTTCTATCAGATCTGATATTCCATGTTCTCAACAGGCCTGTTACAACTTGTCCCAACAACTTGTTACGGCTCTGCGGGCAACATGTTGTAACAGATCTGTTGTAGAGAGTCAAAGGTCTTTAATTAGAATACATCAAACGTGTATCTTTACAATCAAATTACGCCTAAGGATTTTTCAATGTGGCCGTGTCGAGGCATATCAAAGGCGCTTTAAGAAGCCGCCATACGACACAGTTCAGACCACGGATCTCAGATTTTACGGAGCGAGGAAAACCGGAGAACCCGCTGAAAAACCCTCGGAGCACAGGAGAGACCGACTAAACTCTACTCACATGAGTCCCAAGCTCGAGAACGGGGTTGTTCCCAGACGGTCACCCATTAAAGTACTAACTCCGTCTAACCGGGCTTAACTATTGGTGAGAGGCAGCGCCCTAACAGCAACACGTCTCCCCTCTGTTAGAGCATGATGAAATCAACAGGCTTGTTGCAACTTGTTAACAGCTTGTAAGAAGCCTGCAAATCCTGCATGTTGTATACAAGCCTGTGAGATTTATGGCTGTGTAGAGTGACAAGACAGCCTGTTGAATCTTGAAAAAATACCAACGGCCATAAGGTCAACAAAGATTCAATATTTATTGTCACGCTACAGGTGTTTATAGCGAGGCAAGTCAATGTGCTTACCAACCTAGCTCACTAGACAAAAATGTACAGTACTGTACACTGTTATATAAGAAAATGCTTGAATGTTTCCTTTTTGTTATATGAAAAAGAATTTCTTTTTGTTTTGTTCATGATTGCCCTGACTTGTCAAGTCCATTGTTTTGTTGTTAATTTATATACAATACTAAGTCTGTTATTTCTTTGCTTTAAGAAACATGAGGATCCAGACTGCTGGAGTAGGAAACAGCAGGATAATATGCCGGTTCTTGTTTATGACAAGAATTAATTCAGCCTATGGGTTTGTGGAAATCCGAATTATCTTCGAAGTTGAAAGAAAGAAGTTTGCGAAAACCACCGTCGGTCTGCTGGCAACTTACTATTTATTGGATTTCGATTATCCCAAGCACTGTGAGCTGGGGATGAACATGCTGCAGTATTTTGTTATTATGGATAAAAAAAACAACCCAAAAACATAGCTTCGCCATTCGAAGCATATATGAAGAGTACAAGTTAGAATGATTTTAAATCGACTTTTGCTCTACAGTGACTAACTATATATATACAATTTTACATTTCCATGTTTTTATTCTTTAGTGTTTTCATAAATACGTTTAGTAATTTTATAAGACTTCAATTCAGTACATTAGTAAGGGTTGTTGAACTGCGACCAAGGTCAATTAGTTGTTTTATGTATAAAGCTTACAAAGATTACAAGTTAGAATAATTTTAAATTGACTCTTATTTTAAAAACTGACTAAACAAGTTTATGTTTGCATGTTTTGCATGTAGTTTAGTAATATATTTTATCGTTTAGTAATATATTTTATCGTTTAGTAGTATATGATATGTTCAGTAATAACATATCAATCAAGTACATTATATTCGCATGTTTTATAGTTTAGTAGTATGTTTTATAGTTTGGTAGTATATGATATGTTTATAGTTATAACATTGAAGAATTAATGAAAAATCACTTGTGTTTGGCAAAATATTCATAATACCATTCATGCATCGTATTATAAATATTTCGCCAAACTACGCATTGTCACTTTTTAATTAATTCTTCTCGAACAGTGTTACTTCCTATATACTAACTCTTTTTTTTTTGTTTAAATTATGTAACTATATCTGCAGTATTCTATAATATATAGTATATGTGTATTCACAAAATTTATTCAATCAAGAATTTTCTTTTTTTTTCTTGTATTGAATTATTTTTTTAAGAAATTTTTCTTAAAAAATCTATTGAAGAAAAATATCTTATCTGTCTCCCAAGAAAATTATTTTTTGTTTTAAGAAAAAAAAAGTAACCTTAAATAAGATTTTCTTATTTTAAGAAATATTAATTGCTGATTTCTTATTTTAAGGTAGCAATAGGGGGGAAAATGTCAAAAATCTCTTCTTTTTTCTCCAATTTTTAAACTAGTGCAACATTATCTGTCAGTGACAAAAATTTCTAATTCAGAAATGTTTTTCTTCCAGGCGAAAGACGAGTTTTTTACTTTACGGGACTAATTACTCAACACGGAAACCTTCCAGACCGCTTTTTCGCCGTTTCAATATTTTTCGATGAAACGTTTGGCAGTTATTAAGTACATACTCTTCTACAAAACAGTTTCGGCGATTTTTTATTAGTTGCATAATTTTGATTTTATCGCGTTTTGAATTAACAAGTTGTGAAATATATTGCGACTGCAACGTAAATCGTTAATAAAAACCGAACGAAACAGAATTTCAAAAATCGCCAGTAGTAGATAATTTGTAGATAATTTATCAGTGATTTCAAAACTATAAATTAAATTTCAAAGAACTTTAAACTCTTGAAGCCAACAACTTTACTTTTTCTTTCGGTAAATACAACGGATAACCATTATTTTTTCCACAGTTTTAGATTTTATAATCGTCTTCCATGGTTAATTGGCTTTAAATTGGTATATGATACGTTGGGATCACGTTAATAGCGGCGCGATGCCAGCTGTTTTACGAAACGATACCGGACAACCCTATTGCTACCTTAAGATAATTGTTTTCTTAAATCAAGAAATACTTCTTTAGTATTTTCTTAAGAAAAATTTCTTGAAGTCTTTTTCTTAAGAAAATATTTCTTAAGAAACTAATTTCTTAAGAAATTTGCTTCAAAAAAAGAACTTATCTGTCTCCCAAGAAAAAAAATTCTAGTTTGGCCTGTGGGATCTTTACATATATATTTAAATAATTTAGGTTAAAAGAAAATGTTTCCCGAAATTTTTTCTCAAAAATATTAAATCCCCGCCCATTAACAGCGCTCCAAAGTTGGCATCTCTGTAACTGTACCGTGCATTAGGGACCTGGTGCGAGTTTACTGTGTGACGTCACGGTCGGAACGGAACTTCCTTGCAACCAAAATAAAAAGACAGATAATCTTCCATCTGCGCGCAGTTTATGGACATTATTTTGAAATAGAGACTTGCCATCAAGATTTTTAAACTGTATTCGTGGAGCGACTAATAATTTAAAGGTAAGTACATTCGATTATTTCTGTATTTTCATTAAATAGTGAGTTAAATTGCAGACTTTTGATGTCATTGTTAAAATGGCGCATGTAAACAATCATTTCCGAAACACGCAGTCAAAACTGGCGCATGTAAACAATCATTTCCGAAACACGCAGTCAAAACTAACCCTGCACTAAAAATTGGTCGCAATATTTGGAATCCCAAGTGGAATATCTACGAAACTGTCGGTAATTTTACATCAGTTTGCTCGCCTATTTGACAAAAATGCTCATTGGTCTGACGAGTACGACATCATCGCCATTGTTATTGTCGAAGCTCGCAGCATAGAAAATCCAGAATATGTTGTCTTCTGGATTGTCTATGCTTGCAGTCAAGACTAACCCTTGCCTCAGAATCTTGTGTGCACAGTTTGCAAAACTGACTCTATTTGTAAACCAGCATAATATGTTACATATGTAATCTACTATAACCTAATGTCTACATGTATGTGCATGTACAGTATATCTAACTAATACGATATCAATTTTTATTAATTTTATCAATTTTATTATTTGCTGCTTTAAGCCTTCTAATCCTTGACTATCAAACTGTTGAATAATTTTATCAAGAATTCTAAGTGTCCAGGAATGATCTTTGTAAACAGTCACTGACTTTGTTATCATGGGATCCTTGGCACAGTCTTTCTTTCTTTGTTGCAAGTAAACAACTTTGAAAGATTCTTCATCGCCTTTCACTAATGTCCAACCAAAAGGAAGATCAATGCTATTAATGGTGTTAACTAAGTCTTTAAGGATTTGTGGTTGGATAACTGTTTATAGGTGCAGCAAGTGGTTGACATCTGTTGTTGTCTCCAGTGCAATTGCTGTTGGTATTATTCAAATAGCTTGTTCTGTCATTAAGTATTTCACCCATTGAAACTGGTACCAAGACAGGGGGACTGTCTCTGTCTGAAAAAGGATAAACATTAAAAGCAATTTCATTTAATGTACCAAAATTGAATTTTTTTTATTGTCTGGATAGTCATCATTAAGGTATTATACTATACCTAGTAACATTGCTATAAAGTAATAGTATAAACCAACTAGTGGACTATTGTGCACCTCACTGACAGTGACTATCTATGAATAGAACTTTAGAATATGGATGCCATACATGTATGTTCTGTATGTGTGCGAGTGTGTCTATATATATATATATATATATATATATACACTAAACTGAACAAAGAGAATGGACAAGGATATTAACAATATAATGCAAGAAATTAAAGTTTATATCTCCAATCCTGTCATTTAAAATATGAAGAAAAAGTTAGCAATCTTTTATATATGAAGATATTTAACAATGTGTTTTGTCAATATCTATATGATAAAGCTTAAAATATAATTATAAGCTTTCTTTTCTTAATATATACAATACTGTACATGCTGGATTATCACATAATATTTATACAATTTAAGATGGAGTATTTAGGCTACTGTAATTTACCTGCATATTGGTCTCCTTATTTTCCATAGTGGTACAATAATTTGGCTTCCAAATGGCTTCTTTCTTCTTTAGAAATAATTTTTTTTTCACTGAGTAGTCCCTTTAGTTAGGCATCTTTAATAAAATTGATATGGTATTAGTTAGATTTTCTGTACATGCACATACATGTAGACATTAGGTTATAGTAGATTACATATGTAACATATGCTGGTTTACAAATAGAGTCAGTTTTGCAAACTGTGCACACAAGATTCTGAGGCAAGGGTTAGTCTTGACTGCAAGCATACACAATCCAGAAGACAATATATTCTGGATTTTCTATGCTGCGAGCTTCGACAATAACAATGGCGATGATGTCGTACTCGTCATTTTAACAGTCAAGACCAATGAGCATTTTTGTCAAATAGGCGAGTAAACTGATATAAAATTACTGACAGTTTTGTAGATATTCCACTTGGGATTCCAAATATTGCGGCCAAAAAGCACAAAACATGTTTATTTTTTAGTTACAGGGTTAGTTTTGACTGCATGTTTCGGAAATGATTGTTACATGCGCCATTTTAACAATAACAACATCAAAAGTCTGCAATTTAACTCACTATTTAATGAAAATACAGAAATAATCGAATGTACTTACCTTTAAATTATTAGTCGCTCCACGAATACAGTTTAAAAATCTTGATGGCAAGTCTCTATTTCAAAAAAATTTCCATAAACTGCGCGCAGATCGAAGATTATCTGTGACTCAGACTCGGCGGAAGAAATTTTGGTGTTCCGACTGTGACGTAGCTCTATCAATTAGAGCCCAGGCCACAGGGAGCCCACCCAAGCAGTATGGCACAAGAAATCAAATTACTCAACTTACTTGAACTGAAACAAACGAATTTGGGTAGTTTGAATGCAAATAACTAAAAACTAAAAAAAAATAACTCCCTGCTGGGCATTCGACACGGAATCGAAGAGTAAATTCAAGTAAAAGTCGTTTTGAGTTATTTGCATTCAAACTACCCAAATTCGTTTCTTTTAGTTCAAGTAAGTTGAGTAATTTGATTTTCTTGTGCCATACTGCTGGGGTGCTCCCTGTGCCCAGGCCCAAGAAAAACGGTCTAACTTTCAAAATGGCGCGATTTGGGCTGATTTGGCCAACTTTGGAGCGCTGTTACTGGACGGGGATTTAATATTTTTGAGAAAAAATTTTGGGAAACATTGTCTATTAACCTAAGTTATTTAAATATGTAAAGATCCCACAGGCCATAGAGGCACTTTAAAATAAGTTTTTTTCTTCTTAAAATAAGAAAATCATTTTTTGCTGTATTAAGCAAAAAATTACTTTTGTTTATAAACAAAAGTAATTTTTTGCTTTGCTAAATCTATGCGAAATTTTCTTACGTTTTAACATTTTTACAGCAACTATTTCTGAGTTGTTTTTTTCATCTAAACACAATCCCTGTTTTACGATCCCAAACTGTCCTTCTCCAAGCTTTTTATCGAGAATTGTAAGATTTTCTCGTGAAATTTCCCAGTTGCTTCCTACGACGACATAATTTACATGCACTTCCTCTGCTGAATCTAAAATAATAAAACCCCCACAAATAATCAAGAAATTTAAATGTTTCTTCTCTGCAAACTGTTGGTCGCACATATGCTTCATGTCATTAATATAAGCTATCTGTGGAAGACAAAAGAATGTGAAAAGATAAGAAACGCGAAGGAAATGTAAGAAAATGATAAGAAAAAGATAAAGATAAAGAAATGAGAAAAATATAAATTCAGTTAGTAGTATGAAATTATATATCAAGTTTAGTTTTGTAAGCACAATACTTACCAGTTAGTAGTATGAAATTATATATCAAGTTTAGTTTTGTAAGCACAATACTTACCAGTTTCTGTAGCTAATGGTATTGGTACTACTGCGTGTTGAGGATGATTCTGTTGCGAAGAAGGATCTGTAATTCTGTGCATCTGATGAAATAACTTTTAAAAAATAAAAAATTATTTTGTTTAAACATTAAGTGAAAACAACAATGATGATGATGATAATGATGATCGTGATTATGATGATCAGCAGACGATTTTACTTTTCAAGAGAAATGTTTCAGCCCGCAATGTAGTTAATGCAGGGCAGAAAATAATTTCATAATACCAAAGTTACCTGTACGTCTTGCTCACGTCGTTTACGCTTTCTTCTTTTCAAAAAGTAAACTACAGCTACTCCCAAAATTATTAAGAATATTACAGCGATTACTACTCCAGCGATGGTACCAGAGTTTAAACTACTTTCCCCAGTCTTGAGAAGTGGATCTTAATAATAATAATAATAATAATAATAATAATAATAATAATAATAATAATAATAATAATAATAATAATAATAATAATAATAATAATAATAATAATAATAAAAATATTTATTCAGGATACCCACACAACAAAGTGTTTTTCAGTAGGGTCCTGTAACATGACAATATAATTAACAATATATTATGTTGTTATTTCTGTTGAAAATTTTATGAAGTTTGTTTTCTGGTGGGAAATGTTTGTCGATTAGGTTAAGAAAGCTGCGTCCTATGTTTGATCTTACGTTTTTGTTGTATGGTGGATTGAACCAAATGATATTGCGATGTCGGTTTTTGCGTGGTTGTTGTGGGTTTTGCTGTGTGTAATTTAATTCCTGATTGAAATTACTGTGTCTTAATGCATTTTGGTAAATGGGTGCGGATTCCTTAAATGTTGTGTTGTCCGATGAGAGAAAGGAAATGCGTTTGCCGATTGATGTTGGTAGCTGTTTTAAAATGCTAGGTGGGTGGTTTGATCGGGTACAAAATTAAAACAGAGCCAGTTGCAACTGTATGGATAAAAGCAATAAGTGCCCACTTCATGGACAGTGCCTGACAAATAGCATAGTATACAAAGCAACTGTTTCCACAAGCGACATAAATAACACCAAACACTACATTGGCATGACAGCAAACAATTTCAAAGAGCGATACAGAAATCACATGCACTAAATCTTTCCAAAACAAAAATATTCAAACGAAACCGAACTTTCGAAACACGTCTGGGATTTAAAAGAAAAGAAACAAAATTTCAACATAACCTGGTCTATTTTAAAACGCGCGGCCTCCTACTCAGGAGGATCAGGCAGATGCAATTTATGTTTGGAAGAGAAACTTTGTATCATGAAAGCAGACAAACACTTTTTACCCAATAAAAGATCAGAAATCATTTCGACATGCAGGCATAAAAATAAATTTAATATCAACAATCTAAACAACAATCAAAAGGAAAGGAATTTGAGGAACCCGCCGCCCACACGCCCACCTTTCGACCAAAACCATTTGAGGAACGCATTCATTGTTTCACCGCCCACACGCCCACCTTTTGACCAAAACCATTTAAGCGGCCCACGAATCGAAACCACTCAGTCGCCTGAAGATCGCCCCGCGTGAAACTGACAGTTGCGACACTCAACATTTTAGGTAAGCCAACTTAAACTATACTATATTCGCTCTACCTTTATGGTATTGAGCACTTTCCGACATTCCGTGAACAAAATCACACGTGCTCGTTTGTATATTTGCACCTGTTTATCGATTGTGCACTCTTGTTTACGTAATCCGTACCAAAAAATGAGACAATTTCGATTCGATTATTCATTGAAAAACATCCCAATACCATCAAAGGACGCTTATTTGAGAACATTTATTGAAAAAGCCGAAAGTGTAATCAGACGCATGAGATGGAAAGCCCACTTTTTCCTCAATGACGATAAACATTCCACCGAAAGCAACTCTTTTGGACTTCCTTCTAAAAAAGCACCACCAACACTTATGGAAACTAAAGCTTTCGAAAAAGATCTAATGAAACTGATTGAAAACATCAAGTTTCGAAAAACACGCGATCACTTTCAACAGTCTTTGGCAAATGATTTAAAGAAAATTAAATCATCACCCAACCTTTTCATTTTCGCAGACAAAACAAGAAATATTTATGAAACCTCGCTCGACACATACAACAAACTTCTGCATGATAACATAACAAAATCATATAAACATGGATCAGAGGACGCAATAACACAGATTGATGAAGAATTAAAAAATATTTCAAACAAACTAAAAAATAGTGACAGAATTGAACAGATAAAAAAACGCGAAGCATTTATTTCACTTAAAGACCATAAAGATAATTTCGAAAACAACCCAACATGCCATTTAATTAACCCAGCAAAAAGCGAATCTGGAAAACTCAGCAAAGTAATTCTTGACAGAATAAATACCGAATTGAGAAGAATTCCGAAAGCAAATCAATGGAGAAACACACAAAATGTAATCGAATGGTTTAATAATATCAACGCAAAAAATAGACACTTTTATTTCATTTGACATTGTCGATTTCTATCCATCAATATCTGAAAACCTACATGACCAAGCATTATCTTGGGCCAGAAATTTGACAAATATAGACAGCGATGAAATTACAGTTATTAAACATGCGAGAAAATCACTCCTTTTCAACAGAGGAAAACCATGGATTAAAAAAGACAGCCAAGATTTATTTGACGTCACCACGGGTAGCTATGACGGCGCCGAAATTTGCGAACTGGTTGGCCTTTTTATTTTAAACAGCCTTAGAAAAAAGTTTGGCAAAGAAAATGTCGGCCTATATAGAGATGACGGATTGGCCATTTTAAAGAACAAAACCGCGAGATTGGCAGACAAAACAAGAAAAGATCTACACAAAATTTTCGAACAGCTCGGCCTCAAAATAACAGCCCAGACAAATTTACATGTGGTAAACTTTTTAGATGTTACTTTCGAGTTTCGACCTTCAAAACGGAAAATACAAACCTTATAGAAAGCCCAATGACGATCCATCGTATGTAAACAAGCAATCAAACCACCTAGCATTTTAAAACAGCTACCAACATCAATCGGCAAACGCATTTCCTTTCACTCATCGAACAACACAACATTTAAGGAATCCGCACCAATTTACCAAAATGCATAAAGACACAGTAATTTCAATCAGGAATTAAATTACACACAGCAAAACCCACAAAAACCACGCAAAAACCGACATCGCAATATCATTTGGTTCAATCCACCATACAACAAAAACGTAAGATCAAACATAGGACGCAGCTTTCTTAACCTAATCGACAAACATTTCCCACCAGAAAACAAACTCCATAAAATTTTCAACAGAAATACAGTGAGAGTCAGTTACAGTTGCATGGACAACGCCAAGTCCACAATCATGAAGCACAACGCACACATACTTAAAAAAAATCGGGTACAAAATGAAAACACAGCCAGTTGCAACTGCAGGGATAAAAGCAATAAGTGCCCACTTCATGGACTGTGCCTGACAAATAGCATAGTATACAAAGCAACTGTTTCCATAAGCGACATAAATAACACCAAACACTACATTGGCATGACAGCAAAGAATTTCAAAGAGCGATACAGAAATCACACTAAATCTTTCCAAAACAAAAAATATTCAAACGAAACCGAACTTTCGAAACACGTCTGGGATTTAAAAGAAAAGAAACAACATTTCAACATAACCTGGTCTATTTTAAAACGCGCGGCTTCCTACTCAGGAGGATCAGGCAGATGCAATTTATGTTTGGAAGAGAAACTTTGTATCATGAAAGCAGACAAACATTTTTACTCCATAAAAGATCAGAAATCATTTCGACATGCAGGCATAAAAATAAATTTAACATCAACAATCTAAACAACAATCAAATCAAGGAAAGGAATTTGAGGAACCCGCCCCCACACGCCCGCCTTTGGACCAAAACCATTTGAGGAACGCATTCATTGTTTCACCACCCACACGCCCACCTTTTGACCAAAACCATTTAAGCGGCCCACGAATCGAAACTATACTCAGTCGCCTGAAGATCGCCCCGCGTGAAACTGACAGTTGCGACACTCAACATCTTGAGGTAAGCCCACTTAAACTATGATACTATATATATATATATATATATATATACAGTATATATATACATGGAGTATATATAGTACTCAAAACTTAAACTTTTTACTTTTAAAAAGGTTTAAGTTTTTACAGAAATCTCACAGGCTTGTTACAACTTGCGGGATTTGCAGGCTTGCATGCTGCAAGTTGTTAACTAGTTGCAACAAGCCTGTTGATCTCATCAGGCTTTAACAGGCCTGCGACAACAGACCTGTTGCAACTTGTCGCCCACAGAGCCGTTGCAATTTGGTGAAACAACCCGTAACAAACATTTTGATGACAAAGAATAACAGACTTGATAAAACAAATTGCAGCAAGTCTCCAACAGATAACCAGAATAATTAATAGAAGCCTCTGTGGAGGAGAGAGGGTCATGCACAGAACAGAGTTGGAGATCACTTTTAAAATGCAGAAGATTCACTACTAGAAGCAAGAAAGTCAAAAATCTATAAATACAGGAATACCTTCGACTTCATAATAGTCAATATTTAAACAGCTCGGTCTTTTCCGGTGTTTTCTAGCTAGGCGGTAAACTCGCAAGTGAGCCCAGTTAGCGTATAAGGCACATGCATGTAGGCGGTAATCTTCAGACTGACACTGCCAGTTCCGGCGCTTGACATAAACGTTCTTGAAATCCAAGATAAAATATCAATTCAACACGCCAATATCATCCTCGATCAGGCAATCACAAGCCTTTACGTGTTGCAAAAGTTGGTTCTAGAAACTTCTAGGGAAGAGCGACGAGGTATCCTTCCCTCATTACTGCGATAAAGTAGCCTTAGCCAATGACATCGGCAGATTTTTTTGTGAAGAAAATTGAAGGAATTCGTTCGGATATTGAGGCTATTGATATTGATTTAGACAAGAGTGCGCGTGATGTAGTTCCTAAAGATCTGGAAGTAGATGATACTCAAACATTCAGTGATTTCCAACTTCTCACTGAAGATGATGTGAACTCGCTTATCCAAAAGTCAGCTAAAAAGTCCTGTTCGTTAGATCCCATGCCAACATCATTGGTGGTCAAGTGCCTAGATGAGCTCTTACCTACAATCACGTGTATAGTTAATCTATCTCTATCGTCTGGTCAATTCTCGAAAGAATGGAAGAAAGCTCTTGTCAGTCCTCTCCTGAAGAAAGTTGGTTTAAAATCGGAGTTTTGCAACCTTCGTCCGATCAGTAATTTGCAGTTTATATCCAAATTGACAGAGCGTGCTGTTTTTGATCAAAGGCACAATCACATGATGCGGTTTGACCTTTATCCTGTACTACAGTCAGCATACCGCCAAGGACATAGTACCGAAACAGCCCTACTCAAGTTGCATAATGACATTCTCTTGAATATGGACAAGAAACACGTAACTTTGTTGGTGTTCCTTGACTTGAGTGCGGCGTTTGATTCTGTTGACCACGAGATCCTAATTTCGCGTTTGACATCAAGCTTTGGAATAAGAGGAAATGTCTTAAACTGGTTTACATCGTACCTAACGAATAGATCTCAGCGAATTACCTTTAGTGGTTGTGTTTCGAACAGTTTTCCTCTCCTATACAAGGCGTCCCACAAGGCTCATGCTTAGGACCATTGCATGCTATTCACGATTTACTCCAGTAAGCTATTTCAGGTTATACGAAATCATCTTCCAGATGTTCATGCATACGCGGATGATTCTGAACTCTACCTTTCATTCAAGCCAGATATAGCGAAGTGAGTCAGGCAGCGGCATTGGATGCGATGGAACGTTGTGTGAATGACATAAGAACATGGATGATAGTGGATAAACTTAAAATTAATGATGGAAAAACTGAGTTCATGGTTATTGGAACTAAACAACAACTTTGTAAAGTCAACATTGATCACCTAACTGTCGGTGGATCTAAAATCAATCCTGTTAGTGCAGCTAAGACTCTGGGAACAAGGTTCGATTCTAACCTCAACTTAAGAGAGCATATCAATAAGACCTGCAGAGCTGCGTATTTCCATTTAAATAACATAAGGCGCATTAGGAAATACCTATCTAATGAATCGACGCAAACGTTAGTTCATGCGTTCATTATTGGGCTCCTAGATTATTGTAACAGCCTTCTCTATGGTCTACCGTCAGTCCATCTTGGTAAACTACGACATGCACAGAACTCTGCGGCGAGAATAATCTGCAAAACATCAAGATTTGACCATATAACTCCTGTGCTATATACGGTATACCCTGCACTGGCTGCCTATTAAATTTCGCATTAGCTATAAAATACTTATCCTTACTTTCAAGGCGATTCATGGCCTGGCGCCTGAATATATTATTAATTTAATAGGTATTAGGGAAAGATCTATATATATATAGTCTTCGATCTAACAGTGGATTACTCCTTAATCAACCTAGTGCTAAACTCAGAAAGACATTAGGGGATAGGTCATTTACATCTGCTGCCCCAACACTCTGGAATAAGCTACCGTTACATATTCGGAACACGGACAATTTTACAAGTTTTAAGAATATTTTAAAGACTCACTTTTTTAAGATTGCGTTTAATGTTTGAGTAGATTAATTATTTTATATATGTAATTAGATTAGTTACATTATTTATTTTATATGTCAATATCAATTCCTGTAAAGCGCATTTGATCATATTCAAATGTTAATTTGCGCTATAAAAGTTTTAATTATTATTATTATTATTATTATTATTATTATTATGTATTTGCGCAACGCACAGATATATTGCTATCGTTTCTGTGTGTGCATGTGTGGGTTAACTTTTTTGTTTAACTCTAACCAATGCGCGACAATTAAATCGGGGCCAATCAAAGTTCATATTTTTTTGGCGTCAACGCACGCGAGCTGTCAGTTTGAACGATGGAACAAGTATATTTTAACCCGATGGTGTTTATAATATTTCGTCGCCATATTGTACGACGCTATTCGAAGAGCAAAATATTTTCGAAGAAAGACAATATTACTGATGTTACTGGTATTTTTAACATGAGTTATAGTAAACTTGCAAGTGCATGTGATCTACCACATGAAGTTTTTGTGCGTTATACAGAACCTACGACGTCAAAATGTTTAATTTGCGTATCAAACAAACTAAAGTATCTCAAGAACAAAGCAACGAAACGAAACAAAAAACTGCAAAAGATGTTACTCTATCAAATACGAAAAAGTTAATTTTCGTTTCATAGGCACTTTAATAAGCACTGTCTGTAACATTGTCCTTATGATCTTGATCACCCTCCCTTGTTCCTCATTTAATTACTTATACCCACAGTTTGTTAAGCAAGACGATTTATTACATACACTGTACAATAAATTAATATTAATATTGATAGCCAGCGGTTAATCACAAATTTACAGCAGTACGTCAATGTATTTTTTAATACCCATTTCTTTTAGAAGTGGTAGCTCTGCCACCAGATTGATAATAATTTAATACAATAATTTACTTACCAGCTTCGGCAGTTGTTCCCTTGTTTACGCAATTGTAAATACTTTTCTTGTCAATACTTTGAAGCAAAGATTGTTTTGATGACAAATGTTGCGTTTTCTTCCAAGTTTTAATGCATGTAAGTTATGAGTTTTGTAAATATTAAATGCAATGAAATAAACGCCGACGCGAAGGCGTAAGAAGATACTGCGTTCAAGATACTGTTTATTGTACTATCTTTGATTTTCCTCTAAATGTCTTCTAAAATTATTATAATAGTAATACAGTTGATGTTCTTGGGCATAAATATGTTTTTGGCCCTTCTTATGCAGAGCTATAATTTTAACCCTCGGCCAACCCCGTACCCAGGGTCTTATCTCCGGCTCGGGCTAAAATGAGCCTAAGTCGGGCCAAAAACATATTTATGCCCGCAAACATCAACTCTATATGTATAAGTAATCATATGATAGCGAGTACAATTAAGGATTTACACTACAGGTGATATTTGAAAATTTTGCCAAAATTGCACGAGCCGATAGACGAGTGCAATTTGGCATAATTTTCAAATATCACGAGTAGTGTAAATCCTTAATTGTACGAGCAAAATCATATGATTACTCATTTATTATATGCATGACAAAATTACGACATGTACTGTACGCTTCGTACTCACTCACGCCTTTAAAAACATATTGTTTCATTACTTGACAAAAAACATTTTCACTCTGGGTGTTCTCTGTACTCATTTCAAAATATTTACATGGCATTTTTAGTTCATAGTGTACCACAAGTGGAAATGTGAAAACTTTCCATTGCAGAATTGGCCGCCATTTTGAATTTTATTGTCAACATTGTTCCCAGGGCCTTCTCTATTTTTATTAATTGTACTACAATTAATAAAATAATTGTACTCCTCTCAACCAATCAGAATGCAGTAATTTTGTCATGCATATAATAAATTGTTTTATTATACGGCTGGGTTTGATTTCCGGTCCGTACGCAAAACGACGCACGCTGATTGGTTCCCGAGAGGTCGGGATTTTACAATATTGGCCGACCGGTCAATACGCTTTTTTCTCGGCCCTGTAAGCTTTGGCGGGAAAATTTCTGAGTTGATTTGAATACAAATAAAAGAGAAGTAGGTATCGTTATTCAAATATCCTGAACAATAAAATGTGTTGGAACATTACTGCTGGTTTTCTTTAAAGCTGTATATCTAAAAACACGACAAATAAAAGCCGAACTAGTGTAAACAAGAAGGCCAAGAAGCGACACGAAAAAGTTAACAGGTAAGGTAAACATTTCCGAAGACGAAAACAGCGCTCAAAACTTAAAAATAAAATGAACCAATAGATATAATAAATTCCTTCTTAACCTCGTTTGCTCAGTCTGTACGGGAAAGTATTTGCCCTCGGTTTTATCGCACAAACCTCGCTCCTTCGTCGCTCGGTCTGTACGAAAACCTCAGGCAAATACGTTTCCGTATACAGACCTCGCACTCGGTTAATAAGTCATTAATATTAATTTTGAGTATTTGCATGGTACAAATTGTAATAGAAGCGAGTATTTGTAGTAACACCACATGTATTATTTATTCCTAAAAATAATAAACGTGGTGTTATATACTCCAAATTCTCACTTCTATTAAAACAAGGCTAAATTTCTTACTGAACCCTTTCAGCTCGGAAGACGTGCATACACGTCGTCTTTAGTATTTTACTCTGGCTAACGTCAGACGATTTTACTTGTCAATAGGAAACCCCCATGGCATAAGCTGAAAGGATTAAAAACTGTTATGAAACAAAAGTGCGCAAGCCCTGGAAGCTGCAGCGTTAGTAGTTAGTAAACTTACCACTTTTTTTCGTTGTTGCTGGGTTTTTTGAAAGTTCGCCTCCTCCAACTCTTGTAAATGCTTGCACTGTAACTTCATACGTCACCCCAGGCTTCAAATTGGTGATAGTTGTAGATCTTTTGTGACTAGAAACATTTTGGCAGTCGTGTACATTGTTATTGTTGTAGCAAACTCTGTAGTTTACAATTTCTCCATTTGTGTCAATAGGTTCATTCCATGAAATCGTAATCGATGTAAATGACGGTGAAACTTTGGTAATCTTCGGCTTACCAGGTACTATATCATAAGTTGAAAAGTATTGTTTTAAATACTGTGTGAGATTAGTATTTCTTAGTTCATTCAAGTTATTTATTAAAGTTAGTTAGTCTGTCACTAACTAGCTTAGTTACCTCCGTCAACTCTCGATAACTAACCTACATTTATAGTGTCAAATAACAAATGGTTGGGGACAATAAAAAATATGCATACTTTTGTGTTAAGTAAGTTATTTGATTGCGCCATAGTATATGTAACACCACAAACAAAATGTAAATAAGCGTCAGTTAGTCCAGAATTCTGCTTTTGTAATCGCATCATAAAAGGCCTAAAATCAATTAACTATAACTATATACTATACAATTTTATATAATATATATTATACAATATATTTAAGAAATGGCTCAGGGTTTAGCGTGCTCCATCGAGTTATGGATGCAGGCGGGAAATTGGGAGAGCACGAAAAAATCGTAAGAGTTGGTCGAGGCGCAGCCGAGACCAACTCTAGATTTTTGAGTGCTCTCCCAATTTCCCAAGTGCATCCATAACTCGATGGAGCAGACTAAACCATGAGCCATTTCTTTTATAACATAGCATTAAATCCTTTCACAAGCCGGCGAATCGTTTTGGTTGTTGTGTTTTTCTACTTTCGTAGCCAAGCCTTTTTTGTTCACTAAAATCCAACCAAAAGGACAGTTTAAACTCGGTTACCCAGACCCAGTTTATGTCTTCTGGGTCGTTGTTCTTTAGTACTCAATAAAATTAAATGACTCGGTATTTTGATAATATAAAAGGCCGTAAAAGTCAATTTAAAACTCAGTTTTGTTTGGAAATTTTTTCCCGCGCTTTTTTGCCGTGCTCCATCGAGTTATGGAGCACGCACGACAGCCAATAAAAAACGTTGCTATATCAAAGCTATGTTATAATATATAATATTATACTATAATGGCGAATCTAATAAAAAAAGCAAAAAAAGGCTCGGTTGTGTCAAGATAATCTATTTTTGAAAGATTCCATTATGGTTCATCAACGCTTACATAATACTGTCCCTGCATTATATAGTTATCACTCAACATTGTATATATAAGGGAGCTTCATAAAATGTATGCAGATATATGCAACAGTATATGACCGCTTTCACTGTCGTTGTCGCTGTGACTGCCAATGCCAGACTACGTTTACACTAGAGCACAAGTTTCCGGATTCGTAAAAGTTTCCGGATTCACTTCGTACCGAGTATTCGAATTCGTTAGGCGTTTACACTACAACAGTATTCGGATTTAGTTGGTCGTATCGTTGGAAAATGGGAGAGAAACCACTGCTTTTCTGTTTAGGATTTTGGTACTACTTCTCGTAATTTTCAAATATCTGATTGTAGGCTTTAATAATCTCTGAACCTTTTCTCCTGAGAAACTTCTCTTGACTTTTGAGTCGCACTTTAGTTGTCAGCCAACGTCGGTTCTCGTCTTTCACGGGAATTCCAACCTCATATCGACCATCTTCAAATTTCAGGCTTTCAGGTATAGGTACACTTCTGGTCGCCCCCTTTTCCTCGACTGCATGAACTGGCCAATTTTTCTTTTATCCTTAGACATTCAAGCTCCCAAAACTTGCGAAGAATGTCATCAGGTGGAGGTTGCTAGCTGATCGGTACGTGCAAGCGAAGTCAGATCGAGAATCACGACGAAACTCTTCTACTCTACCAATGTATAGGACCAAACCAAAATATACTCAGCCCAAATTAGGCAAACGTGCAATGGGATCATTCGGTTGCCCACCACAGATTTCTTTAAACACCAGATGGAATATTGGGTGATCGCTACCATGCAATCATAACGTAAATTTGGCGTCGCTTTGATACGTTGTCGAAAGAAATTTGGAGCATGTTGGGCCATTTTTCTCTCAATTCTGACCACTTGTATACGTGTGCTTGCAAGAGTGCCGAAAATGTACCACTAAGGCTAACCACTGACAGTTCCACACGGCGGAAACGTTTGTGGATCTCTGTTTCCCTGCAATCGTCAGATTTGATGGTTGTCCACACAGTTCAAGTTCTTCTGCGGCATCTTCCGAAGTATAAGAACTTGTTCAACACGGGTCCAACATTTGACAGTACCGAAATTTGTCAGTAAAAAATGAACCCTCTAATTTATGAATAAAAATAAACTACAGAACGGTATTATACATAAAATATCGTTCTGTGTTTTCTGAGATGTCATTATAGGTACGCGTATATGGCAAGGTAAATGCTCACACGTACATATTGAAAAGATACAATAATTTACAAGTACAGTGGAACCCCGCCATACGACCACCTCGTTATTACGACCACCCCGTTAATACGACCACCTCGTAATTACGACCACTTTTTTCTGGCCTGATTACATTCTACCCCGTTATTACGACCACATTGTTTTGGCCCAACGGTGGTCGTATTAACCCTAAAGTTGTTCCTTTCACTTAGGAAAAATTAAGCCAATTGGAATAATTTCTCATCTTCAAACTGACGATAGTTGAAAAATGGAAATTTACATAAAAAATAAGCAGTCGACAGATACTTATTAGGGACCTTAAGATGCTAGCAGGGGCGCAACTAGAAAATTTCGAGGGCAGGGGTTGAACCAAAAAAAGGGCAAAGTCGTTCAGTATTCTAAACAATTTGGGATACTAGATATCCTCGTTAAGTCGTGATGCTTCTCCGAGAACACACAACAACTACAACAACAATCAGTGCCGTAGCCAGGTGTCGAAAAATGGGGGGGGGCAGTAGTGGCAATTAGTGATCGCATTTGTAGGGGGGTCCGGGGGTCCTCCCCCGGAAATTTTTGAATTCTAGAACCTCGGAAACACCATTTGCAGCAATTTGAGCGAACTTTTTCATCTAATTCTACAGCGAGTATTGTTGAAATTTTACTGTAGAAACGAAGAAATTATCACACCAACATACCCTACAGGTTGCATGCCAAAATCCAGCTCTATCCTCTATCTCTATGATTGGTTCATTTTCGCCATGAGATTCGAAAAAAACAACTTGGTGTAGCATATTACAAACTGGGTACGAGATAGCCTGGTACCCTGGCCCAATCAAAGAATATGGGCCAGGTAACCACTAAAGACTTCTGCTTTCCTATTGGTTGAAATATCGCGCGTTTTTAGTGGCTATGAGTAGAACTGCAATCGTCATACAAGTGGATTTAGCCCTGATGACGCGAGAATGAGATTAGTGGTTACCTGGCCCTTATTTCTTTTGAAATTGGGCCAGGGAACCAGGCTAGGTACGACATTGAAGCCGAACTAGAAGCCTCTTAGTTTCGCCAGATTTGCGGAGAATGGGCAATTTGCATTATCGCAATGCATGCTGGTAGTTGAGGTACGGATTCACTTTCAGGGGAAATGGCCGGCGTCAGGCGAGCATTTCGCCTGAGAGATTAATTCACTGTTTTAGCGGTATTTTCTTTCCCGAATGAGAGATTTTTACTTCTCGTTAGGACAGGTAGGTTATGAACTATGTTTTGTGTAAATGGGACCAAAACTGCTTTTGAAACTGGCGAGAAAATTACTTCAGAGTTGTCGATGGAGTGAAGAACGTTCGAACAAAACCATGCTTGAAGAAATAACTTTTTGCACATTTCTAGGTGAGTAAAGAAATCGATTGCTGTACAGTAAGCCATTCGGCCTCACATTCATGCATATGTAGTAGATCTATTCAGATCGTATAGTTGATGCCCTTGTAAATGTCTCTTCTCTGCATTTTCGCTGGTTGAAATTGACAAAGCTTTGAAACAGCTCACGATCACTTGTTGTTGGAATAGCATCACCTCGTCAGGCTTTGTTTTGATTTGTTTTGCATGAAAAAAAACTTGTTTCACTAGCCACTGTTCAGGTATTTTGCAAAAACTCCGAGTGCAAAGTGATTTCGGTTTCACTTGGGTTTTGATCTTTGTTTTTCTTCTCTCCCCTTTTGTACTGGTGAAAATACTGTATAAATTTTAGTGTGGTGTAAAATACAGTACAATAGGCTAAAATAATTGTTCTAACGTTAATTCTATTCAACTGTTGAGTCACAGAGCCCTAGTCGTCGTTTTTAACCTATAGCTATAAATTGATTCAATAATATAAACTGTAGGCAGATATTTAAACTGTTAGGTAGCTAGCTGAATGCTGTAAATTTCTAATTAAACTGTAAGTCTGAATTAGATATCCAATAATAACTCTTTGCATTTAAAACTTGGGGACTTTTTTTTTTTTTACAAAGTCTCATCTGTGATCTGTGCCTGTGGCACCAGCTGCAGGGGGGGGGGGGGCAAGGGGGGAAGCTGTCCCTATTTGTCACGCAGACCGTTGAGAAACAGGGGGGAAAGAATAATTAATGTTAGCAAAATTGCAGATATTTTCCATGTTTATTAATAACATCCAGTGGCATAGCCAGGGTCTTGAGTTTTGGGGGGGCAAGAACCTCAAATTCCTAGGGGGTTGGGGAGGCATGCCCCCCGGAAAATTTTGGATTTCTATATATATGGTCTCTGAAACGCTATTTCCTGCATTTTGAGGCAAGATTAATTTAAGAGTACAGTAATCCAAAAGCCATAAATTACATAATTTTGTTGAAATCAAACCAGAACATAGAATGATACACGTCAGAATATCTTTAGATTTACATGTATTTATAAACCAGTTGTAAATGTAAAAACAAGTTGGAGGCATTTTGTATAGACCTTAGTATTGTAATTTATAGCATAGCATGCCTGCTAAATATATAACACATTACTAGTCTACTCACTTGGCCTTAACCCCCCTTGCAAGTTTCTCAATGGATTTAAACTTTTCACGAGAATGGTCTTGGAGACCATTGGGGGGGCAACCACCCACCCCCCTTGACTATGCTACTGATAACATTACCATGTTGCATTCTGCAAAACTTAAGTCACTTGCATGATGATGGCTAATTGAATTTTCCTATAAATGTCTAAGAATGTTGTTGAAAAAGAATGTCTGCAATATACAGCATGCCCTCAGACCCCCTCCGGGCCCCAATCCCCCCCCCCCCCCCCACACCCACCAATATGCCAGTCCTGCCAGTGCCTTGCACTCTTGTGTGTGCCAAATGGGAATGGACATTAACCTGTTTCGAAGGAAGTCCAGCCATGTTATCTAAACCCTCAAAACTTGTGACACTACAGATATGTTGTGTCAAATAACCAGATCTTTCTCCAGCAGACCACACCTACTGTAAGCCTAGAAAGGCATAAAAATAATTCTTCTTTGGGAAATTATTAGTGCCTGTGTCAGTGACAGTGTCCTCCACTTTTCCATTTTCTTTTGACTTGGCTGTTATTGGATTCACTGTATCTTTACAGTCTTTCACAGGTGGGACTGAGAAAGTCATAAAAAATGTTTCATAATTTGGAAACCCAGTGTGCAATTCCCATTTTTTATTACTGTTTTTGAAACATTGAACTGAAAATGTTTGCTGCTCTACTTTCTCCCTTAGACTCATAGAGCCAAAATTTCATCATAACCATATTAGATTTTATTTTTCTCTGGTCCAGTATCCAACTCAATATTTGTGTGCTCTGACTGGCTCAGTGGCAAGCAGTTTGTATCCTCCTATCCAGATCTTGCAACCAAACAGTTTAAATATATGCCTACAGTGCATTCTTTACATGTTAAAACTACTCTTAGTTAGACTTAGTACTACAGTTTATATTATTGAATCAATTTATAGCTATAGGTTAAAAACGACGACTAGGGCTCTGCGACTCAACAGTCGAATAGAATTAACGTTAGAACAATTATTTTAGCCTATTGTACTGTATTTTACACCACACTAAAATTTATACAGTATTTTCACCAGTACAAAAGGGGAGAGAAGAAAAACAAAGACCAAAACCCAAGTGAAACCGAAATCACTTTGCACTCGGAGTTTTTTGCAAAATACCTGAACAGTGGCTAGTGAAACAAGTTCTTTTTCATGCAAAACAAATCAAAACAAAGCCTAACGAGGTGATGCTATTCCAACAACAAGTGATCGTGAGCTGTTTCAAAGCTTTGTCAATTTCAACCAGCGAAAATGCAGAGAAGAGACATTTACAAGGGCATCAACTATACCGGATCTGAATAGATCTACTACATATGCATGAATGTGAGGCCAAATGGCTTACTGTACAGCAATCGATTTCTTTACTCACCTAGAAATGTGCAAAAAGTTATTTCTTCAAGCATGGTTTTGTTCGAACGTTCTTCACTCCATCGACAACTCTGAAGTAATTTTCTCGCCAGTTTCAAAAGCAGTTTCGCTCCCATTTACACAAAACATAGTTCATAACCTACCTGTCCTAACGAGAAGTAAAAATCTCTCATTCGGGAAGGAAAATACCGCTAAAACAGTGAATTAATCTTTCAGGCGAAATGCTCGCCTGACGCCGGCCATTTCCCTTGAAAGTGAATCCGTACCTCAACTACCAGCATGCATTGCGATAATGCAAATTGCCCATTGTATTGCGTACTACAACAGACGTACGATTAATTAATTATTTGTTTATCTAATGTCTAACCTAGTATTAGAGGTCTCACAAAAAGGGCAGGGGTTAAAAAGGGCAGGGGTTGCAACCCCCCCAACCCCCCAACCCCCCCCCCCCCCCCCCCCTAGTTGCGCCCCTGGCTAGGACGACGACGGCGGTTAAAAAGCAATTCAAATTTTAGCATTAAAAAGAAGTCACGGTTAACTGACTACTGTATTCAATACTTGAAGCTTGTTTTATAATTTTCAGAGTGTTAAAACGGTTGCAGTGTCTGTGTTAAGGCAATCTCAGACAACAGTTCTCATCACCCCACGAGTCAACGTCGTCCTGAAGACGTGAAAATGCTCTGAGTGGCGTTCTATACAGGGTGAATCAAAAAAAACTGATGCCTTTCATATTCAAATTAGCCGCATAGCGGCTGTAATTTGACAGAAGTTCCCTAAATATCTCATGGGTATACGAAGCATATCAAATAAGTGAACCCTAAATATCTCATGGGTATACGAAGCATATCAAATAAGGTTCACTTATTTGATATTCACTTATTTGATATGCTTCGTATACCCATGAGATATTTAGGGTTCACTTATTTGATATCGGCTTCGTATACCCATGAGATATTTAGGGAACTTCTGTCAAATTACAGCCGCTATGCGGCTAATTTGAATATGAAAGGCATCAGGTTTTTTTTATTCACCCTGTACAGAGCGAGGACGGTGTTCAGATTACTCTTGGGACTAGAAATTATTCATTATCTTTGTTTTGAAAGAAGAATGCTTTTGTTTGAAGGACGTCGTCCTCGAAGTTGCCGTCGTAGATCTTAACGTCCCTATTAGTTAGTTCTTTCCGGACGCGGATTCTGACGTTCGCTGCAGTAGATTACCTGCCTCCCATGGTAGATTCCACTTACAACTCACAAAAAAGTTTTAATAATACATGTTTTTAATCACTCTGTTCATGCACCTCGCTTTTGTACTTATTCCCGCTTGAAATTACTGTCCCGTGATCGTAGCACGCACTCCTTCCCTTTGTCAATGTCACGAGGTTGTCACGAGGCCTAACTTAATCTAACCCGCAAACGGGCCATGCATGCAGGTCACAACACGCTTCCCCGTATGCACTTTCCAAATAAGATGCATAGGCACGCATGTTTAAACTTTAAGTAACTCATGCCTGTAATTATGTTATTACAAGAATATAAACTAAATGTCAATAGCTTAATAACTGGTTCTATATAAATCGGAATGTCAATCGGATTCGCCCGTTGACACTACACCGTCGGAATTCCTTATGCTCGCCATGTTGGTTCCACCGCAAACTCATGACTGCGGGCGGAAAAGTATCCGGATTCATCGGAATCACACTACGTATTGTTTCGGATCCAAAAGTATTCGGATACGAAGTTTCTACTTTTTTTTCCGGATTCGAAATCTCCGGATACGTCGGTGACCAAACCGCGGGAAATTTGTATTCCAGATTCATTCTTTTGTGCGTAAACAGCAAAACGAATCCGTTATCAAAACGTTTCGGATTTGTCACGAATCCGAAAACGTTTGCTCTAGTGTAAACGTGGTCTCAGGGAAGTGGTGTCGGAGAAACTCAGTTTATTATAGAAAACTTAATTGGTTTTCACTTTAACCCTTTACTGGTCACAGTTGCTTTTTGTCTACTTATTAATTTTACTCTGGCTAAAGCCAGACGATTTTACTCGTCAAGGGGAGAGCTCCCGGAAACCTGGCCAATAAAGAGACACAAAATAAAATACAAAAGGACAACGAAATAATCATCCCCGCTGACAAGACAACCAATTTTTATCACGTAGACCCCACATCATACAAACAGCTACTTAAAACCAACATAACCAAATCTTACAAGAAAGCCCCGTCTAACCACACAACCAAAGTAATAGCCGAAGAAAAGAAAATTGCAAACAACCTACACCTCGACAACAGAATCGACGCGCTTGCCGAGAAAGAGTGTTTCATCACGTTGAAAGACCATAAGCCGAACTTTAACAACAACCCGACGTGCAGACTCATAAATCCAGCTAAATCAGAGATCGGTGTTATAAGCAAGAAAATCCTTGAACGAATCAACAACAAAGTAGTGGCATCTACTGCTGCATGTAAACCGGTGGAAGAACAGCGACTCCGTCATAAAGTGGTTAAAAAATATACCTAACAAACCCGCATATTCATTCATCAGCTTCTACGTAGTCGACTTCTACCCCTCGATAACGGAAGACCTACTGATCAAAGCCCTTACATTCGCTTCAGAATATGACGACATAACCGACCATGAAAAACATATCATCATCCAGGCAAAGAACGCTCTTCTCTTTAACGAAAACGAAGCATGGTGCAAGAAAGCTGCCAACGTACACTGTAAAAACTGACTGGTTGAAACAACTCATTTTTTTGGTTACGACCAATATGGAATGGTTATTACAACCAATTATTAATTGGTTCCAACCATTAAAAATGGTTATTTTAACCAAATAAAATTGGTTACAACCTTTACAAATTGGTTATTTTAACCAAATAAAATTGGTTACAACCTTTACAAATGGTTATTTTAACCAATTGTGAATTGGTTGAAATTGAGTTATTAAAACTACTTTGTCAACATAACCATTCTAAATTGGTAGCGACCAATATGGAATGGTTATTTCAACCAATTAATAATTGGTTGACTAACACCATTCTAAATTGGTAGCGACCAATATGGAATGGTTATTTCAACCAATTGTTAGTCAACCAATTATTAATTGGTTGAAATAACCATTCCATATTGGTCGCTACCAATTTAGAATGGTTATGTTGACAAAGTAATAATCTTATAAAAAAAACACACCTTTCAAAAAACACACTAACACACCTTCTTAAGAATAAGACGAAAAAACATAGCACATCTTTTGAAATAATTCGCTGTTCAAATACTTTCGGTAGTAATAACAAACGCTTTGGTAGTAATAATAAAACGCATCTTTTAAATATAATACAACATTTGTTTAGCTTAAATATCCCTACGTTTTAAAACTTTATATCTATACCTAAATGTGCATGAAGTAATTCCGAATCAATATGTGTGTAATTTCGAAACAGAATATATAGCATATCAGAATTCAGAAAGAAAGGCTACAGGTAATAAAAATCCTGGCTAAATAGCGCCGTCACCAGTGCAGAGACCCCCTGGCTACATGCGCCTGGGTCCTGGGTACGACACTGGCTAGACGATACCGCGCATGCTCCGCGCAGCTAGCGAGCGCGCATTGACACTTGGGATAGCGTCATCCCATCTGAAATGATCTGATCTCAGCGCGCCACGTTTGAAATTCATTTGTGATGGTGTTTTGAGATTCAAGCTACATAAACCCTTGGAAATAAGACTTTTTGTTTGCGAAGAGATCAGGAAGACAGTCTTCACTGAAATAACATGTTCTTCTACGGAAAGATTTAACTAAAAGCCATGGAAATCGAGTTGAACCAAGAAAGTCCTAGAAGCTTCTCTCGCACGAGGCTACGAACGAGCAAGGTAAAGAGATTCAGTAATCGTTTGTTTTATATTGTCCTACTTATTGTAATGTGAAATTTTCTCTGGCTCTCGTTGTCAATTTTCCTGTTTGATTGTTCAATACATACCATTTTATACTGATCGAAGTTAGTGTAGTTGAAGTCAATGTTTATTATTAAAGTGATCATCTTTTGTCGTCAACAATATTTGGCTTAATCTCTTCTTGTCTTCTCAATTTTACAGTAATAGTCAATTGTAGTTCTTAACAAACTCTCAAATCATTCTTTCTTTTTTTACCATTCTTTAGCCACCGTTGCTTTCACGATAAGGATTTATCTTATGTAAAACTAAAGCATTCAGATTTTGAGGTAAAAGTTATTTGTGATTATGAAATATTAAATTGTTGGTATTAAACAGACTAACAGTAACTTAACTTATGTTTTGTGTGTGTTTGTTTGTTTGTTTGCTTATTCATTAATATATTATTTTCTCTTATTTTCTAGTCCATAGGGAAGAGTTACCATGTTCAGTTGTGTTCAACCATTCCACTTGCTGTCTATATTGGTAAGTAAAATCCTTAAATAATACTGGTAGTTTATTTATTGATATAATGATCTATTCCAATAGGCATGTTTATATCTCAAAATACTATTAGCAGGTTATATATTGGTCTAATAATAAAGTTTAATATTGGTCTATATACTGTATATCAGTATCATGGATATGCGAAGAACACATATCACACATCTGGATATTTTAGAAAGTTGACTGGTTTGATAAAATATATCTATTCCAATAGGCATGTTTATATCTATATTATATTATAATGATCTATTCCATATTATATTGGTCTATTCCATATTATATGGGCTAATAATAATGTTTAATATTGGTCTATGTATATATATATATATATATATATATATATATATACCGGTGTATATATATATATATCAGTATCATGGATATGCTAAGAACACATATCAGTGATATCACACATCTGGATATTTTAGAAAGTTGACCGGTTTAATAAAATATAAGACTCAAACTGGTATAATGTCATACTAATAATACTGGTATAATTTTAGTGATATGTAGATACTGCATATTCCTTATACATTACTGAACATCTCTATATTCTAATTGTGTTCAAAAATACAAGAATTCTGCTAGGAAAGTAGAATTTTCTGTCCAAATTGTTTGTTCGGTAACTGCAATCTTGTAGTTAGGAATTATGTATGAGCATGTGACCTTTGGAGGGAATCTTACTCTTGACCCTTGGAAGCTAGTCAGCTAGTTAGTAGGTCATTATCACATCTGAGAGCCCATCTGTGATACAGTGTATGATGGAAGATAGTCCCTAAATATACTTTCTTATTATAAAGTTTAATATTGACATTAATTCACACTCCAGCAGATGATTTTACTCTCTAAGGGGTGGTAGCAACGTTATTGGGTCAAGTGATTATTACTTATTCCTGCCTGAGCCAGCCAAAAATGTATCTTTTATTGTTTTACTAAGTTTATCAGCTGTTCTGGCCCTTACGGCCCTTGTATGTATTATAGGCTTATGTTACGCGCACCAATTACTATTTCGCGCGCTTTTGCACGCTTTCCTTCTCCTGATTGGCTCATTTGGCTAATCAGGGGGGAGCGATTTTCATTGTTGTTAGACACGCTACGTAGAGCATTCTTTTTTACCTTTACGCTTGAAGATTCACAAATAAATTGCTTTGTTTACGATCTGAGTTGGTTAACTGCTGGAGAAGGGCCTCAGCTACGAGGCTTGACGGACCAGAACAGTAAAAAAGAAGAAATTCTTCGACGAAAACGTGGTTTGGAGCTTTAAACACGTCGGGAACGACACTCGTGAAATGGCCGAAGCGCTAGTTGATGTCAACGTTTCCCTAGACAACGAAGCCCTAGACAACCAGCCACAGCAACATCAAGGTACTGGGGGACAAGGAACCTTCGCCGAAGCGACATTGAGCGAAAGAAACACTGAAAATAACGTCGAAAGCCCTGCAATCGACGAAGATATATATCAGGGGGGCGGCATCACTGCCGAAGACGAATGCGACGGCGAGCAATCGGAGAACGGGTCAGCGGTACGGCCTAAAAGAAGTGCAAAACCGTCATTGAAATCGTTGGAGAACAGAATGCAAAACGATTCTATTAAATTAGAAAAACTATGGGACAGAGTAGTGGCTGTCATCACAAAATATCGTGACCATACAGAGACAGTGGAAGCCATTCGTGTTGCGATGAAGGATGTACGTGCTACCTTTCATGAATACGAAACAGTATGGCTGTCGTACATGGATTTCCTCGCACGCGCCAACACAACAGAAACCAATCAGGAGAGAGAGTCAGTGAACAATATGATGGCTAGCCGTAAGCAGTTTCTCCAATCGGCTATATCTCACTTGGAGGAACGCAAACGAGAAGTCCTCATGGAAATAGGATCGATCAGGTCAGGTTCGCGGGCATCCACAGTTTCCTCTTCAGCAGTGCGTACACAGGCCCGTGCAGAAGCAGCTGCAGCTATCAAGAGAGCCGAGATGCAGAAGAACAGGTCCCTTGCTGAGTCGCAGTCCATCTTGCGTATTCAACAAGAAGAGATGGCACTAGCGCGACGCAGGAACGAGGAACGAGCTCACATAGAGAGTTTGCGTCTGGAGGAAGAAGCTGCAGTTGCTATCGCAAAGGCCAACGCCATTGATGACGAACTCGGCATTGGGACCAAGCGTGATGATCTGCAAGTGTTCGAGTTGCCGGAGGTGAGTTCGAGTCAAAAGGTTGCTGACTTCATCTCCGAGCAACATCCAGAACTAACCCAACCTGGAAGCAATCCCGCTCCCACGTTCCCAGCTCCCCAGCAAAGGTCCACGACTCACGAACCAGAACTCCACGGTGCCGACAGAAGGTCACAACCATCCAGCGACGCAGACTGCATGAGGTCCTACGTAAATTTCATGGCTCGAAGAGAACTCATCGCCAACAAGATCGAGAAGTTTGATGACAATCCCATGAACTATCATACATGGAAAGCATCATTCAACAATATGATCAAGAATGTCACCATCTCTCCCAGTGAGGAACTGTCTCTTCTGATTGAGTACACAACTCGCACCTCTAAACAGCTGGTACAACGACTTCGGAACGCGTACATTGCCAATCCAGACAAAGGAACTGCAGAACTTTGGAGGAAGCTAGACGAGAGGTATGGTGGCAACGCAGTCTTGGTGAAAGCGCATCTGGACAGGCTATCGAGCTTCACTAAAATCAACTATGGTGACAATAAGAAGATACAGGAGCTAGCTGATCTACTATTAGAACTAGACTGTGCTAAAAAGGACGGTGTTTTGTCAGGACTCAGAGTTCTCGACGAACCTATTTACCTGAAACCAATTGTCACCAAGCTACCTCGAGACGTGCAGGGCAGATGGCAGAAGCATGCCTTCCGCTATATGAAAACCCATGATGTGCATTATCCCTGCTTCGGTGAGTTCGTCAACTTCGTCGAAGAAATCTCCCGAGAGAAGAACGACCCAAACTTATCCCTTACCACAATAGAAGTCGAGCCAAACCGCGACGAGCCTACAAGACTGACATACCCGATGTCAACCGCCTCAGCCGAGGAGCCCTACCATCAGATCCCACTAACTGGTGCCTTCTCCACCGGAAACCGCACTCTTTGACCCAGTGCCGCGCCTTTCGGGCCAAACCGATCGCCGAAAGGAAAAGTCTGTTGAAGCAACACGGAGTCTGTTATCGGTGCCTTGCGTCCACGCAGCACATGGCTAAAGACTGTAGATCCGCAGTCAAGTGCTCGGAATGCAACAGCGAGAGACATCTATCGGCGCTACACGTAGGCTTATCACCCGATCGAGGAGAAGAGGTGCGAGAGGACGCCACACAGCTAGCACCAGCGGAAGAGGCTCTGAATCATGGCGAGGAGGCGATTGACGTAATTTCGAAGTGTACCGCAGTTTGTAGACAGTTTCCGGGTGGAAAGTCTTGCTCGAAGATATGCCTGGCTAACATTTACACCACCGAACAACCTGAAAGTAAAGTTCGAGCTTACGTCGTCATCGACGATCAAAGCAACTGTTCCTTGGCCAAGTCTACGTTGTTCGACAAGTTGAACTTGCAAGGCGAGACAATTGCATATTCTCTACAAACCTGCGCAGGCCAGAGCGAAGTGGAAGGACGAGTGGCCAAGGGCGTAGTCATTGAATCGTTGGACGGCAGCAAATCTCATTTGCTGACGAATCTGGTAGAGTGCAACGCCATTCCCGACAACAAGGATGAAATCGCCACGCCCGAGGTGGCCCTATCACATCCTCACCTCCGCCCAATCGTTGACAACATCCCTGCGCTAGAGGACGATGTCGAAATTCTTGTTTTAGTTGGCAGAGACGCACCACAGTTCCATAAGGTGCATGAATCGAAGAACGGTAGAGGAAATTCGCCTTGGGCCCAGCGCCTTGACCTCGGTTGGGTCATCATAGGCGAAGCATGTATAGACGGGGCACATCAACCGAGTAACGTTTCCGCCTACAGGACGCAGCTGCTGCCCAACGGTCGACCCTCCCTATTCGAGCCGTGTCCAAACGCCATCAACGCCAAGTTGGCTCCAGTCGGCTACAGAAAGGAAACCTTCGTCGAAGGAAGATTCGAAGACGGCTTAGCAAAAACTGTCTTCGCCGTAACCAAGGATGACGACAAACCAGGCCTCTCGATCGAGGATCGTCAATTCCTCGGTCTAATGGAAGAAACCATGGTAAAGAACGCTGCTGGCAACTGGACAACGCCATTGCCGTTCAAACACCAAGTCGAGAAACTCCCAGAAAGCCGCCCAGCCGCTGCCAAACGCCTCAAGAGTACGTGTCGACTTCTTGAACGGAAACCAGAAATGAAACAGCACTATCTCACGTTCATGCAAGGAGTGCTCGATAAGAACCTTGCCGAACCCGTTCCCGCTGACGATCTGAAAGACGACAAGCCTCATTGGTACCTTCCCCACTTCGGCGTGTACCACCCGCAGAAGCCAGGGAAGGTAAGAGTAGTGTTCGACGCAGCTGCCAAGACGAGCGGGGTGTCGCTCAACAAGCTCCTGCTGTCCGGCCCCGACCTCACCAACAGCCTCTTGGGTGTTCTACTGCGATTCCGGCAAAATCCAGTGGCGGTCACAGCTGATGTGGAACAAATGTTCTATTCATTCTTTGTCAACGAGGAACACAGAGACTTTCTACGTTTCCTGTGGTTCCGGAACAATGATCCAAGTGACGATGTCATCGACTACCGTATGAAAGTACACTTGTTTGGCAACACCTCTTCGCCGGCGGTAGCCACCTTCGGTCTGAAGAAAACTGCAGTAGAAGGCCAGTACGAGTATGGGCAAGACACCAAAGAGTTCGTCGACAAGAACTTTTACGTCGACGATGGTCTGACGTCTACGGAGGACACCCAGCAAGCCATTGACCTGATGCAACGTACCCAAGCCATGTTGGCAACCGCCAACTTGCGGCTACATAAAATCGCATCGAACGAAGCCCAGGTTTCTGAAGCGTTTTCGACAGATAGGTCGACCAACCTGCAGAACCTCGACATGAGCAAAGATACCATCCCAGTACAACGATCGCTTGGTGTATGTTGGGATTTGAACTCGGACTGTTTCACGTTCCGTGTCGACCTCGAGACAAGGCCGTTTACCAAGCGAGGCGTGTTATCTGTGACGAACAGTCTTTACGACCCACTAGGCCTGGCGACCCCAGTGACGATTCGGGGGAAATTCTTGCTCAGAGCGATGTCGAGCCACCTGAAGGAACGCCAGTTAGAGCAGTGGGACGAACCATTCCCAGAGGAAGAGAAGCCAGCATGGAACAAGTGGTTGGGATCCTTAGCTACCTTGCAGCAAGTTCAGGTACCCCGAGCGTACTCCACGTCCTCACTCGAGAAGGCCCAACGCGTCGAGCTTCACATGTTCGGCGACGCATCAACGCAAGCCATCGCTGCTGTCGCTTACCTAAAGGTCATTCAGCTAGACGGAACGGTCCATATCTCATTCGTGATGGGAAAGGCCAAGTTGGCACCGGCACACGCAACGACAATACCCCGCCTTGAACTCTGCTCCGCTGTCCTTGCCGTAGAACTCGCCGATCTTATTCAGGAAGAGCAAGTCGCGAAATTGGACCTAGTCTCGTACTATTCCGACAGCAAGGTTGTGTTGGGATATATAGCCAATCAAACGCGGCGATTCTACATCTATGTCGGTAATCGCGTGCAACGGATCCGAAAGTCTTCGCAGCCCGACCAATGGTGCCACGTGCCCACTGACCTGAATCCAGCAGACCTGGGCACCCGATCAGTCGACGCGAACGCTTTGCAAGACTCCCTATGGATTAACGGTCCGACGTTCCTGCGAAGCTCCGCTACGTCAGAAGCCATCCAAGGTAGTCACGACGCCCGTGTCTGCGCTGCAGACGACCCAGAAGTCAGAAAAGAGGTCGTCGCCAAGAAAACTGGAGTGCACACGATCAGCAGACTCGGTGCAGATCGCTTTTCACGATTCTCCAAATGGTCATCGCTAGTGAAAGGACTATCACGAGTAATAGCAGCCATACGATCTCGCCGATCGAGAAGTGCCGATTCGGATACCCCTGCGACAACGGACCCTGGAGAAATCCGTACCCAAGCGGAAATGTTGGTCATCGCTAACATTCAGGAGGAAGCCTTTGGGGACACAATCGAATGCATCAAACGCCGCAAGCAATTACCAGCGTACAGTCCTCTTCTCAAGCTCAACCCTCAACTCGATTCCGAAGGACTGTTGCGCGTCGGGGGCCGCCTTGAACATGCCACAGGGACCAACGACGAACGGCACCCACTTATCCTACCAGCATCGCACCACGCGACCAGCTTGCTCGTGGAACACGCACACATCGAAGTCAAGCACCAAGGCCGTCACTTTACCCAAGGCAAGCTCCGATCCAAGGGGTACTGGATCGTCGGTGGGAAATGTCTGGTCGGGAAGATCATCCGTCAATGCCTTCGGTGCCGACGACTCCGAGGGAAGTTCCAAGTACAACTGATGGCCGACCTGCCACCCGAAAGAGTAACCCCAGCACCACCATTCACAAATGTTGGAATGGACGTGTTCGGACCATGGTCCGTGGTCACCCGTCGCACCAGGGGGGGAGCCGCTCAAAGCAAGCGCTGGGCAGTAATCTTAACCTGCCTAGCCATCAGGGCGGTTCATATTGAGGTGATCGAATCTCTTGACACCTCTAGTTTCATTAACGCTTTGAGAAGGTTCATGGCGATCCGTGGACCAGTGAAGCAACTACGCTGCGACTGTGGAACGAACTTTGTCGGTGCCCGGAACGAATTAGAAGCCGCGCTTGCAGAGCTGAGTCAGGAAGACATGACGACCTATCTCGGCAGTAACGGTTGCCAGTGGGTGTTCAATCCACCACATGCCTCCCACGCTGGAGGAGTTTGGGAAAGGATGATAGGCATCGCTAGGAATATCTTGAACTCGATGCTTGCAGATCTGCGTACACGACATCTTACCCACGACGTTCTGTCAACCTTAATGGCAGAAATCTCGGCGATTATCAATAATCGTCCACTAGTCCCGGTCTCAAACGATCCGTCTGCTCCTGAAATCCTTACCCCAGCAAGCCTCTTGTCCATGAAAACGACACCGGCCCTCGCACCGCCCGGAAAGTTCACCCAAAAGGACATGTATACATCGCAATGGAGGCAGGTACAGCATCTCGCGAACACCTTCTGGGCGCGATGGAAAAGGGAATTCCTTCCCTTGCTTCAGCCGCGCCGGAAATGGCGGAACGAGTTGCCGGATGTCAAGGAAGGCGACTTGGTTTTGATGCGCGATCAGCAAGTCTCTAGGAACCTCTGGCCACTAGCTAGAGTGACGAAGGCTATCGCAAGCAAAGATAAGAAGGTCAGAAAGGTGCAGGTGGAAGTGGCCAAAGAGGATTGTAAGAAGCGTTACCTTAAACCGGTAACAGAACTTATCGTGCTGCGCACCGTGGAAGAGTTATCTCCCACCGAGTAACACTATTTCTGCCTACTGCAGAAAGAAACTGTTGACATTAGAGACACTTATTATAGTGGAGCTTGCACCAGGCGAGGAGTGTTCTGGCCCTTACGGCCCTTGTATGTATTATAGGCTTATGTTACGCGCACCAATTACTATTTCGCGCGCTTTTGCACGCTTTCCTTCTCCTGATTGGCTCATTTGGCTAATCAGGGGGGAGCGATTTTCATTGTTGTTAGACACGCTACGTAGAGCATTCTTTTTTACCTTTACGCTTGAAGATTCACAAATAAATTGCTTTGTTTACGATCTGAGTTGGTTAACTGCTGGAGAAGGGCCTCAGCTACGAGGCTTGACGGACCAGAACATCAGCAGCTGATGATTCCTATTGCAGGCATCAATGGGTTAAATGGAATGAATATTAAAAGAAACAAACAAACAAACAAACAAACAAACAAAAATTACAACTGAACAAAATCAAAATTTTAACTTATAAATTGAAATTTTGAGTTTAAATATTTGAGTTACAGTTATTAAATATTATTTAACAAATTGTTGAACTAATTTAAATTCTCATTTTACAGGACTGGACCAGTACACATTGAGTGATGCAAAAGCCGACTTCTCAATGAAAGAAAAGGATTGTTGATCTTCAAGATGATTCCTCTGATGTTCCCTTTTGCCATTGCCGATTGGATTGTTGTTAAGTACACTTTGAAAATAACCAACATTCTAAATATCTCGTGTAGTATCCTAAATGCTGAATGATGTATTTTGGATATAGATGCAGAACCACATACATTGTTAAGTTGTTAGTCTAGGAGTTTTAGCTATCAGTTAATATTTGGGAATTTGAACTGCCAAAAATGGTTTGCATGACTATTTTCCTGTATACCATGTATATAATTAGTAGTTATTATAGTAAGTGACTGTATACATGTACTTTAATGTCATCCTGATGTAAACACTCACAGTTCCTATGTTAATTAAAATATGTTGACAATGTTAAATGTTTTTAAAAATGTTTATTTTCTCTTAGTCATTGTGTTGAATGACATGTTTCAAGGTGTGTTATTATGCACACCTACATGTGTAAGATATAACATATCACCACACCAAACACACAAGGTGTGTATAACCAACTCTTAAGGTGTGTTAAAATTTGGACAAAAAGGTGTGTTAATTATTTAACATACCTTTTTTTAGAGATTGTTATTCTAATTTGTGGGTCCAACAAGATGGTGTGATCTCTGAGTTAGCATTTTTTTGGATAAAAGAAAGTTTCACTTGTACCAATTAGCTTTGACATATTCTGTCACAACCTTAATTATTTATTTAAATGTATGTGAATTGTAGACAACGTTTCTTGCAAGTAAGCAGTGAGTAAAACATGCAAAACTGATACTTTTTCATGTTACTGGTATTTGTTATAGTTACTATTTCAACCAATTAAAAGTTGGTTGAATCTACCATTTGAATTTCTCTTGACCAATGCATTTGCTTGACCAATTTTTATTGGTTACAACGACCAATATTTATTGGTTGTTTGGTAACAACCATTGTTTATTGGTTAAAATGACGAATAAATTTTTGGTTATAATAACCAATGTTTTTAGGTTGAAATGACCAATATTGGTTGGTTAAAATAACCAATGTTTTTTTGGTTAAAATAACCAATAATATTGGTTGTTTCAACCAATAATATTGGTTGTTTCAACCAATAATATTGGTTGTTTCAACCAGTCAAATATTGGTCATTTCTACCAAAACGATTTTGGTTGAAACAACCCATTTTAAATTGGTTCTCTCAGACTCATCCAGGTAACCTTTTTTTTTTGGTTGTTTCAACCAGTCAGTTTTTACAGTGTAGCAATGGGCAGTTTTGATGGCGCCGAAACATGCAGCTGGTGGCCTAGGCGCATTTAGTGAATCTCCCAGCGACATTGAAATTATCAAGAAACAAATATGTAAGATCTTTGGCGATCACAACCTAAAGCTTACTATCGAAGCGAACAAGAAATGTGTGAACTTTCTTGATATTTCTTTCGACCTGAGATCTGGAATTTTAAAACCCAACACAAAACCAGACAACATCCCTCAATACATCAACCGACACACCAACCACCCGCCATCGGTACTCCGCAGAATACCAGAATCCATCAACCGACGACTATCCAACATCTCATCCAACAAACAATCGTTTGACTCCTCCACCCAACCGTACCAAGAAGCACTCAAAAACAGTGGATACGACTACAAACTTCATTTCAACCCAAAGCCACCACATGAGAAGCGTCCAAGAAACAGAAACGTTATTTGGTTTAACCCGCCGTACAGCACCAACCTCACCACCAACATCGGCCACAAATTTCTGAAAACAATCGACGAATGCTTCCCAAAAAACCATCCTTTAAATAAAATATTCAACAGGAATACACTAAAACTGAGCTACAGTTGTATGCCAAACATACAAAACATAATTTCATCGCACAACAAGTCGATACACAACAAGGAAGCCCAACAACACACAACGTCAAAAAGCGAATGCAACTGCCGCCAGAAAAACAACTGCACACTCAAGGGGAAATGCCAAACAAAGGGGATAGTTTACCAAGCGACTGTAACGAATGAAGACAACAATGAGCAAGAAACCTACGTCGGTTTAACAGAGGGAACATTTAAAACAAGGAACCTAAACCACACTAGCTCATTTCGAAACGAAAAACAGAAACACGTCTCAGAACTGAGCAAACACATTTGGTCTTTAAAAGAATCGAACACCCGACACTCAATAAGATGGAAAATCGTTAAGAAATGCCAATCATATACTCCTTTAGGACTAAACGATGCAATCTCTGCCTTTAGCTACGAAAAATTTATTATTATTTGCCACCCCGAATTAAGCTCTCTTAACAAAAGGAACGAACTTATATCTACTTGTAGACATCGTAAGAGACATTTGCTATGTAATCAATAATTTTCCCTACTTGCAACACGAACCAAGCACTATATACCAACAACATGACGTCACCTATCAACCAAACATCTCAAGTTTACTGAAATAACACCAGACGTAACATTCACCTCACGAGTGTGGCGAGCTTCGCGCTTGCCATACGAAACAAATTTGTTGTGAATAAAGTTCTTATGAAGTAACTCAAACTTGTGTTTTGATGTAATACCGCTCTGCTTCGGCATTGAGCACTCTACCCGTATGATTTTGTACTCGATACTAGTTATCAACACATTTATCTATGAGCACTCTGGGCCCATGCGCACTTCACGCTATCTCTGAATGTACTTCCACCAATGCTGTCCCACATGCGGTTGTCACCGACGATCGCATGTGTATAAGTAATTGATGAAATTCATTCAGATTGTTCCAAGCTACACTGATGAGCTGTAGTACAGCGAAACACGTGTCTGTAGATTGAACTATATATATATATATATATATATATGAACTATATATATATATATATATATTATCGCAAACATGATATATATATATATGTTGGAGGACATGAAAAAGTAAATGACTGTGGTGGGATAAAGAAAAGCACACGTGTCAACAACTGCAAGAAATTGCCGCTGGTTCCATGAAGTACTTTGTTTAATGGCACTTTGTACCAAAGAATTTGGAATTGTTTTTATTACGGCGAAAATTAAATATATCAAAGGATAATCGGTAAAAAATGGCTGACGTCTCAAGATCATTTTGCAAAATGTGAAAATTATGATTAATAATATCTTTAACTTTGAAATTGAGTGGATAAAGAGTTAGAACTAAAGGAATTTTATTGGTTGAAACTTCTTCCAAAGGGTTCAAGGATGTCTAAACGGAGGACACTAAAATTAAAAGCTTTTTCAACGACTAGATCTAAGGTTGGTAGGGTAACCAACGTTGAACAAAAAAATATGAGACGCGGCTTATATACAAGACGCCTTTTACATAAGACGCATGCAGGCGTTCTGTTTTGGGGGAGAGGGTTGAGAGGGGCTCTTTCCGATGCCCCTCTTGTGTAAGACGCAAACATAAGTTTTTGTATCTTTTATACGAGTGTTTTGCGTCTTATGTAAGGCGCGTCCAGTGTTAGCCTGCGACGCGCAGACGACTAAATCCCGGTCGTCTGCGGCGCAGGCTAGTCCTGTGTAAGCCGCGTCCTAGAACCTCTCGTATAAACGTCCCCTATATATAATTTCCATTGCCTTGGCTCCAGAATCTTGGTCTAGACTACCAAATAAAATGACAGAGAAATAACACGTTTGAAACATCTCAATTCATATATACTCATATAATTTACACAACACTAGTGATTGTAGTGAACCAACTATACTGAGACTAGAAAGTGAGACCCGTATCACGCTCGTTGCGTAAATTCATCAAGTGAGCAATAAACCGAGTCAGAAAATTTGATTTTGCAAACATCTTAACATAGAGGTACCATGAACATTCTGCCATCTCCATGTCATTCAGTTGTGTATGTTGTAAGATTTTGCCTAAATCCTAACACTTTGCACTTTTAATAGGTCATTGTATAGTGAGATTTTGCAAACATCTTAACACAGCGGTGTCAAAAATTTAATCTTCTACGTCATTAAGTTGTGTTTATTGTGAGATTTTGCACAAATCTTAACATAGAAGTACCAAACATTTTCCACCTTTACGTCACTGTATAAAATATTTTGCCACCTATACACAGTTGTATACATGGATATTCTGAAACATGTTAACACAGGGGTAACAGAATTATGTTAACCATATTTTTCCGGAAACTCCTGCAGTTGTGCGTCATATTATTGACAACTATTTCAAACATTTTTCTTTACTCAGAAAATATTTACTCATTCTGGAGACAAAAAAATTGAATATACTCTTCAAAAATACCATGTTTTTTAGTTGTTTTTAGGCAGGCAGATTACTGAATATTCAACAAAATAAAGATAATTATAATGATTTTATCGGACAATGTGGTGTATTTTGCGGGCTAAAATAGAGAAATCAGCCCGTTAAATCACTATTGGTTTGTTGTTTACGCAATTGTATACTTTTCTTGTCAATACTTTGAAGCAAATATAGTTTTGATGACAAATGTTGCGTTTTCTTCCAAGTTTTAATGCATGTAAGTTATGAGTTTTTTAAATATTAAATGCATAGAGAATAATACATGGATGCGCGGAAATACGAAATTTATTTCGAGTATTGACTAGGATATCTCACGAGTGAGCAAAGCTCACTCGTGAGATATCTTGGTCAACACGAGAAATAAATTTCATATTTCCAACCATTCATGCATGTATTGTTCTGTTTATTATATAAAAAAAAGTCCTATTTCCCCACAAAAATAGAGTAGTAAACTCTAATACATTTCACGATAATCGACACATGTGAGATTATCGTTTTTATTAGTGGCGGAAACATCAATAAAACACTCTATTTTATATAATAAAATGAAATAAACGCCGACGCGAAGGCGGCACTGTTCAAGATACTGTTTACGGTACTGTCTTTGCTTTTCTTCTAAATGTCTTCTAAAATTATTATAATAGTAATACAGTTGATGTTCTTGAGCATAAATATGTTTTTGGCCATTCTTATGCAGAGCTAATTTTAACCCTCGGCCAACCCCGTACCCAGGGTCTTACCTCCGGCTCGTGCTAAAATGAGCCTGAGTCGGGCCAAAAACATATTTATGCCCGCAAACATCAACTCTCTATATTGTTATAATAATTTTTTTAGTGTTTGCATGGTACAAACAGTGAACTCCATACTTCCTCCATTCCCCCCTCATATCTGGAACGCTAACTTCGGGTCAAAAAGTGAAGTCAAGCTCTATTACGTCGCCTTCAGTCCCCCTATATACGCGGCCAAGACGCGGTTCGCGTCAGGGGACTGGAAGCGACGTAATAAGTTTCACTTTTGAAGCGTGATAATGACTGAAGTTAACGTTCCGGGTATAGGGATAGATATAGGAAATGGAGTTCACTGGGTGCAAATTGTAATGGAAGCCAGTATTCGTAGCAACACCACGTTTATTATTTATTACTAAAAATAATAAACGTGGTGTTATATACACCAAATTCTCACTTCTATTAAAACAGGGCTAAATTGGTTAACGTTAACCCTTTCAGCTCGGAAGACGTGTATAAACATCGTCTTTAGTATTTTACTCTGGCTAACGTCAGACGATTTTACTTGTCAATAAGAAACCCCCACAAGCTGAAAGGGTTGAAAACTGTTATTTTACAAAAGTGCGCAAGCCCTGGAAGCTGCAGTGTTTAGTAGTTAGTAAACTTACCACTTTCTTTCGTTGTTGCTGTTTTTTTTGAAAGTTCACCTCCTCCAACGCTTGTAAATGCTTGCACTGTAACTTCATACCTCACCCCAGGCTTCAAATTGGTGATAGTTGTAGATCTTTTGTCAGGAGGAACATTTTGGCATTCATGTGCATTGTTATTGTTATTGTCGTAGCAAACTTTGTATTTTACAATTTCTCCATTTGTGCGAGTAGGTACCTTCCATGAAACCTCTATCAATGTAAATGACGGTGAAGCTTTGGTAATCGTCGGCTTACCCGGTACTATATCATAAGTTGAAAAGTATTGTTTTAAATACTGTGTGAGATTAGTATTTCTTAGTTCATTCAAGTTAGTTATTAAAGTTAGTTAGTCTGTCACTAACTAGCTTAGTTACCTCCGTCAACTCTCGATAACTAACCTACACTTATAGTGTCAAATAACAGATGGTTGGGGACAAAAAAAATATGCATGCTTTTGTGTTAAGTAAGTTATTTGGTTGCGCCACAGTATATGTAACACCACAAACAAAATGTAAATAAGCGTCAGTTAGTCCAGAATTCTGCTTTTGTAATCGCATCATAAAAGGCCTAAAATCACTTAACTATAACTATATACTATACAATTTTATATAATATATATTATACAATATATTATATAATATTATACTATAATGGCGAATCTAATAAAAAAACAAAAAAACTGGCTCGGTTGTGTCAAGATAATCTATTTTTGAAAGATTCCATTATGGTTCATCAACGCTTACATAATACTGTCCCTGTATATAGTTATCACTCAACATTGTATATATAAGGAGCTTCATAAAATGTATGCAGATATATGCAACAGTATATGACCGCTTTCACTGTCGTTGTCGCTGTGACTGTCAATGCCAGACTACGTTTACACTAGAGCACAAGTTTCCGGATTCGTAAAAGTTCCGGATTCACTTCGTACCGAGTATTCGAATTCGTTAGGCGTTTACACTACAACAGTATTCGGATTTAGTTGGTCGTATCGTTGGAAAATGGGAGGGAAACCACTGCTTTTCTGTTTCGCATTTTGGTACTTCTTCTCGTAATTTTCAAATATCTGATTGTAGGCTTTAATAATCTCTGAACGTTTTCTCCTGAGAAACTTCTCGTGACTTTTGAGTGGCACTTTGGTAGTTGTCAGCCAAAGTCGGTTCTCGTCTTTCACGGGAATTCCAACCTCATATCGCCCATCTTCAAATTTCAGGCTTTCTGGAATAGGTATACACTTCTGGTCGCCCCCTTTTCCTCGACTGCATGAACTGGCCAATTTTTCGTTTATCCTTAGACATTCAAGCTCCCAAAACTTGCGAAGAATGTCATCAGGTGGAGGTTGCTAGCTGATCGGTACGTGCAAGCGAAGTCAGATCAAGAATCACACCGAAACTCTTCTACTTTACCAATGTATAGGACCAAACCAAAATATACTCAGCCCAAATTAGGCAAACGTGCAATGGGATCATTCGGTTGCCCACCACAGATTTCTTTAAACACTAGATGGAATATTGGGTGATCGCTACCATGCAATTATAACATCAATTTGTCGTCGCTTTGATACGTTGTCGAAAGAAATTTGGAGCATGTTGGGCCATTTTTCTCTCAATTCTGACCACTTTTATACGTGTGCTTGCAAGAGTGCCGAAAATGTACCACTAAGGCTAACCACTGACAGTTCCACACGGCGGGAACGTTTGTGGATCTCTGTTTCCCACTTTCCCTGCAATCGTCAGATTTGATGGTTGTCCACACAGTTCAAGTTCTTCTGCGGCATCTTCCGAAGTATAAGAACTTGTTCAACACGGGTAAAAAATTCTGACGTTCGCTGCAGTAGATTACCTGCCTCCCATGGTAGATTCCACTTACAACTCACAAAAAAGTTTTAATAATACATGTTTTTAATCACTCTGTTCATGCACCTCGCTTTTGTACTTATTCCCGCTTGAAATTACTGTCCCGTGATCGTAGCACATACTCCTTCCCTTTGTCAATGTCACGAGGTTGTCACGAGGCCTAACTTAATCTAATCCGCAAACGGGCCATGCATGCAGGTCACAACACGCTTCCCCGTATGCACTTTCCAAATAAGATGCATAGGCATGTTTAAACTTTAAGTAACTGCCTGTAATTATGTTATTACAAGAATATAAACTAAATGTCAATAGCTTAATAACTGGTTCTATATAAATCGGAATGTCAATCGGATTCGCCCGTTGACACTACACCGTCGGAATGCCTTATGCTCGCTATGTTGGTTCCACCGCAAACTCATATGACTGCGGGCGGAAAAGTATCCGGATTCATCGGAATCACACTACGTATTGTTTCGGATCCAAAAGTATTCGGATACGAAGTTTCTACTTTTTTTTCCGGATTCGAAATCTCCGGATACGTGACCAAACCGCGGGAAATTTGTATTCCAGATTCATTCTTTTGTGCGTAAACAGCAAAACGAATCCGTTATCAAAACGTTTCGGATTTGTCACGAATCCGAAAACGTTTGCTATAGTGTAAACGTGGTCTCAGGGAAGTGGTGTCGGAGAAACTCAGTTTATTATAGAAAACTTAATTGGTTTTCACTTTAACCCTTTACTGGTCACAGTTGCTTTTTGTCTACTTATTAATTTTACTCTGGCTAACGCCAGACGATTTTACTCTGGCTAAAGCCAGACGATTTTACTCGTCAAGGGGAGAGCTCCCGGAAACCTGGCCAATAAATGGTTAAACGCACTGTTGATTAACCCTTTACTGGCCACAGTTGCTTTTTGTCTACTTATTAATTTTACTCTGGCTAACGCCACAGAAGTAGACGAACCATTCATTTCAAGCAACGACTATAGCTATAATTCATCAATACTCTAAGATCTCCAAATATCACACGGCAGTCAGCAGTAGCTGCGTGTACTCGGTGCTCGTGATAATAAGGGCTATCGTGGTTGGTTAGAATTCTCCACAGTTTAGTTATATTAATAATACATTAATTTACTTACTATCTTCAAGAGTTGTGCCACTCATTTTCGTGCCAAGATCTCCAAATCCAATTACAGTAGCAGCTTTAACAGCAACATCATAGGTTGTAGCTGTATCTAAATCACTTAAAGTCACTGTCGTATTATCAGCACCATTGACTGTCTTGTTATTGCTACAAGAGACAATACTTCCACCGCTTGCAATTTGATAACAGACAGTATAACTGGCTATATTTCCATTTGCGTCGTCATGTGACAACTTAGACCATGTAACATTTAGTTTAGTAGATGTCGGAGACGTTATTCTGTCAATAGTCGGTCCTTTAGCGGGTTCTACAAAGTGGTTCCAGAAACATAGCATTAACTATCAATAAAGCGAGCCTACATTATAGACGAGCAACGTTCACAAAATATATATATATATAATTAAAAGCCCTTTCGCCATAATGTAAAATGGATTTATAATTATCAAAAAATAACTTTATTAATCATGTCTATACATACGTACATTTATACGGGGCACTCTCCATTCTTCAGATTCGCAAATACAAGTCAAAATTAGAGTTCTTTCTATACTACATAAGAATTTGGATACACTAAAATATTCATTCAATCTCCAAATCATTAAGTCCTAAAGGTATTGGGCTCTTGCAGGTGACGTCAAAGTCGCCATGTTGGACCAAATAATGATGGTAATCCTTTTGTTTATATATAGATTTTCCACCCAGCTTGGGAATACGTGCAAGAGCTCAAAAGACCACTTTCATAAAGGCCTTCACTTATTCACTTATTATGAACCAAAAATTATTTTGAATTGCAGACACACAAACGAGGCAAGAAAAGTTGATTAAGATACACATAAAAGACTAAAAGTATATTCAAATTAGGGGCCGATTACATGAGCCGGGCTAGCCCGGCTAACCGGGCTGACTCGTGTCACGAAATTCTTTCCTCGGCCACAAAAGGAGATTTTAATCAACGTTAGGATTAGTTTACATCTAAACTAAACCAATTCTTCTTTGTAAATTTAGTTTATGCGAGTTTAAAAACCACAGTACGATCCTAATCAATCGCGTGCGCTGGGCTAGCCCGGTTAACCAGGCTCATGTAAACAGCCCCTTAATCACCATTACGAAAGTGGTGTATACAACTGTTTAATTTATCAATCCAAAAGGCTTCTCTGCAAGTCGGATCCCTTACATAGATAAATTGTCCAAAGCATCGGTAATCACTCAATGAGTAAAATACTTGATACAATAATATCAAACTCATTAATAATTCATTAAGAAAACACAAAGGAAATCAGTACCGTGTCGGTGGTTTGGATATCGGAGGACGAAATTACATAAATTAAGCAAACTTTCATCTTGATTTTCTCTTAAAATACTGATTTGTTTGAGATGCTATATCATTCGCCGAGGTTTTCAACAAACGTCTCGGTGTTTGGATATCCTGATGAAACACTCCTCCTCGTGTATGATATATTACGTAATATATTTAAGAATGTCAGACACTTAGACATACAGACATTACAAAATCTTGACTGTTTACTGTTGGTTTGATTAAGTGTTGTTCAATATCTTGTACAGTAAAAAAAAAGCAAAAGAAGTTCGTGCAGACCACAGGCAGCGATCTGACACACATGCAGAAAAGTACTGTAGATACACCACAAGTCTGACTCGTGTAAACACTTGTTACCTTTTTCTCAATTATAAGGAATGGGGCTAGGGGGCTATACCAACAATGGGTTATGCCCAGTGAACTCTATATAAAGACTGGAACGATACCTCCATAAGGTCGGCCCTATGATTGGATGAAGCCAAACTTCCGGCTGCTGGGGGCAACACATGAACGTCTGACCAACGTCCAAGGAGCGGTAGAAAACAGACAATGGCCCAGCGAGAATTTTTTATTTTTTTGTAGTTGAACTTCATTTGAATTGATATAACGAAGCTAGTATGTATTAGAATCATTGTCCTTTCTGTCTGAGGTATGTTTGCTGGCAAAAATAGATTGAAGCAGGAAATATATTGTCAAACGAAAGCAAAATTTTGCTTGGATTGATGGAAACTCCTGACGAAAATTCAGGTTATATTTAGTATTTATTCGTCTTTATTATATGAATTCTTGCAACCCTATCAAGCTGTGCCTTTGCTCTTATGAATAGTCTCCTCATACCTTTTGAATCACATATATTTTTTATCTTTGATGCCTTTAAAACACTGTCGGTTCGTATTTCTGTGTTTTGTTCGATTTTTTGACTGTTCAGAAAATTTAATATTTATGGTTTTTATTGATCATGTCAGCATCCATATGCTCGACAGATTATAGCCACTATATTTCAGTAGGCTTTAGCCCTGATTAATGCTATCTTTATTTGATTCAAGATAGTTCATAGACTTTTTTCTTGACTTTTGATACCTCAACTGGCTCAACACTTGGAGCTGCCCTACAAACAATCAAGAGTTCCGCGCGGTTTCGGACTCAAAATGTGTTTTTTTGTCAAATATTCAAGCTACGTTTTTGTTGTTAAAAGCCTTTAGAAGAAGTATATATTACTGTAGCATGTTTGCATTTCTTTGTAATTGGTTCATAACAAAATATAACTTAAAAAATAAAGATTTTCTTGCATATAAAAAGGACTGGGGCCGCCCTGCATGTCAGCCTCCATGACGGCTTCAAAATTTGGTTTGTAGGTATCGTTCCAGTCCTTATATAGAGTTCACTGGTTATGCCATCTATGCCATTTCGGTGTGTCCCACCGTCCCTATTAGCAGTCAAAGCTGCTGTTGGAACTTACAAGGCTGGTGAGTAATGGCGACACAATGACGACAAAATTTGAGATGCCAGGAAGATAAAAAATGCTGGTGAAAATTTTCCAGGGTAAATAGTGACAAATGGCAACGCGTAAGATACGCAAAGTAACATGCACGAAGACTAAAACTTCAAAAGGTACGGATGCAAATCGAAGTTCTGTCTGGTGTATATGTTATACTCTGTGATCCGACTGAATGTCAAGTGTCACACTTCCCACATTCTCCATTGATAAACTTTAACGTTTTCTATCGTTGATAAAGTTGCATGTAGAGTATGCGCACACCATGTTGAAATGAGCAATATAAATCAATTTAAATAACTATCAATTTCTGTGTGTGACTGTTTGCTTTTCGCACATTTTCACCTGTTACTTCTCCTTAATTCCCTCCATGTATTTTTCTGTGTTTTACAACCAAATGTATACTTGTAAGTTCTAACAGCTGTAGTCACATGCACGCATTGCATTCTTATTTTAGCTTCAAAAACTCATTAATAATTCATGAGGAAATCATGACCGTATCGTGTCTTTATATGTGATAAAGATACCTCCTGATTTACATAAACTTTAGCTTTGATTTTCTCGGCTTAGACAAGGTTATTTTTCAAACTTACTACGCCAATGAACTTACCAAGTGTTTCGCTTTTGAAGCCGCTCAATAAACTCGCAGTTCGTGTTTTATCAGATATAAATCAGTATCATCATATATATATACATATCAGTATAAAGTCAGTATCATCTTGAGTAGATATTACGATAGTCATGCTAGAATATAAAAAAAAACAAATGTGCAAACATTTTATCTAGTTCCACAACTCTTAAATTATTGATTTCCTTTAAATCTGTCGCAAAAAAATAATTAAATCACATCTACGTCACTACAACTAACCCAGTAGCACGCAGACCCACTGTGACGTCAGACGTAGCAGCATTGCGAGGTTCAAATTTTTTTCCAGAAATTAATTAATCAGAAAGATTAATCATGTTTTAGCCCTTTGTCTCCTGGAAGGGTATAAACATGGTCGTGGACGGCCTTTTTGTTATTCAGTACTGTCTAACGCGAGACAATTTTACTCGTCAAGCGAGAGCCTCTGGGAAGTAAATGGTTAATAATAATTAAATTACTTACCAGCTTCGAGAGTTGTTCCCTTCTTTTTTGTGCCAAGAACTCCGGTTCCTGCCCCATTAGTAGCTTTAACCGCAACGTCAAAAGTTGTAGCCTCATTTAAACCACTAAAAGTCACGGTCGTATTGTCAACACCATTGACTGTTGTACTATTGGTAAAAGAAACATTACTTCCACTGCTGGTAACTTGGTAACAGATAGTATAACTGGTTATATTTCCATTTGCATCGTCCGCTGACAACTTCAACCAAACAACTGTTAGTTCAGTAGCTCTCGGAGACGTTATTGTACTAATAGTTGGTCCTTTAGCAGGTACTACAAATTGACAAACAAAGCACAGTATTGAGAAGGCAAGCACCAAATGAAGATAGAGGCGTATACTCTGTTTGGAAGTCGTATATAAGGCAAAAACAAACAATTTAACCGACAAAGAGCTCGATATACCGTAGGCCACTAGCGTCTGTCAATTTAATGCAACTTTGATGTTTTACTAAACAATGGCTGTGTCAAGATTTACAAAATTTGATTATACATTTAATTTTTCTTTTCAATAATATCACATTACTCCAATTAAACAAAATTTTTACAGAAGATATTCGAAGAGACACCCCCAGCAACACGCATAGCTTTGTCCCATCTTGCACAATTGCATCTACACTGAACCGGGTACTTCATGTAACTTCAAACGTAAAGATTTCTAGCGCACGTCGAGAGAAAAAATGGCGGGTCATGCACCTCTCTCCTCCGCAGAGGCTCGGAGGCACTGATCTCTATACTAACTGGATGGGCGGTCTAGAACAAATCACCTTGCGAGGTTTCACCCCACCGGCAGCCATGTTGGTACTCCCAAAAATGCTCTCAACCAATCAAAATGCAGTAATTTTGTCATACATATTATAAATATAATTATTGTCTTAATACAAGATAGACGCCAGGGTCAGGAGTTGGGGGAGTGAAATGGACGAAATCTCGAATTCAGCCAGGATTTTAAGCACCAGAAATTGCATAATCATTGCAAAATCAACTTTGAAACTCGAGCTAGTCTTCGAATGAAGCGAATTAATTTTATTTAGTTCATGTTGTTTTCGTTCTTTTGGGTGAAGCAACATGGCCGCCGGTGGGGTCAACCGGTAGATGGTTCCCGCCTACCCAGTTAGTATAGAGATCAGTGCTCGGAGGGGAAAGCGTGCTGGCGAGGGAGACGATGCGCTGGGAATGATGGGAAGAGGGAAAGAAAATGAGTCTCTGCCAGAAAATGATGTCAATATGGCGCCCAAATTCCGTGATTGACAAGGCGCCAGAATGGGAATTTCAATATAAAATAAAATCTACTACCAAAATCAATAAATTGTGAACAAAAGACACATTTAAATCGCTGCCAGACAATTCTTAACACGAGGTTGTTATTGTTACACAAGGACATGATTTTCCACTTTTGAATTATTAAAATATGCAAATAACTTAAATGCAAACAAACGCTACCCGTGAAAGTTTATCAATGATATCAAAAGACAAACTGTTGTAAACATGGATCTTACCTATATGATAAGTTGCACGTATACATGTTGCGCATGTGGTACTTTTGGTTTGCGAGCTTGGTGTAATTTAGAAAGTTAGCGCTGAGAATATTTCCAATGCTGTTCGTCGACGGCTTTGTTTATTAACGTTCGATAAACGTTTGTCAGTCTAGCAGCGTTTCAAACTTTTCGATTCGATCCGCAAATGATTTCCACCGAATAATTCAGAATAACATCCAGAACAACAGACTAGACTTAGGTCTTGAAGAAAACATTGTACTGCGTGCAAACTATTCTTGCTATCTCCCATGATCAGAGACCGCAGATTTGTCACTTGACTGAAATCGTTTCGTTATTCGGTTCGTTTGCCGACTTCGAATTTGGTGTTAAAAAATGTTTTCCGCAACTAATATCATCCTTCTTCGGCGTACTTCTACTTATTGGAAAGCATTCTATATCTTCTTCTGCATGATGGTTATCGTAAAAAGAATAAAGAAGTCTAAATTAATCGAAATATAGTTCACATTTAACTAAATTCAAAGTGGCAAACACGTAAATAACAGCAAGAATCACATAAATTAATTTAATAGAACCGAAAATCGTGCAAGAGGACCGCACATTATCTGGCGGAGGCTTCCCTCCTCTTTTCTCACATTCTCGCCGTTCCCCACGTGCTTTACGATTGCCCGCGCGCCTACGAATAACCAGAATAATTAATAGAAGCCTCTGCGGAGGAGAGAGGGTCATGCACAGAACATAGTTGGGGATCACTTTTAAAATGCAGAAGATTCACTACTAGAAGCAAGAAAGTCAAAAATCTATATATACAGGAATACATTCGACTTCATAATAGTCAATATTCAAACAGCTCGGTCTTTTCCAGTGTTTTCAAGCTTGGCGGTAAACTCGCAAGTGAGCCCAGTTAGCGTATAAGGTACATGCATGTAGGCGGTAATCTTCAGAATGACACTGCCAGTTCCAGCGCTTGACATAAACGTTCTTGAAATCCAAGATAAAATATCAATTCAACACGCCAATATCATCCTCGATCAGGCTATCACAAGTCTTTACGTGTTGCAAAAGTTGGTTCCCTTTCGTATCTGCGCAACGCGCAGATATATTGCTATCGTGTTCTGTGTGTGCATGTGTGGGTTAACGTTTTTGTTTAACTCTAACCAATGCGCGACAATTAAATCGGGGCCGATCAAAGTTCATGTTTTTTTGGCGTCAACGCACGCCAGCTGTCGGTTTGAACGATGGAACAAGTGTATATATTTGCCGGAAGGCTTCTGTAGTTGCAATGCACTATATAATCGAGTGAAATGCCCAATATTACTTATATATATTTTAACCCGATGGTGTTTATAATATTTGGTCGCCATATTGTACGACGCTATTGGAAGAGCAAAATATTTTCGAAGAAAGGCAATATTCCTGATGTAACTGGTATTTTTAACACGACTTATAGTAAACTTGCAAGTGCATGTGATCTACCACATGAAGTTTTTGTGCGTTATACAGAACCTACGACGTCAAAATGTTTAATTTGCACATCAAACGAACTAAAGTATCTCAAGAACAAAGCAACGAAACGAAACGAAAAACTGCAAAAGATGTTACTCTATAAGCGTTCTTTCAAATAAGAAAAAGTTAATTTTCGTTTCATAGGCACTTTAATAAGCACTGTCTGTAACATTGTCCTTATGATCTTGATCACCCTCCCATGCATGTTCCTTATTTAATTACTTATACCGACAGTTTGTTAAGCAAGACGACTCATTATATACATTGTACAATAAATTCATATTAATATTGATAGCCAGCGGTTAATCACAAATTTACAGCGGTATGTCAATGTATTTTATAATTCCCATTTCTTTTAGAAGTGGTAGCTCTGCCACAAGATTGATAATAATTTAATACAATAATTTACTTACCAGCTTCGCCAGTTGTTCCCTTCTTTTTTGTGCCAAGAACTCCGGTTCCTGCCCCATTAGTAGCTTTAACTGCGACGTCATAAGTGGTAGCCTCATTTAAACTGCTTAAAGTCACTGTCGTAGTGTCAGCACCATTGACTGTTTCACTATTGGTACACAAGACACTACTTCCACTGCTGGTAAGTTGGTAACAGACAGTATAACTGGTTATATCTCCATTTGCATCGTCCGCTGACAACTTCAACCAAACAACTGTTAGTTCAGTAGCTCTCGGAGACGTTATTGTACTAATAGTTGGTCCTTTAGCAGGTACTACAAATTGACAAACAAAGCACAGTATTGAGAAGGCAAGCACCAAATGAAGATAGAGGCGTATACTCTGTTTGGAAGTCGTATATAATGCAAAAACAAACAATTTAACCGACAAAAAGCTCGATATACCGTAGGCCACTAGCGTCTGTCAATTTTAATGCAACTTTGATGTTTTATTAATCAATGGGTGTGTCAAGATTTACAAAATTTGATTATACATTTAATTTTTCTTTTCAATAATATCACATTACTCCAATTAACCAAAATTTTTACAGAAGATATTCGAAGAGACACCCCCCGTCAACACGCATAACTTTGTCCCATCTTGCACAATTGCATCTACACTGAACCGGGTACTTCATGTAACTTCAAACGTAAAGATTTCTAGCGCACGTCGAGAAAAAGATGGCGGGTCATGCACCTCTCTCCTCCGCAGAGGCTCGGAGGCGCTGATCTCTATACTAACTGGATGGGCGGTCTAGAACAAATCACCTTGCGAGGTTTCACCCCACCGGCAGCCATGTTGGTACACCCAAAAATGCTCTCAACCAATCAAAATGCAGTAATTTTGTCATACATATTATAAATATAATTATTGTCTTAATACAAGATAGACGCCAGGGTCAGGAGTTGGGGGAGTGAAATGGACGAAATCTCGAATTCAGCCAGGATTTTAAGCACCAGAAATTGCATAATCATTGCAAAATCAACTTTGAAACTCGAGCTAGTCTTCGATTGAAGCGAATTAATTTTATTTAGTTCATGTTGTTTTCGTTCTTTTGGGTGAAGCAACATGGCCGCCAGTGGGGTCAACCGGTAGATGGCTCCCGCCTATCCAGTTAGTATAGAGATCAGTGCTTGGAGGGGAAAGCGTGCGGGCGAGGGAAAAGATGCGCCGGGAATGATGGGAAGAGGGAAAGAAAATGAGTCTCTGCCAGAAAATGATGTCAATATGGCGCCCAAATTCCGTGATTGACTAGGCGCCAGAATCGGAATTTCAATATAAAATAAAATAAAATCTACCACCAAAATCAATAAATTGTGAACAAAAGACACATTTAAATCGCTGCCAGACAATTCTTAACTCGAGACTGTTATTGTTACACAAGGACATGATTTTCCAGTTTTGAATTATTAAAATATGCAAATAACTTACATGTAAACAAACGCTACCCGTGAAAGTTTATCAATGATATCAAAAGACAAACTGTTGTAAACATGGATCTTACCTATATGATAAGTTGCACGTATACATTTTGCGCATGTGGTATTGTTGGTTTGCGAGCTTGCTGTAATTTAGAAAGTTAGCGCTGAGAATATTTCCAATGCTGTTCGTCGACGGCTTTGTTTATTAACGTTCGATAAATGTTTGTCAGTCTAGTAGCGTTTCAAATTTTTCGATTCGATCCGCAGATGATTTCCACAGAAGAATTCAGAATAACATCCAGAACAACATTCTAGACTTAGGTCTTGAAGAAAACATTGTACTGCGTGCAAACTATTGTTGCTATCTCCCATGATCAGAGACCGCAGATTTGTCACTTGACTGAAATCGTTTCGTATTCGGTTCGTTTGCCGACTTCGAATTTGGTGTTAAAAAATGTTTTCCGCAACTAATATCATCCTTCTTCGGCGTACTTGTACTTATTGGAAAGCATTCTATATCTTCTTTTGCATTATGGTTATCGTAAAAAGAATAAAGAAGTCTAAATTAATTGGAATATAGTTCACATTTAACTAAATTCAAAGTGGCAAACACGTAAATAACAGCAAGAATCACATAAATTCATTTAAAAGAACCGAAAATCGTGCAAGAGAACCGCACATTATCTGGCGGAGGCTTCCCTCCTCTTTTCTCACATTCTCGCCGTTCCCCACGCGCTTTACGATTGCCCGCACGCCTACGAATAACCAGAATAATTAATAGAAGCCTCTGCGAAGGAGAGAGGGTCATGCACAGAACAGAGTTGGAGATCACTTTCAAAATGCAGAAGATTCACTACTAGAAGCAAGAAAGTCAAAAATCTATAAATACAGGAATACCTTCCGACTTCATAATAGTCAATATTTAAACATCTCGGTGTTTTCCGGTGTTTTCTAGCTTGGCGGTAAACTCGCCAGTGAGCCCGGTAAGCGTATAAGGTACTAGACTTGCTCTAAGTCTGCCTCTTGTTGTTTAAGGTACATGCATGTAGGCGGTAATCTTCAGACTGACACTGCCAGTTCCGGCGCTTGACATAAACGCTCTTGAAATCCAAGATAAAATATCAATTCAACACGCCAATATCATCCTCGATCAGGCAATCACAAGTCTTTACGTGTTGCAAAAGTTGGTTCTTTTTCGTATCTGCGCAACGCGCAGATATATTGCTATCGTGTTCTGTGTGTGCATGTGTGGGTTAACGTTTTTGTTTAACTCTAACCAATGCGCGACAATTAAATCGGGGCCGATCAAAGTTCATATTGTTTTGGCGTCAACGCACGCGAGCTGTCAGTTTGAACGATGGAACAAGTATATATATTTGCCGGAAGGCTTGTGTAGTTGCATTTTTCGCAACTGGTCCCGTTTGGTGTTAAAATGTATATATTCTACCCTCGAATTTTCCTTCACCAAAAATGCCCAGAACATGCTATGTAATCGAGTGAAATGCCCAATATTACTATATATTTTAACCCGATGGTGTTTATAATATTTCGTCGCCATATTGTACGACGCTATTCGAAGAGCAAAATATTTTCCAAGAAAGACAATATTGCTGATGAAACTGGTATTTTTAACACGACTTATAGTAAACTTGCAAGTGCATGTGATCTACCACATGAAGTTTTTGTGCGTATACAGAAGCTACGACGTCAAAATGTTTAATTTGCACATCAAACGAACTAAAGTATCTCAAGAACAAAGCAACGAAACGAAACGAAACGAAACGAAAAACTGCAAAATATGTTACTCTATAAGCGTTCTTTCAAATAAGAAAAAGTTAATTTTCGTTTCATAGGCACTTTAATAAGCACTGTCTGTAACATTGTCCTTATGATCTTGATCACCCTCCCTTGCATGTTCCTCACGATTCATTACATATACTGCACAATAAATTCATATTAATATTGATAGCCAGCGGTTAATCACAAATTTACAACAGTATGTCAATGTATTTTATAATTCCCATTGATTTTAGAAGTGGTAGCTCTGCCACCAGATTGATAATAATTTAATACAACAATTTACTTACCAGCTTCGCCAGTTGTTCCCTTCTTTTTTGTGCCAAGAACTCCGGTTCCTGCCCCATTAGTAGCTTTAACTGCGACGTCATAAGTGGTAGCCTCATTTAAACCACTTAAAGTCACTGTCGTAGTGTCAGCACCATTGACTGTTTCACTATTGGTGCACAAGACATTACTTCCACTGCTGGTAAGTTGGTAACAGACAGTATAACTGGTTATATTTCCATTTGCATCGTCCGCTGACAACTTCAACCAAACAACTGTTAGTTCAGTAGCTCTCGGAGACGTTATTGTACTAATAGTTGGTCCTTTAGCAGGTACTACAAATTGGAAAACAAAGCAAAGTATTGAGAAGGCAAGCACCAAATGAAGATAGAGGCGTACTTTGTTTGGAAGTCGTATATAACGCAAAAACAAACAATTTAACCGACCAAAAGCTCGATATACCGTAGGCCTCTAGCGTCTGTCAATTTTAATTCAACTTTGATGTTTTATTAATCAATGGGTGTGTCAAGATTTACAAAATTTGATTATTGTTGTGTCTCGTATAACAAATAACAATGCAGTAACAACACAACCTTATTATCGATATTAAAGAGTAAAATATATATATATATATATATATATATATGGAAGTATATAAGTTCAAACTTCAAAGTTCAAGTCAACGTTCAACAGACGTTGTTATTTTAAGCCGCTGGCCAACTGTTGCGACATAACATTCCTCCCCTCAATAAGTTACAAGTTACAACTCCAGTCTCTCGGGTGCCTTTCGGTCCCGCGCTGGGTAGCGTTTGGTTTGATCTGTTACTGTAGGCCAGTGTTTGTTTGTGGATCTAGTTGGTCTTGAGCAGAGTTGCTGTTTTCACTTTCAGTGGTTGTGGACTCTTGGGAGTTCTTTCCTGTAATACTTTCAGTGTCGTCATCTGGGTTTGGTGCATCCACGTTTGGGTTTGTTTGGGTCCTGGTTGTTCCTGGTCAAAGTCAGGTTTCATGAGTGTCTTCCTCAGTTGGTCAATGTGTCGTCGCCACACCATGTTTTGTGCCACTCTGACTTCATAAGACAGTGGTCCTGTCTGAGCTGTGATAACTCCTGGAACCCATTTGTCTCCTTTCCTATAGTTTCTGACAATAACATTTTGGCCGATCTGTAACTTGTTTGTAGGGTTGTGACTTCTCTTTGAAGCTTGGTTCAGCTGTTTATCTTCTACTCTCTTTCTAATATTCGGCTTCAATACATCTAACTTTGTACGAATGTTTCTTCCCATAAACAGCATCGATGGTGACTCTCCTGTCATTGTGTGTGGGGCCATACGGTATGCCAGCAGGAAGTTTGCCAGCTTGCTTGATACAGATTTACTGGACTTTGAAGCGCGCATTCCTTGCCTGAATGTCTGAACAAAACGTTCAGCCAGACCATTAGTAGCCAGATGGTATGGGACTGACTTGGTGTGTTTAATACCGTTGTTTCTCATGAAGACATTGAACTCAGCTGCCGTGAACTGCGGCCCATTGTCACTGACAAGTTGCTCCGGTATTCCATTTTTAGAGAACATGGTTCTCAGTTCCTCGATTGTTCTGGTTGTGCTTGTGGTTGTCATAGGGACAACTTCTGGCCATTTCGAATAAGCGTCGACAGCAATGAGAAACATTGTACCAAGAAAGGGTCCAGCAAAATCAATGTGGATGCGCTGCCATGGTCGTGCTGGCCACTCCCACGGGTGTAACGGGGCAATCTTGGGGTTGTTTTGACCCAGTTGGCAGCCTGCACAGCTTTTGGCAAAATGTTCAATTGATTTGTCTATCGCTGGCCACCACATGTAACTTCTGGCCAATGCTTTCATCTTTACGATCCCAAGATGACCTTCATGAAGCTCGTGTAGTACTTGGTTTCGGAGTTTCGGTGGTATTATCACTCGCGATCCCCACATCAGACATCCATCTTGGATAGTGAGCTCCTCCTTACGTCTATAGAATGGTTCTAGGTCCTTTGTGTGGACAGGTGACCACCCTTGTTTGACATGCTCCAGTACCTGGGACAGAGTTGGATCTTTCTGGGTTTCTTGGCGAATCTTGTTAGCACTAACTGGAGGCACTTCCATTTGCGACATTTGGAATATTTCTGCTGGATCAACCATTTCGTTGTCATCACTACATTCTATAGGTAAACGTGATAGTCCATCTGCATTCCCATATTGGGTTGTACTCTTGTACTCGATACTGTACTCGAACCCAGCGAGAAATAAGGCGTATCTTTGCAAACGGGCTACTCTCATTGCTGGTATCCCTTTCCTTGGGCTAGAGATCGAGGTGAGAGGCTGGTGATCCGTTACTAGAGTGAAATGTCGACCAAACAAGTAAAGATGAAATTTCTTCACTCCCCATACTAGAGCTAGTGCCTCTTTGTCGATTTGGGAATATTTTTGCTCGGCCTTGGTAAGAGTGCGCGATGCAAATGCTATTGGTTTTTCCACGCCGTCCTCCATAACATGCGACAAAACAGCTCCAATCCCAACGGGTGAGGCATCACAGGCTAGTTTCAGAGTAAGTTTGGGGTCATAATGCGTGAGAACCATATCAGATGTGATGAGTTGCTTCACCTGTGAAAATGCATCGTTGCACTCTTTGGTCCACTCCCATTTCTGCCCATGTTCCAATAGTCGGTTTAAGGGATTTAGGACGGTTGCCAAATTTGGTAAAAACTTGTGATAATAATTAACGAGGCCTAAGAAGGAACGGATTTGTTGAACATTTCTTGGTTGAGGGGCATTTACCACTGCATCCACTTTCTCTTTGGTCTTATGTAGTTATGTAGGCCATCTCGGTCAACTTCATGTCCACAGTATGAAATCTTTCCCTGAAAAAACTGGCACTTTTCTCCCCTCGCTCGTAAACCATGTTCTTTCAGTCTTTTCAACACTTCCTCCAGATTAGCCAAGTGTTCATCATCATCTTTTCCTGTGATGATCATGTCGTCTAGGATACAGCTTGTTCCATCCACACCCTCTAGAACTTGGTCCATCGATCGCTGCCAAATTGCAGGGGCTGACGTAATTCCAAACACCAAATGATTATAACGATATAACCCTTGATGTGTGTTAATTGTCAAATAGTCCCGGGATTCTTCTTCTACTTCTATCTGGTGATAAGCCGGCCTAAAGTCGATTTTTGTAAACTTCTGCCCTCCTGCTAGGCTTGCAAAGATGTCCTCAATACGGGGTAGTGGGTATTGCTCTGTTTGCAGCTGTGGATTTACCGTAGTCTTGAAATCTCCGCATATTCTGACCTCTCCATTAGGTTTTACTACTGGCACGATAGGGGTCGCCCAATCACTGAAAGTGACCTTGTGTAGTATTCCTTCGCTTTCGAGGCGTTTTAGTTCCATTTCAACTTTTGGTTTCAATGAATACGGAACTGGGCGTGCTTTGCAAAACTTTGGCTGACTGCCTTCCTTCAAGGTAAGTTTGGCCTGCGTTGACTTGAGTGTACCAATTTTTTCCTCGAATACTTCACTGTACTTGTCCAATAGTTTCTCCAGCTTCTTCTGTGTATCTTGCTTGGATGATTTCTTTGTCATGAACTTGATGGTTTTCCAGTTAAGCTGAAATTGGTGCAACCAATCTCTACCGAACAAGGCAGGTCCTTGTGTCTTTACCACATACAATGGTAGATTCTTCGTTTGGTGATTGTACTGGACACGAACATTCATCACACCTTCTGGTGCTATCTTCTCACCTGAGTATGTCTTCAAAATGACTTCCGTTTTCATTAGGGGTGTACGTCTGAACATTTGCTTGTATTTCTGGAACGGAAGTATAGATACTGCTGAGCCAGTATCCAGTTCCAATTTTAAGGCTTGGCCATCTATTTTGGGAGTCACCCAGATGATATCGCTTTTTGATTTGTTAATCTTGTTAATCTCTAAAGATCCAACCAAACTATCATCATTATCTTCCTCACAGAAATAGTTCTGTTTTCGTCTTGTCTGTTGTTGAGCTTTGCCAGAGCAGCAGACTCGTTGAATATGGCCCATTTTGCCACAGTTTCGACACTTTTCGTTTTTGAAAACCATGGGAGTCAGCTCCACATCGATAGCAATGAGACTTGGGTTTTTGTGGCAATTTTGGCTCTTCGGGTTGGTACATAGCTTTATGCAATTTGTTGATTTCAGACTCCTTCTTTCCTTGCAATTCTAGGGTATCTTTTGCTGCAGTTTCCATCGCTAAAGCAAGTTCAGTGGCTTTGGTCAGAGATAAGTTTGCTTCGGACAATAGTCGTTTCTGGATAAGTTCATTACTCATTCCACAAACAAGTCTGTCTCTCAAAGAATCATTCAAGTTTGCCCCAAATTCGCAATGTTCTGACAACTTCTTTAATTCAGATAGGAATGTACTTATAGTCACCTTCAAGTTGGTTTCTTTTGTGGAACCGAAAGCGTTCGGCTATCACCAGTGGTTTCGGCGACAGATGGTGTTGAAGGACTTCGACGATCTCTTTAATAAGGATTTACTAGCTGGTTTATCCGGTGCACACAAGCTCCGTAACAGGCTATACGTCTTGGTGCCCATTAGGCTGAGTATTGCTGGGACTTGCTTGTCTTCATCGATGGCATTGGCGATAAAAAACTGCTCTACCCGTTCAACGTAGGTGCTCCAGTCTTCGTTCGCTTGGTCGAAGGCGTCTATCTTTCCAATAGGCATCGTTGCGAAGGGCCGGCTTGATATACTTCAATCTTTTCTGTTTTAAGATCTTCTAGGAGTCATCCTCGTCGCCAATTGTTGTGTCTCGTATAACAAATAACAATGCAGTAACAACACAACCTTATTATCGATATTAAAGAGTAATATTTAACAATTATTCACCGAAGTGGAGGTGAATATCCACACTATTCACCGACACTGAGGTGAATAATTGTTTTAGCATATACCTCATAAATGAAATAACAAGTTTAACATTCTTATATTTTTCGGTATTTTATACAAGACTGTCAAGACACGGCCGCTTAGTAGCAACTTGGGCACTTGGCTAGCACTTGTCGACAAAACAGTTTTTACAACTTTTGAATATATTAATGGCTAGAAAATTGTAAAGAAACATACCTGTGGGCACTCTTCTACTTAATTTTGTTGACTTTTTTCGTTATTCTACAACATCAGCCTTGTTTAACAACAAAATCTCCTGCTTCGGTAAACAAAGCAAAACTGGCCGCCATTTTGTTTTGCCCGCAGGTGAATAGTGCAGGATATCCCGAGCTAGAGGAACCAATCAGATTGCTTGAAAAGCACTATTCACCTGCGAGGTATATGCTAAACACTCTCCTCCGCAGAGGCTTTTAGCTATATTTACCACTGAATTATAATCAATGGATAACTAGGGATAGTGGAGGATATACTGAATTATTAGTAATCAATGGATAACTAGGGATAGTGGAGGATATATGAAGGCGGGAAACGGGGCGGGGGGGGGGGGGGAGGACGGCGGCGGGGGGGAGGACGGCGGCGGGGGGGGGGGAGGACGGGGACGAAGGAAATGCGAAGAAGCCTCTGCTACATAATGTGCGGTTCTCGGGGATAATTCGCGGTTCTCGGGGATGGCTGAAAAACACGAGAAAAGCGATAGCGACGTCGAAGATTTGGAAGTTTCTCTTCATAATTTAAGCCTGGAAGGTAAGTAAATTGAATTTCATAGTATTTTAAAGCTATTTTATCAACTTTTGATTTTTGACTACAGACACGTGTCAGACAGTGTCGATCGCCATATTGTTTATGTGAAAATATCTTGATGAAATCACATATTATTAACGATGTTTACGTTTTTAAACTCTTTTACCATTAAATTTTAAATCTTGACTTTATCTATGTTATAAATGAAACTTATACAAGCCAGATTTAATGCACTTTAAAACTATATTCAGCTGATGAAGATGACGAACTTGGATGTTATCCAATGCCAATGGCAAGTACTCCAAAGAAGGGAGAGAATACCTTGAAGCATTCTCTTACACCAGAATCAAAGCGCCAAAGTGAACCAGATTCAAAGAGGCTCCACGGATCTGCATTAATCCCAGGTACGTGTTTGCTCAATACAGTAAAATACATGTGTGTTTGTGTATATTAGTGTATGTACATTCCAGTTGGGCTGTTGCACAAAATGACCACTGCCCTGGCACTGGAGTGAAATATTCCTTAACCTTTGCTTTTGGGATATTCTTTCTTATGGTTACTTTTTTTTATAATATCACTACCTCTAAGCCTAGCTTTAAGCGATAAAATATCTGCCTCATATTGCATACAGGTAATCTTCGATGGCATTCTTATGTAGGTGTACACTTTCTGAAGTGTTATGCTGGCTAACCGTAGAAGTTTTTATTGCTATAATGTCCACTTTTGCGGAATAGCACAACCTTCAAAAAAGAATAAAAGGTGCTATGTCTGTTCCATGTTACATGAAATCATCCCAAAGGGGTCACATGATGGTACTAGTATAATTAGGGTTAGGGTTGTCCATATTCATGACTAAATAATGCAAATGCAATAGTAAAGATGCATTACTGTATTATAAAATAATGGTAAAGTGTGTCAGCACAAGGTTAAAAACTAAGGGCATGCGATACCGTATCCAATTTAGTACTTTTTGTTTTGAACCTTATAACAATATAGAGAGGTTATTATAATCATGAATAATAATATGTTTTGACAATATGTATTATAATGATAATAATTTATGTTTGTAGTAACATCAAATTTAATATAATAACTTTAAATAGTAGGTTGCTTAAAACAATAATTTAATAGAAAATACATGAGAAAATTATTATTATTCATTATACATTATTATATTTCAACTGTTAATTGTCCAATCAAAAAGCCTGATTTATAACGATTTATCATTGAGTTACCCTCACTCAATAGTATCATGTAGAAATTAAATATCACACAGTAGCAGGGTATTTGAGGTTATATTTAGTTAAACCCCGCCACAGTTTACCATGCATACTGAGAAGTATTTGGCAAATGTTGGCAACCTACAGTACCGCTCAGAAATAACCTAACACTGCGGTTGCGGTTAACTGGCGGTTAGTTTGCGGTGCGGTTGCGGTTAATTGGCGGTTAGTTTGCGGTGCGGTTGCGGTTAACTGGCGGTTAATTTGCGGTGCGGTTGCGGTGAGGTTGGTGTCGCTACGTGAACCGCAGGAGGGAAACCGCGGTTAACCGAACACCACGAGTACCGACTTATTCCGACTGCACATGTAGCAATCTATTGCTAGCTAGGATAATCTATATATTTATAACGAACAATGCAACTAAGTAAAACGGCTTACGCAGACACACAAGGTTGTAGCGCTTTTTACGTAAACAACAAGGAAAGTTTTGAGTGCATGTCAGGTGACGAAAGCTGGACTAAACTTGAATATTAACTCATTCCTGTCCGAGGGTTTCCCCAGAGGTGAATAAAATCGTCTGGCGTTAGCCAGAATAAAATACTAAAGACCGATTCGGACGGGAAAGAGTTAAAGTCCGTCGTTGTTAGCTGTTGACTTATTCGACAATTTGTATAACATTTCCGAAATTGTATAACATTCACGGCCAAGAATGGCAAGATTATTCGTCGATCAAATTGAATTTCACGTTTCACGAGCTACTATTCGACTACAATCAACGACAACGGGTAATTTAATCAAAAGCCATGACCAGCCGACAACTTCAGGAAAAACGTTAGAAGAATACAAGGCAACAACTCGTTCTCTGGCGTTAGCGAGATAGCTTTCCCATTTCAAATTAGATGTCAAGCAGTCAGCACAACAGAGTGAACAGACTTGCCTTACCTTCGAAAAATTAAGGACGCCAAACTTCGGAAATATGCGACTTTTTCTCGGTGTTACGAGAACGTACGAACCTTGCGGCTTGGGCCCCAGCGGCTGCGGTTCGGTTACGGTTCAACCGCTGATCGACCGCCGATCGACTGCCGATGGACCGCCGATCAACCGCTGATGACCCGCTGATGACCCGCGGTCGATCAGCGGTTGACCCGAGGATCGACCGCCGATCGGCCGCGGTTTTTGTTAGGTTACTTCTGAGCGGTACTGTATATAGAAAGTTGAGCAGGTCGACTGATTTGAAATCAATGTGAAAAGTTTTTTCTAATTCAATTGAATAACAATACTTTTGGGTGTATGTCAAACACTTACTCCAGTGTTATTATAATAAGACAGGTGGTTTACAACTACAGTATTCTCCACAGTATTATATGATCAATAATTCAAGGTATACCCTCATGTCCTTCTAATATGAAGTATTTTCTGTACTGCCATACGGTGGTTTGCAAAAGAGTACTGGGTATACAAAACTTAAAAGTGACAAGTTTGGACGATTATTTACAGTGTTGTTGAGAAACATGCATATGAAAAATATTTTAGGTATATTTTCACATATTATATTGGGAGGGGCATTTGACGCCCCTAAGGACCCACTTGTTGGCACCCCACTGATGCAAAATTGGCCCACATTCTTTGGACCCTTTTATATATTGACATACATAAACAGATGCCATTGTTTATTTATGACAAAATATATTTTGAACTGTTGTAACAGGTATATAAAACAATAACGTTTGGAATTTGGAAAGTCATAAATAATGTCTTTTGAATAAATGTGTGAATTATTTTATAATTTCACCCTATGAGATATTAAGTAGTATATGTCACAAATTTAAAGAAAGAGTTATAGCAATATGTTTTATTAATTATCTTACACATGAGAAATTGCATACTGTATATGATGTCAGGTTTTAAATTGTTTACTGGTTGTGTAATATATTTAACATTTTCTGCCTCTGTGGCAATTCAGCTTGTACTTCCACTTGCCCAATTTATCTGGTTTTGCAATTTTTATTTCTTAATTCTTGTAGACTTATTTACTGAATCAAAACGAGGCAGTGACTTCTATAAGAAGAGACGAGATGAAAATGTAAGGATTTTACAAGAGAATTTTGAAGCAAAAGATGGTTCAGATATACCACAAGCTGTTGTCCTGGACATTTTGTATAAATTCGTTCCGTGTCCTGTGGAATATGGACAATGCATAAATGTTGTTAACTTTGGCGATTTAGTGACTTCATAATCTCATATAATCATATGTATTATGTACAAGTAAAAAGGTTATCTTTACGAAAATAAAACATTTAAAATACAAACTAAATAACAGACCGCTTCTAGTCGCATATTGGATAACTGTTTCACCATGTTTAGTGTTTCCTCAGCATGCAGCTCTCGAAATCTTCTCTTGCATTCCATATGCACGTTGTGGTCGAATGTCTTGCCTCGATGTTTTATTTTAAAGTGTTGCTTCAGCCCAACATCATCGAAATAGAACTTTATTCCTTCGTTCAAGACAATACACTCTGAACAAACAATTTTACCACAAACTTTAGCGTCTTGTAATGGTCTATTTGCCAAACATAAAAGGCTCTTTATTTCGGCATTCATGTGATCCGCCATCATGAATATTCACGAGCTTGGGAGATTACTTGCGCCAGTCTCTCGAGTGGTCTCTCGAGGTAATTCGACGCCATATTGAAAACCAGGGCGCTTACAGCGGATTCAGGTTGACCGTTTAACGGCAACATTTGTCGCGTTCGTTGCAACTGATTAATTATACGACGTTTCTAGGCAAAATGTCAGACGTTGCTGGGCGGGGCTTACAAGTTCTTAGTAAATTCACACGCAACGCTGATATTTTTTGACAGAACGTTGTAAGTCCCGTCCAGCAACGTCTGACATTTTGCATGGAAACGTCTTAATTAACTGTTGCAACGAACGCGACAAATGTTGCCGTTAAACGGTCAACCTGAATCCGCTATATATACTGGGCGGCGCAACGCCAGTCAATTCGCTGATCGACGTGTGATGCGGAAGTAGACTGGCACGAGCGAGTTTTGAAGAAAATTCGAGCAAAAGCAGCAATTCGTGTATCGGTAGATTATCACTATTTTTTCGTTAAGTTTTTCATGTGAGAAGAAATTGATTGGATTTACAGATAAAATATTACTTCTATTACTGCAGCAGTATATATTTTGTGTCGAAACTAGTGTCAACGAGAATTTATTTTGGATAATGTCCATGCCTTTTAATGCCTTTCATGGAGGCTAAACTTCACCACGAGCGCATTGTATGTTCTTCTACTACCAACGGCTAGAGATTCAGGTATGTTGAAGTTTATTATCTTACTCTTGTTTGTTAAAATTCTTGTTAAAATCGGAGATGATCATTTTGAGATATCGTGGCTGAAACTCGACCCTTATCAATGCTTGATTTCTAGTGGTTTAACCTTTCAAATTTTGTAAGAAATATAAACAAGACGTGTTGTTTTGACATACAGCGATTCTCTTTAACCGTGTCATTGTATTCCTTAAGTTTCCGGACTGTTGAAACAAAATAATTGTAATTTCTAAACAGATTCATTTCTTTATTCGATTTATTATAATACGAGTTTTTGGAAGTATAGTCGGCGCATTGTGTGTTAAAACATTGCCAACACCGTGAAATTTTACTGTGACATAGGTAAGAAGTATCATTTTCATATTTGGTAGAAATAAAACAATTTGTGATTGATCAATTTTTTATTTTGACCCTGAAACTTGGTGTACTGTGTGGAAGCAAGAGGTTTCTTCTATGGAACATTGACCTGTGCTTATGCATGGCGTTTGCAAACTTAAAATAATATGTCGCGTCAGGATTGTAATGTCGTAAGCAAGTTTCAGCAATTTTCAGAGTAAAAGAGAACTAAACCTTGTCACATATTCTTCCACGTATATAAAACGAGCTAAATCCTCAAAAGAACTTATTTCTTCAATTGGTCAAAGCACGGCCTTATCTATCTTATACAATACCAGCAATTCAATTCATAAGAATCAATTGTACTTGCTCATGAAATTTCTTAAGAAATTTTAACTTTGCTTTGCTGTTCTGTTAAAAACAACCTTGGGCGAGCTGTTATCTGAAAGCAATCAACCTGCAGCATTTGTTGAATCTATACCAACCAATCTTCAACAGAAGATTATTAGATTTACAAACTGTAACATGTTAATTCAAGGTGCTGTTGTTAAAACATTACATGATAACTATCAAATCCTAAATCCAAGAAATGAGTACCAGTTCTAAGCATACTCAATATGATTATTATGCCTTATTGCCTCTTTATCACTGTCAACTGTCTATCAAGTGGTTGAGTAATTACTCTCTGACAAGCATATATCTTTTCATTTTTACAGTCTCTAGGAATGTTTGCTTCCAGTTGACCAAAAATGCTACAGAATTTGCTGGAGTTGTTTTTTAGTGAAAAGCAGTCAGTTCTAAAGAATTTGTGGTATTGGTGGAAAAATGATTTGTTCCCATGAGTGGTTTGTTTTTGCAAACGTTTTCTTCAAGTCAACTGCTTTCTTCTTCACCTTCAACTTCATGAAAACAAGCTTGAAAGTATTGAAATAACTCTGGGATGTACCATTCACAAATTCTTATTTTAAACCAAATTTAGTGGATTCCAATGCTGGTGCTAGTGCCAATGTAATAATTTTTTATTTATTTATCTGCTTTGTGTAAAAAATAGTTGCCAGAGTTTGTAAACAGTTATTACATTTTTAATGAAAATACTTGAACCAATTGTACTCTCAATGTTGAATGCTTTGATACCTTATCTTCACTATTAGTGTCATCCAACTCAAACTTGAAATATTTTTTAAATCCACTTTGCTAGCCATATTTATGGTTTTGTTTTAATTTTATTTTAATGTTACTGTTTTATCAACAATTTTTTGCTTATGAATCGATATAAGGAAAAGAGTAATGTTATCAACCATTGTAACAACCGCTGACCGGTGAATATCAGTTACTCGTTGCCAGGCCCCGCATCACACGTCGATCAGCTCTCCCATTCCCGTTGCACCGCCCGGTATATAAGCGCCCTGTTGAAAACATTATATGGCAGAGCCTTACTTTTTCTCCCCCTTCCCGTCAACCTCCGCGCGCCTCGCTTCTATTAAATTACGTAATCACGGTAATCAAATTAAAGTTCAGGCTCTGCGGAGGAGAGTATGCTAAATATATTTATACAATACCCTGGTTGCTATGCGTGTTTTCATTGGTTGTTGCCCATGATCTATTAGAGGACAGACGCATGGCCACGTCAGATCACGTCAGATCACGTCAGCTGACTTGCTTTTTTCCTTTTTCATGCCCCAAAATCCGGCAAGAGTTTCGACAAAAACCTTTTAAACTTTTATTGTATAAAACAAATAGATTCCATTTTTTTGTTGTCTGTTCAGTTATAGATGCACAGAAGACGTCACAACGTGGTAAGAACACCAGTGACCCACTCGACTACGTCTCGTGGGCCACTTTTTTGTTCTTACCACGTTGTGACGTCATCTGTGCATCTATAACTGAACAGACAACGGCAAAATGGAATCTATTTGTTAAATATATATGGAAGTATATAAGTTCAAACTTCAACGTTCAACTCAACGTTCAACAGACGTTGTTATTTTAAGCCGCTGGCCAACTGTTGCGACATAACAATTATACATTTAATTTTTCTTTTCAATAATATCACATTACTCCAATTAAACAAAATTTTTACAGAAGATATTCGAAGAGACACCCCCCGTCAACACGCAGAGCTTTGTCCCATCTTGCACAATTGCATCTACACTGAACCGGGTACTTCATGTAACTTCAAACGTAAAGATTTCTAGCGCACGTCGAGAAAAAAATGGCGGGTCATGCACCTCTCTCCTCCGCAGAGGCTCGGAGGCACTGATCTCTATACTAACTGGATGGGCGGTCTAGAACAAATCACCTTGCGAGGCAACCTCGTCCCCAGGGCCATTTGTAGGGGCTGGGCCAAGATGGCGGCCAAAAACAAAATGGCGGGAACAAATGGCCCTGGTGGAGGCTAGCTCAAAATGCGCAGTATATTGCGCATTTTGATAACTAGAACTCAGTCCTTGACACAGTAATTATACCTAATTACAGCTAATTATTGCATGGTTTGAAATATAATATCCCGTGCCGTGGGCAGGAACAACCGACAAGGTCAAAATACAATATTTTTTTTTAAAATACAAAATCAAACCGTCTGATTTACGCCATAAGCTCTTGACCAATCAGAGGCTGAGATAGCCTAGCCTCCACCAGGGCCATTTGTTCCCGCCATCTTGGCACAGTTCCCTACAAATGGCCCTGCAGGGTACGAGGTTGCTTGCCAGGTTTGTTTCACCCCACCGGCAGCCATGTTGGTACACCCAAAAATGCTCTCAACCAATCAAAATGCAGTAATTTTGTCATACATATTATAAATACTAGAAATATGTTAAGACAACAACCCCTCGCCCTCTTTTACACAAATTTTTGTAAAATTTATATCCATCGGATAACCCTCTGATTAGAAAAAACACCTTCGCGCTCTTTTTCATCGGGAGCCTGAAAACAGCCGTTCGAACAATTCAAAATATAGTTTTAAACTTTTAATTAAAGTATAATATTTGAAATAAAAAAAGTTGTTTAACTCTAATTTTTAAAGAAAAAGGTGATAAATAACAAAGAAAATTTTCAAGACAATATTCAGAAAAAAAATTGAGATGAAGAAAAGTGCAGGTCGCATCCACGGTTTGAACTCGACCATTCTGCGTGCAAACTGACGATGTCACCACCGGGCTACTGAAGCAAGCGTCGAAATATCAGCAAAATATTAGGGTTATATTTTACAGTTCTTTTTTTTTTCTCATGTTCACAAACAACATTGCTCTGCCACGGCTTTATTCATTTTATGGCATTTCAAATTCATTTAGAATAGCAAAAACAAATTTCGTCTCAAAATCTGAAGTGTTAAAACTGCTTTCACCTGAAAAAATTGTTTTCATGCAGGCTTTTATATCTGTAATATTTCAACATGCAGCAATCGGCAGCATTTATATGTTTAACAGACGAAAAATTGCTCCTTCACCTATTTTTATGCCAAATTATAAACAAGATAGGCTAAGTTTTACAAGTGGTTTTGCCAAAGAAAGGGAAATATTTAAAAGCAGATAAGACGGCAGCCAACAACGGGGCACGGGCAAGCGAAAACATAACGGATACGTTTAAAATACTTTAAGGACACACGAAATCGGAAACAAAATTACTGTAACAGTAACAGTAACAGGGAAACTCGAACAGCATTGCTAGTAAATGTTCGTGATTTAATACTGAAAGCGGCCGCTCTATATTTTTACCGTAAGCTTATTAACCTTATCAGTCTTTTTCTCCGTTGGTTTTGTCCTCTTTCGAGTTTCGGTGTGACGGGTTTTCTTCTACTAAGGATGTTGTTCTGCTTTATACATAGACGTTGATTTGTTTCTGTTCTTTCAAAAGTGATATACGTTTCCCAAAAACTCCTTTCTCAAGTCTTTTTGTCAAGAATAAATTAAGTTGTTAGTTCAAATCTTTTTGTCAAGAACTATATTGTCCCCAGTGCCCCACAATCTTAACCGCGTAAGGTCCGTCCACACATATATATATATATATAAATATATAAATATATAAATATATAAATATATAAATATATAAATATATAAATATATAAATATATAAATATATAAATATATAAATATATAAATATATAAATATATAAATATATAAATATATAAATATATAAATATATAAATATATAAATATATAAATATATAAATATATAAATATATAAATATATAAATATATAAATATATAAATATATAAATATATAAATATATAAATATATAAATATATAAATATATAAATATATAAATATATAAATATATAAATATATAAATATATAAATATATAAATATATAAATATATAAATATATAAATATATAAATATATAAATATATAAATATATAAATATATAAATATATAAATATATAAATATATAAATATATAAATATATAAATATATAAATATATAAATATATAAATATATAAATATATAAATATATAAATATATAAATATATAAATATATAAATATATAAATATATAAATATATAAATATATAAATATATAAATATATAAATATATAAAATATATAATATATAAATATATAAATATATAAATATATATATAAATATATATATAAATATATATATAAATATATATATAAATAAATATATAAATAAATAAATATATAAATAAATAAATATATAAATAAATAAATATATAAATAAATAAATATATAAATATATAAATAAATAAATATATAAATAAATAAATAAATAAATAAATAAATATATAAATAAATAAATATATAAATAAATAAATATATAAATAAATATATAAATAAATATATAAATAAATATATAAATAAATATATAAATAAAGTAGTAAGTAAGTAAGTAAGTAAGTAAGTAAGTAAGTAAGTAAGTAAGTAAGTAAGTAAGTAAGTAAGTAAGTAAGTAAGTAAGTAAGTAAGTAAGTAAGTTAAGTAAGTAAGTAAGTAAGTAAGTAAGTAAGTAAGTAAGTAAGTAAGTAAGTAAGTAAGTAAGTAAGTAAGTAAGTAAGTAAGTAAGTAAGTAAGTAAGTAAATAAGTAAATAAATAAATAAATAAATAAATAAATAAATAAATAAATAAATAAATAAATAAATAAATAAATAAATAAATAAATAAATAAATAAATATTCAGATCACAGAAATTCGTTCGCATTTCACGTTTGTCCACGCGTGTCGAGATTAGCACCCGGCTCACCGGGCTCTGGGCCTTCGGCCCTACGCCCGGGCTCGGGGATATTTATTGTCTTAATACAAGATAGACGCCAGGGTCAGGAGTTGGGGGAGTGAAATGGACGAAATCTCAAATTCAGCCAGGATTTTAAGCACCAGAAAATGCATAATCATTGCAAAATCAACTTTGAAACTCGAGCTAGTCTTCCATTGAAGCGAATTAATTTTATTTAGTTCATGTTGTTTTCGTTCTTTTGGGTGAATCAACATGGCCGCCGGTGTGGTCAACCGGTAGATGGTTCCTGCCTATCCAGTTAGTATAGAGATCAGTGCTCGGAGGGGAAAGCGTGCTAGCGAGGGAGAAGATGCGCCGGGAATGATGGGAAGAGGGAAAGAAAATGAGTCTCTGCCAGAAAATGATGTCAATATGGCGCCCAAATTCCGTGATTGACTAGGTGCCAGAATCGGAATTTCAATATAAAATAAAATAAAATCTACCACCAAAATCAATAAATTGTGAACAAAAGACACATTTAAATCGCTGCCAGACAATTCTTAACTCGAGACTGTTATTGTTACACAAGGACATGATTTTCCAGTTTTGAATTATTAAAATATGCAAATAACTTACATGTAAACAAACGCTACCCGTGAAAGTTTATCAATGATATCAAAAGACAAACTGTTGTAAACATGGATCTTACCTATATGATAAGTTGCACGTATACATTTTGCGCATGTGGTATTGTTGGTTTGCGAGCTTGCTGTAATTTAGAAAGTTAGCGCTGAGAATATTTCCAATGCTGTTCGTCGACGGCTTTGTTTATTAACGTTCGATAAATGTTTGTCAGTCTAGTAGCGTTTCAAATTTTTCGATTCGATCCGCAGATGATTTCCACAGAAGAATTCAGAATAACATCCAGAACAACATTCTAGACTTAGGTCTTGAAGAAAACATTGTACTGCGTGCAAACTATTGTTGCTATCTCCCATGATCAGAGACCGCAGATTTGTCACTTGACTGAAATCGTTTCGTATTCGGTTCGTTTGCCGACTTCGAATTTGGTGTTAAAAAATGTTTTCCGCAACTAATATCATCCTTCTTCGGCGTACTTGTACTTATTGGAAAGCATTCTATATCTTCTTTTGCATTATGGTTATCGTAAAAAGAATAAAGAAGTCTAAATTAATTGGAATATAGTTCACATTTAACTAAATTCAAAGTGGCAAACACGTAAATAACAGCAAGAATCACATAAATTCATTTAAAAGAACCGAAAATCGTGCAAGAGAACCGCACATTATCTGGCGGAGGCTTCCCTCCTCTTTTCTCACATTCTCGCCGTTCCCCACGCGCTTTACGATTGCCCGCGCGCCTACGAATAACCAGAATAATTAATAGAAGCTTCTGCGAAGGAGAGAGGGTCATGCACAGAACAGAGTTGGAGATCACTTTCAAAATGCAGAAGATTCACTACTAGAAGCAAGAAAGTCAAAAATCTATAAATACAGGAATACCTTCCGACTTCATAATAGTCAATATTTAAACATCTCGGTCTTTTCCGGTGTTTTCTAGCTTGGCGGTAAACTCGCCAGTGAGCCCAGTAAGCGTATAAGGTAAATGCATGTAGGCGGTAATCTTCAGACTGACACTGCCAGTTCCGGCGCTTGACATAAACGCTCTTGAAATCCAAGATAAAATATCAATTCAACACGCCAATATCATCCTCGATCAGGCAATCACAAGTCTTTACGTGTTGCAAAAGTTGGTTCCTTTTCGTATCTGCGCAACGCGCAGATATATTGCTATCGTGTTCTGTGTGTGCATGTGTGGGTTAACTTTTTTGTTTAACTCTAACCAATGCGCGACAATTAAATCGGGGCGGATCAAAGTTCATATTGTTTTGGCGTCAACGCACGCGAGCTGTCAGTTTGAACGATGGAACAAGTATATATATTTGCCGGAAGACTTGTGTAGTTGCATTTTTCGCAACTGGTCCCGGTTTGGTGTTAAAATGTATATATTCTACACTCGAATTTTCCTTCACCAAAAATCCCCAGAACATGCACTATGTAATCGAGTGAAATGCCCAATATTACTTATATATATTTTAACCCGATGGTATTTATAATATTTCGTCGCCATATTGTACGACGCTATTCGAAGAGCAAAATATTTTCGAAGAAAGGCAATATTCCTGATGTAACTGGTATTTTTAACACGACTTATAGTAAAATTGCAAGTGCATGAGATCTACCACATGAAGTTTTTGTGCGTTATACAGAACCTACGACGTCAAATTGTTTAATATGCACATCAAACAAACTAAAGTATCTCAAGAACAAAGCAACGAAACGAAACGGAAAAATGCAAAAGATGTTACTCTATAAGCGTTCAGAAACCCGATGGTGTTTATAATATTTCGTCGCCATATTGTACGACGCTATTCGAAGAGCAAAATATTTTCGAAGAAAGACAATATTGCTGATGTAACTGGTATTTTTAACAGGACTTATAGTAAAATTGCAAGTGCATGAGATCTACCACATGAAGTTTCTGTGCGTTATACAGAACCTACGACGTCAAAATGTTTAATTTGCATATCAAACAAACTAAAGTATCTCAAGAACAAAGCAACGAAACGAAAAAGTGGAAAAGATGTTAGTCTATAAGCGTTCTTTCAAATAAGAAAAAGTTAATTTTCGTTTCATAGGCACTTTAATAAGCACTGTCTGTAACATTGTCCTTATGATCTTGATCACCCACCCTTGCATGTTCCTCATTTAATTACTTATACCCACAGTTTGTTAAGCAAGACGATTCATTACATATACTGTACATTAAACTCATATTAATATTGATAGCCAGCGGTTAATCACAAATTTACAACAGTATGTCAATGTATTTTATAATTCCCATTTCTTTTAGAAGTGGTAGCTCTGCCACCAGATTGATAATAATTTAATATAATAATTTACTTACCAGCTTCGCCAGTTGTTCCCTTCTTTTTTGTGCCAAGAACTCCGGTTCCTGCCCCATTAGTAGCTTTAACTGCAACGTCATAAGTGGTAGCCTCATTTAAACTACTTAAAGTCACTGTCGTAGTTTCAGCACCATTGACTGTTTCACTATTGGTACACAAGACACTACTTCCACTGCTGGTAAGTTGGTAACAGACAGTATAACTGGTTATATCTCCATTTGCATCGTCCGCTGACAACTTCAACCAAACAACTGTTAGTTCAGTAGCTCTCGGAGACGTTATTGTACTAATAGTTGGTCCTTTAGCAGGTGCTACAAATTGACAAACAAAGCACAGTATTGAGAAGGCAAGCACCAAATGAAGATAGAGGCGTACTTTGTTTGGAAGTCGAATATAAGGCAAAAACAACAATTTAACCGACAAAAAGCTCGATATACCGTAGGCCACTAGCGTCTGTCAATTTTAATGCAACTTTGATGTTTTATTAATCAATGGCTGGGTCAAGATTTACAAAATTTGATTATACATTTAATTTTTCTTTTCAATAATATCACATTACTCCAATTAAACAAAAATTTTACAGAAGATATTCGAAGAGACACCCCCCGTCAACACGCATAGCTTTGTCCCATCTTGCACAATTGCATCTACACTGAACCGGGTACTTCATGTAACTTCAAACGTAAAGATTTCTAGCGCACGTCGAGAAAAACAAATGGAGGGTCATGCACCTCTCTCGTCCGCAGAGGCTCGGAGGCACTGATCTCTATACTAACTGGATGGGCGGTCTAGAACAAATCACCTTGCGAGGTTTCACCCCGCCGGCAGCCATGTTGGTACACCCAAAAATGCTCTCAACCAATCAAAATGCAGTAATTTTGTCATACATATTATAAATATAATTATTGTCTTAATACAAGATAGACGCCAAGGTCAGGAGTTGGGGGAGTGAAATGGACGAAACCTCGAATTCAGCCAGGATTTTAAGCACCAGAAATTGCATAATCATTGCAAAATCAACTTTGAAACTCGAGCTAGTCTTCGAACGAAGCGATTTAATTTTATTTAGTTCATGTTGTTTTCGTTCTTTTGGGTGAACCAACATGGCCGCCGGTGGGGTCAACCGGTAGATGGCTCCCGCCTATCCAGTTAGTATAGAGATCAGTGCTCGGAGGGGAAAGCGTGCGGGCGAGGGAGAAGGTGCGCCGGGAATGATGGGAAGAGGGAAAGAAAATGAGTCTCTGCCAGAAAATGATGTCAATATGGCGCCCAAATTCCGTGATTGTGTAGGCGCTAGAATCGGAATTTCAATATAAAATAAAATAAAATCTACCACCAAAATCAATAAATTGTGAACAAAAGACACATTTAAATCGCTGCCAGACAATTCTTAACTCGAGACTGTTATCACAAGGACATGATTTTCCAGTTTTGAATTATTAAAATATGCAAATAACTTACATGTAAACAAACGCTACCCGTGAAAGTTTATCAATGATATCAAAAGACAAACTGTTGTAAACATGGATCTTACCTATATGATAAGTTGCACGTATACATGTTGCGCATGTGGTACTGTAGGTTTGCGAGCTTGGTGTAATTTAGAAAGTTAGCGCTGAGAATATTTCCAATACTGTTCGTCGACGGCTTTGTTTATTAACGTTCGATAAACGTTTGTCAGTCTAGCAGCGTTTCAAACTTTTCGATTCGATACGCAAATGATTTCCACCGAAGAATTCAGAATAACATCCAGAACAACATTCTAGACTTAGGTCTTGAAGAAAACATTGTACTGCGTGCAAACTATTGTTGCTATCTCCCATGATCAGAGACCGCAGATTTGTCACTTGACTGAAATCGTTTCGTATTCGGTTCGTTTGCCGACTGCGAATTTGGTGTTAAAAAATGTTTTACGCAACTAATATCATCCTTCTTCGGCGTACTTGTACTTATTAGAAAGCATTCTATATCTTCTTCTGCATTATGGTTATCGTAAAAAGAATAAAGAAGTCTAAATTAATCGAAATATAGTTCACATTTAATTAAATTCAAAGTGGCAAACACGTAAATAACAGCAAGAATCGCATAAATTCATTTAAAATAACCGAAAATCGTGCAAGAGAACCGCACATTATCTGGCGGAGGCTTCCCTCCTCTTTTCTCACATTCTCGCCGTTCCCCGCGCGCTTTACGATTGCCCGCGCGCCTACGAATAACCAGAATAATTAATAGAAGCCTCTGCGGAGGAGAGAGGCTCATGCACAGAACTGAGTTGGAGATCACTTTTAAAATGCAGAAGATTCACTACTAGAAGCAAGAAAGTCAAAAATCTATATATACAGGAATACCTTCGACTTCACAATAGTCAATATTTAAACAGCTCGGTCTTTTCCGGTGTTTTCTAACTAGGCGGTAAACTCGCAAGTGAGCCCAGTTAGCGTATAAGGTACATGCATGTAGGCGGTAATCTTCAGACTGACACTGCCACTTCCGGCGCTTGACATAAACGTTCTTGAAATCCAAGATAAAATATCAATTCAACACGCCAATATCATCCTCGATCAGGCAATCACAAGCCTTTACGTGTTGCAAAAGTTGGTTCCTTTTCGTATCTGCGCAACGCGCAGATATATTGCTATCGTGTTCTGTGTGTGCATGTGTGGGTTAACTTTTTTGTTTAACTCCAACCAATGCGCGACAATTAAATCGGGGCCGATCAAAGTTCATATTGTTTTGGCGTCAACGCACGCTAGCTGTCAGTTTGAACGATGGAACAAGTATATATATTTGCCGGAAGGCCTGTGTAGTTGCATTTTTCGCAACTGGTCCCGGTTTGGTCTTAAAATGTATATATTCTACACTCGATTTTCCTTCACCAAAAATCCCCAGAACATGTTATGTAATCGAGTGAAATGCCCAATATTAAAGGCTTATTAACCGAATTCGAGGTCTGTACAGGAAAGTATTTGCCTGAGGTTTTCGTACAGACCGAGCGACGAATGAGCGAGGTTTGTGCGAGAGAAACCGAGGGCAAATACTTTCCCGTACAGACCGAGAAAACGAGGTTAATAAGCCTTTTATTATATGGCTTTTGGTTAGTTTTCTTATCTGTTTTTAGTTCTACGTTAGTCTTGATCATGTGTCGCTGTTCACTTTAGTTCTTACTTTTGAGCTTGTTCGTTTCGCTTCATGTTTACACCTGTTAGGCTTTATTTTTCGCGCTTTTAAAAAAGACGTTTTTATAAAAAGAAACACTGATGTTTCAGGACGTATTATTGTTCAAAATTTTCCAACGAATATATCTAATTCGCTTTTATTTTCATTCAAATCAACTCAGTAATTTTCCCGCCAAAACTTGCAGGTCATTAAAAAGGACGTAATGCCCTCTCACAGTGCCGAGAGGGCATAATTACGGCTTTTTCCGGACCTCTCAGCAACCAATCAGCGTGTGCCGTTGGCGTAATGACCCGAAAACAAGCTCAGCCATATAATAATACTTAATACTTATATATATTTTAACCCGATGGTGTTTATAATATTTCGTCGCCATTCGAAGAGCAAAATATTTTCGAAGAAAGATGTAACTGGTATTTTTAACACGACTTATAGTAAACTTGCAAGTGCATGTGATCTACCACATGACGTTTTTGTGCGTTATACAGAACCTACGACGTCAAAATGTTTAATTTGCACATCAAACAAACTAAAGTATTTCAAGAACAAAGCAAGGAAACGAAAAACTGCAAAAGATGTTAGTCCATAAGCGTTCTTTCAAATAAGAAAAAGTTAATTTTCGTTTCATAGGCACTTTAATAAGCACTGTCTGTAACATTGTCCTTATGATCTTGATCACCCTCCCTTGCATGTTCCTCATTTAATTACTTATACCGACAGTTTGTTAAGCAAGACGACTCATTATATACATTGTACAATAAATTCATATTAATATTGATAGCCAGCGGTTAATCACAAATTTACAGCAGTATGTCAATGTATTTTATAATTCCCATTTCTTTTAGAAGTGGTAGCTCTGCCACAAGATTGATAATAATTTAATATAATAATTTATACTTACCAGCTTCGCCAGTTGTTCCCTTCTTTTTTGTGCCAAGAACTCCGGTTCCTGCCCCATTAGTAGCTTTAACTGCGACGTCATAAGTTGTAGCCTCATTTAAACTGCTTAAAGTCACTGTCGTAGTGTCAGCACCATTGACTGTTTCACTTTTGGTACACAAGACATTACTTCCACTGCTGGTAAGTTGGTAACAGACAGTATAACTGGTTATATTTCCATTTGCATCGTTCGCTGACAACTTCAACCAAACAACTGTTAGTTCAGTAGCTCTCGGAGACGTTATTGTACTAATAGTTGGTCCTTTAGCAGGTGCTACAAATTGACAAATAAAGCACAGTATTGAGAAGGCAAGCACCAAATGAAGATAGAGGCGTACTTTGTTTGGAAGTCGAATATAAGGCAAAAACAACAATTTAACCGACAAAAAGCTCGATATACCGTAGGCCACTAGCGTCTGTCAATTTTAATGCAACTTTGATGTTTTATTAATCAATGACTGTGTCAAGATTTACAAAATTTGATTATACATTTAATTTTTCTTTTCAATAATATCAATTTACTCCAATTAAACAAAATTTTTACATAAGATATTCGAAGAGACACCCCCCGTCAACACGCATAGCTTTGTCCCATCTTGCACAATTGCATCTACACTGAACCGGGTACTTCATGTAACTTCAAACGTAAAGATTTCTAGCGCACGTCGAGAAAAAAAATGGCGGGTCATGCACATCTCTCCTCCGCAGAGGCTCGGAGGCACTGATCTCTATACTAACTGGATGGGCGGTCTAGAACAAATCACCTTGCGAGGTTTCACCCCACCGGCAGCCATGCTCTCAACCAATCAAAATACAGTAATTTTGTCATACATATTATAAATATAATTATTGTCTTAATACAAGATGGACGCCAGGGTCAGGAGTTGGGGGAGTGAAATGACCGAAATCTCGAATTCAGCCAGGATTTTAAGCACCAGAAATTGCATAATCAAATAACTTACTTGTAAACAAACGCTACAAACTGTTGTAAACATGGATCTTACCTATATGATAAGTTGCACGTATACATGTTGCGCATGTGGTACTGTAGGTTTGCGAGCTTGGTGTAATTTAGAAAGTTAGCGCTGAGAATATTTCCAATGCTGTTCGTCGACGGCTTTGTTTATTAACGTTCGATAAATGTTTGTCAGTCTAGCAGCGTTTCAAACTTTTCGATCCGATCCGCAGATGATTTCCACAGAAGAATTCAGAATAACATCCAGAACAACATTCTAAACTTAGATCTTGAAGAAAACATTGTGCTGCGTGGAAACTATTGTTGCTATCTCCCATGATCAGAGACCGCAGATTTGTCACTTGACTGAAATCGTTTCGTATTCGGTTCGTTTGCCGACTGCGAATTTGGTATTAAAAAATGTTTTCCGCAACTAATATCATCCTTCTTCGGCGTACTTGTACTTATTGGAAAGCATTCTATATCTTCTTCTGCATTATGGTTATCGTAAAAAAAATAAAGAAGTCTAAATTAATCGAAATATAGTTCACATTTAATTAAATTCAAAGTGGCAAACACGTAAATAACAGCAAGAATCACATAAATTCATTTAAAGAACCGAAAATCGTGCAAGAGAACGGCACATTATCTGGCGGAGGCTTCCCTCCTCTTTTCTCACATTCTCGCCGTTCCCCGCGCGCTTTACGATTGCCCGCGCGCCTACGAATAACCAGAATAATTAATAGAAGCCTCTGCGGAGTAGAGAGGGTCATGTACAGAACAGAGTTGGAGATCACTTTTAAAATGCAGAAGATTCACTACTAGAAGCAAGAAAGTCAAAAATCTATAAATACAGGAATACCTTCGACTTGATAATAGCCACGGAGGCCGTTGCATGCCGAGGGCTTGATCGCGAGTTCTGTATACATTAAGGTGGTAATGCCAGGAGAGAATTGGGTTTATTAGAAGTAATATTGGGCATTTCACTCGATTACATAGCATGTTAAGGGATTTTTGGTGAAGGAACTGGTCCCGGTTTGGTCTTAAAATGTATATATTCTACACTCGAATTTTCCTTCACCAAAAATCCCTAGAACATGCTATGTAGTCGAGTGAAATGCCCAATATTACTTCTAATAAACCCAATTCTCTCCTGGCATTACCACCTTAACGTATACAGAACTCGCGATCAAGCTCTCGGCATGCAACGCCCTCCGTGGCTCAGTGGTCAGAACATTGCACTAGAATCGCAAGGTCGGTGGGTTCAATTCCTGCCGGAAGGCCTGTGTAGTTGCATTTTTCGCAACTGGTCCCGGTTTGGTCGTAAAATGTATATATTCTACACTCAAATTTTCGTTCACCAAAAATTCCCAGAACATGCTATGTAATCGAGTGAAATGCCCAATATTACTTATATATATTTTAACCCAATGGTGTTTATAATATTTCGTCGCCATATTGTACGACGCTCTTCGAAGAGCAAAATATTTTCGAAGAAAGACAATATTGCTGATGTAACTGGTATTTTTAAAGTGTCACTGAGACGAAATTTTTACCCCTACTTTTTTCTCTATGAGCCTAAAGTGGATGTATCGAAGACTTACCAAACGAAGTTTCATGCTGATATTCGGAAAAGTAAAGCAGATATTGACGAAAGAAATACGAAATTCGCGTCCGCCATTAAAATGGACGTGTTTATTTGAGACTGGGTCTAGGATGTGTGTGACATCAGAGTCTCAACTCAACAAAGAATCGCTCATTAAAATTAAATTATTCCATCATGCCATCATCACGCTTTGTTGTACAAGATTGCAGCAATCAATCTGATATTAAAGCAGGAATATCCTTGCATAAGAGTCCAATTGACCAAATTGCGAAGAGAGTTTGGATTAAATTTGTCCAAACGAACCAATTTTAAAGTGTCACAGATTTTCAACTCTCATTTTTATGTCATCATTGTGAAGTATACGCACCTACAACCTACTGTACGAAGTTTTAACTCGAAATTCAAAAAAGTGGCGCTGTTATTACGAGTATATAGAAATCTTAAATTTGACGTGATAGCCTTAATGCTGTATACAAGACGTTGTCAGTGAATGAAAAATAAAATATTCTATCAACGCACACAGTTATACAGGATTCTAGTATTTATTTATTTATTTGGTTTTCGTGTTTACGCACACGAGGCAAGACACAACAGGAATGTTCAGCCCTAGTCATGGTGTCTTGCCCTAAAAATTAACAAATATCAAATTACATATATACTATCATATACATATTACTATATCACATCTACTGTACTACCATATCGCTTATTATATCACTTATTACAAATACTGACTTCACAAATACATTACACTAACACACTCACGTACGCACGAACAGTTAATATTAACAACAAATTCTGAAGTTCTGCAATTCAAGATCTCTAACAGAACTACATTTTAAACATATTGAGCGCCAGGTAGATATAATATCAGTATTGAATGTGTTCTGGAGAGCAACAGAGTATCTTGATTTTAAATATTTTTTAAAGAGACTATATGTGTTATATAGTCTTTTGTTTGATCTGAAAGTGTGTTCCAAAGTCTAGATGATCTAGTAATGAATGAGATTATTCTGCAGGCCCGGATTGCGCAACATATAAGCCAAATTGACAAATCATACGAGCAAACTGGGTTTAATATTAAAAACGCAATTTAAATCAGATGATTCATAGTTTGTTTCAATCAATTTTCCATGAAGATTTTTAGAGCGACCTAATTACTACAAACAAGAGTTTTTCAGCGTGGTAATGTGCCTATTATTTGAAAGACTAACAAAACTTTGGAGGCAGAGCAGTCTCGAACTCCAAGGAAGTGAACCGCTGGAAAATAAGCGAATATTTCTTGTCCCCTGTTCTTATATACCATACCATGGTAATCATAGTTCCATGCACTATACTTTTATTCAAGATTATAAAATATATCATGTAAGTTTAAAGCAAACGACAACGAAGGTTGCATTTGATGTATTGTATTTGTATATATAAAATACATGTATATACTAGCAATTCATTTAGTATTTAAAAACTTAAAGAAAATGCTATTAGATGTTACAAAATAAATAGCATAACGAACTCAATAAATATACAGTCTGATTTGCAAAGCAACAAAGCGTAAATACTAATCTAAATATTTTAGGGTATCAAATGTATCAGGCATCAAATACAAGCTATACACATTCATCCCAAGAAGAAACCACAACGTCAGAATTGAAATGTTGCTATATTGAAAATGTATTGTACTTTTCTTCGGCAATACCTTGTTCGTATTGCGCGATTATCAATCTCGTCAGCCGAAGCAATACAATCATCGTCCTGGCAAATTCCGAAACCAGATTCGTCAAAACGGGCTACCATATACTCCAAACATATAACGGATGATTCCGTTTCGATCCATAGCCAGAAGAACAACTAAATGATAATGAATTCGACATTTTTGTTGTCAAATTATATGCGCTCTCGTTGTTTCTTCCTTAGTCACGCAAGTTTGGGTTAAGACTATGACGTCACAACACTTCTCAGGTATCAATATTCACAGTGAAGAAAATTCAGTTAATGGCGGACACAATTTTCAGCATTTCAAACGTTAATAACTTTAATTAACTTTATCGATGCAATAAATACAATTAGCATCATGCCCGATTAGGTTATGTCGTCTCTCTTAGGGGAAATGCAATGAGGTATTCCAAATTAGGGAACTTGCTACGAAGCAGAACATGTGCCAAATTAGCACGCGCAGAATATGACGCAAGTTCGACAAGATTGTAATATATCTATTAATTGACCGCACCTAACCTAAGATAAACATTCGAACTTGATGCCAAGCTGCATTGCAATCAGTAGCCAACCTCGTTCCCAGGGCCTTTTTGAAATTGGCGGGGCGGGAAAAGGCCCTGGCATCGGCTGGATTCTGCATGGAAATTATTCCGGTTGATGGCGGACTCGTCAGAGTTTGGTGTATTGCGTCGTCTTGGAGTTGCATTCGATAGCGGAAATTTCCCATGTTTTTTGTTTAAAACCGCTTCAAGTCAAGTGTTTTGACTTTTGAATACTTGTTACATAGAGATCAATCACTTCATCGTCCAAGCAACCATTAAAACGAGACAATGTAAGTGTAAAGTATAGCTTTCTTTATTCAGTCTTCATGAATGAATGAACGGTGGTTAATTTGTTGATTTTTAATAATAATAATAATAATAATAATAATAATAATAATAATAATAATAATAATAATAATAATAATAATAAGTTCTTAAAAAACGCATTTAACATAAGTCTCAATGCTTTTTACAGCCATTCTATCTAAAACTGTGTTATAGATCTGTCATTTTTTTCCTAAATCGAAATCACATATCGACTTGTTTACGATTACATGTAACATGTACAATAGCTGTTAGGCAAAGTGAAATTGACAAGAACGTCAAAATGAACCACCAAGCTTGCTGGGGAAATATAAAGTGAAGCGTTCTTTTCAATTGTTCTACATGTCTATTTTATTATATTTGGCATAGATATATTTATATTTTTATATCAAGAGAAACGACATGCTAAAAATATAGCGTTCATATTTCCGTGCGGCTTGTGTATTTTTTGTTGACATATCCGCCTTGTTTTTAATATATCTTTTAATGTTAGATGTGTGACTAAAATATATGTAGTAAACTGAGAGATTATACTCTTAAATTGATTTAAAAACATTATTAACCACTATAAATATCAGCCATCGAAGACTACATTTTAACTAATGGCGCTTCAAAGAGGTTTATTTATCACTCTTTGTTCATTTTGATACAACGCCAAAATTCGAAATGTGATACTCGCGTTGATGGTATTAATAAATCATCACAACTATTTTTATGTGAACTGACTGAACATGTACATAAGTGCTCTTAAAATTAAATGATTTTGTACTGCTCTTATAACACTTTTGGTCTGTGGCTACACAACGTTTATCGTAATTTGCATATATTGGCCCTTTTGCCTAAATTCGCTCATCTTGAAAACAAATACCTCGCTCGCTTATCAACTTTGAACACGGATCGTCCTTGGTGATCTTAATCCCACAAGTATTATATTCTGCACATTTGCACATAAATCCTCGTCAATTATGCCGCTAGCTTTTATTGAATACCCGAGCCATATGACAGCTTTTGTATTAACCGCCACAAAGACGGCAGATTGAACTCCGAGCGCAAATTATTTTCTTCAAGAGACGGTTCAATAGTTTTCCACGTCATCCGCCACTATAAGAACAGATCAAGGTATTAAACGTACATGGACGGATTATGAGCTATTGTCGATTACGAGTGATGACCAAATCCATTGAAACTTTGCATTAATTGTGTTTGCGAGGAATATTTAAGAAAACCGATCAACCAATGAAAACACAGAATCCACCAGCCGATGCCAGGGCCACTGATCTGGCCAGGGCCTTTTCCCGCCCCGCCAATTTCAAAAAGGCCCTGGGAACGAGGTTGATCAGTAGCCCGAGTGAACGCCTAAATAAGCAGGCGTCTTGTTTGTGATAGACCACTAGTAGCGTTATCCAAAGCCAAGCCTTCTTATAACTGTAATTGCTATTATGACCAATCAGAAGCCACGACATATTCACACTGCAAGCAACACCAGGGAACTAGGCTAAAAAATTAAACATGGTTTCCGGTAAAATGTTTATGCGAATGAGGAAAACATTGGCACAAAAGCCGTCAATAGACCACACTCCCTCGCTTTTCCCGAGCAGATAGTCAGCTCGGCTTAGCCTCGTTGACTATCAGCTCGGCTTAGCCTCGTTGACCATCAGCTCATACAGTACAAAACTCGGGCTCGTTGTCTAATTAGTCGGACTACCTGTGGTAGGCCGAGTCTAGGTTTCGGTTCGGGTTTGTTTTGTTTTTGTATCTACTGCGCATGCGCGAGTAGATATATTGCTGTCGTCCGTGTAATGCAAGGTAAGGTAAGTTAACAAAAGAATGCCTTCAGAGCCAATCAAAACATAGAATAAAACGAGACTCACGACAGACCACCGAAGCCAAAATAACTACTGTACACCAAGTATTTCACGAGTCATTGTTGACAGCATGGTCGCATGGAGCGAGATATTTGACAAGGAACGGGATATTCAACAAGAGGAAGTTTTTACAAGTATTTTAAGTATGAATCGTAGTCAATTCTTAATTGTGATGTACTAGACGTTGTTGGAATAATGATAAAAGTTTTTGAAAGCAAATTAATCGAGTCGTTGCGATGGCCAACATGTCTGGTCGATCTTGGTAAACTGACAAGACTGTGCGTTGCCGAATAGAAATGGATGACCTTCTTCTAAGAAAACAAAGTTAGCTTCATGGTCAAGCAACAATGCCCAAAACCTATGGTAGTCCACGAGTGAAATATGCTATTTTTTAACATATTGTCGATGTAGATGACAAATAGTCAAATATCAGTAACTGGCAAGTCTATATACAGTATTAATCATGCAAAATATGTGTTATATATGAATGTGCAAACATTTATTGTACCTTTTTCTGCATGTATGGCATGCATATGTCTTGAAGAAGAATTAATGTATGGTTGCTCTTATAATTTTGATGACAAAATTTGCTGGACATCTTTTTCATTCACTATTAAATTTTACAGCAGTAATACTCGAGATGCTTGTTATCTCAAGCGATTTTCTTTACCTTCTAACTAGATTGCATTATTGTTTGACAAATTGTTGTAACGAAAATATTTAAATACCGTCTTAAATTAGTCAATTAAGTCAAATTTTGTGAGTTGTTATATAGTTATGTTAATTTGATTGACCTACTTAAAGCTTTACTACCATACTTTATGACTATAGCTTTTAGTACCATAGCTTTAATAGTCAAGCTATTAGTGCACTGCCTCTCACCACTGAGGACCGGAGTAAAGCCCATTTGGATTGAGTTAATATTCGAATGGGTGACCATGCACCTGTCCGGGCTTGGACTCATGCCAGATATGAGTAGAGTTATTAGCACTTAGCCTTCTGTGCCTTGCTGGCTTTACTCTGAGAGTCTGAGTTGACTGAGTTATTTATCAAAGTTAAAACACAGCATGGCCTGTGAGCATAAAGTAGACAATTTTGTCAAAAATCTTGTTCAGCTCTAGATCTGAATACAAGGTTGTTACAACTAGATACAATTCCATCAATTTTGTCAAGAATCTTGTTCAGCTATGAATACGAGGTTGTTACAAGTACACAGTTGCACCATTGTTTCTACCATAGTAGCTATAGGCATTAAACGCAGTAGATACATGCACGCCTGGGCGTGCCTATTTTTTATTTTTGGGTGCCACGATTTTACATTTTTGCACATTTTACTTCCGCTACTATTCATACTTCCGGTGAGTTGTTTGCAGTGTGACGGAGTGAGGCATGTTGTAAGTTCTTTGCTCCTTTCGCTTTTGGAGTTGGACAAAAAGTTGACAGGTTTGCTTTTTGATCAAGGTGTTCTTGCACGTTGTTGGTAGATTTCGAAACTGACTGACTGACTTTGTAGTTTATTTAACAGTGATGTCGCTGGCAACTCCTTGATCGTAAATATGTTCACGTCGTCGATCTGATCTTCCTCGGCCCACTCCCACCTTTGCTCACGCGGTATAGATCGCCTCTACTTTGCGCAATGCCAGTAGGCCGTATGCATCCTAATGACTAATGACCACTGGCATTAATGATTTCAGTTTTCAGTTTGCATGTATGTACATGTACGTTAGTTCAAGAAGACCTAATATTCTTTTCATGTTAGCTACCAACCGTGCAAGAACCATATGGAAAGCCTTGGAAACTAATATAGTCAACGACTTGCAAACCCTCTCCAACGGCATTTAATCCTCCAAATATCAGATCATTCAGATGGATAGAGCAGCAAATGTAAGAAATTTGTAGCAAATGCATCTCAGATGTTCATTTATAGCTAACATCAGTGGTTGTATAGACTGACTTCAACAAATATAACTGTCGTAAAAGTTCGAAAAATATTTCAAACGTATCATCCAATCAATTCGAAAACTGAATCGCTTCACCTTACCTTGGGGTTGTAAAAAATCCAGAATGTCCTGGAATGTCCTCTCTCAAATTGAAGAGGGGTTATTAGTGTATGTAATGCATTTAAGCCTTACATAGGGTAATTTCAGTGAAAAATTTGATTTTATGATATTTTTAGTCATTGCCTATTAAATTTAAGCAAATTGCATAATTGTTTCATTATATAGCCAAGCACTGTACACTGTTTACACATTGCCAACGCAAGTCGTTTGAAAAGAACAAACTTCCGGCATAAGCAACTGATACTTCCAACAAGCGGAAGCCTAATGATATTCACGTAATATATCTCCCACTCGTCACCCCAGGGCATAGATTACATCACAAATGTGGTATGATTTCTGTAAACCATGATAGACCGATCTCTCTTCAATACCTCAGGCCAATAACGTTTCTTGATTTGTATAAGATTATGTATCACATCAGCTAGTTGACGCAATGAATTCATCTTTTTTATTGTATAAAACATAATTATAGATTCCATTTTGTTGTCTGTTACTCTGTTCAGCTATAAATGTACAGATGATATGTCACAATGTAGTAAGAGCATCAGTAACCCACAAACTTTGGTGGCTTAATTGACAGTGGGCCACCTTTTTGTTTTTACCACATTGTGGTGTATCTGTGTATCTGTGCATCTATACATAATCATGTACTTGAACAATGGCAAAATGAAATATATTTTTTAAAAGGGATATATTCTGTACATGTACATGTATAACCAAGTAAACCAAACATATCCTGTTAGTGATAAAAATGCAATAAAGTCGTAAAGAGCCCATTAGAGCCTCCACTGCACTTAAAGTCATTAGTACTGATGTACTACTGTACAACATAAATAAACTTTAGCTGTTGATTATTATAGAATCAAATATATTGTTCCACAGTAAAGACAATTATGTATACATGTATATTAATATGTTCTATTGTTTCATTAAAAACAGGCATCTCCTCCACATGAGCCCAGTGATCAATGGCTAGGCTGGCTCACCCCACACACCTCTCCTCGACCTGTCATAGAAACTAAAGTACATAAGTTCAGGCCTTAATCCTAAGAATAGTGTGCAATCACACGCACCAAGGTGTGGCACATGCCTGGGCTCCTCGAGAAGTGTGATTTATCACACACCTCATTTAAACTTCTGTGTGACAATTCAAAACAATTTCTAATAACAAATACTATACCATGACATATACATGTACATGTATATCCTCATGAGTTATCAAGCATAAGCCATCTCATTGTCCAATACAAAAATCCAAATACAAAACACTATTTAACTACAGCTGTAGATAATGTGATCACAAAATACATGTAGAAACAGAGTGAAACGCTTCACAGATAGCCCTGATTTGAGATATGGCAGATAAAAAAGATCTAACATGAAGTGCATGTAGCAACCATCAAATTCATTCTCAGGGTCTTTATAAGTTACAGCTGGCTGGTGAAATGGAAAAATGAAGAATTTAATATCACACTCCACTGCAAGTCAAGATAGCTCAAGGAGTGTGGTTATACCGTAGTTGTACTCCTAGTTTCTACTAAAACAATTACTGTACAATCCATAATTGAAGATGCATGATTGAAGGGTTCAACCAAATTTATTCTCGGATACAACAATCCATATCTCACCTACAAAGATAGACTTTTAACCTTGAAACTTCCACCTATTTCTTATTGGCATGAACTCAAAGACCTTGTTTTCTTTTTTAAATTAATTAATGGATTCTATAATGTTGACATCTCTAACTTCATCACGCCCAAAATATTGGTAAAATCGACTAGAAACAGTTGCTGTCTCGATTTTGTAGTTCCGAGATGTAAAGCTTCTCTTTTTCAGAAAAGTTACTTCATCTGAATGATAATCTGGCTTCTTCACCTTATCGTCAATACTGTTCTTAACTTTTTTGCTTTTCACTAAAGTTTTTTTTTTTAAATATATTATTTTATAATCATTTATGTCTTATTATGCTATATTGTGCTAGCTGTGTTTTATGTTATTTTATTATCATTGTATTTTTATAGCTTTTGGCAGTTTACCTTGTTGGGTATATACCCGTTGTAAACTTGCCTCGTTGCATAGGTGGTGGAACCGAGGCCCCCCAACTTTGTAAAAGTGGAAAAAAAAGGGGGGGGCTGAGCCCCCCTGCCTTTGCGCTGAAGGTAAGGGTGATTGCACGTTGAATTTATACATCTTCGATATACAGCATTTTGAAAATTCCATATCACTGCAGGGTGACAATCCTGGTGAAAATCGTAAGAAAAATCGTGCCGTGTGATAGCAAACTCATTTCATGAAATACTCCACGTATTAGCATTTGATGACTGCTGACCAGAAGTATTATGAATGAGCCATATCGAAATGCCAAGAATAAAGAAAGGCCGAAAAAAATGAAGAATAATGAAAAAATTGTTGTGGGCAGTAAAGGTTTTATAACGTTTAGGATTCTGTAAAATCTTTCCCAAAAACGCAGGAAATGCCATTTCAGAGACTCTAGATTTCAAAATTCTTCGGGGGGCGCATGCTCCCAGATCCCCCTAGAGGTTTCTCGCGCCTTCCGCGCTCGAAGTTCAGCCCCCCTACCAAACCTATCTTCAGCCGTCTATGCCTCGTTGTACATGTAATTTTCGTTTACATTTTTTTTAGTTATTGTACAATGAAACATTAATAAAATAAAAATAAAAAATTTAAATGGAATGGGAGATATCATCATGACAATATGGTAATTTGCCATATTGCCATAGTGATATTGACTTAATTGAAAAAGTCAGACACTGTGGCCCAGAGTAGATACAACATCTGCCATTTGATTTTAGTTTTGTGGCTAAGTTGTTTGCATTTTGTGATAGTAAAAGATGATATTTCAGAGGAAGAACAGTAAAGTTGTAATTTACTATCTAATAGAAACAATGACCAATAGTGCACAAGTGCCATAACAACAATGTTGAATGCAAATGTTATGCCTTCGATTTGCCACAGCACACAACCTAAATGACTGCTCAAATACCTGATTCCCAGTCACAAGAAAACAATTATAATCAAGAAGCAAAAACATATAATTGTTCTTCTAAAAATACTGCCTTCAACGATGGAAACAGGAACTTTCAATGCACATTTCATTAATTTCTGTAGTAATATCTCCCATTGTGTTTAACACCAAAGTTATGGATTACTGTAGATTAATCAAATTACAGTATACAATCCATGTAAGCCACTTTATTACTCATTCAAAGTTTATTCCTGTTTCTGATTGGCCAAATTGTCCCAGTTAATTTTGCAAAATAAACATAGTAATGTACAAATTTGGTAATTATTTACACAAAACAAAAAAAACCTAATTATTTGACAAATGGCATTGATCATCCAATAATGAAAAGATTATTGGAGGATTTAATGTCATCAGCAAAAGGTGTGATTTTCAGTATGAAAGCAGAGTAGATTTTATCCATTCCATGTAACTGTAGTAAAATTATTGAATAAATAATAAAACAACTATTAAATTGGTCATTCATATCATATAGAATTACACAGATCTCAATAAATGTTATTTGCTTTAGCCTCCTCTGTATAATTATTGATATCATCATCAGTCTCTACCATTCAATATAAGTCATCATTCACCATCATAAACAGATAGGAGAATTTAATATTTCTAACATTAAATAAATTTCTGTGTTCTTATACTGTCAGTAGTTTGCAAGAACTCAAAATAGTAGGAGAATTTAATATTTCTAACATTAAATAAATTTCTGTGTTCTTGTACTGTCAGTAGTTTGCAAGAACTCAAAATAGTATGAAAATAGCACACTGTGTTTAATTCCCACTACAATTTCCCATTCTATCAAACATCCACTTGTGTTTCCAGAACTCTGTTAAAACTGTATAGAAATACACGGACATATAAATAAAAGGTGTTGTCTGTTCCTTAACTCTTTCTGGGTGGCATCCAAGTATTTTTACTCTAGTTAACATATGAACTAGACAACTTTTAATACTTGTCACAGAAAAAATCTACCAATGCGAAAGGGTTAAGTATTATTTTGCTGTAAGTCCTATAAATATCATTGTCAGTGATACAGTTCATACAGTACACTGATGAACTGATGACTTCCATTCATTACTGACATGTTATTACCTAGTTAATTAAGTAACTATCCCTCTTCCCAAATGATCAATAAGGAAGTTACTATATGTACGAACGCACCATTTAGGCAACGTTTTGAAGTTTGGGTAATAACTAATTGCGTTTATTATCATTCACCTACGGCTACAGAGACTGTAGTACAGCGTCTAGATTAAACAGTATTAAAAGTATAAGATTATATATATACAAAAACAAGAAATATCATTGACAACTTTTACGTTCTCGTATGACCATAAACAACCAGTTGTGCTTTATACTTGTGCATGAATACCAAACGTGCATATACCATTTAAATACACTGTACGTCAAATAAGAGAATGACAGATAAATTATTTGATAAGTGTGTCGCAAAAGCCAAATTATTAAATGATTAGAAATAAGATATACAGTACATGGTGGACCGAAAGTGATGTTGCAGGGGCGGCGCGCTAAGGTATTAAAGGTATTAGTCTAATACCTTTTTTCTCCAGATTGAAATGAATTGTAAAATAATATAATTATTCCAAGAACAGAGACGGATGAAATAAAACAACATCTTTGTTTTTGATTGTTTAATTTCAATTCCGCAGTACCGTACCGTCCTCGCTGATGCGCGCAACAACCTTAGCGACTTTAGCGACAAGTGTTTGAAAGGCTTAGACCTCAAGGTATTAGAATCTCAAAACTAATACCTTGGCTTGACAAGAAACGCGGATTTTCAGTGTTAAATTTCACCACAGGTGGTACAATATTTATATTTTAAAGTCAGACGCTTTACTATTTCGATTTAAAACTGCTTTTATTTCGCAGCGAGAAGTCTGCAATTCTTTTTACTTCATTACATTAATAATATATAACATCTCAATATATAAATCATCCATGTAGTATCGGCTGTATCGCCTATTTCACAAGGAAAAGCTCCCAACACTGGAGTTCAACACTTCGACTGATATGGAAACAAACTGAAAGAGCAATTATTTATAACAATTTTGAAGCTTTGATATGGTGACTAGAACTTATCTGACGAAAGGAAAACCTTCTTGAATCCATATTTAACAAAAAAAAGGCATAAGTCCTCCTTCGAAGGTAAGAACGATGCGAATATTTGTATATCTAACAACGTAATCCTACAAGGTATTAGTTTTGTGATTCTAATACCTTGGCCGCCTGCGTTCGCAAAACGTTGCGCTGATCATATGTATTGTCGGCGCATCACGCAAGCTACTGTATTCACAGGTGCAGCGCATCAGTACCGCTACAATACTATATTAGTCACATCACAGTCTCAGACAGATATAATTCAATGGATGTTTCCGTTAATTTGGTCGTGAAGTCATCGAACCGCGTAAAATGCTTAGCATTTAGATCTTCATCTCGCTTGATTTTTTCAAAAAATATCTTCTGTAGAATGCTGGAAATTGCATTTCAGAGCCTCTAGATTTCAAAATTTTCTGACCCCAGACCCCCCTACGTTATATACCACAACTAATACCAAAACATTTACGCTCCGCGCCGCCACTGTGATGTTGGTATAGATTGAAACATGGGCATCTGTCATGTGTTTAACGAATAGATATCTACTTACTCAGATTATCACTACATTAACCAAAGATTCCTACCTGAACTGGCTCCAATACGAAGCAACAAAGTTCCAATAAAACAAAGTGTCAGTACAGACGACGAGCCTGCTTGTTTCATAACCACGTTCGGCGATACTTGACTTTTATAATTTGTGAAAGCTGATCTTCACAAGTTTAGCATACAATTTTCCTTGAGTTCCCAACGAGTTTAGGGTTTGACTTATGACAGTTCTACATACAAATTGGTCTTGGATGAGAAATGAAGTTGTGTCCCTTTCGCTCTTGGTGGTAAGCCGGAATCATGCATACGTAACGCCGTATGAGCACGGAAGAGTTGCGACTTGAGCCGAGTGGTGGCACTCCGTTAGGAACACTTCCTGTGTTTGCTCAGTTCCTCCGTGTACAATATGCGTTCAATATAAAGTATAAACAACAGACTGCTCTCTTCGTTCCCAGTTTCAGAGAAGGTGATTTATACAGCCTAGGCCAATGTTTTTAAGCTTTTCAAAGGCACAGTCGGCGGCAGTAAATGGAAATAGCAATATCTTGTGGCACAGCATTTCAGTGGATTTATGCAAATTTTAATACGCAAACACAACCTGTTCAACCTGGGCAGTCTAAATTAAAATATGACCGCTCCTCCAAGTGCCCACTCAACTTAACCAATAGCAATACAGCTGTAACTGTGAGGCCTGACAAAGAGGACCTTGAAAGTGTGTGGGAGGATTCCGCGTATTCTGTAGTTTGATTTGTAGCGATTAGCGGAATACTTTTTCAGTAGTTTACTTTTTATACGTATGTGCTATAAATGCACAGCACTTGTCATCGGAATCCCCCCCTCCCCACATACACACATGTATAGGTCAGTGACAATGACCCCACCCCGGGGAAACATGGGGCTTTAGAGACCTTAAGATACCCCGGGTTCGGTTTACGGGTACGGGTACCGCCATTTTTGTTTACTCGTAATAGAGACCTTAATAAGATACCCCGGGTTCGGTTTACGGGTACGGGTAATCTACCCTTACCCGTAGTCGTATGTACGGGTAGGCCATGATCTACCACGGGAAAACGGGTAGATATTATATTGTCTCATTATATCACGGATCACGGTTATTATATAGAACTTTGTTTCCTCGAAGAACAACTGCCTTGGTGCTGTATATTATTAAGAGTCAGTTAACATTGTAGAAGAAAATTGCCCGGCGAATTTAAAGCTTTGGAACTTTTCGAGTATTTAAAATAAATGCACGAAATTTTGTGACTTTTCATACCTCGTTTCTGATGACGTTTGTGGCAAATATTTTGAAACTCTGGTTTAATTTAGTTTGGGTTTTTTTTTAGTATTTGATTAACTTTAGTAGTATTTGATTAACTTTAGTAGTATACTATTTCTAATATGGTTTCATGAATTTTGTGTTCTGATGTCGTCACAAATTCAATATGGCGGAATCCAATAGAACAATAAAGCTTGATTAATGAATATAACATTTACCTTCTACTCAACGGCCATAAACGAAAAAATTCTTCCTAAATTTTTAAGTTTTATAGTTTATCTCCTTTCTACTGGCTCTAACTAAACTAATCAAAGAAAATTTGATTTGAGAGTTTTTCTTGCCTATTATTTGGCTGTATTTCACTTTGTTGTATTTTTATGTATGACGTCACCAATGACGTGACGTCACCAATGACGTCATAGATAAGTAACATTTGGGGTGACACCAGAAGACCAAAAAAAGTCCAGTTAGATAGGGATAAACCCTGATGAAACTAAAAGTAATTATAGAGTACATAGAATTCCATTTTATTTCATGTATATTTCATGTGTGCATTCTCAACAGGCATACCCATTTTGATGTTACACTGAAATTTTTTGAAAAAGCCATTAATTTGCATTGGAATAGAAAGGTGAAATGTACTTCTCACTTTATAATAAACTATTGACGTGTGCATCAAGTAACATGCTTGTAAAATGGTCTCATCAGCTTTTAATTTCTGAAGACTTTACATGTAACAGAGTTTAATTGATCGAAGTGGTTTTCAAAAGATAAACATAACTTTAATAAGTCGAACAGAAATGCTGCCTTTTGCTCCAGAAAGCTAATTTGAACAAAATTAATATATAAACATATTCTGGGTAATTTAATTAACCTATTACGGGCTATTAATATATATCGTATTCATAAAGATGGCCGTTTATATGCATTTAAATTAATTATTAGCCTTCCTGGCCTCGTTCCTGTGTAAATCTTCTTTTCAATTACAAACACAAGAAAGAATGAGGTTTGAAAGGCAAATTTGAATACACATGAAAGGATATAAATTGGAGTCATCTTTATGAATACGGTGTATTAATTTTAATAACGTAACATAGTATAAAATAAGACAAAGCACAATATACTGAAAGTAACTCGATCCAGGATAATCCTGAATATTTAAGAAATGAAATCCCACGCCCGCACACTCACCCTAAACCCCCACCTCTAAACCTGACCCTAAACCTAACCACAACCCTCTGGGAAGAAAGCATGTGGGACAGAGAAGTCCCCTAGGCTGCTTCAGGATAATCCTGAATTCTAGACCATTTGACAATTCAGGATAATCCTGAATTCTATAAGGGAGCGTTCATAATTTATGTGGTAGGGGGGCTATGAGGATTTTGCATTTTGAAAGAATGTTTTTTGGGCAGCCCCCCCCCCCTTCATGCCCAAAATATATGTCAGTGATCCCCCCAAAACTACAGACTTTCAGTAGATACTAATTCTCATGCCCCCCCTAAAATTATTTCACACTCAAAAAATGTTTTCTCCCCTATGTTTCATGCTGTACTCAACTTTCATGGAAAGCACAAGAAATCTCTACCTAGAAAAAGGATAACATTTTCATTTCTGACTTTTTCATGTTCAAACAGCATTAGAATGTTAATATAGCTTAAATTTTATTTATTTTTTCAAATAAAAACGCTAAAAATTTCAATTTAATCCTACAAGGTATTAGTTTTGCGATTCTAATACCTTGGCCGCCTGCGTTCGCATAACGCTGATCATATGTATTGTCGGCGCATCACGCAAGCTACTGTATTCACAGGTGCAGCGCATCAGTACCGCTACAATACTATATTAGTCACATCACAGTCTCAGACAGATATAATTCAATGGATGTTTCCGTTAATTTGGTCGTGAAGTCATCGAACCGCGTAAAATGCTTAGCATTTAGATCTTCATCTCGCTTGATTTTTTCAAAAAATATCTTCTGTAGAATGCTGGAAATTGCATTTCAGAGCCTCTAGATTTCAAAATTTTCTGACCCCAGACCCCCCTACGTTATATACCACAACTAATACCAAAACATTTACGCTCCGCGCCGCCACTGTGATGTTGGTATAGATTGAAACATGGGCATCTGTCATGTGTTTAACGAATAGATATCTACTTACTCAGATTATCACTACATTAACCAAAGATTCCTACCTGAAACTGGCTCCAATACGAAGCAACAAAGTTCCAATAAAACAAAGTGTCAGTACAGACGACGAGCCTGCTTGTTTCATAACCACGTTCGGCGATACTTGACTTTTATAATTTGTGAAAGCTGATCTTCACAAGTTTAGCATACAATTTTCCTTGAGTTCCCAACGAGTTTAGGGTTTGACTTATGACAGTTCTACATACAAATTGGTCTTGGATGAGAAATGAAGTTGTGTCCCTTTCGCTCTTGGTGGTAAGCCGGAATCATGCATACGTAACGCCGTATGAGCACGGAAGAGTTGCGACTTGAGCCGAGTGGTGGCACTCCGTTAGGAACACTTCCTGTGTTTGCTCAGTTCCTCCGTGTACAATATGCGTTCAATATAAAGTATAAACAACAGACTGCTCTCTTCGTTCCCAGTTTCAGAGAAGGTGATTTATACAGCCTAGGCCAATGTTTTTAAGCTTTTCAAAGGCACAGTCGGCGGCAGTAAATGGAAATAGCAATATCTTGTGGCACAGCATTTCAGTGGATTTATGCAAATTTTAATACGCAAACACAACCTGTTCAACCTGGGCAGTCTAAATTAAAATATGACCGCTCCTCCAAGTGCCCACTCAACTTAACCAATAGCAATACAGCTGTAACTGTGAGGCCTGACAAAGAGGACCTTGAAAGTGTGTGGGAGGATTCCGCGTATTCTGTAGTTTGATTTGTAGCGATTAGCGGAATACTTTTTCAGTAGTTTACTTTTTATACGTATGTGCTATAAATGCACAGCACTTGTCATCGGAATCCCCCCCTCCCCACATACACACATGTATAGGTCAGTGACAATGACCCCACCCCGGGGAAACATGGGGCTTTAGAGACCTTAAGATACCCCGGGTTCGGTTTACGGGTACGGGTACCGCCATTTTTGTTTACTCGTAATAGAGACCTTAATAAGATACCCCGGGTTCGGTTTACGGGTACGGGTAATCTACCCTTACCCGTAGTCGTATGTACGGGTAGGCCATGATCTACCACGGGAAAACGGGTAGATATTATATTGTCTCATTATATCACGGATCACGGTTATTATATAGAACTTTGTTTCCTCGAAGAACAACTGCCTTGGTGCTGTATATTATTAAGAGTCAGTTAACATTGTAGAAGAAAATTGCCCGGCGAATTTAAAGCTTTGGAACTTTTCGAGTATTTAAAATAAATGCACGAAATTTTGTGACTTTTCATACCTCGTTTCTGATGACGTTTGTGGCAAATATTTTGAAACTCTGGTTTAATTTAGTTTGGGTTTTTTTTTAGTATTTGATTAACTTTAGTAGTATTTGATTAACTTTAGTAGTATACTATTTCTAATATGGTTTCATGAATTTTGTGTTCTGATGTCGTCACAAATTCAATATGGCGGAATCCAATAGAACAATAAAGCTTGATTAATGAATATAACATTTACCTTCTACTCAACGGCCATAAACGAAAAAATTCTTCCTAAATTTTTAAGTTTTATAGTTTATCTCCTTTCTACTGGCTCTAACTAAACTAATCAAAGAAAATTTGATTTGAGAGTTTTTCTTGCCTATTATTTGGCTGTATTTCACTTTGTTGTATTTTTATGTATGACGTCACCAATGACGTGACGTCACCAATGACGTCATAGATAAGTAACATTTGGGGTGACACCAGAAGACCAAAAAAAGTCCAGTTAGATAGGGATAAACCCTGATGAAACTAAAAGTAATTATAGAGTACATAGAATTCCATTTTATTTCATGTATATTTCATGTGTGCATTCTCAACAGGCATACCCATTTTGATGTTACACTGAAATTTTTTGAAAAAGCCATTAATTTGCATTGGAATAGAAAGGTGAAATGTACTTCTCACTTTATAATAAACTATTGACGTGTGCATCAAGTAACATGCTTGTAAAATGGTCTCATCAGCTTTTAATTTCTGAAGACTTTACATGTAACAGAGTTTAATTGATCGAAGTGGTTTTCAAAAGATAAACATAACTTTAATAAGTCGAACAGAAATGCTGCCTTTTGCTCCAGAAAGCTAATTTGAACAAAATTAATATATAAAACATATTCTGGGTAATTTAATTAACCTATTACGGGCTATTAATATATATCGTATTCATAAAGATGGCCGTTTATATGCATTTAAATTAATTATTAGCCTTCCTGGCCTCGTTCCTGTGTAAATCTTCTTTTCAATTACAAACACAAGAAAGAATGAGGTTTGAAAGGCAAATTTGAATACACATGAAAGGATATAAATTGGAGTCATCTTTATGAATACGGTGTATTAATTTTAATAACGTAACATAGTATAAAATAAGACAAAGCACAATATACTGAAAGTAACTCGATCCAGGATAATCCTGAATATTTAAGAAATGAAATCCCACGCCCACACACTCACCCTAAACACCCACCTCTAAACCTGACCCTAAACCTAACCACAACCCTCTGGGAAGAAAGCATGTGGGACAGAGAAGTCCCCTAGGCTGCTTCAGGATAATCCTGAATTCTAGACCATTTGACAATTCAGGATAATCCTGAATTCTATAAGGGAGCGTTCATAATTTATGTGGTAGGGGGGCTATGAGGATTTTGCATTTTGAAAGAATGTTTTTTTGGGCAGCCCCCCCCCCCCCTCCCCTTCATGCCCAAAATATATGTCAGTGATCCCCCCAAAACTACAGACTTTCAGTAGATACTAATTCTCATGCCCCCCCTAAAATTATTTCACACTCAAAAAATGTTTTCTCCCCTATGTTTCATGCTGTACTCAACTTTCATGGAAAGCACAAGAAATCTCTACCTAGAAAAAGGATAAAATTTTCATTTCTGACTTTTTCATGTTCAAACAGCATTAGAATGTTAATATAGCTTAAATTTTATTTATTTTTTCAAATAAAAACGCTAAAAATTTCAATTTAATCCTACAAGGTATTAGTTTTGCGATTCTAATACCTTGGCCGCCTGCGTTCGCAAAACGTTGCGCTGATCATATGTATTGTCGGCGCATCACGCAAGCTACTGTATTCACAGGTGCAGGGCATCAGTACCGCTACAATACTATATTAGTCGCATCACAGTCTCAGACAGATATAATTCAATGGATGTTTCCGTTAATTTGGTCGTGAAGTCATCGAACCGCGTAAAATGCTTAGCATTTAGATCTTCATCTCGCTTGATTTTTTCAAAAAATATCTTCTGTAGAATGCTGGAAATTGCATTTCAGAGCCTCTAGATTTCAAAATTTTCTGACCCCAGACCCCCCTACGTTATATACCACAACTAATACCAAAACATTTACGCTCCGCGCCGCCACTGTGATGTTGGTATAGATTGAAACATGGGCATCTGTCATGTGTTTAACGAATAGATATCTACTTACTCAGATTATCACTACATTAACCAAAGATTCCTACCTGAACTGGCTCCAATACGAAGCAACAAAGTTCCAATAAAACAAAGTGTCAGTACAGACGACGAGCCTGCTTGTTTCATAACCACGTTCGGCGATACTTGACTTTTATAATTTGTGAAAGCTGATCTTCACAAGTTTAGCATACAATTTTCCTTGAGTTCCCAACGAGTTTAGGGTTTGACTTATGACAGTTCTACATACAAATTGGTCTTGGATGAGAAATGAAGTTGTGTCCCTTTCGCTCTTGGTGGTAAGCCGGAATCATGCATACGTAACGCCGTATGAGCACGGAAGAGTTGCGACTTGAGCCGAGTGGTGGGACTTAAACGTAGATCTTTTATCTCAGTCATGCAGTAAGCGATTTAAAAACTTATTCAGTTCTTTTGATCTTCACCAACTAATAACCACACCGACAAGACCTATTTCTGGATCGCTTATTGATCATATTTACGTTACCCATAAGGACAATGTTTTTAAATCTGGTACTTTACCTATTTCATTAAGTTGACCATTTGCCCATTTTCGTTACGTGGCTAACCCGAGATAATTTCACAAAGTCCTTCAGTCATAAGTCTATTTTCTATCGCTCGCTTAAAGATTTTTCTGCTGATCGTTTTGTAGCTGATTTAAATAATACACCATGGAACACCATAGAAATGTTTACGGACATTAATGAAGCTCTTGAACATGCATTGGTATGCTCTGTTTAATTATGTAATAATAATAATAATATACATTTATATAGCGCTATTTCTAAGAGGTATCCAATAGCGCTTGATGTACTTGACAATCACGCGCCCTTGAAGAAAAAGCGAGTCAAAAGGCTTAATTCACCAACCTGAATGGTTCACTGAAGAGATTAGTCATGCAATTAAGAAGCGCAACAATCTACACAAACTTGCCATTTTAAATAATACTACTATTTACTGGCGAGATTATAGGTCGGCACGTAATCGAGTGGTACATTTGATTAGAGATGCAAAGCGCACCTTCTATCGCAAGTCTATAAATGCTAATCTTGATAACCCAAAACATCTTTGGAAAATAATCCGTAACATTGCACCCTCGAAGTGTTGTAATTTGCCTAACCACTTAACCATAGATGATAAAACCTTTACAGATCCTAAAGATATTGCTAATTTGTTTAATGATCACTTTGCACATATTAGGGACTCCGTTAAGCTTGATGATTCTAGCAACTCTAACTGGGACTACCTTACTAATTTTGTTTCTTCTAAACTATCACCAAATACCACGTTTACTATTCCTCCAGTTTCAGAAGATTTTGTACTCAGTCTGCTAAACCATTTGTCTGTAACTAAAGCTGCTGGGTTAGACGATGTTAGTGGATATTTTCTTAAAATAGCTGCACCATCTATCTCGCCCATTCTAACAAATATTTATAATCTGAGCATTACGTCAGCCGTTTTCCCTAACTTTTGGAAAATTGCTAAAGTTTCTCCCCTATTTAAAGCTGGCTCGCTTTCTGACCGCTCTAACTTTCGTCCTATCTCTGTTTTAGCTATAATTTCAAAGATTCTGGAACGTCATGTTCATGTGTCACTTTATAATTTTCTAACAAGCTACAATCTTCTTGTTGATAATCAATTTGGTTTTAGAACCTCTCGCTCATGTGAGCTGGCAATCACTGATCTCACTGATAAGATTTTAACTAACATAGATAATAAACTAATGAATGGACTTCTTCTTATTGACTTTAAAAAGGCTTTTGATCTTGTTGACCAACATATCTTACTTCGCAAGCTTAAGATATATGGCTCTTCTTCCATGGCATTAAATTGGTTTACTTCTTATCTTAGCGACCGGTACCAACGCACTTCGTTTAAGGGTACATTGTCTGATATGGTTCCTATTACAGTTGGCGTTCCTCAAGGAAGCATCCTCGGGCCTCTTCTTTTTCTGCTATTTATTAACGATCTTCCATCTCAACTATCACATTCAAATTCTACAATGTTTGCAGACGACACCACTATACTAACTAAGGGTTCTTCTGTTAGTGAATTACATCCAAATCTTAATCTTGTCACTAATGATCTCTCAGCTTGGGCCAAGCAAAACAGGATGGTAGTAAACACATCAAAGACCAAAGCTATGCTCATACATTCTTCTCAGAAGTTAAGGTTTATCTCGGATCAATCTCTTTTGGTCAAATTAGACAACAAAGAAATCGAACAAGTCCAGCATGCTAAAATACTTGGTGTCAATTTAGACAGCCATTTAACTTGGGCCAGTCACATTGACAGCTTATGTTCTCTTGTCAATAGTAGGCTAGCATTGCTGCGTAGGATTAAACCTTTTTTAACTCATGAATGTGCTCTTCGTTTTTATAACTCTTGCATCCATGCTAATATTATTTACTGCTCTGTTACCTGGGGTAATTGTTCTAAATCACTTCTGCTACGAATTCTTCGTCTTCAAAAGCGTGCAGCTCGTATTATTTTAGAAGCCGACTATTCCACCTCTTCTGTTCTTCTTTTCTCCAAGCTTAAATGGATTCCAGTTTTTGATCTAATTAAATTAAGGAAGCTTCTTCTACTATTCAATATATTACTTAACCCTGATGCTCCAACTTCCTTTAAACTTATGTTTAATTTTTTATCTGCCAATAAACAACATGCTCGTACTAGAGCCTGTTTATATGATCTTAAGCTGCCTTACCCACGTACTGATTTTGGTAAGCGCACATTTCTCTACAGTGCTTCGATTCTTTTTAACTACTTAGACAATAAATATAAGCAACTCGCCATGTCATCAGCAAGTACTACTGATATTCCTATAATATTAAGAATAACTACCACTAAAAACAAACTCCGTTATTACTTTCTTGATAAACTTACTTGTATTGACCATCTAGAAGATTTGTTTTGCTTAAACTGTAAATTTCTATTGAATTGTAAATGTATTTCTACCTAACTATAGTATTATTTTTTCCCTGTATGTATATATAATGTATTCTGTTTAATATATCATTTTGTAATTATTGTTATATTTTGAGGGCCGTATGTTAGATAACCTCTTTGGTTAATACGTCTTTTCCCTCGTGAAATAAAGTTTTATTCTATTCTATTCTATTCTATTCTATTCTACTTCGTTAGAAACACTTCCTGTGTTTGCTCAGTTCCTCCGTGTACAATATGCGTTCAATATAAAGTATAAACAACAGACTGCTCTCTTCGTTTCCAGTTTCAGAGAAGGTGATTTATACAGCCTAGGCCAATGTTTTTAAGCTTTTCAAAGGCACAGTCGGCGGCAGTAAATGGAAATAGCAATATCTTGTGGCACAGCATTTCAGTGGATTTATGCAAATTTTAATACGCAAACACAACCTGGTCAACCTGGGCAGTCTAAATTAAAATATGACCGCTCCTCCAAGTGCCCACTCAACTTAACCAATAGCAATATAGCTGTAACTGTGAGGCCTGACAAAGAGGACCTTGAAAGTGTGTGGGAGGATTCCGCGTATTCTGTAGTTTGATTTGTAGCAAAGGACAAGGCCCATTTGTGCCTTGGGACGGCAACGGCAAGAGGACGTATGATCGAGGGAGGACTGGACCCGACGTCCTCTGGACGTTCTGTTGTTTTGTTGTGATTTAGACTCACAAGACGGCTGAGCCGCCTGAGCGAGGAGGCGCGTGTTGCTCGTTTGCTTTGAGCTTTATTGTCGAATAAATATCGTGTGGAATTAATAGAAAGTGCTGTAGAATGGTATGAACTTCGGTATAAAAAACGCTAACTGGACTAGTTAACTATGTGAACTGGGAATATGAAAGGAATCGAAACATTGAGGTACCTTCTCGTCAGTTCTCGAATATGTACATGTATCTCGACTAGTCAATTGACATTTTTACTGCAGATTATAGCTCAAATATATATATATATATATATATATATATATATATATATATATATATATATATATATATATATATATATATATATATATATATATATATATATATCAACATGTGTAGATGTTTGACAGTCCATAGCTTGTAAAGTATAAATCTTTTTAGAGAAAAAGCCCAGGATCTATTTATAGTCGAATATGTTTACTGAATTTTTCATTTCTGATTTGTTGAGTTTACCGTTGCCGTTTTAAAAACACATTTTGAATGTTATTTTGTGATTAAAATACGCCAATTAAATAAAGGGATATCATAAATCAGTGGCTATGACTCGTCACTGCCACGCCAGAAAGCGGATACCAACGTTTTGTTTGGGTAAACTATTTTGATAAATAAGGCCTATCGATAAAATGTTTCTGAGTTTTGTCTTGCATCTTTTTATAATTTAAATGAATGCTCGTTGTCTTCGAGATGTGCGCGAAGCCTTAACTTTTGCCTACGCGAATGATTTAATCGACGATGTCGCGTATTTACTTCTGTACGATGTGAACTCATCAAAGGATGTTTTCCCTCATTGGAAATTTAAGGATTTTAATTTTGAAGATTGGGACAACGTAGAATGTAAAACAGAGTTGAGATTTGCCAAGGCAGACATCCTACAACTGGTCCACCATCTTCAATTGCCAGAGAAAATTGTTTGCAGTCAGGGCACAGTATGTAGTGGATTGGAAGGATTCTGTATTTTGTTGAAGAGGCTAGCCTACCCATGTCGATATGCTGATATGGTCCATCGTTTTGGCAGGAGTGTTCCAGAACTCTGTCTAATTTTCAATCAAGTTCTTGACTTTGTCTATTTCCATCACCACCATCTCTTGACATCATGGGATCAAGACATCTTACAACCTCAGAAATTGGGTGAATATGCTGCAGCAATCCACAGAAAAGGGGCCCCTTTGAACAACTGTTTTGGATTTATTGATGGTACTGTCAGACCTATCTCTAGACCAAATAAAAACCAAAGGGTCATGTACAATGGATACAAGAGGGTTCATTGCATCAAATTTCAAAGCGTTGTTATACCAAATGGTCTCATTGCTAATCTTCAAGGCCCATTTGAAGGCAAGAGGCATGATAGTAGTATGTTACATGAATCATGTTTACTGAATGCATTGAGTGGCTTAATTGGTTGAATGGTCAACCACTATGTTTATATGGTGATCCTGCATACCCACTTACAGGTCATCTCCAAGCACCATTCAAAAATGTCCCACTAACACAGCAAATGAGAAATTTTAATAGGGCCATGAGTGAGGTTCGTGTTTCTGTGGAATGGTTATTTGGAAATATTGTTAATTTTTTTAAGTTTGTTGATTTCAAGAAAGAGATGAAAATCAATTTAAGCCCTGTTGGTAAAATTTATGTTGTATGTGGTATTTTAGAAAATGCCCATGCATGTCTTTATAGTAATCTTGTTTCAGAATTTTTTTATGTCAATCCACCTACTTTGGCAGAGTATTTTTTATAAGTGAAATGACAAAAACATGAAAGCATGAATTTATTGTTACATTAATTAAAAATGTTAAGACAACAGGAAAAAGTGTCATAACTTAAATAACATAAATTGTAGATTATGAATTAATAACAAAATAGATTAGAGAAACAGGAAAATACAGAAACAATTAAATTAAGATGCCTGGTATAACTTAGTGTTCTTTATTATTGTTTGTGAACACTTGCATTATTTTGCACATTTGTTGCTGGACCATTATGAGTTGTTGCTGCTGCTCCATCTGTTGCTGTTGTGCAATCATTTGCTGAAACATTTGTGTTTGCAGCATTTGTTGCTCTTGTTGAACCTGCATCCTCCTCATTGTTTCAACATGTTGGTTGGTTGCATGTTCCATCTCCTCTTTTCTTTCATTTTTTTTCATTTCCACTCTTTCCTTTAGCCAGTCAATAGTTTCAGAACTTCTCCTTCTTTTCTTAGTACTTTCATCTGTGTTTGCTTCCTTCTCTATTGATCTTTTCCGTGTCTCTCTCATTCTCTCCATTGCTCTTTTTCTCATTTCCATTGCTTCTTTCTTTTCTTTTTCAATTTCTGCTTTTTTCGTTTCATTTATTTCCTCTGCCATTCTCTCTGTTTCTTCACTGATGTGCAACAATTCCTCTAAAAGACCTTCAGACTCGTTTGTTTCAACCTCTCCACCACCAGTCGTTCGCTTTTCTTTTGATAACTTGGCCTTCAGTTTTCGTGACAGTACACTGAACCTATAAAAATATTTGGAAACATATGCTAGTAAGAAAACCAAATTTTAATTATATTTGTTTTTGTATGACAATAACCTTGTATAGTTGTACTTCAATTGTCTTAATTTTACAGTACCTATCTCTAACTGATCTAGTAGTGAAATCTAACCCAACAGCCGCTAGATTGTCAGCAACCCTCTGCCAAGCTGCTCCCTTCTCCCTAGAACCACTTCGGTGGGTGCACACTCCCTCTGCTGTGGCGTTTCTTAATAAATTTAGGTCCAAGTTTTTGGTCCAAACAATAGCAGTTCTGAAATAGTAAAACTGTTTTCAATATACAACAAACAGAACAAGACAATCCAATGTTTTGAAAAAATTTTTCCCATACTTTTTTGAAGAAGCTGGCGGATGGTTTGATCATTGCTCACTGCTTTTTTCGGCCATAATACTATAGTGTAAAAAAAACTACATGAATGCCAGTGATTGATAATTTCACAAGTTTTCAGTTAAACAGTCCCTGCCAAAACTATTTCCGTTTTATTTATTTCTGTTTGTAAATGTAATGTGTAAGTTGCAAACTTGACAAAACCAATAAATTATAAACTAAAAACTTTAGCTAGTACGATCATAGGCAGCCCAAGCACTATCACGTACTGTCTGTCGTATTATATAATATACTTAAAGGTTGGCAAGTAAATTCACTAGTTCAACTCACCACTTGAATACATGTCAATACTATTCGCAAATACGAACGTAAATCAATAAAAAAAAAACACTTCTATAAACACAAATAATCGTACTAACTTGTCACGAACGTTTTGTTGCTTAAAACTGTTGTGAAACACCAGAAATTAGTGAAAACAAACGGGGTTTTGTCGAAAAAATTGCCGTACCTATGCGTGGTGCAACAATCCTGTTTGACGCCATCATTCGTGAGCAAATGTAAGGCATGTCATTGGTCAATCGGCAAAACAAAAAAATTATGTCTACGTGATAAATTTGACCAACCGTGCAGTAAAAAAGATTCGTGTAATAAATACAAACATTTTGTACGTAAAAGTTTATATAACCGTATATAACTGTATAGAAATGGAGCGGCAAGAACGGAAAGGATTCTGTCCCAATGTTCGTTGTCTAGATCTTATATGGTAAGTGGCTAAAAATTATTTTTTGCTTAAAATAGAAGGAAGCCAGTTAGTGGCTTTAATACTGGCTTTGACAGACATTTGGCGGAGTTCATTGTTATTTATGCAAGACGACTTTCAATGTTGTTCGCCGGTATTAAATAAACATTCAAACCCAAAGTTCAATAAATATGACATGCATATATAATTAGACGATAGAAAAATAAGGCACGTCGAAACAGATCTTATATTAAGCTGTATTTACCTTTGCATGCAGGCTTGCAGCAATTTTTTGCAGCTCATCATATATTCAACTGAATGCGAAATTAATTTTTAGTTCGACAGAAAAACCTCTGATTTGTTGTCGTCGAGCAATTGCTTCTCAAAAGATACTGATAAAAGTATAAAACATAGCGATTTTTCGTTTCAAATTTTCCACATTTAAGCTTAGAAATCAGCAAATATTCTGAATAAATCAAATGTTTATCTACACCACGGACATACTTTTCTATTAAAAACAATACACTTTCACTTTTAATACAAGGACACAAAACGTGTCAAAGACACTTTATATATTAAATATAAATGCCTGAGTTTTCGCCCAGTTTTATCCACTTCCATTAGTTCCATATCATTTATATGCACGAGTCCCAAAAAACGTATGAAATATGCCGCAAATCAAAACTGAAAAACAGTAAAACAGAAAACATAAGATTGCACAGAGGAAAGAGGTGTAAAAGAAATTTCGTCTATACCTGCTCATGTCCTCGATGAAATGACAAAAACCCAAGATATCTTGGTTGGAACGACCTATTAAAGCTTAACTGTTATTGCACATCCACTAATCCACGGACCACGGCACTAGTTTGATATATAGAAAGCACAAAAACCAACATTGACTCTAGCTTGCTGCATTCTGCTTGCATGTCCTATACACATGCAGTTGATCGTTTGATTGCTTTTTTTTTCGAAATCACTCTAGCTGAAGTCTTTTATAATAGATGAAATAGAACAGTATATATTGGGCAACCAATATATCCTACGGAGTAGTCAGATATCTTCAATGTCCACTAATAGTTTAATACCGGCGAACAAGAGTCGTCTAGCATAAATAACATTGAACTCCGCCAAATGTCTCAAAGCCAGTATTAAAGCCACTAATTGGCTTCCTTCTATTTTAAGCAAACAATAATTTTTAGCCACTTACCATATAAGATCTAGACAACGAACATTGGGACAGAATCCTTTCCGTTCTTGCCGCTCCATTTCTATACAGTTATATACGGTTATATAAACTTTTACGTACAAAAAGTTTGTATTTATTACACGAATCTTTTTTACTGCACTGTTGCAATAGCCCCCCCGGTTGGTCAAATTTATCACGTAGACATAATTTTTTTGTTTTGCCGATTGACCAATGACATGCCTTACATTTGCTCACGAATGATGGCGTCAAACAGGATTGTTGCACCACGCATAGGTACGGCAATTTTTTCGACAAAACCCCGTTTGTTTTCACTAATTTCTGGTGTTTCACAACAGTTTTAAGCAACAAAACGTTCGTGACAAGTTAGTACGATTATTTGTGTTTATAGAAGTGTTGTTTTTTTATTGATTTACGTTCGTATTTGCGAATAGTATTGACATGTATTCAAGTGGTGAGTTGAACTAGTGAATTTACTTGCCAACCTTTAAGTATATTATATAATACGACAGACAGTACGTGATAGTGCTTGGGCTGCCTATGGTACGATTTAAATTTTTTGTAAACAAGCGTACGCAGCTTTCGTCTCACAACGAGTTCTCGCAAAAATTAGAATTTATAATCAAGCGTAATTATGTAAATAGGAATTCTTACCTTTGTTGTGAGTGTTTATGCTCCTTTATATTCTCAAAAATCGATAAAAAAACCCCGAGAAAACTATTAACCAAGTTGACATGATATGGCGATCAGCACGTCTTGTCAGGACGTCTTTTGCTCACGTTATCGCTCACGCCATCTTGAAAAACCGGAAGTCAAGAGGGTGTTCGCCGTCCTCTTGCCGTCGCCGTCCCATTGCCGTCCTAACCTGCGATCAGGCCAAGTAATAACCTGCGATCAGGCCAAGTTGTATTGCCGTCCCAAATCTAAAAACTATCTAATAGCAATATAGCCTGGTTCCCTGCCCCAATTTCAAAAGAAATATGGGCCAGGTAACCACTAATCTCATTCTCGCGTCATCAGGGCAAAATCCACTTATGACGATTGCACTTTTACTCATAGCCAATAAAACGCGCGAAATTTCAACCAATAAGAAAGCAGAAGTCTTTAGTGGTTACCTGGCCCATATTCTTTGATTGGGCCAGGGTACCAGGCTAATAGCAATACAGTTGTAACTGTGAGGCCCACTGATCTATATAAGAGACTGGATAGAGCATCCGTTGTCTGAAATTGAAGTCGGAAGTGGTCGGAAGTTGGCAACAGCCGCCATGTTGGATGGTCCCACTTTCGCTATATCTTACTGTTGCACAATTATAGTTTCGCATATTAAGGCATTTTTCTCCTTCGGGTTCGGACAAACTTTTTTATCACGAGGAAGAAAGGACATGTGAAGCATTTAGAGAGAAAAATTGTAGTTATTTAGCCCCAAAATGTGGGGGGAAACGGAATTTGCGAGTTCGATGGAGCGAACTCCCAAGTGTCATTGATGACAACTTTGAACAGACGAAGGCCGTTCTCATTCAGAATTTACTCATAATATGGAAATACTGCTAAAGGACCAAATGAATTCGGGAAATTTGATCAACTGAACAAGCTACACTACGAACAACTGCTGTGGTATTATTATATCATAAGCCAAAAGACCGGAATCAAACAATTAATTTAAGAATGCGATGTGCCCAACTGTATAGATCAGTGGATGTGCCTATAGTTGAACAATATATTTTCACTCACAGAAAACTCGGGGTAATGATTCAAATAAGTTATCCTGGCATTCACAGGATTAATCAGAATGAGTTTATTATTTTCTATGAGATAGGGTTATCTAATTTGGGCAATTGGGCCTACATTTGCCTACAACTAAAAATCTTGTATTAATTTTACAATATAATTAGTTTTGTGACTATACCTTTGCCAAGATGCTTTTTTTTAGCCAGTTTACAGATGTTATCCGCCACATCGTTGTGAAGTTTAACATATATATTAGCTTGATTTGTTTTGACTTTATATAAACATCAAACACTGGCCTTGTTGATCTACTTGTATAGTACACACTGATAGTACAGTATTAGTTCTGCCACAATTTTCATAACATACAGAAGTCAGAGAACAGATTAAAAATTTATCATTATATAGTAAATTTATACAGAATCAAACTACACAAGACAAAATACACTCATGAATTGTAAACATTTTCTTTAATCAAATCATTGACAAAGTTTGAAAACTATAAATGACACAGTTCAATTATATTCTGTATTAAGTTGTCATGTTGCTTCACCTTTATTGTTCTTCATTCATTGTTGTTTCATTTTAAACTACCTACAACATAACATACAAATATCACATTCAATTTTACAGATACTCACAAACAATTTTTTCATCAAAATGACAGGGAGTAAAATAGCTCAGCTGTTAATAAGAAACAATGTTGACAACTTAATTTCTTAAATACATGACATGGACACTGGGCATGGAGTTTAATAAAACAAACTGGCTCGTTCTTGTTATGATGCATGCTACAGTTTACTTCTATGGAAGCACCAAACATTGTAAGTATTACAAACTTATAGAGTATTAACATGCTCCTATGTTGCCAAAGAAATATGCTGCTTGTCAAAATCTACTCACAACTCTACAAGCCAATCTATCTTCTGTGCCATAATTTTACACGTCCTTCGGCTTTTTTAAAATGATCTACTCGATTGTGAACATTCCACAATTACAGTATTATCTCACATTTGTATCCTACAAATCAGTTTATTAACCACCGGCCGTTTACAATGTTGGGTTTCCCGTTTCCTTGGTAAATAACCCTTCGGGAGCTCTCCGTCCCCTTCGAAATTTCGTCAAAATATCAAGTTATTTACTTACGATTCAGTTTCCCTTCACGTTCTTAGGTCCTCCATAGTTCCATGATGTGTCCCGTTGCTTGAAATACCAAAATGGATTTGTGTCCTTCGTCTATTTCGTGATTATATGCGAAAACAACGAATTCACAACAGTAAAAATATAGCAACTCACTTCTCATCATGGTGGGACCATCAATATGGCGTCGCTTACAAATTAGGGCGTAACTTCCGGCTTCAATTTCTGAAGCAATCTCGTACCTAGCCTGGTACCCTGGCCCAATTTCAAAAGAAATAAGGGCCAGGTAACCACTAATCTCATTCTCGCGTCATCAGGGCTAAATCCACTTATGACGATTGCAGTTTTACTCATAGCCACTAAAAACGCGCGAAATTTCAACCAATCGGAAAGCAGAAGTCTTTAGTGGTTACCTGGCCCATATTCTTTGATTGGGCCAGGGTACCAGGCTATCTCGTACCCAGCGCCTGCGATCCTTTTGGCTACTACCAAGAATCAGAGGCTCTGGGAAACTCCGATGAAACTCGTCATCTGATTGGTTAGTTTAAAAACAGTAAAATTTCAAATAGTGTGCACGTTGCTAACTTGTTTAATCGATTTCTCGACGTTCCGTAACACATAATTATACACGACAGACCCAAAATATAATTGAACACATGAAATAATTCAAAACAGCAAAAATACCGACAATTTACAAGTTAAAACTATTATTATTGTCACTTCGTAACCCAACAAACATCCATCGTCTGACTCGTCTCGTAATTATTCGCAGTTTTGTCTCAGAACTTTAAAATTATATTAGAGAATACAAGGTCGATGTAGTTTAGCTAAAATTCCTGGCAAAAAGTACAATTTCTTACCTGAGCGGCTGAACCGATTACTGCCGAGTGCTGACGGCGACGCAGACATTTAAAACACACTCGTCAAATCGTCTGGTTGACGATTTTGAGAAAAGCGAAGAAAGACCATTTGTATCGATTGTATTCTCGAGAGCTTTGTAAAACATGTTGGGCCTTTTTTATCGGTAAACAAATATTTTTCCTGGTCTTCGAACAAGCGAACGATCGTCGATGATTGTTACAAATTATAGGGAACTGGGAACCAGAGGACTGGGAACAAAAATTTTGGGGTCTTTTTCATCGGAGTTTCCCAGAGCCTCCGTTCCTTGGTAATGACCAAAAGGATCGCAGGCTCTGGGTACGAGATTGTTTCTGAAGGCGCTCAGATAATAGATGCTCTATCCAGTCTCTTATATAGATCAGTGGTGAGGCCTGACAAAGAGGACCTTGAAAGTGTGTGGGAGGATTCCGCGTATTCTGTAGTTTGATTTGTAGCGATTAGCGGAATACTTTTTCAGTAGTTTACTTTTTATACGTATGTGCTATAAATGCACAGCACTTGTCATCGGAATCCCCCCCCCCCCTCCCCACATACACACATGTATAGGTCAGTGATAGTGACCCCACCCCGGGGAAACATGGGGCTTTAGAGACCTTAAGATACCCCGGGTTCGGTTTACAGGTACGGCCATTTTTGTTTACTCGTAATAGAGACCTTAAGATACCCCGGGTTCGGTTTACCGGTACGGGCGATCTACCCGTACCCGTAGTCGTATGTACGGGTAGACCATGATCTACCACGGGAAAACGGGTAGATATTACGAGTAAACAAAAATGGCGGTACCCGTACCCGTAAACCGAACCCGGGGTATCTCTAGATCTCTATTATCGATCACGGATAGATCACGGTTATTATATAGAACTTTGTTTCCTCGAAGAACAACTGCCTTGGTGCTGTATATTATTAAGAGTCAATTAACATTGTAGAAGAAAATTGCCTTGCATATTTAAAGCTTTGGAACTTTTCGAGTATTTAAAATAAATGCACGAAATTTTGTGACTTTTCATACCTCGTTTCTGATGACGTTTGTGGCAAATATTTTGAAACTCTGGTTTAATTTAGTTTGGGTTTTTTTTTAGTATTTGATTAACTTTAGTAGTATTTCTAATATGGTTTCATGAATTTTGTGTTCTGATGTCGTCACAAATTCAATATGGCGGAATCCAATAGAACAATAAAGCTTGATTAATGAATATAACATTTACCTCCTACTCAACGGCCATAAACGAAAAAATTCTTCCTAAATTTTTAAGTTTTATAGTTTATCTCCTTTCTACTGGCTCTAACTAAACCAATCAAAGAAAATTTGATTTGAGAGTTTTTCTTGCCTATTATTTGGCTGTATTTCACTTTGTTGTATTTTTATGTATGACGTCACCAATGACGTCATAGATAAGTAACATTTGGGGTGACACCAATAAAAATTAAAATATTTTTGATACCAAGTTTCACTTCGATAGCAAAATACTTTCTGAAATATTAACCGCGGGCACTTCCCCCCCCCCCCCTCCCCCAACCCCAGAAGACCAAAAAAAGTCCAGTTAGATAGGGATAAACCCTGATGAAACTAAAAGTAATTATAGAGTACATAGAATTCCATTTTATTTCATGTATATTTCATGTGTGCATTCTCAACAGGCATACCCATTTTGATGTTACACTGAAATTTTTTGAAAAAGCCATTAATTTGCATTGGAATAGAAAGGTGAAATGTACTTCTCACTTTATAATAAACTATTGACGTGTGCATCAAGTAACATGCTTGTAAAATGGTCTCATCAGCTTTTAATTTCTGAAGACTTTACATGTAACAGAGTTTAATTGATCGAAGTGGTTTTCAAAAGATAAACATAACTTTAATAAGTCGAACAGAAATGCTGCCTTTTGCTCCAGAAAGCTAATTTGAACAAAATTAATATATAAACATATTCTGGGTAATTTAATTAACCTATTACGGGGTATTAATATATATCGTATTCATAAAGATGGCCGTTTATATGCATTTAAATTAATTATTAGCCTTCCCGGCCTCGTTCCTGTGTAAATCTTCTTTTCAATTACAAACACAAGAAAGAATGATGTATTGATGTTTGAAAGGCAAATTTAAATACACATAAAAGAATATAAATTGGAGTCATCTTTATGAATACGGTGTATTAATTTTAATAACGTAACATAGTATAAAATAAGACAAAGCACAATATACTGAAAGTAACTCGATCCAGGATAATCCTGAATATTTAAGAAATGAAATCGCACGCCCGCACACTCACCCTAAACCCCCACCTCTAAACCTGACCCTAAACCTAACCACAACCCTCTGGGAAGAAAGCATTTGGGACAGAGAAGTCCCCTAGGCTGCTTCAGGATAATCCTGAATTCTAGACCATTTGACAATTCAGGATAATCCTGAATTCTATAAGGGAGCGTTCATAATTTATGTGGTAGGGGGGCTATGAGGATTTTGCATTTTGAAAGAATGTTTTTTGGGCAGCCCCCCCCCCCCCCCCTTCATGCCCAAAATATATTTCAGTGACCCCCCCAAAACTACAGACTTTCAGTAGATACTAATTATCATGCCCCCCCCCCTAAAACTATTTCACACTCATAAAATGTTTTCTCCCCTATGTTTCATGCTGTACTCAACTTTCATGGAAAGCACAAGAAATCTCTACTGAGAAAAAGGATAAAATTTTCATTCCTGACTTTTTCATGTTCAAACAGCATTAGAATGTTAATATAGCTTAAATTTTATTTCTTTTTCAAATAAAAACGCTAAAAATTTCAAACTATAAATATAAAAGTACATCACATTATGCACATGGCTGTCAGTTCTTGATGGCCCCCCCTTCCGGGTTCTTGACTTCGAAAAAGATTTTCGATAGCCCCCCTAATTGTTACTGGAGAAAATAATTGCCACCCCCCCACCTCCAAATCGCCATAGCCCCCCTACCACATAAATTATGAACGCTCCCTAAGTGAGAGGACTTTTAATATTCAAGAGATATCAATCTCGTACCCAGAGCCTGCGATCCTTTTGGTCATTACCAAAACATTGTCACTGTGTCAGTCAGTGATCATATTTGCACAATGTCAAAACTGCACTAATGCCCCGACCCATGGGGGAAGGTTGACAAGCAAATCCCTAACCCTTCCCCACATATGCCCCATGTTTCCCCCAGGGGGGTAGTGGGTGGGGGTTTCCGATGAGAAGTGCATAAGGTTTGGAAGGGGAAGTCATAAACAAAAAAAGACGGAGTTTCTATCGCAAATTCTTGAATTTGATTGCCTTGCATGCAAAGATTTCTAAATAGTTCCCAAAGTCGCGTTGATTATCGGTGAGTTTTTACTGAGCCGAGGTAAATATAAGAATAGTTTATAACGAAACTGAGACGACTCGTGTTTTGAATAAGATGAAGTGTACGCTATAATAGAATACATCACAACTTATCAACTCTATGTCTTCCCAACCCAACCCTAATTAAAACCAAGCTAAAGAACCCAAACACATGGTGGTCCGTGACAGTAAGAAATGTTTTGCTTGACAAATATGAGTGCCATAATTTCTACTGTCCATACGATGGCAAGGCATTCTTTCCCGGTAGTGGAGTAAGTCTTCTCGGTGGGTTCTACCACAGTTATGATCATGCCCGTAATTGATGTCTTGAGCTAGGAGTGGACTGCACCATTAACATGGTTGTCGTCAGACAAAAGAACATAACATTGAAATCATATAATGACCAACTTCCACTGAAAATGTAGTTTTAGTCTTGTCTTCCTCGCGTGGTGATACTTGCCAATATAGCCTGAAGACCTTGAGTCCAAAATGGTTCAAAATGTCATGCAACTCTGGGCATGTGGTCGTGGTGCGCTCTTTTCGTGTAACTGCGTTTACTCGAAGAAAATCTACACAGAAACTGTAGGTTCCATTTATCTTTGGCGCTATAAGATGATTGATGTAGAACACGTACGGGCTATTGCTGCATGCATGCATGACTTTAATAAAGCCGGGTTTAAGAATGTCATCCACTTGCTAGTTCATCTCCCTTTGTAGATACATGCACGCGGGGTTCGGTACGATTGCTTGGAGAATTATCGCCAGTGTTTGGTCACACTCGGAGACTAGCTCGATTTTCCTAACTCGTTCTTTGTAACTTGTCTTGGTACCCAAAAAATTACCAACGTGGTTACCTTATGTACCACAGGTGCATGTGTTCTCCTGCACAAACAGATCCGCATCCCCCAGCCCTTACAACAACATTCCTTTTGCTACATCAACATTACACAGGCTACATCAACATGCACCATGCTCATTATCCGCAGCCGAAGATCGGCCCCAATGATGCACTTATCCCTCATTTCTATTATATAAATAGAAAAGCTTGAAATCTTTAGTTTGTGCGTGAACAACAGCCGAACAATGAAAACTTTAATATCCAGTTACAAAGAAAAGTTACACGGCTGTTTCAGGGTTGTTAATGGTTAGTTGATAAAGATTCCTCGTCGTTCTTCGTCGCTTGCCCGTTTATTATGCTAAGTTAGGTGTGGAACCCTGAAAATCTTATCGTGGATATTGAAAGTGCGTCGTTTGAGTTTAACGATAAACATCCTAGTGCTTATGGTAAACCATCTGTGTAGGTTCTTTCAAAGGCACGACACGACACGACACGACACGACACGACAAGAGTTGGCATGTGGAAGAGATTTGTCTGATTTTGGAGCGGTTTCGTTGTTTTTTCTACGACAGGATATTTTAGAAATTTTGTGATTCGAAATAAATGTATATTTAAAATGTTTTCAGGATGTTAATGTTGTCATTGGGCAATCCGGGTGCTCCGGTTAATTTTTCTTTGTGACAGTTTTCGCACTTTTTCTTAAACAAATTTGTTGTTTTCACAATTGTCGTCAGAAGCATTTGGATAACATTCATAACAAAACAGCTCATAATTCATATCCGCCAATAGCTTTCGTCTGAATCTATTTTCTTCAGTGACAGGCAAAATTGTTAGAAAAAATCGATCAACTTCAAATGGCCAATGGTAAAAAATATCACTTTATATGGCACAGTGGTTAGATATTATAAAAATAGACGCACAATGTGTGCATGTGTCTGCTGACGTATTTGAGAAACTCAGGACTAGACTAAAGCTCTGGGCATGATATAAGCACTATATAAAGAGATTGTCAATACAATCTTACTTGATCTTTACAATCTTCATCTAGTCTTTCACCTAACCTTATATAGTTAAAAAATTATAAACACGTAGTTAGAGCACTATAGTAATTTATACAATTTAAACTAACCACTGTTTAGGACCAGGCTCCTGAAACACTTGCTTTTACAGATATAAACATGCAAGTGACTATTACGTAGCTTTCTACGACTTTTATCTACTATATATCTAAATGTCTCAAAACACAACTCATTAAGAAATGAAAAACTGTGTCTCGTGCGATTATTGAGCCGTATAACATCACAAGGATGCATGTTAAACACGAGGCGATAGCCAAGCGTTTTGCTACTAAGCGTCTCGAGGGCCGTTATAACTCAATAATCGCACAGCGACTAAGCGGATTTTCTACTAATTCTATAAAACGATGTCTATAAATCGTTGATAAACCCAAGGCCAAGAAAAGTGCTACAGATTACCTGTCTGGAGAAACGGGCTTGTAACCATCTAGCGCACGCGTGGCCTCGTACACATGAGGCGAGTTGGCCCGGTAAGCCGGGATGAGATTTATATTGCGATTACATGAGCTCGAGGCGGGCTAGCTCGGTAAGCGGGGTCATGTTTTGAATTGACGTCGATGATTTGAACCCGAAAATCGCAATTACCAAGCAAATGTTGCTTCATTTGGGCAAAGTTACGTTAGTTTTAGTGCAGTTTTACACTGTTATTTATGTCGATGCAATTTTTGTAAGTATCGTTAATAAAAAGATTGTTATATACTCTTGGCTAACTCAACGAAAGCGTCTTCACGAAGACTAATTACAAACATTGTTTTGATGCTCTATCTGGGTTCATTTCACTGATTTCAGCTATATTTATTCATACAATCAAGTAAACAAACGCGCGGCAGAACGAGTCAAACAGTTTTCAGCCCGCTTTGCCGGGCCAACTCGGCAAAAAGCCGATTACATGGGGAAAAGGTGAAGTTTTCAACTCGCTTAACAGAGATGGCTCGGCAAGCAGTAACCGGGATCCCGGCAAGGCGGGCCAGCTCGGTTGCCATGTAATCGAAATTTTGAAACAAGAGATGATAAATATACGAAGCGGGGTCAACTCGCCTCATGTAATCGGTCTCTTAGCGATAAAAATGCACTCAAACACTCAAAGTAGCACGTAAAACATTCTGCTGTGTTAATTACTTGATCGGATTTGTATTCAGGTATTTCTTGATTTTCTTTTGTAATTAAACAATTAAAATTCATCAAAATAACCCAACAAAATCAACATGAAGTATTTCGGGTGTCGTGCCGTTATTGATTTTTAATGGCACGCTTGCTTGGTTACCTCATTCCTGTCCGAGGGCTTCTCCAGAGGTGAATAAAATCGTCTGGCGTTAGCCAGAATAAAATACTAAAGACCAATTCGGACAGGAAAAAGTTAACGTTCAATAGCCAATCAGAGTGCGTGTATGATTATTTCACATTATAATATGAATTGAACATGAAAAGGATCATGATATCGACTACATCCCAAACCAGCATACAGAAGAACTGATTAAGAACCTCAATGTACTTTTCTGTGGTATAGATGAAATTAAACAAATTTTGAAACACGCTTTGGCTGAATCAATAAAAGTTTCCTAATGCATTTTAAGCACTTTTTAATAAATTTAACGTGTTAAAAGTTTTATTATTCGTTTCGAAATTATAGTTTCACTAAAATTTTTCTTCAAACCATTGTTGTTTGTTGAAAATAATACAACTGACACATGCACCCTAACGTCTCAAAAACTCTTCTATTCTCCTCCTGTTTGGTTATATCATAGTTAATAGAAAATAAACATGGTTTGGAAACCCGGCAAACTTCAAAGCGGTTAACAATCAAGCTACGATTCATGTTGAAAGGTACATGAAGGTGCACAAATCCTTTGTTTTAGCTTTATTAATATTTAAACAGTACGGTTGAGTGATTGAACACAAACGTTGCTATTGGATGATTGCTTCATTACTGGGGCTACCTGTGGTAGACGAGTCTACGTTTCGGCTCCGTTATTTTTATTTTTTACTCGGGCTACCTGTGGTAGACCAATCTACGTTTCGGCTCCGTTATTTTTATTTTTTACTCGGGCTACTGTGGTAGACGAGTCTAGGTTTCGGCTTCGTTATTTTTATTATTAATATTATTATTTCTTTGTCTATGTTTCGAAATGGCAATCATTACGTCATCCCGTCAGGCTTTGCGAAACTGATGCGTGCTAAAATTTCATACGTTCTTTCTATAAATCTTCGCTTTCCTGATGTCTGATCAAGTTGTTTGAAATGAAGTGAAGTGAAGTGAAGTGAAGTGAAGTGAAGTGAAGTGTTCTTTCTTGGACATGTTCAGTGTGTTCACAGACGTAGTTATTGTTCAGTAATTTCGCTACCATGTGTTTTTACTGACTGTTGCTTGTCTTTGAGATCGGCAATGGACAGTAGTCTTTAATATTGATCCATTAGGATTTATATTCAATGTTGTAAGTGCTTTGAACCTTTGAGTATGTAATTTTGTCACAAGTATGTTTAATAGCCATATCTTGATGTTCATTTTGATATAAATTTTGATGCATAGATTGAGTATTGAGATATTTATCATAGAAACAACTTTGAACCACTGAGTCATGCTCCTCATATGTATACAGTAATACTTTAATGACATATTGGCCATTATAACATCAGCAGCCAAGTGTGTGTTATATGCGGATGGTACCAAAATGTATAGAGATAAATTAGAGTGTCTGACATTAACTACAGTACTAGCACTGCAGAGTTGAAAAGCCTTCCCAACATGCTCTAAAGCAAAAACATGGAATCAGGATTATGTTGTATGAAGATATTGCACAGCATAGTTGTGGGGTGCGGGTATATTTTACTAGTCACCTATTGCATATTTGCTAGTGCATCTGTACCTAGCCCACACATGTGAAGTTTGGGCACCTCAGATTATAACTAAAATCAGTAAGGTTGAATGACTACAATGCAGGGCAACTAAATATATTTTAAGTTTTTGAACTGGCAGGATGATTTATCATACAATCTGAGTGATCATCTGAAAACAGTTAATCTACTACCAGTATAATATTCCTATGAATAGTTTTGTGCAACTCAATAATTCAGTCAGAATCACTAAAAACAGTTCAGAACTAGATGTACTAGTTTCTAAGTGCTGTACTAAACTTTTTAAGCTAGTTAATACTTGAACTGTAGTTGTAAACTGTAGTCTAATCCACCTCAGTTAATCAGTTTAAAACTCAACTTTCTAATCACTACATTAATATGGTAATTATTAGTTAATGCTTACGACATCAATAACTTTCTTTGGAAATCAATGTTTAAAATGTTCTTCATCCCGATCTGTAACATACTCTCTTCTAAACCCTACTGTTACTGACCTTAATCACTTATATCTATTGTATTTGTTTACATGATTATCCTGAATTGTAAAATGGTCTAGAATTCCAGATAATCCTGAATATTAAAGAAAATGAAACCCAACCCTGACCCCCACCTCTAAACCTGACCCTAAACCTAACGACAACCCCCGGTGACCCTAAATCTAACCACAACCCCCCAGGGAGAAAGTTCCACCTCTCAGACCCTGACTACAACAGCACAACACCCCTACTGGTTTTTTGTTATATGCTTTTTAGTTTAACATCCTGCATGTGGGACAGAGAAGACCCCTACGCTTCAGGATAATCCTGAATTCTGGACACTTTAAATTGACAATTCAGGATAGCCCTGCACCACATTCAGCCTTCGATCTGATCTTCCTCGGGCCCACTCCCAGTCTCCCACCTCTTTGCTCATGCGTTATAGAGACCTCTGCACTTTCCAGTAGCCTGAGTGAACACCTGACCCAGGTGTCTTGTTATACAGAAAACACAATATGTTCAGTAACCGTGAAAGTGCACAAATTTCCATAAACCTGAACAAAAACATAAAACAATGACTTTTGTTGAGCTTCCAAACCATGTTTAGTTTCTATTAACTATGGTTATATACGGAGTATCTTGGTGTGAGACGGAAAAAGTAATGAGTTAATTTGATTATAGCTATATAGCCAATCAAAACACTTTTGACTATGAATCACTCCAAAGGCTCCATTCTCCTGGCCCCGAAGGTCAGGCTCTGGGAATGAGATTGTGGCACAATTTGCTATAAAAGACCGTTGCGGATTATCCCCATAGAAAATTTAGTGGAGAATGCATGCATGTCATTGCATATAGTGCATGACTGTTTTTAGAAGAACTGCATGTATGTCATCAGTTTTGTAATAACAATTTAATAATACATTAATTTACTTACTATCTTCAAGAGTTGTTCCACTCTTTTTCATGCCAAGGCCTCCGAATCCAATCGCAGTAGTAGTTTTAACCGCGACGTCATAGGTTGTAGCCTCATTTAAACTACTTAAAGTCGCCATCGTAGTGTCAGTACCATTGACTGTTTTATTTTTAGTACAGGAGACATTAGATCCTTCTTTTGTAAGTTGATAACAACGGTATACTTGCTTATAATTCCATTCGCTTCGTCATGTGACAAATTCTTCCATGTAACTTTCAAGTCAGTAGATGTCGGAGACGTTATTTCTTGAATAGTAGGTCCCTTAGAAGGTTCTATACAAAGTGGTAAATTAAAAATGTAGTAGTAAGACTGCAAACGCGAGAGGGCAACAAAAGTACATCAGAATTAAGGTACATGAGGACATCCGATTAATGTTTTCGTAGTTCAACGCTGTCCAACTGACAGTTGGGCTGAATTTATACAAATAATTAAACCAACAAATTGCGGTAGAACAAAACTCTTTTGTATCTTTTTTATACAAAAATATATTTTTCTTTAGTTTGTTTCAGTAGAAAAGAGACATTTTAACGTGACAAACGTTCAACGTTGTACTTTGTGCTGTACGGAAACACAAGAGGCATGCAGAAAAATTGCATTCGCTCCTGATGTAAAGGGTTTCGCCGGAATACCCGGCTCGGTGACGTACGCTAGCGGGAAATCCGAGTTGTGTTAATTACTTGATCGGACTTGTATTCGGGTATTTCTTGATTTTCTTTTGTAATTAAATAATTAAAATTCATTCAAAAAAAATCTTTACCGATTACGAAATATTTTGTATGCCGTGCCGTTATTGATTTTTAATGAACGCTTGCTTGGTTCAATAGCCAATCAGAGCGCGTGTATGATTATTTCATATTATAATATGAACATGAAGAGGATCATGATATCGACTACATGCCAAACCAGCATACAGAAGAACTGATAAAGAACCCCAATGCACTTTCGTGTGGTATAGACGAAATTAAACAAATTTTGAAACGAGCTTTAGTGAATCAATAAAACTTTTCTAATGCATTTGATAACTTTAACGTGTTAAAAGTTTTATTATTTGTTTCGAAATTATAGTTTCACTATACGTTAACAACTTGTGGAAAATTTCAATCCATTGTTGTTTGTTGAAAATAATACAACTGACACACCCTAACGTCTCAAAAACTCTTCTATTCTCCTGTTTGGTTATATACGGAGTAACTTGGTGTGAGACAGAAAAAGTAATGAGTTAATTTTGTTATAGCTAGATAGCCAATCAAAATACTTTTGACTGTGAATCATTCCAAAGGCTCCGTTCTCCCCCTCCCCGAAGGTCAGGCTCTGGGAACGAGATTGATTCTTATAGCCAGTGGCCTTTTTTAGAAGAACTGCATGTCATAATACATTAATTTATTTACTATCTTCAAGAGTTATTCCGTTCATTTTCGCACCAAGAACTCCAGTTACTGCACCATTAGTAGTAGCCTTAACCGCAATGTCATAGGTTGTGGCCTCGTTTAAACCGCTTAATTATATCGTCGTCGTATTGTCAGCACCATCAACTGTTTTATTATTAGTACAGAAGACACCATTTCCACTATTTGTACTTTGGTAACAGACAGTATAACTAGTTACCCCACTTGCGTTGTTCGGTAACTTTGACCATGTGACTTTTAGTTCAGTAGATGTCGGGGACGTTATTCTTTGGATAGTAGGTCCAGCGTCAGGTACTATACAAAGTGGTAAAACAATATAGTAGTAAAACAGCAAACGCGCGATGTATATAGCAGCAAACGTACATCAGATGCGTGGTGCACGAGGACATCTCGATTAATGTCAGTTGATGGTTGGTCTGCATGCAGACGCGTGTTTGACGTACAGGTATGTCATGCATATGTGGTGGCTTGCCACACGACGAAAATTTTACTCGAAGAAAAGATTCACAAATTTTTAAAATCGCCTACAATTTTCAAGAAAGCTATGATAAAATTGTTCGGGAAGGGTATTTTTCTCTGCATGGATAATCTTAAAACCAGTCGGCAGATTTTCAGTGCAGACTTCTTGCACTTGTTATTAACACTTTGAGGACTGACGACGAGTCTTTAAGGTTTATTCTAGCTAACGCCAGACGATTTTATTCAGCACAGGGAGAGGTCCAGGCCTCAAAGTGTTAAAGAGTCGAGAAGTTCACTGTTTCCACGTCGTTTTCTAGTTTTGATTGTTGACGATGAGGTGATGTGGTCGTTAAACGTACATGTTTGTCTGCAACACCCGGATATATCTAGCAAACACTAGCAACACACTATCTAGCAACACACAATCTCTTTGATGACACTATACATATAAAGTTGTTGCTGTGACGCGGAGGGGTGGCGCTAGAGGGGGGCGGCTATCGGGGGAAATTCACAGATTTGTCGGGGAATGATCTGGAAAATGGTATTTTAAACAATTGGCAAATAACTTTTCAACTGACTAAGCCAGACAAGTCAGTAATTAATTATTTAATAGTGAAATGAAACTCCTTTAGCTAGAAACACACGCCTTACAGTACGTATATATTGTGTAGAAGCCAACAGTAATAATTAAAACAATGACCACACTAGGTGTTCAACAGATTTTTCTTTATGGATACCTTGAAAATAAATGCTGTAGTTTGTTGGTTATTGCGATAATTTCACGCTGAGAAGATGGAAAAAGCTATTCTAGATGTTCCAATTTTTTAAGTGTTCCTGGGGAGAATGCCCACCACCCATGGTGACGCGACCTAAAGTAAACTGCTGAAGTAGAGTCTGTAACAATGTTTAATAGTGTGTATTGTTTAGTTCATACAGGTCGGTTCCCACTTTCAAAGCCTATATAGCCAATCTGCAATCTGCAGAATATATACTGACCGATTGATGAATTACTTATGGAAATATAGTAAGGTTAGATATACTGCCGAAACAGAGAACGTACGTCGTAGGAGTCTAACATTTCGAGCGAAGGCCTAGGCCCTTCGTCAGAGAGAAAACGAAGGGCCTTCGCTCGAAATGTTAGACTCCTACGTTCTCTGTTTCGGCAGTATATCTAACCTTACTATATTTCCATTGTTGTTTCAACACTGCCTACGCAGCACGCTACTTTTATTTCACTAGATGAATTACTTATACTTGCTCATATTATTGTTATGTTCGCTACAATGTCAACCTTCCTGTAGTCGTCGATTGAGAGATTTGAGGTTTATCAAAAGGTTTATAATACTGAAACACAATAGTTATCAGGCAATACCTGTGGGCAATACAAGCAGTTATGCGATCTTGTTCCGAAGATCTTTCGGAATTGTACGAGCAAATACCGATGGACTCCGAACTCTCAAGTGTCCCCACACAATGCGGCACACATTTTACCATTAACAGCCGTCAAAGAAATCTCTAATATTTCGAGTTGTTTGTTTCAGAAACAAAAAATTTTAACAATACCTAAAATTTTAGTTATCCTTGATTGCCCAGAGCCATATAAATCGCCCTCGAACAAACGTCCCAGCAAAATAGGGATCAGATCTATTGATTGTGAAAATATTGTTTCTTCCCTTCTTATATTTCTCTGTGTCGTCGAGTTCAATCTCATACCCAGGACTCTGCACGTGCATTATTATACCATGCAGGTAACAGAAACACCGCTGCCAAACGTTTTGCTCATGCGCACGTCCGAGCTCGTCCTCAAAAATAGAGCGGGAAAACACTGAAATATTTGGACGGGTCCGAGAGTCCGACACAAAAGTTAAAAATATGAGCATACTACAAAAAAGATAAGTTAGGTAATTTGTGCGTGGCTTCTTTGTCGATATTGTAACATATTCTGAAATTAGCCCTTCGTAATTTTCATTACCCTTTTTTTAAAACACAAATGAATAGTCGAGCCTTAATTAGTCTTCACTGTCTGGTTGTTGTCGCCACGGCTAGTTCCCACTTCTCTTGCAATGTTTACTCTTTAGCGAATTCACGCATGCGCAAACGTTTATTTGCCTGCGCTGACCAAAAAATCGCGGGCGTATTTGTCCTTTATTGACATTTTCTTCATGAGTTCTCTGAGCTTCTCTTCGTTTTTAATATGCCAAGCTTGCCGATCTAGCGATTTGCTGTTCAACTTGGTGTTTTCCGTTGAAGGTGAAAAGGTTCGTGATCGGAGCAGCGGAAGTACGGCATTTTACGAAGATGCATGATCTTAAAGAAAATTGATTTCAACTCCTCGAGTCCTTTCTGTTCGAGCTCACAGGATCGATTAAACGTTTTCTTTTACCTCAAGACAAGTTCAGATATTTAGTTCATACTTTTATGTTCCCGAAATGTGCTTTACATATTTATTTCAAAGCTTTTCTTGCGAACACAAGTTGATCGAATTACTCTATTTCAACGAAAACAGCAATTATCCCTCTTCTTTGACGAAGGATAACAAAAAATCTAGCCATTCGCATAACTTTCAAAATAGCTTTAAGGCAGTTTATTTTTATTCATCTGTTTTCCTGAATCAAGATTATCTTTGGGAAAAATGCATAACACGGTCAAAAATCGCTCACGATGACCCATGGTCGGCCCAAGCAGAATATAGTGGGTTTGAAGACTGAGCAAAAAACCACACTTGGTTTGTCAACAGCAACTTTTGAAGATGCTTTGACTATTATTTCTACCGATATCGTTTTCCAACTATGTGATTTTATCACACATCAAGCTTATTGTGTAGTTCTGGGGGTTGCGCCAGGTAGATTAATTCGACATTGAATATATTAACATTTTGTTTATTTCCTTTAATTCAACAGTATATCGCGGACTGGAATGTGTCCCGCGCGTTTCACGAATCCTCGCGAAATCCACGCATTGATTTCGCGCATGTGCAGACAAATTGCCCTCCTGTTTAGGCCACTGACCTATATATAACTGGACTGCGGGTGCTGCCCAAAATGTGTCCCCATTTTCACAATGGCAGCATTTATGGGTCATTCTGCTAATGGTAGCGACCACTGACATGTACTTATCGCAGGAAACTAGTGCAAGGGCTTCCCAGAATAAAATACTAAAGACAAATTCGGACAGGAAAAAGTTAATGTTCACTGTCCCAGTCTGATGTAGTTTGTCGCCTAGTTATGGCTTTTTGAAAATTATTTGTTGGGAAAACTAATAATTATTTAGGCCTATTCTAAAAGAGTTTTAATATTATTTACGTATATTATTAATCTTACTATATATTATTAATTATTCATTGCAACAATATTACAAGAACAGTACAGTGCTTACAGTTTTTTTGTTTTTTTTGCTTTTAAAATTGTAAAAGATATGTCGTGATATGGCTCTACTCGTAATCTATACAATCAGTCTATTTCATAAACTTCTCAAAATTAACAAACCTGGTGATGAAGTTGTTGTAGGAGTTCCCTGGCTCGACGTTTGAGGAATCGACGTTGTCGTTGCCGGTGTGGCTTGAATTACAGCGTTTGCTTGACTGCTGGCTGCTCCTAGAAAACAGCGTTGTGCTTAAGACATGCACGTCATATGAAATATAGCTTGATAATTTGTTGACAATGCGTTATGTCAACATATTAGTGCGGTATAAAGTGTAATCCGGCCGTAGGATTTTCGTCTTAAAGTTGATATTTTTTTCTTTTTTGTATTGACTAGATGTCAAACTATATCCGAAAATTATGGGGTTCAAATTTTCGACCTTTCGATATACAGGGGGGTCGATGGGTCTGAGACATGGCTAAAAGGAGTGAGTTGAAGACCTTTCCTGACCCTGATCCTAGCCCAAATAGTGTGGTGTGACTTGTCATCAAAACAGCTTTCGTAGGATTTGCATGCTAAAGTTGATTTTTGTTTCTTTCTTCAGTTTTTTTAAGTTGACTAGGCGTCCACTATCAAAAAATGCAGTTCCAATTTTTCGAGCTCTCAACCCCCCCTGCGGTATGTCAAGAGGTCGAAAATTTGAACCCCATCATTTTCTGATAGTTTGACATCTAGACAGTCAACTCAAAAAAATGACACTTCGCACCACACTATATCTATACTACATACAGTATATAATAATTTAATCAGAATTTTGGCTCAAATTTACAATATATAGTTGTTACTAATATTTAGGTTTTTCGTTCAAGAACACGACGTTTGCGAGGTAGACAAAATATTTAATCGAAGCAAGACAACAATAATAAAGATAGGTTGACTATGTTCTATAGTACTCGTACTCAGTCAAAGTTCTGCTGTTACCATGCAGTTTCGAGTGGTCCTCTGTTCTGGCTTTTTATACAGCTTCTGAGGTCGGCGAATTTTGCATGGCTATAGGACAAACTTAAAGTGTTTATGAAATGAAAATTTGGCCATAATGTTTTTAGCTCTATTTGAAAGAACTATTAAAATGATGAAGAATGGCGTTCACACGTTTTCGATATCTCTTTCCATTCTCGAGTCTTGATTCATTTTTTCTAATGGCCTGATGACGTCACTAGTTGGACACAGCATTACAGCATTATAACATGCAAATCAGAAAATCACGTATAACTTAAACATTATTCAACTAAATCATATCACTTGACACTTTGTACATCGACACGCTTGATAAATCTAAACTCCAGTGAGCTCTATATATAACTGGAGTGATATCTTTGTGGCAATCAGAGCCCGCGATCCTTTTGGGCCTAAAGTACGTACAGTTCCAGTCTTCTACGCGGTCTGGTCAATATCCAGTCAAAAGACCGCGTAGGAGATCTAGACTGGAACTATACGTACTTTAAGGCCTACATGTCCGCCATGTTTGACTTCAATCTTTGTCCGGTGAATGGACAGCAGATATCACTCCAGTTATATATAGAGCTCACTGCGTGGCACAAATTATTATGTTGCTATGGCAACACATTAGTTTCCAGGCTCTTCTGTTGCAAGAAAGACATTCTTCATTTTCTGCCATGTCAATTAACTTTTTTTCGTTTTTGGCTAAGTCAATTGCATTTTATAAGATATTGGCAATAGAAAATATAAGTTTTCCATCAAATAGGTCGGTGTTTATATCAAAAACCGATAATTTGATTGTTAGGTAAATGGAACCTGGAAACTAGTGTGTTGCCATAGCAACATAATAATTTGTGCCACGTAGTTTAGATTTATCAAATGTGTCCATGTACAAAGTTTCAAGTGATTTGGTTGAATAATGTTTAAGTTATACGTGATTTTCTGATTTATTATAATGCTGTGTCCAACTAGTGACGTCATCAGGCCATTAGTGAATAAGTAATGTGAATAACTCGTGAACGGAAAGAGATATCGCAAAAGTGTGAACGCCATTCTTCATCATTTTAATAGTTCTTTCAAATAGAGCTAAAACGTTAGGGTCAAATTTTCATTTCATAGACACTTTAATATAGCTCCTTATTTTATGCTTGCGGGCAGGTGAACTCGTTGAAAGAATGACTGACAGCTTGCTGACCTTAGCTAGTCACACAAAGAGACCAACCATGCAATGCGCACAGACTAGAACCAAGGCTATCACTACATGCACTCGGTCAAAATAAAGTAATTGATGTTTACAAGACGAAAAACTCAACGAAGGGCCTGTTAATATGATCCCGGTATACCGGGATGAATTTCATCCCAGGTCAAAAAGCGCGGGAATTTAGACCTTTTTAATAAGTCTGGCGTCAGCAGCCCTATGACGTAGTTTGCGGATAAAGGGAAATCCCGGGCGGCCATCTTGTTTGTTATTGTTTTAAAGGTCAAGAAAGAAAGCTCCGAAAATGGTAAGTTTTACCAAACTCTCTTTAGTTAAAGATGAAAATACTTTATATGTTTATCATAGCTTATATTGTCTTGGTTGACTTTTTAATTCTGACATTGGTTTACTCACAAATTCGTACATTCACCGACGTACGATCTTTGTTTACAACTCTGTGCTACAAAAAAAACTATCGTTTCTTCGTATCGTATCCAATCGGTTAGTGCACGGATTGATGGATTTTGCTGAGGATTTGCATCTTGGTACAGCACATACACGGTGATTAGACTAGATAATTTGAGAAATGAGGACAGGAAACGAGTTTTTTTTGTAGCACAGAGTTGTAAACAACAGGTGTCAGCAAAGATCGTACGTTGGTGAATGTACGAATTTATGAGTAAACCAATGTCAGAATTGAAAAGTCAACCAAGACAATATAAGCTATGATAAACATATAAAGTATTTTCATCTTTAACTAAGAGAGTATGGTAAAACTTACCATTTTCGGAGCTTTCTTTCTTGACCTTTAAAACAATAACAAACAAGATGGCCGCCCAGGATTTCCCTTCATCCGCAAACTACGTCATAGGGCTGCTGACGCCAGACCTATTAAAAAAGTCTATTCTTACTATGTATTTAGACCTTATTTCACTTTTATTCAGTGTTTTATCTCTAGACCTGCATGACCGTTTGGATGAAATCCTGACCGTAATATTGAAAGTTACAAGCATTGCAGTTCAGTAAACTTCATCCCGCTCTACCGGGATATTGCGTTTATACGACAAGTATATGAGTTTTTTTCTTTTTAAGGTGGCTCCAAACAGTTTCTTGAAAAATGGAAAATACAAGTTTGAGAGTCCAAAACACATGCATAAACAATTCGGAAAAAGAATAAAACTAAATGATGTTATGCATAGTTAAAAGGTTTGACAATCAAAAACTGTTACCGAATAAATAGCAACAGTTGTTGCTATGACAACAATGACGTTTCAAAATGGCTGCCAATTACCCTTCAAACTAATTTAATGCGAAAAAAACTTTGGTAACCCCCAATTTTTTTTTATTAAAACTTTTCTTGAAGTATGAGTAATCAATAGGTCGATTTAAAAAAAATTCTGTAGATCTAAATTTTTTAAACATTAACAAACATGATTTTTCCGAAAAAAAATTATTCGTTCTACAGAATTTTTTTTAAATTGGCCTATTGATTACTCATACTTCAAGAAAAGTTTTAATGAAAAAAAAATTGGAAGTCACCAAAGTTTTTTTCGAATTAAATTAGTTTGAAGTGTAATTGGCAGCCATTTTGAAACGTCATTGTTGTCATAGCAACAAATGTTGCTATTTATTTGGCAACAGTTTTTGATTGTCAGACTTTTTAACTATGCATAACATTTAGTTCTTTTCCGAATTGTTTATGCACGTGTTTTGGACCCTCAAACTTGTATTTTCCATTCTTCAAGAAATTGTATGGAGCCACCTTAAATTGTAAAAAAAATGCAATATATACTATTCTATTTTAAAAACTTCAAGTAACAAACCTTCATGGCTCAAAGTTTGAGGAATCGACGTTGTCGGTGTGGCTTGGATTGTGGAGCTTACTTGGCTGTTGGCCGCTCCTAGAACTAAAGTTATATACAAAGCTAACTTTAAGTATACAGCGGCGTGGGCATAAAAGATAGTCTAGCTGGCGAAATATAGTCGGCAATTCGTTATGTCATTACTAATGACTATTTAATAATTAGATTATGAGCTCCTACGTTTCTACTATATATATATAATTATATATATAATATATATACTATACTGAGTATATATATATATATATATATATATATATATATATATATATATATATATATATATATAGTTCAATCTACAGACACGGTGTTTCGCTGTACAACAGCTCATCAGTGTAGCTTGGAATGGAACAATCTGAATGAATTTCATCAATTACTTATACACATGCGATCGTCGGTGACAACCGCATGTGGGACAGCATCGGTGAAATACATTCATATATATATATATATATATATATATATATATATATATATATATATATATATATATATATATATATAGTACCGTCCCCGCTAACACGAACACACATTGTTTGAAAAGAAAACAAACGACACAGACAAACACAAACCACTACAACGCCGGCATTTTTAAAGTCTTAAAACAACCTGTTAAGATTCCCCAAGATTATGATGGGTCCCAGTATGTGCTGCTCTCAACGACTGCATGGGGCGCACAAAGATTGTGCTGCTTTTTTAGCTACCGGTCTTCAAGGAGACGCATAGAAAGTTCAGCTGCATGGAGATTGTCTTTATTACCCTAAGATAGATTAGTGGATAGATTGAAGCTGAGATTTGGTGGTTAAACAGCTCCAATTGTACCAAGTTCGATTGCAAAGTCGACGACAACAGCCCAATGAGAGTCTACAGAGTGTATGCGTAGTAACTAATTGACATATACGCTCAATGGTCGATTTAAACATAGACTCTAGGGTCTATGATTTAGTATACCTTTTTACCTTCCCTCTCATATTGAATAAAGGTCTGCGATTCAACACTTTATCGACGCCCTTTATTGCAAAGAAGATTGTTTTCGTCTTCGTGTCAACAAACCCAAAACCTTAGACGACGCATTATTCATGACCTGTGAACTTCAAGCACTACACACCATTGACGACGCTGGAGGCGAGGGTAAACAGGTCGGCGCCGGCAAATCATTGAGAACGAGAACCATGCATGCATCGAAGAGGGTTCAAGCTATAGGCCAACGAGCCCTACGCGAAACTACACCAGTTCCCAGATAGAATATTTGTGCAGGAAGATATAGCTAGCTGAGAATCCGCAACAGCAAGTGACACGGCAATTAACAAGAAAGTCAACGTTTGTTGCAAGAGCTTGTTATAGGCATTGGATTGTCGTACTTCAGTCTTTCTGGACTGCTTCCTCCTGGTCGTTCACCTATACTAACTAGTTGGGTGAACACCGTAGCTCGATCGACACTGACAGAATGCTGGAGATGCAAAAGCCGGGATGGCCATTATCGTTGGGAATGCCCTCAGAACGCCTCTAGAACTAAACCATCGTAGGGAGACGAGACGAAGACGGCCCAAGATGCCCGCGGGGACGTCTGATCTATTTAATCGGGGCCCACACAAAGAAGCCAAAGCTTCGCAATATGACCCACCCAATACTACAAGACCAACATGAGCGCCTGTCAACTGTGTATTCCTGATTATATTGAGTCACATCGAATAACATAGTATAGATCCCGGAGCAGTTAAAAAACTGTTCTGTCGACCAAAGCGTACATAGAAATGTCAATGGGACAGCAGTTTTCTCTTCAGGCTTCAGGAAGGATATGCCTGCAAATATTTATGGGGGATGGGCGGCACTGAAGTAGAGACCCACGAATATGGAAAGATATTACTGGACCTCGGTTCCCAAGAAGTGCTCCCAAACGTTTTTGTTGCTGATGTTGAAGATCCAGGTTTCTTGCATGGATTTCCTATAAACTACTAAAAATGGCTTTTATCCAAATAAACCCCTCGGGGTCTGCAGCCTCTCGGGCATTCTCCTACCCAGGGTCTTATCTCCGCTCCCCCGCCCACCGCTGCGAAAAGACCCTGGTTGGGGCTGGTCACGTGTCTCCCAGAATATGGGAGATAACAAAACTTTTCTTGTCAGGGTCGGGTGGTTGTTTTGAAAATTTGTCGCAGTACCTCGAATCAAGAATATTTACAATATCAAGCTCTGAATATCGAGGAAAGCTCATTACGCAAATTAAACACTCCATGGATAACAATCTGGTATTATTGAATTACAATTCTGAACTTCTACAAAAGCCTTCCGTCGTTCAATCCGACGAGCAGCGAGATTCTGTATTCTTCGAATGGATTTCTACAGTCATCACTCATCACTCATCAGCGATCTGATATTAGCAGCCTGAGGATTTTAAATTTTACAGTAAGCGGATTTAAATTTCCTTACAATCAACTGAATCAAGACTATGCGAAATTCACAAATTCTTTTGGTTGACAATCGTTTGAACCTCCATTCGAAAGAAAGTGTGGAAATTATCCCACTGCATTTCTGCAGCTGTCAACAAGGCTTTACATTCTTATTCTGTGCTTTAGAAATTCCAAGAGGTTAGTTCATTACATTTACTATTTCTTTAATTTCTACATCGCATACAACAATTTCATGCTGTTTGGTAACGTGCAGCGGCGGGCTGGTGTGCACTTATATACTTGAACTATATTGCTGATTTTTAAACTGAGCCAACCTTATTTAATAACATTCATCATAATTCATAAAAGGAGCCACAAGCTCATGTTGTCAACTGTTAATTGCTAACCTCAATTTCACTAAAGTTGTCTACCTATCAGTATCGCGTTTTACTTACTATTGTTAACATTTTACTTTTTGCTTGTTCAATGTTTTTCTTGTCACTGTATTTAATACAGAATTACAGCCAAAACTCACCACTGAATCCGCAGCGCGAATGTTATACCGTTCTATGTTTCCTAAATTATGGAAAATACTTCGTTATAAACGTTAAATTCCGAAAGATCCAAATTATGGCATGACCACCGTTCAACTGAGTTCAATATATTTTAATAAATATGTTTACTTCGCCGTTCAGACTCCTTAAACAACTCAGGCACATTTGTATTTATACCTTTAAATATCACCTTGATCATGTATTCTATAAATGTTCATGTAGTTTACTGATATTGTCTTTGTTTCTTAGGCAACCGTTTCGTATAAACGCAAACAGTCAGACGCGCGCAACGAAACGCTTGAAAACATTGACAGTTGGCACATAAAAAACAACAAAGGCAAAGCGGCGGGACACAAGCGACTAACAAAAAATTGGCGGTGTATTCGGGTAGACTTCGACGAATAAAACCCAAGGCGCTAATCAACCGAAGAGATTTACACGTATTTAACTATTTCAAAAAGCCAATCGAGACATAGGGGCCTTCAAGTTCAGGACGGCGACTTCTGTTTCTACATACAGTTTACATCATCGCACAACACTGAGGAAACTGACGTAAATAAACATCGATTTGGGCATGCACTCTGAGTCTGGCTTTCTTGACAGTTATAAAACGTACACCTTGTCTTGTCAGAATAAAATAAATCCATTATAAAAACATTGTCTTTTCGTTTTCAGTTTAGCCACGTTTCTAAATAACCCACCCCCAGTAAGTTATATTTTTGCCCTCGAAACACGTGACCAGCCCCAACCAGGGTCTTTTCGCAGCGGTGGGCCTGCCTCCTCCACAGGCCCTATTGCATCATGGACAGGACACACTGTTTAGAGGGCCTGCCAGATCCTGTAAACAAAATGGTGACCGATCCCATTATGCACAGCGAGACTAGGTCCTAGAGGCGATAGTTTTGAGAGGGCCTGCAAATTTTTTCCGGCCGCTGTTCGACAAACGTACGTCCAAGTTCTTTAAACACTGTGACCCACCAGGAAATTCGGTCTAAACTTTCTTACAGATCATGACAATGAAGAAACTAGTATGTTTTAGAATTACCGACCTTCTGCCAATAATATTTTTAGCGACAAAAAGGAATTGAAGGGGAAAATATCTGCCGAACAAAAGCAAATTCGACGGTCAGGAAAGTAACAGGTTTTTCGTATAGTTTTTTGGTTTATTTTCGTATAGTTTTGTCATGTGATGCAAAAACAAAAATGCCTAGTCGTTTGCCACTCCGAACGTTTTCTCAAGAAATAATCCACTGTAGAAGCTATCAAATATACCGGAAGAAAGATAATTCATCTGGCTACAAAATACGTACAGTTTATCCGACCAAATAGCTTAGTTTTCTTAAAAAAAGCGAAATACCGAACATGTCCAAATAATAGCGGCCGCTATTTTGAAATTATTTTTCGTATGTATTATAATCTGTCTTCTCCGAATGTTTTCTTGAGAAATAAACCACTGTAGAAGCTATCAAATATACTGTAAGAAAGATAATTCATCTGGCTACAAGATACGTACAGTTTATCCGACCAAATAGCTTAGTTTCCCTAAAAAAAGCGAAATACCGAACATGTCCAACACGAACTAGAGATGCTTGTTGAACGTCCCAGGTGGTAGAACTCATGTAAACCCGGGATGAAAAACGTCCCGTCGCGCCTCCCATATAAACAGCCCCTAAAGTGTATTTTCGTTGATTATTCCGGCCGAAAGTTGACAAAGTTCAACCGTAATTGCTTTCTTCAACAATTCCTGCATTTTAAAGCTAGGATTCGTATGTAATAAGTCTTCAATGGCCTTCAAAATCTTCGGATATAGCCATGGCTATTAATAATGGTAGTTAATTATGCAAATTTATTCCGTGCCAAGTTTTGCCAAATTTTTTACAGGATCTTGCAGGCCCTAAATTCGGCGTGTGTGTCCTGTCCATGATGCAATAGGGCCTGTGGAGGAGGCAGGCCCACCGCCAACCTCGTCCCCAGGGCCATTTGTGGGGGCTGGGCCAAGATGGCGGCCAAAAACAAAATGGCGGGAACAAATGGCCCTGGCACAGGCTGCAAAAAATGAGCCATATTTTGACTCATTTTTTACTCGGACCCAGTCTTCACTAAGTTTATCGCGCCTAGTCAGGCTCAATTTTTTCTGAATATTTAGTTCAGCACTTCAGCTTGACTGACCCAAACTGAAAACAATCAAAACATTCATTTCCAAATACATTGTCGAATTATTAAAATAAATACACTTTTAATAAATATCTGTAAATGCTTAGTATTTATCATTTGCTTCACCGTTGTACCAAGTTCGCAAGAAACTGGATTGCCGTTGTCTGGCCGGGGCCGCCTTGTTTTCGTGAGTTTTCAGTGGATTCAATTCAGCGTTTTGATAAACATTTAGGCTTCGTTTAGTCGAGAATTCTTGTTTAAAAAAAGCCTGCTTCTCAATGGCCAAACACGGAAATTCTGCCCTGTGGTGTACTTTCCTATCGCAGTCTTTTGTTCGCCCGATTTAGAAAACACTCTAAATTGCCGTCCCATGGACTTCGTTGTATGGCAGCCAGGGCACAGAGATGACACGACCCATCATTACATATTCTTCCGACGTTTTTACGGGTGTTTCGCCAGCTTTCCTCACATTTTCATTCATTTTGAAGTTGTTTTTAACAGCCGGCAATTCTGGTATCACTTATTTAATATAATTTGAGCCCTATAATTAAAATGCCCGCGAGTTAGCCTGCCACCCGCCTTGTTTCCACCAATCAGAATACCTAAAACATCCAATGTTATCTCGACCAATCAGATGTGGTGATAGCTCAGCCTGTGCCAGGGCTATTTGTTCTTAGCCGCCATCTTGGCCCAGCCCCCACAAATGGCCCTGGGGACGAGGTTGGCCCACCGCCTGCCTCCTCCACAGGCCCTATTGCATCATGGACAGGACACACACGCCGAATTTAGGGCCTGCAAGATCCTGTAAAAAATTTGGCAAAACTTGGCACGGAATAAATTTGCATAATTAACTACCATTATTAATAGCCATGGCTATATCCGAAGATTTTGAAGGCCATTGAAGACTTATTACATACGAATCCTAGCTTTAAAATGCAGGAATTGTTGAAGAAAGCAATTACGGTTGAACTTTGTCAACTTTCGGCCGGAATAATCAACGAAAATACACTTTAGGGGCTGTTTATATGGGAGGCGGGACGGGACGTTTTTCATCCCGGGTTTACATGAGTTCTACCACCCGGGACGTTCAACAAGCATCTCTAGTTCGTGTTGGACATGTTCGGTATTTCGCTTTTTTTTAGGGAAACTAAGCTATTTGGTCGGATAAACTGTACGTATCTTGTAGCCAGATGAATTATCTTTCTTACAGTATATTTGATAGCTTCTACAGTGGTTTATTTCTCAAGAAAACATTCGGAGAAGACAGATTATAATACATACGAAAAATAATTTCAAAATAGCGGCCGCTATTATTTGGACATGTTCGGTATTTCGCTTTTTTTAAGAAAACTAAGCTATTTGGTCGGATAAACTGTACGTATTTTGTAGCCAGATGAATTATCTTTCTTCCGGTATATTTGATAGCTTCTACAGTGGATTATTTCTTGAGAAAACGTTCGGAGTGGCAAACGACTAGGCATTTTTGTTTTTGCATCACATGACAAATGTTGCAAAGTCAGCATAATATCGTCCCGCAAAGCGGGACAAAGTGTTTACATGAGAAAAATTGTCTTGGATTTGCCGGGATCCCGGGTGAGCGAACTGGGATGAAAAACGTCCCGGCAAACATCTTTCCATATAAACGGAATGGGATAAATAAGAGAGATATACATGCATGGTGAGATCCCGGCAAACGTCCCGTCCCGCCTAACATGTAAACAGCCCCTTATTTAGTCTACCCAGAGACTCTTTGGTGTTTGGTTTATACTTTTTCGGTTTCCACAATTCCACAACAACTGAAACTTGAATTACGCTACACTATAGCCTACAATTTAACAAAATTAAATCTCATTAACTCTTGGTCAGTTGACAGTCTTCGATAGCTAAATAAACCAAAAAACTATACGAAAAACCTGTTACTTTCCTGACCGTCGAATTTGCTTTTGTTCGGCAGATATTTTCCCCTTCAATTCCTTTTTGTCGCTAAAAATATTATTGGCAGAAGGTCGGTAATTCTAAAACATACTGGTTTCTTCATTGTCATGATCTGTAAGAAAGTTTAGACCGAATTTCCTGGTGGGTCACAGTGTTTAAAGAACTTGGACGTACGTTTGTCGAACAGCGGCCGGAAAAAATTTGCAGGCCCTCTCAAAACTATCACCTAGTCTCGCTGTGCATAATGGGATCGGTCACCATTTTGTTTACAGGATCTGGCAGGCCCTCTAAACAGTGTGTCCTGTCCATGATGCAATAGGGCCTGTGGAGGAGGCAGGCGGTGGGCGGAGATAAGACCCTGGGTACGAGGATGCCTCTCGGGTTGTATTTGGCTAAACGCCTTGGATTAACTCTTACTTATGTGTGATAAACCTGTCGCCAGAACCACAAACATGCAATCGGCGCCGAGAGAATAGTTGTACTTACTTATTTAGAAGTTGACGAAGTCACAAGTCTGGAAACTCTTAAGAATGATAACCTTGAAGATCCACCTACAAACCTCCCCCGACAATGGATACACAGCCAGAAAAGCTTTTCCCAGAACTCTTACAAGAACAGTGGAACCATGCATGCAAGGCTGTGAACACAAAAAAGGTTCTCAAGTAGCTATATACAGTACTTCTTAAAAACAGGCACGTGTTTTGCTTGTCAGATTCTAACGTATAGGAGAAACAAAATTGGCGAATAAGGCCTTATCTCGGACCACCGCTAAGGCCACATAAAAAAAATTACTTTAGCGTCCCCGCCCGACCTAAGAAAAGCCCCCGACCTCCAAATTTTTTATTTTTTTTTATTTTTCAAAAAACCCTATAAATTTAGTGCAAAAACTCTCGAAACGTTTTACCTGTAGTATTAAAAATGGTGATTTGCGCTTTGCAATCCAAACAACACAGACCTATACATAAATCGTTCTACGCTTCATTCTTCACCCAAACATACATCAAACCGCAGACATATTTTACGACCTATCGACTGAAACTAGACACTTCACGTGAGGCTTTGGTCAAACGTAAAGTATTAGGCTTAAAAATGAGCGGAAAAATTTATGAAATATACCACTTATAACAGTGCGTTGTCGCCGCCGTGGTAGAACACAAAGTATTATGCTCCAAATTAGTCCTCATACAACGCCAGTGAAGGTCTCACTACCCATGCACCATATTATATAAAAAAAAAACATACAAAAAACAACAACTTCCCTCCCGTCCTGGAAAAATTGAAATAGGTGGACGCTAAACAAGTAATTTTTTAAAAGGCCTTTAAAAGGCCATTTTAAATTGGCCTAAAAGGTTGGCTTCCAAGTAATCAATCTAGCCCGGATCCACCGACTCTAGAACATAACTGACCAATTAAGGAAGTCCGACCAGATTCGTTGAAAAATCACCTCCTATAACATCCAAGAACCCTACTGAGGTAGATCGTATATAGATGGACCCTTTTCAGAATCAGGGGACAGTCTGAACAACGCAACGCTAGAGGATATACATGAAAATCAAGAACTATCAAGACTCTACGACTACACTAGCCAAAATTAGCGGTAGGCATAAGAGACAACGACAATTAACATGTATACGCATAAACGAAGGATTTCAGATCAAATACAACAAACGCGGGAGAGATGATGTTTCGCCTGGTTCTTGAGCTATTAATCCAGTTGAAACGTTTTGAATAAACGAACAAAATATTGAAGCCCACATTTTAACTCATTATATTTTTCACTCAAATGCGAAAATTTTAATCTTTCTTTCTGAGAACGTATAGTTCTGGCGTTATAAGGATTTGTTCAAGTTCTAAAGCCTTCAAGCTAATCTATTATAAATCGTTGTGATAAATCATCACAGTTAATTGGTACACATATTGCGATATTGACCATTCAGTTATATATACCTGTTGCGCCGTTGCAGAAGTACAAAAGTGTTACAACCAATTCCGAAGTAAGAACCAACAAGTAACCTCGCTTCATTGTTAAATATGAGTGTCTTTCTTTGGCAAAATTCTTGAATTAAACGTTGCTTATCGCTGGAGAAACATTACTCGTAAACCAACATCTTCTGAGCTGTAATGACACGTACAAGGAAGTAAAGTGCACGTCTGGACCACGGGATTATAAGTCAATCGTAAACACAATAGCTTTAGTGGGTGGTAATAATGAAAGTAGAGCATTCTTAACTGCAACAATATAGTTATGTTTGGGTTCTAAAGAAGTTTCTCATTTTTACATTGGATTTCTTTAATTAGGAACCCCATAGCACTGATCTTTTGATATCGACGACAAATAGTTATATAAACAGTACTGTTCATATATATACATACAAGCCAGGGTCAATAATCGAAATTCGAAAGTGTTATTAATTTGAGTGCCTGCATGCTGTGCATTGAGAATATTTTAAATATTTTGAGACAAACACGCTGGATAATTTATACAAGCCTTTCTATTGGCTAAAACAATAACTTTTAATCTCGCACTCAGAAGTGTTAAAAGAACGTATAGATTCTATTATAGATTTAATTAATACATATATAGGTGACTTGTATCTTTCTGAAACCAGTTTTATATGAACTCTGGTAAAATAATGAACGAATTATTGTTTAAAGAAAGCATGCTTATCACGATTTACATATGAAAATTGCAAGCTGCATGGTTTAGATTTAAAACAGCTATCATGATCAGCACTGACAAAAACAATTCTGCAAGACGGCGTAGCATCTATTATGTGGCTCCAAACTAACCGGGCGAAACTGCACGATCCAGAACAACGATATTCGATTGTTTTCTTCGTTCTCTTGCCTTGACTTGGCTTATGCTTTAACAGTATTTGTATGCCGTGATTTTATCTGAATGTAGTCAACCTCTTCGTTTTCCTGTTTGCTCTTAGTTAATATTGAGTTATGGTAATTTTACTCTTCAAGTGAAATGTTGGGTTAAAATTTATAGCTTGTAAATAGACCTTCACAGGTGAGAAAAATTAGTTACAAGCATTACAGATGTAACAGTTATCAAAAAGGAAACCATTATTGACACCTAAACTTGTCGTATGGCCACAAAATGCAAGAAATAGAAATACAAATTAGCATGCAGCTACTAGACTTACTAGCTGTCACAAATGCAGTTGTCAAGAAATTGACTGACGTGCGAAACTGAAAGGAGGCGGAGACGAGTGGGCATAGACCACTTTCATAAAGGCCGCACTTTAAATATATTCTATTATGAGGCAAAGATTCCTTTGAATTACAGACACATAAACGCAAGAAGCAAGTAACGCTTATTATGAGTTACACAAAAATATTTTTTTAATTAGTTGCTATATATGATGAAAGTAGTCTATACGGCTTCCAATCACACTTCATTAGTTTTGATACATGTAACTTATATCAGTCGGTGGTAACGCTATCCGACGATAGTTGAGCTGCCAGCATTAATTTTTTGTAATCAGTGGCGTAGCTAGGAATTGAAGCAAGTTGACGTTGGAGAGACACAGCTTCAAAAGGGCACTTTGTTCAAGGGGTGGGGGGTGGGGGCAGAGCTTCAAAAGGGCACTTGAAGCACATGGTTCATCAAAAAGGGCATGCACTTTTCCTTTGCAATAATTAAAGGGCACTTTGCGGCAAAGTTGGGGAAGCACGTGCTCCCTCTGTTGCCCGGTTTCTACGCCCCTGCTTGTAATAGTACTGGGAAAGTGATATAGATTATACTTCATCTGCCACTGTTATATATACATACCCGTTGTCATTAGATGTATTTAATGTAGGCTATAATATTAATAATGACATCAATCCTTTGAAACTTTACATGGCAATTAAGATAATTTGTGGTAACACTTCCTTTTTATTTACCGCTGAGCTTTCGACCTGTTGACTCAGACCTTCTCTGACAGAGTCAACAGATAAAAATCTCTGCAATAAATAATAAACGCGGTGTTACCACAAATTCTCGATCGCTTGTATATTATTAACAATGACATTTAATCACAATAAGTGTTACGATTATTAGATTTATTTCGATTATCTATATAATAATATAAATTAATTTTTCGTTCGTTCGTTCAGAGAAGTAACGTACGCCAGAGCATAGTTCCAAGAATTGAATTGTCTGAAACGCGGTGAACATACATGAAAGCGGCTAACAACGACCTGCAATTTTGTTGAGGATGGTCTGAAAGTGCACAAATATTTTATAATTTATTAATATTTATACAGCAACGTTGCTATTGGCTGAATGCTCATTATGTCAAGAATACAATGTGCTCAGCAAGTACACATTCAGTCTCATTCATTCGCTGGCTAGGTTTCGGCTCGTTTTGTTTTTTTTCCCTTTTTTTGGGGGTACCGCGTCATGATTTTCCGCTACTGTTCATACTTCCGGTGAGTTAATCGGGACTTCCCGAGAGAGACGTAGTTTTTTCCAAACAAAGGAAAACGGTAGCTACTCTTTTCACTTAGAGTTCGATTTGCGATAAATTGCAAGATTTCTGATTTTCCTGTCATCAAGCGAGACTTACGTCCAGACAGTTGAATAGTTTAATATTCTCACGGTTGAGTGAAATTTGAAACGTACGTAACGTTGCTAGGTTACGACTATTTAAAGATTCAAACGACTATTTAAAGTTTAACATGAAGTCACGCTTGATGACATCATGACTGGAAAATCGTTCGATTTCGATAGGAAATATTGCAATGAAACTTTCGTATCTCTTCTCACTGGCCATGGTAAGTTGATGATTTACCAAATCTCCCCCTTGTTTGATATCCGGCTGATCTGTTATTGATTGTAACGAGTATTACTATTGACTCGTAACGCGCGAGTTTATCGTTGGCATCGGTTACAAAGGATTAGGCGCATGCTCAATAATAGCCTGCAGTGCAGGCGTTTCTACGGGTTGGGGGCTGGGGAGAGAAGCCCGAGAATGCAGGCATATCTCCCCAAGCTCCCCATAACGCCTGCAATGCAGGCTAGCTCAATAAGAAAAGTGGAGCTCGTTGGCAGTCTCTCCTCCGCGTGCGGGGTAAAAGGGGCACTCTGTCAGCAGTGCATCTCAACATTGCCTGTCACTGATATTTGACTATTCTCATTTTACATCGACGGTATGCTATTTAATAGCATATTTCGCTGAAATGATAGGGAAACGCTCCATGTTCAAGCTTTAACCTTCTGTAGCTCACGAAGACACTCGGTGACCCCAACCTTTTTTTCAATTATTTATTTCCTCCACCGCCAGCTCTATAGCATATATGAAAGAATAGAGAAAAAATAATTTCGAGAAATTGAAATATCGTACGTTTCTGCATCTAAAATATCAAATATTTTTCCAGTCGGTACAAGTGCTTTTAAGAAGGATTTTTCAAGATGACAAGACGAAATCAAAAGTTAGCCAAAATAGCTGTAAATTGGGAAAATATCATGATTTACTGGCAGCTGTATTTTCTAAACGAGTTCCGAGACCCCAACTTTTTTTTGTTATTTTACTATAAACATATCATAAACTTTAATACTGGTGAGTTTCAGCAACTTTTCATTTTTGAGGAATTACCTTAACTTACACGGGCGATAGCATAGTATCTACTCATGCATGCGCAGTAGATACAAAAAGGAATAAACTCACATAAGAAGCAATTTCCGCCCGATTTCTGTATTATCTATATTATGAAATGGATCTCTTCTTGAATGATACCAAACTAGATGTAGCCACCGATAAAGATCCTTGGAGTAAAATTTGACAAGCATATGAAATGCGACATGCACATTGATTATCTTATTAAGAATCTAAACTCTAGAGTTTGCCTTGTCAAGAGAACAAAATATTATATAACTGTTCATTGTAGAAAATTATTGTACAATGCTGAAATCAAGCCTATTTTAGAGTATTGTTGTACTATATGAGGTAATTGCTCAAATCAACATGTACTTATTATTTTTGAATTCTTAATAGTCTTTCTATTGTAGAAAGACTATTAAGAATTCAAAAAAGAATACTATATTAAGAATTAAGAATACTTAATGCTAACCTTAAACGGAAACATTAAACGGAAACACCATCCGTGAAAAGATGTGTGAAATTTAATGGCAAGTTAACCATTTTAAAAATTGGCAGTGTGGGATTGGGAAGGCGTGATTGGGTAAGGGGATATTATGGAAGAAATGGAATAAAAATGTAATTCTTCCACATTATTCCACGGTTTCGATGGTTAAAAGAGTCGGAAAATATTTACTAAATTAGGTTGGCTTCCCATTGATGATATCAATATTATAGGTACCAAGAAACTGTATATATGCTACACAAAATCAGCATTGGTCATTGTCCAGACTGACTATTTTAAAACATATATTAAATATTAAGTAAGGATAAAAAACCCCAATATTGTTATGCCCTCGCCAAGACAATGTCAGAAAAACCTTTCAGGCGAGCTCCATCCGCCTTTGGAATGACGCTGACCGAAGATTGGAAACATGGTATCTCATAAACATTTTTTGATAGGATACACGAAAACCATCACAAACTTATTAGGCTTATATTTCTGTTTATTTGTTTGTTATTAGTAGTCCCATACATGTATATTTAGTTAGTTTTTTTTATTGTTGACCACACATAGGAGTAATTTTTCTACAAAATTAGTGGAAATATTCATTAACTGAGAGTAACAGGTTGTGATTGACACAAAGAAGTAGTTCAAATTGACAAGAAAGGAGAATACTTTATGTTGAAATATTGTCACTCGCGTGAGTTCAGAATGAGGGAGTTAAAATTAAATGTGGCCGAGTTTGGATGTCTGCGGCGCAGGCTGACACAAAGCCGATACCAAATTTTCCAATTTGAAACAAGTTTTAGTTTTGTGGCGAGAAATAATACTCTTTTCTTACAAAAGTACAGCATTTTCCCAATCGAGGCTTTTAATTAAATTATGAAATCATGAATAATTAAAAAAACCCCAAAAAACTCCTGTTAAAATACTCATTAATAATTCATGAAGAAAATTCATGAATGTTTAAACAGGTGTTGAATGAATGTTTAAACAGGTGTTATCAAATTCATTAATAATTCATGAAGAAAATTCAAAATAAATTAATGTTTAATCAGCATCTTTAACTACGGATAAAACATTGATTAATAAAACATCAATGTTTTATCAAAGTTAATAGGCACTAGTGCCTCAAATTGAGCTTTTTCTGACTGTAAATTATCTTATCTCACCTTTCCTACGACTCTTAAACAAAGTGTTCATCATTTACACTTAGAATTTGATAAGTAAGTTAAAATATTCGCGTCCGATCTTTATGGGCATCTACAATGGCTCGCCTTCGGCTCGCCATTGTAAATGCCCATAAAGATCGGCCGCTCATATTTTAACTATTACTTGTAAATCGGATGCAGCATTGATTAATAAAACATCAATGCTGTATCAGATATACAACATACTAATTAGGACCCATTGGCTCAAGTTGAGCTTTTTCCTTGTTTAAATAAGTTGTTTTTGCCTTTTCTACGACTGCTAAACAAAGTATTGATGATATAAACTCATCGTAGTTTAAGTAAGATTCGGCTCGCCAATGTAAATCCCATACAGTCCGGCCGCTCATATTGTATCTATTACTTACTTATTTATTTATTTATAAGATAGTTAACGGCCTCGCACTATCGTATTTAGAAACTCTTATTGCTGATTACACTCCAGCTCGTAATTTGTGCTCTAATTCTAAGAGACTTCTTATTGTCCCCAGGTCTACTTCTGTAACTTGTGGGGACCGTGCTTTCTCGATAATTGCCCCTAGACTCTGGAATGCTCTTCCTGCCATGACTTTTATTTTTTTGGTGCAATATTTTACCCTACAAATTAAACAAGTCGAAAGATATTATCAAAGGGTCATTGCGTACACGTATTTATAGTTTAACAACCTCGCACCCACGCCAAGGAAAGAGCCTGGGTACAAGGTTGATTACGTCACTGATTTTGCATTAACCTCATTTCGTCGATTGTATTCGCTGAACCTTAGTTTAACGAAGCATACAAATTTTCCTCTTTTTCTCTCTTGGTACTCAATTCCATGTAGGTATTTTCCTGTAAAGTCCCTGTCGATGTCAGTCCATCTACGTCCCCGCTGTAATTACCACGCATATTAGTTGGGTCTCTCTTCGGGAGTACGTCCACTACTACTTCGTAATCATTTTCAGGAAGCATGACAGATTGCAAACGATTATTAGAATTATTGGGCAAAGCATCATCATAAGCAGAATTTCCAATGTTGAAATTTGGACTTTCTTTGTCATTTATGCTGTTTCTTTTATTTCTGCGCCTAAATAAAACAAAATAGTAATAATATAATAATAATATGACGACAAGTTGTGCGTATACATTGAGTGCGCGTGGTACGTTTGCGAGCATGGTGTAATGTAACAGACGTTTGGTGGTCGTTCGTGAAGCTCAATTACTCAGAAAATATTTCTGAATCCCACACAGGGTTCAAACCGGCAATCTTCTAATGACCGGTTAGACACTCTAACCATTGAGCCATTGAAGTTCAGAAGGAGAGCTAAGGTTGCAAATTCATAGTCATACTTAGTCATACGGATTGAGGAATGGTGCAGGTATAGTGAAGTAGAGTCAGGAGAAAGTGCAGAAATTGGATATGTTGATAGGCTGTACCTACCTAGAGGCAAAGGTGGAAGAGACTTATCAGCTGTGAAATGTGCAGCAGTCGGAAGAAAACAATCTGGGTGGTACGTGAAGAAAGGCGTGGAACCAATGCTAGTGCAGGTAATTTAGAACCAATGCTAGTGCAGGTAAGAGAAAGTGGTGTGCTGAGAACAGAAGGAGGAAGAGAAGGAAGAAAGATGGGAAAACAAAGCAAAGTATGGACAGATCTGTAGAGAACTGAAAGAGAACCCTGGCATCGATCAAGACAAATCGTGGTGGTGGCTACGAAAGGGAGATTTGAAGCCAGAAACTGAGGCCCTACTCTGTGCAGCGCAGGAGCAGGCGTTGAGAACAAAATATGTGAAGAACAAGGTTGACAAGACAGAGGAGGATCCATTATGCCGGATGTGTGGCGAGAAAGGGGTAGACAGTATGGCATATTGTGAGTGGATGTGATAAGTTGGCACAAACGGAATACAAGAAGAAGCATGATGGAGTGGCAAGGATTGTGCACTGGAACATGTGTGGTAAGTATGGGTCGATGAGAGCTGAGAAGTGGTACGAACATGAGTCTAAGGGAGTAGTGGAGAATGAGGAGGCGAAGGTGTTGTGTGTTATGCGCTTGCATATGACTATGAATTTGCAATCTGAGCTCTCCATCTGCTCAGTGGCTCAATGGTTAGAGCGTCTAACCGGTCATTATAACGTTGCAGGTTCGAACCCTGTCTGGGTAATTCTGAGTAACTGAGCTTGACGAACGTCCACCAAACGTCTGTTAATAATGGAAACTTTATTAATGATTTTTTTTTTCTAAACAAACAATTGTAAATCTCACTCATTGAGGTAATTTACAATCGGCTACTTGAATCACAACTAAGCTACTTAAAAGTTCATTAAGTCAGGATTCGTCCATATTCCTTATTTCTACAGCAAAAAAATATAATAGGTTGTTCTGACGGCAATAGATATCATTTTTCTGACACAATAAGTTTGATGCTTCGCATCAACTCCTACATCGTTTAACATTGCTATAAAGGAGGTACACTCTTTTGCGAAAACCAGCACCGAGTGAACTAATCGAGAGATTGACAAATTTAACAGTGCTAAAGTGTTCACTTTGTTGTCTAACTATTTCTGTATATTTGGCTTTTTTGCGCTCTACGTTGTTTTGAAGGTTGGATTCAAATCCCGCGGTAATATATAGACATCCCTTTGAATTAGGATTAAAGATACCACAGCTACAAAAGACATACTTACTTGGTACAACACACATTCTAAGAAAGGTGTTGTAATAAGGTAGCAAGGACGGGGCTTAGTCTACAGGCAGTAGACAGTCCTGTTCTGAGATATCCAGCGATAACATCTACACTGTGCGTCGGTTACAATAATAATAATAATAATAATAATAATAATAATAATAATAATAATAATAATAATAATAATAATAATAATAATAATAATAATAATAATAATAATAATAATAATAATAATAATAATAATAATATGAAAAATGTAGATAATTGCGTATGAGCAGTGAAAGAAGGATGGTGTTATAAAGTGTTTTGCAAGTTTTCTTTTAAATGTTACTTTTGCTTGAATGACGAACATTTCCGAAAATATTGATTTTGAAAGGCCATAAAAATGGTACTACTTTGCCAATGAACATTGCCGAAATATTGCCGAAATATAGCCCTACTTCGCAGAGTTGAAAGAGCAGAAACTAGTTCGCAGCTTGCTGCGAGTACTTGTATCTCACACTGTGAATTGTTTTTAATTAGATGCAAACAATCGCAGCGAGCTGCGAGCTGATTTTTGCAATGACTAGAAAAGAGCCTTTAGGCCTAGGGATATGGTTTTTATTTGGGTTAGGTCACCTATATATATATATATATATATATATATATATATAAAATCTAGTATAGTGTAAAATTGTCGAGTTATGAAATGTTAACTTCTATAAAACAAAGAAATTATGTTTGAACAAGCACATTTGATACATATATGAACTATTGTCGCTTGCTCTTTCATATTAATCTCTTGCAAAAAGGCTTACTTTAACCAAAAAAGGAGCTATATAGCTCGTGTAATTTTAGAAATTATAAACAGATTTTAAAAATTAAACCAGGTGCCGACTACTGTAAAGTAGTTCTAAGTATCAATTGTCATGATTCAGTTTGACTAATATATGTATAAGTTTATGAGGCTAATTCATGAACGAAACATGTTCTTGTTATGAAGACGAAAACTAGTTCAAAGAACGATTTTTATCTTTTCCCAGGAAAACATATATAAAAGTCAGAAATGTACTATATACTGCAAAATTATAATATGTAATATATAGTGCAAAAATTTAGAACTCAATAAGTCGCAACATCTGAAAAGTATATATCCTTTAAATATTTTAAGGGAACCGATAAATTATTTATCACAAACCTTCTTAAGAAAACTATGCCAAAAATCACCAAAAATGCTGCAACAATAACAATTACGATAGCAATCAATACAATTGACATGCTATTTGAACTCTCTGCATCTTTTGTCTTCACTTGTAAGATACCAGATGAAGAATATGCATCCTTAACAGAAAAAAACAAAGAAGTTCAACAAAAAAGATCAAAAATAAAAGTGATGTCACTAAAATAAAAGTAAAAAATAAAAGTCACAAACAGTCAGTTTTACAAATTATTGCGCAATTTTGTGTCCAAGGTCTATTCTCCACTCTTGTTCTCTCCGCCTTCGTTGGCGTGTTGCGCTGGGTTGGGAGCGAAAAAAAGATCTTGAGTAGAAGGTTGCTTCGTTTTATTTCTGCTCCCGCGACTACCTATACCCTGCTCCCAGAGGTTCTACGCCGCTCGCTCCCCCTCCAGAAATGCTGAAAGCGGCGAGAGAACATCTGGTCGAAGACGCCGTTTCTTTGATCGCTGCGAGCCAATGAAGTCACTAGGGTCAGATCGTGACTCCATTTTCTGATTGGCTCAGAAATCTGTAAGGGGGTAAATCTGTTAGGCAAGTGTTTTTATTGGTCGAGCTTTTTAATTATATTACTGCAACATGAAAGCGAGATTGGTGGCCTCTTCAGCCAGAGGTTCTCTCGCCGCTTTCAGCATTTTGGGAGGGTGTGTGTGTGTGTGTGTGGGGGGGGGGGGGGGTGGCAGCGTTGAAGCTCTGGGACCAGGGTAACCACCAAACGGTGTAATATCATTCCGGTTTTATTGTTACCACAGTAACAGGTTTGTCTTTAGACCGCTGAAATTCGTTATCAAAAATCTTCGTTTTCTCCCAAAATAATAGTTTTTCACCAACTTTAAACTGCAGTTTCAAATTGGTTAAGTCATTGGAAATGTGTCTATATATTTAATTATTTATTCATTTATTTATTTATTTAACTTTGCCTTGGTAACGTCGTTTTATAAGTACTTCAGAAACTCATTAATAATTCATGAGGAAAACACAAAGGAAATCAGTTATACCATGTCCGTGGTTTACTGGTTTTATATCTGACAAAGAAACCTCCTGATTTATATAAACATTAGCTTTGTTTAAACTCATTTATGAAAACATAGACTTATTACGACAATAAATGATAGCAAATAATATGAAAAAGGAGTCCAACATAAAATTGGAAGAAGACTAAAACAAGTAGGAATAACACGAAGACTACGGACAAAGTTACACTTAACACAAATTGTTTTCCAGGCACGCGGGTCTTCGGAGTTGAATGTGGAAAGTAGAGCAGATTTTAGTTTGGTTTGGAAGGTTGAGAGAGTAGTGGTTCGAGGTATTTCTTTTGGCAGCGCGTTCCATATTCTTGTGGTTCTTACCAAGTACGATCTTCCATATGTGCATGTTCTGCAGAATCGCTCTTTCAACGCGCTGCCATCTGTTTTGTGATGAGATCTCGTTAGTATACTAGGTTTCAATTGGTTTTCTTAGAAAGAAAAGTTGCGTCAAAAAAGTCCAACCACTACCGAGCCGAAAAGGTTTGCCACCGACAAGAAAGCACATTTTTTTAAAAATTAAGAGGTATTGAAACTAGTCCGTTACTATGGTGATTATACACTTGAACATGTTCCACATGAAAAGTTTCAAGTAATTTCGTTGTTCGATTTTGGAGATATGTCCACCTTAAACCATTACTGCAACGCTGTTGGCCTGTATTTAGACGTCACCACTATCTTAATTATTTGCCTGCATGCATGTATTATACCCCCCCCCCCCCCCCCCCCCAAATAACTCAAGAACAAAGAGAGCTATTAAAAAATTTTAATGCTGTCCTCAGTCATTTTTAACGCATTTTCAGACAAAATAGGGTATAAAATATGGGTTAGGTACACTTTAAACGATAAAAAGTATCTTACTAGGAAATACAGGTTAGTAGAAACAATTATATTAAATGTAACTATTTGTTTACGCAAGTATATATGCTGTAAATTTTGTCTTACCCCATGGTCATAATATACTCGCAACAATATAGCATAGTCGGTATTCTCCTTTAGTGGTCCATTTATGTAAACATTCGTCAATTTTTTCTTTTGTACCAACGAATTAGAGCTGTTTTCGCCATTTCCAACAACAATTACTTTCTCGTTTTCATAACTGTACTGTCTTAACGTGATGTATGGTAAAAACCCACCGTCAGCTGTGTCGTATGTTGTTAAATTGTTCTCTGGAATGTGTCGCAGGGCTTCAACATTTTCACCATCAGATAGTCTTTTGACAATGACCTGAAAAAAACTAATAAAAAATTTGAATTTTGCGATTGAATATGACGTACACGAATTCAGGATCGTAGGTTTTAAATAATTCTCACGTTTACAGCATGCATCGGTGGGCATATACATCGTCACGTCCGACATATAATCATCATGTAGCAACCCTCGTGATGCCGGATTAGCAATTAAAGCTAATTGGTGGTAAAAACTGACAAACAACTTGAATGAATAAAGGGGTGCAGCAAATTACTAGCAGGCATAAGCTTCATTTTTCTGACAAACTTTTAAAATGTTTTTTCAAACTTAACATAATTCTTGAAAACAGTAAACTACATTAACGCAATTTCGTTGTGTAAAATAACGTATTTGTCAAAGAAAAACATGCAATCTAAAAGCATTTTGTTTTGTCATTAAATAATATTTTTGTAAATAGCGCAGATCAATAAAAAATCTTGAAATTGAAGGATCTTGGAGGCAACTAACGGCTCTTCAGATCAACCCAACGGCAACGACGACACATTGAATTTCTTATGCAGAAAAGTGTGATAAATTTATGATTTAAGATCCGATTTCATATAGTATTACGGCTGTGAATCGACACGCAATTCTGAAAATATAGCCAGCGCCATAACCGATCAACTGCATCAGTGACGGGCCTAGTTTTAAACGTTTTAAAAAGTTCACTTCTTGCAGTCACTACTTTGTCTGATAGTTAAAATTTAGTTTGCCTGATAGTTTGAATATTGCTGATGTAAATATGTTGCGCTTTGTTAATTTTTTTGGTTCTTTTCTATCAGTCCAGTGCAAAACAATTATGCCGATCTCAAGCTATGTTTAGAAGTAAGTTGTATTTTGGTCTCAAAAGCAACATAAATTTTGCTCAATTTTCTCTAAATATACTAATCAACTCTAATTAACCAACTAGTGTATCACTATTGAACCAACTTGACAATATAATAATTCGCAACGTTTTTCGATCTACTGTAGCACCACATCAATTAACAGTGAAAAAAGTATATCTGATTCCTAGATAATGAACTTATATACAATAATAATAATTAACAATAATAATAATAAAAATAATAATACAAATAACAATAACAACAACAACAACAACAACAACATATTCATATAGCGCTAATTCCGTTTAGTCCATTAGCGCTTTCAATCATTGTACCAAAAATATAAAATACAAATTATACTGAACTAAAGTCTAAAAATACTTATCTATATAACTTTAAGTATTCACACGTTAATTAATAACATCATAATAATATAGTTACAAAACACAAATTAACTCGTCAATGAAATTAGTAAAAAAATATACTTACACTTTTATGATATAACAAGACGCCTGGATCAGACGTTCTATTCGGGTACTGGCAAAGTACGGAGGTCTCCTCCGCAGAATGGGAGTGGGCCGAGGAAGATCAGATCGAAGGCGGAATGTGGTGCATACTGAACTCACATTGGTGAACATATTTACGGTCAAGACAGTTGTCAGCCACATCTGATCACTGTTATAAAACTACAAAGTCATTCAGTCTATTTCGAAATCTACCAACAATGTGCAAGAACACCTTGATCAAAAGGCAAAGCTGTTCGACTTTTTGTCCAACTCCAAAGGGAAAAGGAGCAAAGAACTTACTACATGCCTCACAGTCTCACTCTATCACACGGCTAACAACTCATCGGAAGTATGAGTAGTAGCGGAAGTAAATTGTGCAAAAATGCAATTTTGTGTCGCCCAAAAACAGAAACAGACTCGGAGCCGAAACATAGACTCGGTCTACCACAGGTAGCAGAACATAGCTTCGAATAGCAATTTATATATACATGCATGCCAAAGTACTATAAAAATACTTACTGTATTTCATCGTTTTCCGTAGCGGTTAAGTTAGGCAATTTAAACGATACTTGTGTTTTCTGAACGTCTACACCCAGTGATTCAGAGTCAGTAAATAAATCTTTGTTTATTTCTGTAATGAAATAGAGATGAAGAATTTGAAAGTAAATACAGTGAATTACCCAACAGTTACCTCGAACTCTCAAGAAGGTAAAAAATAGTTGGAGCTAAAAAAAACCCGTAAATTATACCGTAAAACAGTGAAAAAATATTTCTACGTACATATTAGCAAGGGTTTCGAGAAAACCGAGTTCGAGATAGCAAGGTTTTTATAGTGTTAATAATATACATGAAAATTTTTCTCAGTTTGATTGGATAAGGGCAATCAACCAAATCAAAAACAATAAAAAAATGAAAAGAACCAATCACTTTCTACAGCGGATTTTGACGGATGGTATTTTCCAACTCGTACCCAGGTTCTCCTGTACAAAATAAACAAAGATGGTGGCTAAGATCGTCCTTCGGACTCGTACTATTTTGATAGTCTTTGAAAAACTCACTCGTGCATGTTTTTCCAAATTGCACTCAAAACCATGCTAATATCTATACAAATACGCCAGGACATGGAATCTCAAGATTTTTTTGCAACCCCAAATTGCTATTTTTATGGTTATATGCATGTCTTTAAAATGTCTAAAATGGTTGCCAGTAAACCATGATGTTCTCTCAATTTGTAGCTATTTTGGCTAACTCTTGATTTCGTCTTGTTATCTTAAAAAATCCTTCATAAAAGGACTTAGTTTAAACTGACTGGAAAAATATTTGATATTTTAGGTGCACTTATATATGAACTATTCAGTGGCAACAAATAATGGAAAAAAATTCGACGAAAATAACAATTGACAAACATTTTTGCGATATAAGAATGTCCACATTCTTTCTTGTTACATGTTTTTTTGAAGCCGTAAGAACGAGAAACGTACGATATTTCAAATTATCGAAATTATTTTTTCTCTATTTTTTCATATATGCTGTAGAGCTGGTGAAAGAAAAAAGTAATTAAAAAAAAAGTGTGCGACACCGAGTGCGGTCTTCGTGAGCTACACAAGGTTAAAGCTTGAACATGGAGCATTATTCCCTATCATTTCATCTATATATACGAAACCACACAACAAATTTTTAATTTTTTTCAAAAACCAAAATTAAGTTATTAGTTAGTATCTTCTTGTCAAAGGTATTATTGGCTGATTTAGCCTCCTTAGTGATATTGTTATGTGTTTTCGTCACTAACACTTGGATACATCTTGAATTAGTATTGCAGAATTATGCGAAGAAATTAAAAGCTGCGCAATGCAAAACTGAGGAATTACCTTAAGTTGAATTGAGATGGGATGAGATTAGTTGCGATGGGTTGCAAGATGAGTTGTGATGAGTTGCAATGAGACGAGATAAAATGAGATAAGATGAAAGATGAGATGAGAAGTGGTTTGAGATGAGGGATGAGATGAGAGATGAGAGATATAAGATATGAGATATAAAAGACGAGAGATGATCGAGATAACAGATTAGAGATGAGATGAAATGAACCAGGACCTCCTCGGTAAACTGGAGTTTACCGAGGAGGCCCAAGGAACGAAGATATTGAACAGTCCAAACAGTCCAGAACAACATCTTAAACCAAATGTTAACCTTATAAAGTTTTGCGCGGATCACCAAAACAAATACCACAATCAGGCGCTGCTCATGGTCACATGCATCGTGCCAGTTATATCAAAAGCCTAGCATTTTAGATGCTACTGACGATTTGTTTACAGAGATTACTTAATATGTACACAAGATGTCGCCGTGCCGAGATTCTCACTGATTGCTGTCTGCCACCGGTTAAGCCACAGATGTCGGCCCTGAGGTTGGGGTCTCAAATTACGTCGATTTCGGGATTATTACTCATTGGAAAGAATTCACAAAGAGTTGGAAAGAATTCACAACGCCAACTACAGTGACAGCGAATATGAAAATACTATCCAGCTTTTATATGGGGAACAGGTGAATTGCAACTTGGTACAACAACATTTTCATATGTAATTAAACACCTCATTTTCTATATGAAATTGTCATATGTGATACCGGACATTCTATATATAAAATTTTCATACGTGATACCTTATTTCATATGTGAAAGTTTCCTTGCGAAAAAATTAGAATTCCACAGTCATGTATTTCATATGAAATTTCTGTACATGAAAATTTGCATAAAAATGTCATATATAAAAGTTTCATATATTAATTCCAGACATGAAATTTTCATATGAAACTTAATAAGAAATTTCCGGAAGCGCAATTAAGCAACAAAACAAACAAAATAGAAAACAAGTAAAATAGAAAACAAAAGAAAAATGATCTTAAATTATTGTGCATGATAATTAAACTAACATGTCGGAAACTTACGACTTTGTTTTGTCATTGCTTGCACTTTAACCAGTTGAACTGCTCCAGCTGATGTAAATCCTTGAACTGTGATGTTATATTTAGTTCCGGGAATTAAATGGGTTAACGTTACAGATCTTTTTTCACCAGCAACATTTTTGCAAATTCTCGGTCTTGCGATGCAAACTTCGTTTTTTGTTATTCTTCCATCCAAATCTTTAGAATATTCCCACGAAACGTTTATTGATGAAAAATATGCTAACAGTTTGGTAATTGCTGGCTTTTCACGCTCTAAAAATGAAGTGAAGACATTCTTAATATTTTAAAATCAAAAAGGGATTTAGTAAAAGAGTTAGGATCAGACAACTGAAAAAAGCCTCAACCGAAATTGTGTAAATTTTTGGCATCAAATTTGTAATGACTATATACAATGTATTAAATATACTAATTGATTGAATTGAATCAGCCAAATGGATTTAAGTTAATTTCGCCAAACGCGAGGGGCGTATAATTGCTCTAAAAAATATCGTATACTAAAAAATTCTTTAAAGTGTGGAAATCCCTGCAGATCCTAAGTCAGAAAAATCTCCGAAAATATAAAAATACAACTATAAAAGTCTCGGGAAATTAATGGAAATTCTTAGAACTCTTGAAATATTTGAAAAATTCTCAATATGAATTTAAGAAAATCTCAAAAATCTCATTTCAAAAATTCCAAAAAAATCTCGTACGTTTTTTAGGAGTGAAACACCACTCGGCCAAAAAGATCGAAGGCAAGAATATCACAGTAGATATTGTATCGTTATTGAAAATTAACAAAAGTTTACATTTATATATATATATATATATATAAACAAAGTTCTGCAATCGAATGAAGTTTTTACAACTTTATCTTCTACACAGGAATTTTGTCAGCAAATCAATCAAAAGTTTTGATATACCACCTGCGAATGGACAAATTTAATTTCATGTCATTTTACAAGTTTTGACTCAACAAATTTAAAAACTCAAAGCCTTAATGTACTTTTTCGGTTAATTTACAGCTTTATTTCCAAAAATGTCTTAATAGTCCTTTTGATTCCTTATTTCCTATTTCGTTTTATTTAATTTTGGCGAAAAATCTTTGACTAAAATTATTCAGCTCAATGCATGTGATAATATAATATTGTTTTTTGCCTTCTTAATCCTGGCTTGTGGATAATTGTGTCGCTAATTTTATTGCACTCTGCTCTAGATCTACTTCTTATGCAACTCCTTATTTTATCACTAAAATTTCCCCATCAGTTTTTGGTGTATATAATATATATATATATATATATATACACACACACACACACACACACTAAATAAATACATGTAGTATTGAAAAAAAACATTTAAAAGTTTGGCTACTTTGTTTTTAATTGACTACAATTATTTAAACAAAAAATATATCCAGCTTAAATATAAAACAGAAAACAATAGACACTCAAAATAAAGTTAACATTTGATTATAAATTCAACAATTTTGATTTACTGGTAATGACTAATTCAGGATAGCCAAAACGTTGAAATTAAAATCAGTTATAAAAATACTCGTAGCCGTAAAAAAAAAAGGCGTAATTTTTAACTTCTATAGCTATATTTCGTACGAAATAAACAAGACGCCTGTTTATAGATTTGTGTTAAACTGTTTTAGCAGAAATGTCAGTGCTCAATAAAAACTCAATGTTGAAACATTTACTTCTAAATTGCGACCTGCATGGTATAGTTCAGCATGCAGACTTCTTCGCAAATATATGTGCATGGAAAATGTGCAAAATAATATTTTACAAAGGAAAACGTGGTGGTCTACGTACCTTCGCAACTCACTGTTTCACTGCCCGTAAACCCTGCATTGCAACACTGAAAACTACCAGGATAATTTATACAAATCGATTGAACACTACAGTAAGTTCCCACACAACATTCATCTTCATCTGTTAAAGAAACAAGCTAAATTGATCATGGTAATTAAAATGATAGCTAGCTGAATTGGTCGGTAACGCAGTGGTATCAAAAGTACAGAACGGGGAAAAATGTTAGTAGGGCAAAAAACGCGGTGTATTGTGCATCAAAAGTGCACACGTCTTTGGGGAGTGTTGGAGCAAGCTCCCTGGGAAATGTTAGAAATTAGAACCCCTATCTGCCTACACGGTTCCGCCGCCCTTAGCTTTGCGTATCAACGTATGTTGATATCGTAGTATATCGATATGTAGTATATAGTATATTGCGTATATAAATAGATAGACAGCTTAGTGTATAGAATTAGGATTAATGAATGTTAATATAATTTTCAAGTTATGAAGGAAATACTGCATGTGTTGCTGCAGGTAGAACAATAGACTGCGGAATTTATTCATATATATGAATAAATTCCGCAGTCTATTGTTCTACCAGTCACCCTTTTCATGTTCGCATGGTTGTACTTAGTAATTTTACGCCTGAAGAATTTACGTTAATGGTAAGAAAATCTATACCATTTTTTCTACCACAATATGCACAAATACTTATTCGCATGCTCTACTAGCCCAGGCGAAAAAAATGAACAAGAATTCTACTTACCGAATCCAGTGATAATTTCATTTGTAGGGACTGACAATGCCGTACTTTCAACTTTATGCAGTGAATTTTTCTCATATTTATCTATTCGGTTGTTTGCAAGATCCAACACATACAAATGAAGTATGTCTTGAGTTATTTTGATTACTCCAGGGTAACTAACATTTAAATCTGATGTGGTTCCACTATAATAAGTTTCCATCAGTTTATGCCTCTTTTTCACGCTGTCATAGTCGACCCAGTAGACCAATGCATTGTCTGCATCAACAGAAACAAACTGTGGAAAACTACCACCATTATACAAAGAACTTACGTCCATAGTGTCAATATCAATACGAACAATATCACCAACGATCGACTTTGCGAGAATCAGGTACCTATAAATAAGGAATGTATTAGACAACTAGAGGGCACTCCGAGATTGCATATATACCTCCGTAAGCGAGTTATTATGGAATATAGAAACACGATATTCCCTAACCCTAACCCTAACCCAGGCTGCTGACCAGACCCACACATAGATGACGTATATGATTAAAATGCTTGGCTGTGCCCACTATACCATTAAACAAAGAAACGAACGCAACTTCGGATGTCCCTTAGCCACGACCGCTTTATTATTCTATATACAAATGAACTGTTAAGTCTATTGTTATTTGTTCATTTAGCTAAAAAGATCATAATTTTTTAATAAAAGCTAACAGAATACTAATAAGATCCATTGCCTGCATCCGCTTGAATGATCGTACTTTGTGCATATAAAGACATCATCAATATTAAGCATGGATTTCTTATGTTTTTCTTTCAAGAAAACGATTTTTAAATTGTTTTTACCATTATCTCAAGGCCTTCCATGCAAATACCGTGGTTTGAACAAGAAACAATCCTAGGTCTGAATTTACTTATACACAGAAACCTAGCTCTATATATACCTTCGAATCAGTGACGTAATTTAGAGTCTGATTACATTAATTTTTCTTTTTTTTTTTCAACGCAAGTATACGGCTTATACAACGTACTCGATTATACATTCGACAAACAAATTAAATTTGTCTCAGCAATTAAATTCGTCCGAGTCAAACGGATAATGCGATGGTGATGAATTAAATTCGACTGGAATTCGACGTTTAATTTAACCCCTCGCCCGCTTCTACATAATTTTTTGTAAATACCCCTTGATTAGAAAATGTTAATGCCAACCCCGCTTGCGCTCTTTTCTATTGGGGATCTGGAAATAACCACTCCTCCTATCGGAACGATCAAAATAGTTTAATTCTAGTAGAATACTAGAACTCTCTGACTAGAACTTAAAATAAGTAAATTAATTATAGTACTTCAGGCGTCCCACAGGGATCTATACTTGGTCCGTTTCTATTCCTTGTGTACGCAAACGATATGCCTGAATACATCCAAAATGGTTCGAACTTGGCTCTGTTTGCTGACGATTCGAAGCTCTATAGAGCTATGGATCTAGAAAGTGCATCCCACGGGCTTCAGGCTGATCTCAACTCTCTACATAAGTGGAGTGTTGACTGGGACATGTCATTCAACGCCTCCAAATGTAAAGTCATGCACATGTCTCGCAAAACATCTCCTGTCAGTAACACCTATGACTACCAGCTCGAGGAAAATTCTTTGGAATGCGTGCCTTATATCAAGGACCTGGGAGTAACTGTTGCCCGGGACTTATCCTGGTCCAGATATATCGAAGAGACATGCGCAAAGGCAAACAAGACCCTTGGCCTAATCAAAAGAGTCTGCGGCAGAGACCTATCTGATGTCAAAACCAGAAAACTGCTTTACTGCTCCCTTGTTCGGCCTCGCCTAGAATACTGCTCCAACGTCTGGTCTCCCTTTACCTTGAAACACCGCCGATTAATTGAAAACATCCAACGTCGAGCCACAAAGTTTATTCTCAACTATCCCTCCGAGGAGTTAAGCTACAAGGAAAGACTCGTCTCACTTGATTTGCTACCGCTTGAATTTAGACGCGAACTGTCTGACGTTTCACTACTTTTTAAATATAAGAATGGTCTTATTAATGTTAACTTTGATAAATACTTTACACCTGCTTGTCCTTCTCACAATACTAGGAACTTTGATCCTAATAATTACCGTCCTTTGACCACCCACAAACAAAATTATTTTAGATGTTCTTTCTTTCCGAGAACTATCAGCCTTTGGAATAGCTTGTCTACTACTATCAAATGCTGCAGTAGTATTAGTCAGTTTAAGTGTAAGTTAAAGTGTTACTATAAGGATAAGCTCTCAACTTACCAGCCGCCATAGTCAACTTTTTTTTTCTTTTTTTTTTCTCCTTTTTTTTTTTAAGTTTTCTTTTTAATTTTTTCTTTTTTTTTATATATATTACCGCTTCTCAACTTGTTTGGGGGAAAATGTCAATTGGGGCGATAGTCCTGTTTTTCTCCCAGCCACTATGTTACTTGTTGTATTCATGTGATATAATGTTGTGGCAAAGCAAATAAAATAAAATAAAAAATAAAGAATATTTAAAATTAAAAAAATGTTTAACTAAAAAAATGTTTAATTTTTTAAAGGAAAAGGTAACGAGAAACAAAGAAAATTTAAGGACGATATTCCAAAAAAAAATTGAGATGAACAAAATTGCAAGTCGCATCCAAGGTTTGAATTCGACCACACTCGCATGCCAACCGACGATGTTACCAGCAGGCTACTGAAGCAGGCATCAAATTGTCAGCAAAATATTAGGGTTATATTTTAAAGTTCTTTCTTTCCATGTTTACAAAGAACATTGCCAGAGCATCTAAAAATATTTCCATTTTCCAAAGGCATTGAATTGATTGAAAATTACTCAAACAACTGCCTGGTTGGCTGCCACGGTTTAATATTCATTTATGGCATTTCAAATAACAAATTCGAAATCCGAAGTGTCTTTGCCAGTGAACTTCATACTCTCCTCCCATTCTTCCTTCATATAGAAAATGGGGTTCACTGGTCTTCATACATGTTAATAAATATTTCAAGAGAACTTGTACGTTTTACAGAAGAAGAATTAATTGCTCCTTTTCCGATTTTTATGCCAAATTACAATAAAAAAGCTATTTAAAAAAAGTTATATTAAGACGGCAACATGCAGAGGTCAAAAATACAACGAGCAAATAAAAACATGCAATGAATAAACTTACGTTTAAAATACTTTAAAATAGAAAACAAAATTAACAGTGATAGGATGTAAACAGGGAACTGAACTCGAACCATAGAGCTCGAACAGTTTTGCTATTAAATGTTCGTGATTACTGAGAGCGGCTGCTGGCTATATTTTACCGTATTAACTGTCTTTTCTGTCTTTTCTTCGTCGGTCAGTTCTAGTTTTAATACTATTGCTTTTTACTCCTTTCGAGTTTCGGTTTGACGGTTGTCGTTCTACTCAGGATGTTGTTCTGCTTTTATATACGTAAACGTTGATTTGTTTCTGTTCTTTTAAAAGTTATATATGTATCCCAAAGGCCCTTTTCTCAAGTCTTTTTGACAAAAATAAATGATGTTGTTAGTTGAAATCTTATTGTTAAGAACTATATTGTTCCCAGTGCCCCACAATCTTCACCAGTTCACCGCGCATGGTCCGTCCACACACATATATATTTAACAAATAGAAAATCACTTGCGTGTCTCTGTACTGTGATAGAAACATGAATGACGTCATTTCAACCGGAAAAATGCCTAGTGGAAATACGAGGCGAATATAAAATGCATAACCGTTTTAGGACGTAAAAAACCAAGGAGAAGCCGCCAAAGTGACCGAGACTCAGTTTAATTATATATAATAATACATTAATTTACTTACTATCTTCAAGGGTTTTTCCACTCTTTTTAGTGCCAAGAACTCCGGTTCCTGCCCCATTAGTAGCTTTAACCGCAACCTCATAGGTTTTAGCCTTCTTTAAACCACTTAAAATCACCGTCGTATTGTCAGCACCATAGACTGTCTTGCTATTGCTACAAGAGGCAATACTTCCACCGCTTGCAATTTGATAACAGACAATATAACTGGTTATATTTCCATTTGCGTCGTCATGTGACAACTTAGACCATGTAACATTTAGTTTAGTAGATGTCGGAGACGTTATTCTGTCAATAGTCGGTCCTTTAGCAGGCTCTACAAAGTTGTTCAAGAAACATAGCATTAAATATCAATAAAGCGAGTCTACATTAACCTAGACGAGCAACTTTCACAATATATATATATATATATATATATAATTAAAAGCCCTTTCGCCATAAAGTAAAATAGATTTATAATTATCAAAAAAACACTTTATTAATCATGTCTACATACGTACATTTCGGAGCACTCTCCCTTCTTTAGATTCGTAAATACAAGTCAAAATTAGAGTTCTTTCTATACTACATAAGAATTTGCATACACTAAAATATTCATTCAATCTCCAAATCATTAAGTCCTAAAGGGTATTGGGCTCTTGCAGGTGACGTCAAAGTTGCCATGTTGGACCAAATGATGATGGTAATCCTTTTGTTTATATATATTTTCCACCCAGCTTGGGAATACGTGCAAGAGCTCAAAAGACCACTTTCATAAAGGCCTTCACTTTAAATATTCTTTTACGTGCATCTACAAATGAGTTTTTCTAGCTTTGATATGAACCAAAAATTCTTTTTAATTGCAGACACACAAACGAGGCAAGAAAAGTTGAGTAAGATACACATAAAAGTATATTCAAATTAATCGCCATTATGAATGTGGTGTATACGACGGTTTAATTTATCAATCCGAAAGGCTTCTCTGCAAGTTGGATCCCTTACAAAGATAAATTGTCCAAAGCATCGGTAATCACTCAATGAATAAAATGCTTGATACAGTAGTAATATATTTAAAATTATGCAACACATATACAGTTATATACACATAACTATATTGTTTAAGTATTTTGATAAATTGTCCGTTATAATTTTGAATTTGAATTTGCACCTAGGGGTATTAGTGCATGACGTTTGTAAAGGTTGATTGTCTAAGTTAGTGCATGTGATCTTCAAAAACAATCGGCGGTGGTGATAGTGATTAAAGATGACCGTAGCTGCGATTGTCGAAACATCAGAAAATATAATTAAAAAATATAGCCAGCAATAAAAAAGCAACATAAAGTATAGGATATAATAGTACATCGGATGTACTATAGAAATCATTTAAGATAGTAAAATCATTTCAATTTTGATTGAATTGTGCATTGTGCTCACTGGTCAGTGACACATGTATATCATGATCACAATGCACTGCATTTTATACTAAATATAGGAACGTCAGACACTTAGACATGCAGACATTACAAAATATTGACTGTTTACTGTTGGTTTGATTAAGTGTTGTTCAATATCTTGTACATGAATAAAAGCAAATTAAAGAAGTTCGTGCAGACCACAGGCAGCGATCTGACACACAGAAAAGTATAGATACACTACAAGTCTGACTCGTGTAAACACTTGTTACCTTTTTCTCAATTATAAGGAATGGGGCTAGGGGGCTATACCAACAATAGGCTATGCCATCTACGCCATTTTGGTGCGTCCCACCGTCCCTATTAGCAGTCAAAGCTGCTGTTGGAATTTACAAGTCTGGTGAGTAATGGCGACACAATGACGACAACATTTGAGATGCCGGGAAGATAAAAAATACTGGTGAAAAATTTCCAGGGTAAATAGTGACAAATGGCAATGCGTATAGATACGCAAAGTAACATGCACGAAGACTAAATCTTCAAAGGTACGGATGCAAATCGAGGTTCTGTCTGGTGTATCTATTATACTCTGTGATCTGACTGAATGTCAAGTGTCACACTTTCCACATTCTCAATTGATAAACTTTAACGTTTTCTATCATTGATAAAGTTGCATGTAGAGTATGCGCACACCATGTTGAAATGAGCAATATAAATCAATTTAAATAACTATCAATTTCTGTGTGTGACTGTTTGCTTTTCGCACATTTTCACCTGTTACTTCTCCTTAATTCCCTCCATATATTTTTCTGTGTTTTACAATCAAATGTATACTTGTAAGTCCTAACAGCAGTAGTCACATGTACGCATTGCATTCTTATTTTTACTTCAAAAACTCATTAATAATTCATGAGGAAAACACAAAAGAAAATCATGACCGTATCGTGTCTTTATATGTGATAAAGATACCTCCTGATTTACATAAATTTTAGCTTTGATTTTCTCGGCTTAGACAAGGTTATTTTTCAAACTTACTACACCAATGAACTTACCAAGTGGTTCGTTTTTGAAGCCGTTCAATAAACTCGCAGTTCGTGTTTTATCAGATATAAATCAGTATCATCATATATATATACATATCAGTATAAAGTCAGTATCATCTTGAGAAGATATTACGATTGTCATGCTAGAATACAAAAAAACAAATGTGCAAACATTTTATCTAGTTCCACAACTCTTAAATTATTGATTTCCTTTTAATCTGTCGCAACAAATAATTAAATCACAACAACTAACCCAGTAGCACGCAGACCCACTTGTGACGTCAGAAGTAGCAGCATTGCGAGGTTCAAATTTCCCCCCCCAGAAAGATTAATCATATTTTAGCCCTTTGTCTCCTAGAAGGGTATAAAGATGGTCGTAGACGGCCTTCTTGTTATTCAGTACTGTCTAACGCGAGACAATTTTACTAGTCAAGCGAGAGCCTCTGGGAAGTAAATGCTTCATAATAAATTAAATTACTTACTAGATTCGAGAGTTGTTCCACTCATTTTTGTGCCAAGAACTCCGGTTCCTGCTCCATTAGTAGCTTTAACCGCAACGTCATAAGTTGTAGCCTCATTTAAACCACTTAAAGTCACTGTCGTAGTGTCAGCACCATGGACTGTTTCACTATTGGTACACAAGACATTACTTCCACTGCTGGTAACTTGGTAACAGACAGTATAACTGGTTATATTTCCATTTGCATCGTCCGCTGACAACTTCGACCAAACAACTGTTAGTTCAGTAGCTCTCGGAGACGTTATTGTACTAATAGTTGGTCCTTTAGCAGGTACTACAAATTGACAAACAAAGCACAGTATTGAGAAGGCAAGCACCAAATGAAGATAGAGGCGTACTTTGTTTGTAAGTGGTATATAAGGCAAAAACAAACAATTTAACCGACAAAAAGCTCGATATACTGTAGGCCACTAGCGTCTGTAAATTTTAATGCAACTTTGATGTTTTATTAATCAATGGCTGTGTCAAGATTTACAAAATTTCATAAAACATTTAATTTTTCTTTTCAATAATATCAATTTCCTCTAATTAAACAAAATTTTTACAGAAGATATTCGAAGAGACACCCCCCGTCAACACGCATAGCTTTGTCCCATCTTGCACAATTGCATCTACACTGAACCGGGTACTTCATGTAACTTCAAACGTAAAGATTTCTAGCTCACGTCGCGAAAAAAAATGGCGGGTCATGCACCTCTCTCCTCCGCAGAGGCTCGGAGGCACTGATCTCTATACTAACTGGATGGGCAGTCTAGAACAAATCACCTTGCGAGGTTTGACCCCACCAGCAGCCATGTTGGTACACCCAAAAATGCTCTCAACCAATCAAAATGCAGTAATTTTGTCATACATATTATAAATACTAGAAATACATGAACGCAACAACCCCTCGCCTGCTTTTACATTCTTTTTTAAAACACCCACCCACCCCCTGATTAAAATAAGCACTCCTAAATCCTAATATACAGCCAATACAAAAACAAACAGATATAAAAACAAATGATGTTAAATCCTTGGGATATTAAATTATACAATTTATGGATAGGTCGATAGGATGAGAAAACTGATTTAAATCATTTAATGAAAGTTGAACATATCAAAGCAAAATTTAGATTTCATTATTAAATTCTGGTTGTAAAAAATATATTGTTTTTAGGAGGTTTCAAATGGGATTAATTTAGCAAGCCTTTAAATGGCTTCTCTATGCATGTACATTTTGCAAAGGCAGTATTAAAAGTAATTAACAGCTCAGAAATTACATTTATAATAGAGTCTGAGATAAAAACAATTCAGTAGAATCGGATTCCAGAAAGAAGAATTCAAAACACGTTTCAGTCGAAACACAGCCAAGAAAACCAACAAAGCCCATGAGTATTTTTAATAATAAAAAGTGCATGCACGTCCACCACGGTTAATATAAGCCTTAAAGGTAGTGTTTTATGTTAGCTTTAGTTAAGCTGACTTATGGTTTGGATGAGGAAAGGGAAAGCACGAAAACGTGAAGCTGAATATTGTTTAGGTTAAGCGAAAACTTGAAAACAACAAGAATCCTACCGTTAACCACTTTAAGACGATTAATTTGACCATGGACTCACGGAGTGTCTTCAAACCAGGGCTACATACACTGCAGATCGAGTTTTTGTTTACCATACGGCGTTTGCTTTCTTCAAGTTCTCTGGTTTCTCTTCAAGATATATTAAACGGGTTGTTTGTATCCTTTTCTTCCTGCTCCATTTCATTTCGTTTCGTTTAAATAAACGAAAGCAAAACACTATTTGTTTGAGAGTTTATAGTTTTCTTCGTCGCTAGTCACCAGTGTCCAACTATTCTTACCGCGTGACACCGTGCCATACATATATATATATATATATATATATATATATATATATATATATATATATATATATATATAAACTATTTCCAGATTTCGTCTCCCTTCGCTTTTTCTCCACGCGTGTAAAGTGGACTACACGCATGTCGAGATTAGCACCCTCACAGGGCTCCGGGCCTTCGGCCCTACGCCCGGGCTCGGGGATAATTATTGTCTTAATACAAGATAGACGCCAGGGTCAGGAGTTGGGGGAGTGAAATAGACGAAATCTCGAATTCTGTATAACCATTGCAAAATCAACTTTGAAACTCGAGCTAGCTATCTGGACCAACCTGGTGGAATATTGCAGTCTTCTATCAAAGCGAATTAATTTTATTTAGGTCATGTTGTTTTCGTTCTTTTGGGTGTACCAACATGGCCGCCGGTGGGGTCAACCGGTAGATCGTTCCCACCTATCCAGTTAGTATAGAGATCAGTGCCCAGAGGGGAAAGCGTGCGGGCGAGGGAGAAGATGCGCCGGGAATGATGGGAAGAGGGAAAGAAAATGAGTCTCTGCCAGAAAATGATATCAATATGGCGCCCAAATTCCGTGATTGACTAGGCGCCAGAATCGGAATTTCAATATAAAATCAAACCTACTACCAAAATCAATAAATTGTGAACAAAAGACACATTTAAATCGCTGCAAGACAATTTTTAACTCGAGATTGTTATTGTTACACAAGGACAGGATTTTCCAGTTTTGAATTATTAAAATATGCAAATAACTTACATGTAAACAAACGCTACCCGTGAAAGTTTATCAATGATATCAAAAGACAGACTGTTGTAAACATGGATCTTACCTATATGATAAGTTGCACGTATACATGTTGCTCATGTGGTACTGTAGGTTTGCGAGCTTGGTGTAATTTAGAAAGTTAGCGTTGAGAATATTTCCATTCATTGCTATTGGACGCAATAGACGGCACGACAACAACTGTTGAGAAACCTTGCTGTGGTCCAGTGCATGCAGTAGACGACAGCTCTTTATTGTAACTATCGATAATTCCGAATCGTATTTACAATCGTTAGTTATAAATTGAGTAGCAAGAAATGTCCTTTCGACTATCAGGATTGCTGAAAGTACACAATTAGTGTTAATTCGCTTCAGTCCTAGTCAATGCGCCACTCCGATCTGCGCCATAGCTGGTATCAGGGAGGCCAGAAAACCCTTCCACCGAGGTGGCCAGGAAATCTGGGCGGGACCAAGATAACCAGCTCACTGCCCGCTCAGCAAATAGTAAATCAAAACGTTGTGATTCCTAGTTTCAATGTTCAAATTTGAGCTGCCTACTGACTGACCGAGATGGTTCATCTGGAAATAGACTTCTTTTATACACTTGTTTCTGACACGCCCTCCTCCTGGGAATACTGCTACTTGACGTAATGAATATACTTTCCTACTATACTTCGTGCCGTAGGAAACTACGTAATGCTGTTCGTCGACGGCTTTGTTTATTAACGTTCGATAAACGTTTGTCAGTCTAGCAGCGTTTTAAATTTTTCGATTCGATCCGCAAATGATTTCCACCGAAGAATTCAGAATAACATCCAGAACAACATTCTAGACTTAGGTCTTGAAGAAAACATTGTACTGCGTGCAAACTATTGTTGCTATCTCCCATGATCAGAGACCGCAGATTTGTCACTTGACTGAAATCGTTTCGTATTCGGTTCGTTTGCCGACTTCGAATTTGGTGTTAAAAAATGTTTTCCGCAACTAATATCATCCTTCTTCGGCGTACTTGTACTTATTGGAAAGCATTCTATATCTTCTTCTGCATTATGGTTATCGTAAAAAGAATAAACTAAATTAATCGAAATATAGTTCACATTTAATTAAATTGAAAGTGGCAAACACGTAAATAACAGCAACAATCAGATAAATTCATTTGAAAGAACCGAAAATCGTGCAAGAGAACCGCACATTATCTGGCGGAGACTTCCCTCCTCTTTTCTCACATTCTCGCCGTTCCCCGCGCGCTTTACGATCGCCCGCGCCTACGAATAACCAGAATAATTAATAGAAGGCTCTGCGGAGGAGAGAGGGTCATGCACAGAACAGAGTTGGAGATCACTTTTAAAATGTAGAAGATTCACTACTAGAAGCAAGAAAGTCAAAAATCTATAAATACAGGAATACCTTCGACTTCATAATAGTCAATATTTAAACAGCTCGGTCTTTTCCGGTGTTTTCTAGCTTGGCGGCAAACTCGCCAGTGAGCCCAGTTAGCGTGTAAGGTACATGCATGTAGGCGGTAATCTTCAGACTGACACTGCCAGTTCCGACGGTTGACATAAACGTTCTTGAAATCCAAGATACAATATCAATTCAACACGCCAATATCATCCTCGATCAGGCAATCACAAGCCTTTACGTGTTGCAAAACTTGGTTCCTTTTCGTATCTGCGCAACGCGCAGATATATTGCTATCGTGTTCTGTGTGTGCCTGTGTGGGTTAACTTTTTTGTTTAACTCTAACCAATGCGCGACAATTAAATCGGGGCCAATCAAAGTTCATATTTTTTTGGCGTCAACGCACGCGAACTGTCAGTTTGAACCAGGGCGCTTATATACCGGGCGGTGCAACCGGAATGGGAGAGCTGATCGACGTGTGATGCGGGGCCTGGCAACGAGTAACTGATATTCACCGGTCAGCGGTTGTTACAATGGTTGATAACATTACTCTTTTCCTTATATCGATTCATAAGCAAAAAATTGTTGATAAAGCGGTAACATTGAAATAAAATTAAAACAAAACCATAAATATGGCTAGCAAAGTGGATTTAAAAAATATTTAAAGTTTGAGTTGGATGACACTAATAGTGAAGATAAGGTATCAAAGCATTCAACATTGAGAGTACAACTGGTTCAAGTATTTCCATTAAAAATTTAATAACTGTTTACAAACTCTGGCAACTATTTTTTACACAAAGCCGGTAAATAAATAAATAAATTATTACATTGGCACTAGCACCAGCATTGGATTCCACTAAATTTGGTTGACTTTCAAGCTTGTTTTCATGAAGTTGAAGGTGAAGAAGAAAGCAGTTGACTTGAAGAAAACTTTTGCAAAAACAAACCACTCATGGGAACAAATCATTTTTCCACCAATACCACAAATTCTTTAGAACTGACTGCTTTTCACTAAAAAACTATCCTCCAGCAAATTCTGCAGCATTTTTGGTCAACTGGAAGTAAACATTCCTAGAGACTGTAAAAATGAAAAGATATATGCTTGTCAGAGAGTAATTAATTACTCAACCACTTGATAGACAGTTGACAGTGATAAAGAGGCAATAAGGCATAATAATCATATTGAGTATGCTTAGAACTGGTACTCATTTCTTGGATTTAGGATTTGATAGTTATCATGTAATGTTTTAACATACAGCACCTTGAATTAACATGTTACAGTTTGTAAATCTAATAATCTTCTGTTGAAGATTGGTTGGTATGGATTCAACAAATGCTGCAGGTTGATCGCTTTCAGATAACAGCTCGACCTAGGTTGTTTTTAACAGAAACAGCAAAGCAAAGTTAAAATTTCTTAAGAAATTTCATGAGCAAGTACAATTGATTCTTATGAATTGAATTTCTGGTATTGTATAAGATAGATAAGGCCGTGCTTTGACCAATTGAAGAAATAAGTTCTTTTGAGGATTTAGCTCGTTTTATATACGTGGAAGAATAAGTAACAAGGTTAGTTTTCTTTTACTCTGAAAATTGCTGAAACTTGCTTACGACATTTAATACAATCCTGACGCGACATATTTTTTTAAGTTTGCAAACGCCATGCATAAGCACAGGTCAATGTTCGATAGAAGAAACCTCTTGCTTCCACACAGTACACCAAGTTTCAGGGTCAAAATAAAAAATTGATCAATCACAAATTGTTTTATTTCTACCAAATATGAAAATGATACTTCTTACCTATGTCACAGTAAAATCTCACGGTGTTGGCAATGTTTTAACACACAATGCGCCAACTATACCTCCAAAAACTCGTATTATAATAAATCGAATAAAGAAATGAATCTGTTTAGAAATTACAATCATTTTGTTTCAACAGTCCGGAAACTTAAGGAATACAATGACACGGTTAAAGAGAATCGCCGTATGTCAAAACAACACGTCTTGTTTATATTTCTTACAAAATTTGAAAGGTTAAACCGCTAGAAATCAAGCATTGATAAGGGTCGAGTTTCAGCCACGATTTCTCAAAATGATCATCTCCGATTTTAACAAGAATTTTAACAAACAAGAGTAAGATAATGAACTTCAACATACCTGAATCTCTAGCCGTTGGTAGTAGAAGAACATACAATGCGCTCGTGGTGAAGTTTAGCCTCCATGAAAGGCATTAAAAGGCATGGACATTATCCAAAATAAATTCTCTTTGACACTAGTTTCTACACAAAATACATACTGCTGCAGTAATAGAAGTAATATTTTATCTGTAAATCCAATCAATTTCTTCTCACATGAAAAACTTAACGAAAAAATAGTGATAATCTTCGGATACACGAATTACTGCTTTTGCTCGAATTTTCTTCAAAACTCGCTCGTGCCAGTCTACTTCCGCATCACACGTCGATCAGCGCGAGCGCTCTCGTTGCACCGCCCGGTATATAAGCGCCCTGGTTTGAACGATGGAACAAGTATATATATTTGCCGGAAGACCTGTGTAGTTGCATTTTTCGCAACTTGTCCCAGTTTGGTCATAAAATGTATATATTCTACACTCGAATTTTCCTTCACCAAAAATCCCCAGAACATGTTATGTAATCGAGTGAAATGCCCAATATTACTTAATACTTATATATATTTTAACCCGCTGGTGTTTATAATATTTCGTCGCCATTCGAAGAGCAAAATATTTTCGAAGAAAGACAATATTGCTGATGTAACTGGTATTTTTAACACGACTTATAGTAAACTTGCAAGTGCATGTGATCTACCACATGACGTTTTTGTGCGTTATACAGAACCTACGACGTCAAAATGTTTAATTTGCACATCAAACGAACTAAAGTATCTCAAGAACAAAGCAACGAAACGAAACGAAACAAAACGAAACGAAAAAATGCAAAAGATGTTACTCTATAAGCGTTCTTTCAAATAAGAAAAAGTTAATTTTCGTTTCATAGGCACTTTAATAAGCACTGTCTGTAACATTGTCCTTATGATCTTGATCACCCTCCCTTGTTCCTCATTTAATTACTTATACCCACAGTTTGTTAAGCAAGACGACTCATTGTATACATAACTCAAACAATAGTTCAGGAAATGAACCAGCGTGACTATTTAAAGAAGAGAGCAGTAGCATCAAAATCTGAGTTGATTCACAATGCATATAAAAAGCAACGTAATCGGGTAAATAGCTTAATTAAAAATGCGGAAAAAAATTTTGCTTTCAAAGCATAGATTTAAACAAAGGAAATCCCAGAGAGATGTGGAAAAACATTAGTTTAATTACTGGGCGTATTGGCCGGTGTTCTAAAACAACTACAATTTCTTCAATTAAACAGGGTAATACGAATAACAGACTGACAAAAGAAAAGGACATATTAGTAGTAGAGAGCCGGGCTTAATGGACCCGTTTTATGCAGGAATAGCTCATTAGCATGTTGTGTTAGCCCTTAATAATTCATGAGTTATGAATAATCAATGAGTTATGAATAATCAATGAGTCGGATTTTTCCGATAAAACGCCGAAGCATTTCCGATTCCGATAAAACGCCGAAGCATTTCCGATTCCGATAAAACGCCGAAGCATTTCCGATTCCGATAAAACGCCGAGTGCTTGTTAAGATTACGTCATTTTAAACACGATGGCCGAACAAACAATTTGGGCTGAATTGCGGGAAAACAATATCGATATAGAAAAAGATACGTTATGTTTTTACATGAATAGATGCCTTAGAGAGCATGGTGAATTGTATGAGAGCATTATCGACCAAATTAACAGAGATAACTTGCCGAGTAGCTTGTATACTATTTATCAAGAGATGGATCTTGTGAATTTCGGTAGAATTATTGCTTATTTGACTCTAGTGTTGAAAGTGAGCGATTATTGCGACACCGAAACACTTCGCCAAGCCATTAAAAGAACTGCCAAAGATTTTAGGCGAATTGACTTGCAGAAATACGAAATAAAACACTCCTGGATACAAAGGTTGATTAGATTCCTAACGTAACTGTTGTGAGGGATGTTAGAGCGTTGCTAAGGCGAATTTGAATATTACTCGACAAGTTTGGGCGAAAAAAGTCATTAAAAATCGATTAAACGAAGTCATTAATATTAGGAAATGGTAAATACAGGTTGTCATTTCAATGGATTCCGACCTGATTGAGATTTTAAATTTGCGCGAGAGAAAGATTGAGTGTACACTTTTAACATGCTATGTTGAGGAAATATCGTTAAACATTGTGGGAGACCTTACTTCGTCTGTTCTGAACGAGAGAATCCCTGCACGTTTTGGCAATTGGGGATGTCTTCGAGAGTCCAAAGCCTTTGTGTAAACACGGAATGGTTTGCCATACTCGTAAAGTTAAGAAAGAAGGGGACAACCAGGGTCGTCTGTTTTACTCGTGTCCTAACGAAAGACAACACACATGCGGATCTTTGAATGGAAACCTACAGAGAGCTCGCCACGAATTTATAACATTGGGTGTCTTTTCAGCAGTCCATTACAATATCAATACAAGAACGCAGAAACGGGTGAATCCTTTACAAGTAGAAAGAATGACTGAAGACATGTATAGTTTTGTATTCTAATTTAATATGTAATAAATATGTTTGCATTTATATCGTGTCGTTGACTTTTCTATGTTCATTTACTTCTAACCTTTGTCGCGTGAACATGACTTGCTGTGGAGGATTACCACAAATAGCCCTTCGTAATATTTTTCGAAAGATTCGCTGTATATCAGCGTGCTGTGGGGGGAAAATTGTGATACAGGCATCCGAATTAGATGGCGGAACAGTACCTTCACGATCTGTATTACAAGCCAAAAAGTCCGGCAAGTTTTGGCGGCGTAGATGCCTTATACATTGTCGTAAGAAGTGACGGTAAATTCCAGATATCCCGAAACAAGATAAAAACATGGCTTAGACAGCAAGATACCTATACTTTGCATAAACCCGTACGACATAATTTTAAGCGAAATCGTGTTATTGTTGGAGCGATGGACGAGGAGTGGGAGGCTGATCTAGTAATTATGGATTCGCTTAGTAAAACAAATAATGGTTATAAATACGTTTTAACTGTTATTGATGTACTGTCCAAATTTGCGTGGGTGGAACCATTAAAAACAAAGACTGCAGAGAGTCTGGTTAAAGCCTTTGAAAAGATACTAAAGAAAGGAAGGAAGCCTGAAACAATTCATACCGATAAAGGAACTGAATTTACCAACAAACGCTTTCAAAAGTTATTGAAGGACAAACATATTCGATTTTTTACAACACACAACGATACCAAGGCATCCATCGTTGAACGATTTAACCGAACGTTAAAGGGGAAAATGTGGAAATATTTTACAGCAAAGAATACGTTGAAATATACCGATGTACTACAAAAATTAGTATATTCCTACAACCATTCGAGACACCGTAGTATTGGGATGAGACCAGTTGATGTTAATCGAGAAAACGAGAGTATTGTGTGGCAAAAACTGTATGGTGATGAGTCCAGCAAACCCATCAAATATAAATTCAGCATTGGTGACCAAGTTCGGATTAGCAAAGCAAGACGTACATTCAAGAAAGGCTACTTACCTAACTGGACCGAAGAGGTGTTCATCATCACGAAGCGAGTACCCAGACGACCGCCAGTGTACAAAATTGCCGATTATCACAGAGAAGAGTTACAAGGAACATTTTACGAACAGGAATTGCAAAGAGTTACAAAGACCGATAGTGACTTTTATAGAATAGAAAGAGTAATTAAGTCACGCATGCATGGTAAACGTAAAGAGTATCTTGTAAAATGGTTAGGTTATCCAGAAGCTTTTAATTCCTGGGTACCACTCGATAATGTAAAAGATTTAACGAAATAAAAATGTGTGTACCTTACAATTTGTGTTCATTTGTGTATTGTTCTTCGACATGGCAACACAGTTTTATTTAACGCTTCCCAGCAATAGCTCTATGGAATATTTTCCAGATAATACTGTAGCAAATTTTAAAGTGAAGCTCGCTGAAACTATACAACTAACAGGTGACTGGGAAGTAGCTTTATCAGAGTTATATTATCCCCATACATGGAGCGCGATTCGAAAAGGTAATCAACAAACGTTTCTCTATAACGCTGGAACAAAATATGACGATACGGGTATTATCCCAAATGGTTACTATAACACCATTGCTGATCTGGTGCCTAAGATTTAATGATTCAATCTTAGGATTCAATGATTCATTCTTAGGATACAATGATTCAATCTTAGGATTCAATGATTCAATCTTAGGATTCAATGATTCAGTCTTAGGATTCAATGATTCAATCTTAGGATTCAATGATTCAATCTTAGGATTCAATGATTCAATCTTAGGATTCAATGATTCAATCTTAGGATTCAATGATTCAATCTTAGGATTCAATGATTCAATCTTAGGATTCAATGATTCAATCTTAGGATTCAATGATTCAGTCTTAGGATTCAATGATTCAATCTTAGGATTCAATGATTCAATCTTATGATTCAATGATTCAATCTTAGGATTCAATGATTCAGTCTTAGGATTCAATGATTCAATCTTAGGATTCAATGATTCAATCTTAGGATTCAATGATTCAATCTTAGGATTCAATGATTCAATCTTATAAAAAGCAGTTGCGTGAAAGAGTGACATCAGTTTATGATTGACAGTCACTGGATGAACATGTCTTACGTTTGTGAAGTCTGCGAAAAATCATTCGCTACATCAAGTAATCGTCTACGCCATATGAGATATTTTCATCAGAAAAGGTCTATCAGTGATAGGGTAACAACATCTGCCCCATTTACTGCTATGAGAACTACATTCACCCCTGAGAGTCAAAAAACGTACTCGATACAACTGACACATCCGTTTGGACTCTTGGTCTCTGGAGGTACTAAGACAGGCAAGACAACGTTTGTGAAACAGTTATTGGCTTATGCTAAGATCATGATCGACCCACCTCAGGAAAACATCGTGTATTTTTATACAGAGTATCAAGATACGTTCGGCGAAATAGAAACCTTAATTCCAGGGATTCAGTTTGTCCAAGGTTTGCCCCAATCGATGTTGGATAGCATTAACCCCCAAATAAAAAATTTGTTTATTATTGATGACATGATGGGGGAGAAAGATAGTATTATCGCGAAATTATTTACTAAGAAATCCCACCATGGGAATCTCAGTGTAATTTATATCGTGCAAAACTTGTTTCATCAAAGCAAGGATCATCGTACCATTTCCCTTAACGCTAGTTATCTCGTGTTAACCAAAAATGTTCGTGACGCGAGTCAAGTGACTCATCTGGCCAAACAGTTGTATCCTAGCAACACTAAATTTTTCCAGCAAGCCTATCAGATGGCGACTAAAGAGCCGTATTCCTACTTATTTGTCGATCTCACTCCGACATGTCCCGACGAAATCCGAGTAAGATCCGGGATCTTTCCGACGGACACCCACTACGTGTACCATCCCAGAGTATAAAAGGGGCTGTTCAAGGACAATACGATCATTTGACAATGTCTGCTTGTATAAGAAGGAACTGCGACGTTTTAAAAGTATTGGCAAAGTGTAATCCTCAACTGCGAAACGCAATTATAAAAGCTGCCGACGACGATTTATTAGAAAGCCATTAGACAGTGTCTTTTGAACGTGTGGTGTGAAACAATTAAGATTACTCCGAAAACAGCAAGGAAACTAGCCCCTTATAACGATCATATCAAGTTTGTTGCTGATAAACGTAATCCAGTAATAAAAAGAAAGAAAGTTATTCTACAAGAAGGTGAAGGTTTTCTACCGTTTCTCTTAGTTCCTGTACTTGAACAACTGGCAAGTTTTTTAACCGAATAATGGAACACGTCAGGAGATTGGTGCTAGTTCCAGAGCATATGACAGATCGAAAGAAACCCTTGGTCACTCCTTTAACAGCGCAGGTGAATGAACTAGATTCAGAAATGCAAAATCTTCTTAAACGTCAAGATATAACACAAGACGAGAAAGTGAAAATGTACGATCAGTCGCTGCAACGTTATTTGGGTTATTACGATAAAAGAATGAGTAGCCCAGTACGTGTAAGCGTCATATCGCCTACAACACCCATAGCTGACGAGGACAAACCTGAAGAATCAGTGAATACAGAAGAGACTGCTGAAACAGCACCCTCCGAGTTGCCTGGAGAGATAGAAACTGACATTTTAGAAAGTGTACCTGTAACAATGAAATCAAGAGCTCGACAGTTGGTTAAGAAACTTAAAGCAAATAAAGACCTCATTGGGTGGACTGACCAAGGACAGATGGTGTTTAAAGGACGAACTATTCCAGGTACAAATGTTATCGACTTGGTCAACGATTCTCTACGCCAACGAAAGAATTTCAACCCTGCTGGATGGCAGCTTTTCGCAAAAGCATTAGGAAACATGAATGTTCCCGAAGGCATTATCAGAAATGAAAATCGTTTAAGTATGGTACGAGAATATAAAACTAAAGATATTTCAGACAACACCCCCCTGACGTCACAGATAGCGCCAGCAACATTGAAAAGAACAAAACAGAAACGAAGAGACAAAAACATACATCCATATAAATGGGTTAAATAAATTTATTCCTTGTAAAGCTTTGATATTACAATAAAGAATTGTTTACAACATTATTTGTCTTGTATTTATTACACACAATAATATTTACGCATAAAGTCACGAACTAACATGTCATTCCATTCTTTATTATCAGTAAACATGCCAACAATTGTTGACATGGGTATATTTCTACATCGATGTAAAGCATAAAATAAACAATATTGTCCACACACGCGAGACCCCAATGACTGTAAAGTCTGTTCATTCCAAGTAAAAGTACTGCTATGATCTCGTAAAAACGTTTCAAAGGTTTTGCTATAAAAGCTCGGTTCTTGTCCGTACGAATCCATGAACTCCCCTTTTCCATCTGTGGTAAGATAAATTGCTACCCAATGCGTACCAGATCCATTACTAGGATCCACATTCAGAATAAAACCTCTAGGTCTTTTCGATATCTGACTTGGTAGACGATCCGATGGTAACACGTCTTTAAATACGGTCTTGGTAAATGGATCACTTTTCAGGACGTTCAGGATTTGTAGAGTGTTCATCTTAACTGCTAAAGTCGCATAGAACGTTGCGGTTGGCGTCAATTTCGATAAGAATTTGAAATTCTCCAAGCACCACGATATTTATAGCTGTTGTCAGAGCCGTTCCAAATTGACATTCTATCGATACGTTTCCATTTTTAATCGGTTGAATATGATCGCTCAGACACAGATCAGCTGTCAGATCAAACACGAATAGAGTGTACCCATTGGCATACTCGTCTCGTGTAATACCATTGCCATCATTTTGAAATAATTTGTTAGTACCAGCATACAAGGTTTGGAAAGCGGACACGTAGTTACTTCCTCTCGCAGCAGCAAATTTCAGTTGCAGGGGTTTTCCAGGCAAATGCTCCCCATTTACCGTTAGACCAAGAGAAGTAATGTCGTAGTTTTTGAAATTGAAAGGATTTTTGGTATAGGTACCATTATAAGCATCTGCATCGACCATTCCAATGACCACTCGATCAGGTATAGGGCCTTGAAATATATTTGGTTGATTGCCCGACATATTTCCTCTCGGTACAGAAACCACTTTACAACTTACACGATTGATAGGGTACTTGGCCGTGACACGTTGAAGGGCATGGGTATGAGCCAACATAACGGTCGAAGAGACGTTGACACGTCGAACGCGAAATACACATTCTTCCAAAACCACTTTAAAGTCAGGATGCTCTGCTGACGACACTAGGGAAAATGGGTTTCTCGAACGCACTAGCTTGAGCTTGATCGGTACAGCACCAAGGATATAACGGGCTTGTGCAAACAGATCGGAATGGATTCTGCCTTCCATAGCCACAGACTTACTTTGACTTGCATGAACATACCGCAGTTTCAAACCCTTGTTTACATCGGCATCTACTGCCACGGGGTTTACGACATCCATTCGACCAGCTTGATCTTTATAGAACAGCGCTGAGGTCAGATGAGATGATTTCGCGTCTTTGCTAAAGTTCAGTACGGTCTCCATATATGATCGGTAGGGATAAGCAGTGCTCGATGGTGTGACAAGTTTGTTGTTTAGGTAAACTTCTACTTGAGAAAATAAAGCATGCATCCACAGATTTACTGGTCCGACTTGAACATTTTCATCGAGATTAGTTCCATCATGGTTGGTTATTTTTGCTTTCACGTGTAGATAACTATTTGCTAAATCGGTATACACATCAGAATTTGCAGCACACAGAAACTCTATGGTGTCTGAAGCTCCAATACTCGACACTGGATCTATATCTTCCCAAAATCCTTTATTCATTTCTACTTGTGTAGCAGGCATTACAAATAAATCTAATTCTGATTTTGCACACTCACACGAATCTTTATGTAGGGCACTAAAAGCTTGACTCATGATTTATATTTTATAAACGGTCCAATCTTTGCTTCCGTAGGCTCAGATGTTTTCTTCTTCACAGTTTGCGAACGACTGACGGTTTTACGTCTTGTGTTGACTTTTATAGGAGAATTCACCCGTTTGCGTTTACGACCGGCTCCTGATTGGTTCGTAATCCGACGGACCCCTTTTTGAACAAGATCTTTCACGGCTTCAGAACCACGCCCTTTTATCGCTTGCTTTACATTCTTCCCTGCAAGAACATCTTGACCAACGTCTTTTGCAGCTTGCAGAGCTCTTCTTCCAATAGCTTGAGCTCCTCGTTTCACCAGAGGTATTGCAAAGCGTGCAATACTTTTAAAGAAACTTCCAATGCCGTAACCTTTCTGAATACGTGCACCTCGGAAACCAGGTAGACTTCCACCTTGTTGTCTTCTTAAATAATGCTGTTGAAATTGCTTTACGTCTGGAATAATTGTATGTCTCATTTTTAAATGAAATACGAAGATCTTCGCTGTCTAAAGTGAAGTGTCACGATCGACTTCCCGAAGCCAAATGACACGTTTTCGTTTTTGTCGTCCTTTATATTCACTTCAATTGTTTCGAAGGACTTTACCTTGACAGGAATATATTGTAGGTTACGGAGACTGACATTCACGTTTTCACCATAACTTCCTTGAGTATTGACAATTCTGAGTAGGGGCACTTTGACATCACCGACAAACTGTGCATCTACGATATCAGTGTATACATACATGGCTGAAAATCCACCGTTAACATCTGCTACGTAAGGACTTAGGGTTTTCTTTTTAATAAAGGTGTCTTGTTGAAACCCCAATGTTGTAGCAATGTCACCACTAAACCAAACGTTTGCCCCATTTTTTACATCGACGGTGACTTTCCGTGTACTTCGATTATACGTAAAATTTATCTTGGCTCGTGCCTCTTTGTTCATGCTACGGTTTAAAGCGCCCACCAGATCAGCAATGGTGTTATAGTAACCATTTGGGATAATACCCGTATCGTCATATTTTGTTCCAGCGTTATAGAGAAACGTTTGTTGATTACCTTTTCGAATCGCGCTCCATGTATGGGGATAATATAACTCTGATAAAGCTACTTCCCAGTCACCTGTTAGTTGTATAGTTTCAGCGAGCTTCACTTTAAAATTTGCTACAGTATTATCTGGAAAATATTCCATAGAGCTATTGCTGGGAAGCGTTAAATAAAACTGTGTTGCCATGTCGAAGAACAATACACAAATGAACACAAATTGTAAGGTACACACATTTTTATTTCGTTAAATCTTTTACATTATCGAGTGGTACCCAGGAATTAAATGCTTCTGGATAACCTAACCATTTTACAAGATACTCTTTACGTTTACCATGCATGCGTGACTTAATTACTCTTTCTATTCTATAGTCACTATCTGTCTTTGTAACTCTTTGCAATTCCTGTTCGTAAAATGTTCCTTGTAACTCTTCTCTGTGATAATCGGCAATTTTGTACACTGGCGGTCGTCTGGGTACTCGCTTCGTGATGATGAACACCTCTTCGGTCCAGTTAGGTAAGTAGCCTTTCTTGAATGTACGTCTTGCTTTGCTAATCCGAACTTGGTCACCAATGCTGAATTTATATTTGATGGGTTTGCTGGACTCATCACCATACAGTTTTTGCCACACAATACTCTCGTTTTCTCGATTAACATCAACTGGTCTCATCCCAATACTACGGTGTCTCGAATGGTTGTAGGAATATACTAATTTTTGTAGTACATCGGTATATTTCAACGTATTCTTTGCTGTAAAATATTTCCACATTTTCCCCTTTAACGTTCGGTTAAATCGTTCAACGATGGATGCCTTGGTATCGTTGTGTGTTGTAAAAAATCGAATATGTTTGTCCTTCAATAACTTTTGAAAGCGTTTGTTGGTAAATTCAGTTCCTTTATCGGTATGAATTGTTTCAGGCTTCCTTCCTTTCTTTAGTATCTTTTCAAAGGCTTTAACCAGACTCTCTGCAGTCTTTGTTTTTAATGGTTCCACCCACGCAAATTTGGACAGTACATCAATAACAGTTAAAACGTATTTATAACCATTATTTGTTTTACTAAGCGAATCCATAATTACTAGATCAGCCTCCCACTCCTCGTCCATCGCTCCAACAATAACACGATTTCGCTTAAAATTATGTCGTACGGGTTTATGCAAAGTATAGGTATCTTGCTGTCTAAGCCATGTTTTTATCTTGTTTCGGGATATCTGGAATTTACCGTCACTTCTTACGACACGGTATAAGGCATCTACGCCGCCAAAACTTGCCGGACGTTTTGGCTTGTAATACAGATCGTGAAGGTACTGTTCCGCCATCTAATTCGGATGCCTGTATCACAATTTTCCCCCCACAGCACGCTGATATACAGCGAATCTTTCGAAAAATATTACGAAGGGCTATTTGTGGTAATCCTCCACAGCAAGTCATGTTCACGCGACAAAGGTTAGAAGTAAATGAACATAGAAAAGTCAACGACACGATATAAATGCAAACATATTTATTACATATTAAATTAGAATACAAAACTATACATGTCTTCAGTCATTCTTTCTACTTGTAAAGGATTCACCCGTTTCTGCGTTCTTGTATTGATATTGTAATGGACTGCTGAAAAGACACCCAATGTTATAAATTCGTGGCGAGCTCTCTGTAGGTTTCCATTCAAAGATCCGCATGTGTGTTGTCTTTCGTTAGGACACGAGTAAAACAGACGACCCTGGTTGTCCCCTTCTTTCTTAACTTTACGAGTATGGCAAACCATTCCGTGTTTACACAAAGGCTTTGGACTCTCGAAGACATCCCCAATTGCCAAAACGTGCAGGGATTCTCTCGTTCAGAACAGACGAAGTAAGGTCTCCCACAATGTTTAACGATATTTCCTCAACATAGCATGTTAAAAGTGTACACTCAATCTTTCTCTCGCGCAAATTTAAAATCTCAATCAGGTCGGAATCCATTGAAATGACAACCTGTATTTACCATTTCCTAATATTAATGACTTCGTTTAATCGATTTTTAATGACTTTTTTCGCCCAAACTTGTCGAGTAATATTCAAATTCGCCTTAGCAACGCTCTAACATCCCTCACAACAGTTACGTTAGGAATCTAATCAACCTTTGTATCCAGGAGTGTTTTATTTCGTATTTCTGCAAGTCAATTCGCCTAAAATCTTTGGCAGTTCTTTTAATGGCTTGGCGAAGTGTTTCGGTGTCGCAATAATCGCTCACTTTCAACACTAGAGTCAAATAAGCAATAATTCTACCGAAATTCACAAGATCCATCTCTTGATAAATAGTATACAAGCTACTCGGCAAGTTATCTCTGTTAATTTGGTCGATAATGCTCTCATACAATTCACCATGCTCTCTAAGGCATCTATTCATGTAAAAACATAACGTATCTTTTTCTATATCGATATTGTTTTCCCGCAATTCAGCCCAAATTGTTTGTTCGGCCATCGTGTTTAAAATGACGTAATCTTAACAAGCACTCGGCGTTTTATCGGAATCGGAAATGCTTCGGCGTTTTATCGGAATCGGAAATGCTTCGGCGTTTTATCGGAATCGGAAATGCTTCGGCGTTTTATCGGAAAAATCCGACTCATTGATTATTCATAACTCATTGATTATTCATAACTCATGAATTATTAAGGGCTAACACAACATGCTAATGAGCTATTCCTGCATAAAACGGGTCCATTAAGCCCCGCTCTCTACTACTCATATTGCTGAGTATCTAAATGAATATTTTACTGAGATTGGTCCTAGTCTTTCAAATGACTTGGAAAATACCAATGCTAATATTTCAGATTATATAAAGCCCGCAGATTGTGAATTTTATTTTACTGCTATAACCTGCAAAGTTGTTTTGGATACACTTCAGGGAATAAAATCTAAGAAAGCCGCCGGCCCAGATACAATTTCTGCTAAACTCTTAAAAGACTCAGCTGAGGCAACCATACCATTCCTCACAACAATTTTTAACGTAACGTTAAGTCAAGGTGTCTTTCCAAATGATTGAAAAAATGCACGAGTCTCGCCAATATTTAAATCTGGAGACAAAGAGGAATGTGGCAATTATCGGCCTATTTCCGTTTTATCTGTCCTTTCAAAATTATTTGAGAAACTAGTTTACCAACAAGTGTACACCTATTTAGATAAAAATAAACTATTGACTCATTTCCAGTCGGGTTTTAGAAAAGGCAAATCGACTTGTACATCTTTATTAAGTACAACTAACACTTGGCTAGTTAACATTGATCAAGGCCTAATAAATGGAGTTCTTTTTCTCGACTTAAAAAAGGCTTTTGATACTGTTGACCATACAATTCTAATAAGAAAGTTAGATTTGTATGGTATTAAAGGAAATTGTTTACGTTGGTTCATTTCATATCTAAGTGATCGTACACAAGTGTGCAAAGTGGGTAAGACATGTTCATCAAAAAGAGATATAAAAACTGGTGTGCCATGCACAGGGGTCTAACCTTGGTCCATTACTTTTCATACTTTATATAAACGACCTACCAAATTGTTTGAGCAATTCTATTCCTGCCTTGTTTGCTGACGACACTAACGTAACAACTTCTGGTTCTTCGATAGAAGACATTCAAATTAAATTTAACAACCAGCTAGATAAGTTACATCACTGGTTGTTGGCAAATAAACTGTTTTAGATGTCAGCAAGACAGAGTATATGATTATTGGATCCCGGCAAAGATTAACTCAAATATCAACGGATCCTCAAATCTCGATTGGCTCACAGAATATTTCTCGTGTGACAGAGACCAAAACGCTAGGTGTTTTGGTCGGCGAAAACATTTCTTGGAAAAGTCACATCGACGCAACATGTAAAAAACTCTCGAAAGCAATAGGAATGATGAGACGAGTTAAAAACATTATTAGTAATGAAAGCCTAAAACTGTTATATAATACGTTGGTGTTGCCACATTTTGATTATTGTTCTTTAGTTTGGGATAATTGCTCAAACAAACTAAAAGACCGATTACAAAAGCTTCAAAACAAAGCCGGTAGAATAGTGACTGGTGACAGTTATGATATGTCGGCAACAAACACTCGACTAAAACTTGGGTGGAAAGATTTACAGTCACGAAGGGACGAGCAGTTACTGTCCCTTGTTCAAAATATAGTGGCTGGTAAAACAAATTTAGATAATTTATCTCACTTGTTCTCAATAGCAAAAAGAGATTGTTATTGCCTGAGGAGTAATAACAACATGCTTTTGCTACCAAAACCTAATACAAATGCAATGAAAATATGTTTTGGTTATCGAGCTGCTATGACCTGGAACGCCCAACCTTTAGAAGAAAGAAATTATAGGCTTTGATATTTTGTAACTTGATTGAGCACTTTTTTAAATTGTAAATAGTTCTTTTTAATATTGTAACATTCTTATGGAAATAGTAGATTTTTAGAACTTAACATATGTAATTAGTCTTAGATAAATTTATAGTAGGGCATGTAAATATTGTTATTTAGGATAGTTTAGATACATTTAATTATTATCAGTTTTATTTTTTATTGTGTGACACGGCCCTTTGAAAAACAATTATTTAAGGTTGAATAGCTAGGTTACCGTGTACAAATAATCTTAAATAATAATAATAATAATTGTACAAGAAATTCATATTAATATTGATAGCCAGCGGTTAATCACAAATTTACAGCAGTATGTCAATGTATTTTATAATTCCCATTTCTTTTCGAAGTGGTAGCTCTGCCACCAGATCGATAATAATTTAATACAATAATTTACTTACCAGCTTCGCCAGTTGTTCCCTTCTTTTTTGTGCCAAGAACTCCGGTTCTTGCCCCATTAGTAGCTTTAACTGCGACGTCATAAGTTGTAGCCTCATTTAAACTGCTTAAAGTCACTGTCGTAGTGTCAGCACCATTGACTGTTTCACTATTGGTACACAAGACATTACTTCCACTGCTGGTAAGTTGGTAACAGACAGTATAACTGGTTATATTTCCATTTGCATCGTCCGCTGACAACTTCAACCAAACAACTGTTAGTTCAGTAGCTCTCGGAGACGTTATTGTACTAATAGTTGGTCCTTTAGCAGGTCCTACAAATTGACAAACAAAGCACAGTATTGAGAAGGCAAGCACCAAATGAAGATAGAGGCGTACTTTGTTTGTAAGTCGTGTATAAGGCAAAAACAAACAATTTAACCGACAATTAGCGTCTGTCAATTTTAATGCAACTTTGATGTTTTATTAATCAATGGCTGTGTCAAGATTTACAAAATTTGATTATACATTTCCCCCCCCCAATAATATCAATTTACTCTAATTAAACAAAATATTTACAGAAGATATTCTAAGAGACACCCCCCGTCAACACGCATAGCTTTGTCCCATCTTGCACAATTGTATCTACACTGAACCGGGTACTTCATGTAACTTCAAACGTAAAGATTTCTAGCGCACATCGAGAAAAAAAATGGCGGGTCATGCCCCTTTCTCCTCCGCAGAGGCTCGGAGGCACTGATCTCTATACTAACTGGATGGGCGGTCTAGAACAAATCACCTTGCGAGGTTTGACCCCACCGGCAGCCATGTTGGTACACCCAAAAATGTTCTCAACCAATCAAAATGCAGTAATTTTGTCATACACATTATAAATATAAATGGATTTATGAAATAAAAATAATTAACATCATGCGATGTGTATGTGTTGTTGTTCCACAGGTCCCTTGGGGGTTCTTCTTGGGGGTATCAAATCCACTAGCCCCTTGGCTAAGTTAATGAGCATAGATGCTCAGAGCTCATTCGTGTACCGACTGCCGTATGTGACACTTCGCTACCAAGAGGCTGCTTGTCTATATGCTGTTTCTCGAATTTCTTGGGTTCTGTCTAAGACTACCGTCCGCTATTTACCCGTCCACAGCGTTGTTGGCAGATAAGTGGGAAACGCTTGCCATGAAACTAGGGTTCCTTGCCCTTTGCTGGTCGTGCTTCGTCGCTTGATTTGCTGCCTTAGACTTTGGCTCAACTGGCTCTTCACTCCGACCGGTTTATGCCGGTTGTATGGTTTGTACACTGTAGCTTAGCTTTCAGACGTTTTTTAGCTGTGGCTCTTTGCCACATTTGTGCTTATATTATCAGTTTTTGTCGCGTCTAATCGATTTGTTGCAAGTTTTATACGCTGCTGTTTTGCCGCTTGCTTGCTGGTCTTCATGTCCGTGGCTTGTTCAGTTCTTCGTTCTCTCCACAGTTATTACCGGAGAATTTTATTGTTCACAGACCGCTACTTGGTCCGTGGTGTTGTTTGCAGTTCCCCAACAGCTTGTTCGTTACGTTTTTGAGCTATAGCCTTATCGAAGGAGATTGTTTATTCTGGCTCTCAGTTCAATCAGCTTGTGTTTATGTGCTAAGCGTTTGTATGTTTCACCGGCTCGTAGCATATGCTAGCTGTTCAGATCTCAGTACTGTTCCGCTCTGGCGTACAAGTTCGAAAGGCCAAACGTTTTGTCAAGTCGTTGGACGCCCTAATTTGGGATAAATTACCAGGTGAGTCGAGTCGTTCGATGTTATCTAAATATTGCCTGGCCTGTTCTATTCTGCCGTCCGCACGGGGGCTAGTTCTTCTTCACTGGCAATTTGCTGTACTATTATTTGGTAAATCCTTTATAGGGCTTCCTTATGCACCTGTCAATGTCTTCCCCGCGGGGGGGGAGGGCGGGCATACCCAGGGGATTTGACTATGATTTGGGGCCCCTGAGTGGGGAATTTGTCAGAATGATCCTGCCCCATGCGGGGTAATTTGACTGGAACGAGTTTGAGATCTGGAAACGAGTTACATGAAAACGCAAGTATACTGCCCAGCGGCTATTCGCAAAACACCTGTTTCTTGACGACCACGAGAGAACCGGAGCGCTTCGACAATATTCTCTATATTTTATTATATTCGATCATGCCTCTGGTTAAAATAAGTGGCAGAGAAAGCGGTGAGGACAGGAAACTTTTGTTGGCGAATTCGCTACACTGTTTAAGTCTAAGGAACAAGTGGGTACTGTATCTTGAAACTGGACGGGAATTCTATTATCTTGCTATACACAAAATGTTATCCTTAATTTGTTGAGCATCAGGATTAAGATGTATGTTGTTGATTGTGCACTGAAGTTACTGATGTTGTGAGCATTTGATTAAAACAATGTTCTCATAAAATATAACCGCCATTCAAGTATAACTGTCACCTATAAATATAAATTGCCACTGTACTTAATTTCGCAAAGGAAAAACGATGTGCAGGGCAAACTGAGCTAGATAAAGAGCTACCCACTAGAAAACATAGACAAAGTACACATTTAATGAACGTGTGCTTGCTGTCAGTGGAGATTTTGAACCCCGGGTGGGGAGATTTGACAATTTTTGTCCAGCACAATGTGATTTTGGAGGGGCCATTTGACAGGAGGGAAACCGAAAATGTCAAATTCCCCTGGGTATGCCCGCCCGCCCTCCCCGCGGGGAAGACATTGACAGGTGCATTAGCGTTATATTTTACTCTGCATGCTCTATTAAGTTGTCTTTTCGATACCGTGTCTAACTTGTAAAGTATGTGTTCTTATTAGTTAATACAGTTGGCTTACATAAGGTCCTATTTTCTGTGCTGCCTTTTGGGCGGTTTACTGCTGTAGCTCACAGCAACAAAGAAATTATGGGTCGGTGATGTTGTGTGCAAAAAATTTGTTTTGCTAATTATCTGTTATGTTTTGTTTTGTGGGCTTGACATCATCCGACTGCAAATCCCACTAGAAGAGCTGTCCTTTGTTCCTAAACAATGCTGCCAAGTGGCCACCTTATGGGTGTGACAGGGATCATAACCACGTTATACCAGACGTCCAAGTGCATTTGTTTTTTCGTCGACGGTGCTTATTTCACTGGTTGCTTATTTCAATGTTAATCTCCTCAACACCGTGGTCTTTTTGTGTTACATTTTATATTAAACTCTGTATTGTTTGCTCTTCACACCTTAGGGCAGCTCTGTTTCTGGCTCTTTTTGCTGCTCGACTTGATGTTGTAGGGTGCCAGTTTCCCAGCCTATTTTAGTGGTTCAGATGCTAGCGCTGTCTGCAAGAAGGCCTGGTTATGGCCTTGCTTTCAGGCTGTTTTTGAGCCTTTCAGGCGCCTTTTGTCTATTTGCCTTGGGGATTGCTTGCTTGTGGCTTCGGCCTTGTGTGCTAGGATTGTGCTATTGTGTCTGTTACAGGTATGCGCTTTGTTGTCTATTATCTGCTTTTGTGGGCTAAGCGTCCAGGGTCTGGGTGTCATGCTGGGAAGTTGCTAATTCTCCCCTCCAGTTCTGGGCCAATTCGCATTATGAGCCCGCACGTGTTGTAGGCCTTCCCTCACTCTTGGGCTGCGAGTTGAGATGTTGGGCCATGCTAGCCCCTGTCCCACAGTGGGAATTACACACTGGGTTCACCCATTTCGTCTTTCAGCCTGCTAACTGTTGCTTGGTTCCTACAGGGTATGGTTATGCGGGTCTTAATTGGTTTCATCTATATGCTGCACTGCTGCGGGGTTTACTACCAGCCTTTCTTCATGGCCAGATCAGAGATCATACACGGTATGTCTTGTGGGTTAATTGCCTGCCACCCCGGATGTGTTTCTGGTGCTTCCATTGCCCCCCCCCTGTTTCTGGTTGCCAAGTCTTGCGCCTCGCCAGTCTCTCTCAGTCCCTGCTTGCCCGTACCCGGTGGGTCCAGATAGTATGTTTTGCTGCTGCACCTGATGTGTCTTAGGTTATCCCGCTGCACTTGCTGTTTTAGGTGGGTTCACTTACCCCACCACCACTGGGTCCATTGCTGCTGGGTTTTTTTCTGAAGTCACACTTGCTGCTGTGCGTACCTTAGGTTACCACCACAGCGGTCTTTGACATTGGTTGTGGTACTACTACCACACCCGCCGTGTCTGTCTTTACAATAGTTGCTCCGCTCACTTGTCTTCTGTTACTGTAGTTCTGCAGGTGACGAACCTGTGGTTCCTAGAGCCGCTGCGCGAGACATGTCTTAGGTTACCTTAATTGCGGCGCGTGCCGTGTTTAGCTTAAGAGTTTCTTCCACATTTTGCTAGCTGTGGCTTGATGTGTCACATTTGTGGTCGTGCTGCATTGTTGTGTCCACCTGCCGCTGTGTATGATGGGTCTTACGCTTGCCATGCTGATGCGCTTAGGGGGTCAATAGCTTCTGCATCTGCTGTTTGCCGCTGGTCATCTCTTAGATTGCACTCTACTGCTGAGGCGCGTACCGGGTGGTGGGTTACCAGGGTCACTCTACCGGGGTGTAGGTTTAGTTACCATGCCTGTGCGGGTGGCTTTTAGGTTACGATTGCTAGTGCTTGCATGCTTTGCCATTCTGGCTGCTTGTATTTGTTCTAAGTGTTCAACGAGCTCTTGGCACGTGCCACGTCTTGTTGCCCCCCCCCGTCTTGTTGCCCCCCCTGCCAGATGTATCTGACCCATGCTGTAGCGGGCTTCCCGGACTCGCTTGCTCCAACAGTGCTTCTCGTCATTACATTCGCAGTTCTCCATGTGTTGCAGTTTCACCACAAGGTTTTTGGGTTGTAGAAACGCCATTGGGCAGGGTTCGTGCCTCGAATCCCTTCTCCAGCATAGCTGGAGGGTGTCGTTGGAGAGGGTAATTCTCGGCAACATTGCTACAAGTTAGTTGGGAGTTTAGGCTTGCCTGGAGCTGCTCTACCTATGCTCTATGCATGTACATTTTGCAAAGGCAGTATTAAAAGTAATTAACAGCTCAGAAATTACATTTATAATAGAGTCTGAGATAAAAACAATTCAGTAGAATCGGATTCCAGAAAGAAGAATTCAAAAGACGTTTCAGTCGAAACACAGCCAAGAAAACCAACAAAGCCCATGAGTATTTTTAATAATAAAAAGTGCATGCACGTCCACCACGGTTAATATAAGCCTTAAAGGTAGTGTTTTAAGTTAGCTTTAGTTAAGCTGACTTATGGTTTGGATGAGCAAAGGGAAAGCACGAAAACGTGAAGCTGAATATTGTTTAGGTTAAGCGAAAACTTGAAAACAACAAGAATCCTACCGTTAACCACTTTAAGATGATTTGACCATGGACTCACGGAGTGTCTTCAAACCAGGGCTACAACACTGCAGATCGAGTTTTTGTTTACCATACGGCGTTTGGTTTCTTCAAGTTCTCTGGTTTCTCTTCAAGATATATTAAACGGGTTGTTTGTATCCTTTTCTTCGTGCTCCATTTCATTTCGTTTCGTTTAAATAAACGAAAGCAAAACACTATTTGTTTGAGAGTTTATAGTTTTCTTCGTCGCTAGTCACCAGTGTCCAACTATTCTTCCCGCGTGACACGTATGGGCATAGTAGCCCAAAAATCCGTGTAGAGCCCCATTCCCCTACTAGCTGTCGCGCGCCGCAAGGCCCCTTGCAATGATTACATGATATTATATAGAAATACATAAGGTTGGCAAGTAATTCATGGTTTACGAACAAACTACTTGAACAAATGGGAAAATACTTGGTACAACGTGATGAAAACTGACAAAAAACTAACGATACATTAAACCTGGATAATTTTACTATCTTGTCACAAACAAATTTCGTTTCAAAGCGGCCGGGAAAGAGGTAAAATAGACACAAACTGTGAAATTTTGTTGAAGATTTTCCCTGTCTCTATGCGGGATGCCACAGGTCGACGTATTCGTCATTTTTTTAAAGCAGCAATAGTAAGCCTATTGGTCAATAAAATACACAAACTATGACGTTCCTGGAGGGGAAAAAAGAGCTGCAGGGGGGTTAGTCAGCACAAATTAAAAAGTGGAAAACTTGGCGGGATTGTTGGCGATGATACGTGAAAGAAAAATACCCGACGTCGGCCGACGGTGAAATTTATTTATAGTTTTTTATTTATAATAAAGCCTAAATTGTAAAGGACTTTTTAAACAAAAGATGTGATAAAGGAAACTCGAAACGATTTTGTTCTGGTACGTATGAAAATATATATTTTTAAATTATGTTTTTAAAAGATAAACAAACACGAAATACCGTCAAAAGAAATTGCCAAAGCCAACAAAGGCAATGTACATTTAGCATTTACTTTTTATCTAAATAAATTATTAATAAGCTTACTGTTTATCGAAAACACGAAATTCCGTCAAAATAAATTGCTCTACATTCATTTTTAATGCTTTAACGAAAAGAAAAACAAGCTTTCTTTGTTTTCCGAAAACAGTCTACTTATAATAAGATAAACAAAAAGCAAAGCCGAAGGTCCATCTGTGATGGAAAAGGAGAAGCCAAAGGAATTTTGCAATAATGTCAACGCTTTTTTCTGGTAGCTACTGTTTGCATGCATATGATATTCTTTAAAAGTGAAAGACCCACATTACTGAACTGGTTATTTGCAAATGTTTATACCGCCGTATATAATTTGTCATATTTGAAAACAAAAACAGCCAGCGCTTCTCACAACGCAATTAAGAACAAAAAACCAATCAGTTTCAGACGAGTTTGCCTCAGTACGAAATCTATCGTACAAACCGTTAAGAAGACCAAAAAATTACAATGTCATCTCCAAAAAAAGACGTTTTAATCACTGTTTAAGTGTTTTAAGCATGAATAGACAACACTGTAAAAAAAACAAGGGAAGGGAAAGCAAGGTACCGCAATAAACACCGAATAATATTGACCTAAAAGCCCGCTCATCCAAAACGCAAGTCAAGCTTATATGACTAATAAGTCTAAGGCCATGTGCTGGGAAAGTAACTCGCTACAAGAGAACTGACTTACCTGAATAAATATGTCGTTTGGTCGATAGGTTATAAATGCTTTCACACGCAAACGTGGTGCAACTGGTGAAGCTGGAGCTGCTGCAATGGTTCTATAAGTCCACACTGGAAAACTTTATAAGTTAAAGATCTAAAACGTGAAGCCAAAAGGCAAAACTGCCATAAAAACACCACAGGCATTCTCGAAGTTTTATTGAAAACTGCATGTCAGTCTGACGAGCAAGTCAAGTAAGAAGACGAAAGAGTTTCTAATCCATAAACGTACAAAATCAATGGTCTGCAACGAAAAAGGAAAAAGAACGTTACCAACGTTCGAAACGGCTGTCATCCATGGCAGTCGTCAAAGCTCAATAAAATCAAAAGAGAAACGAGAATCAATTTGAATTTGTGATAACTATACCTTAAAAATACCCTATATTAACGGAAATCGTAAACGTTTTAAGGTCAATGCTGCTCCAAGCATGCTTCTTCTATCATTGCTCGACTATTCCATTGTGTCAACTGCCAAATAAACGGAAAACCTGTTATAACTATAGTTTTCGTTGTTTTGCCCAGAAAAGCCTATGAAAGGCGTGCGCATGCGTCCATGATAATTAAGAGGAGATTTTTCCCCGTTTATTTGGCAGTCGACACAATGGAATAGTCGAGCAACGATAGAAGAACTGAAGAAGCATGCTTGGAGCAGCATTGACCTTAAAACGTTTACGATTTCCGTTAATATAGGTTTCTTAAGGTATAGTTATCACAAATTCAAATTGATTCTCGTTTCTCTTTTGATTTTATTAAGATGTTCTTGAGCTTTGACGACTGCATGGATGACAGCCGTTTCGAACGTTGGTAACGTTCTTTTTCCTTCTTCGTTGCAGACCATTGATTTTGCACGTTTATGGATTAGAAACTCTTTTGTCTTCTTACTTGACTTGCTCGTCAGACTGACATGCAGTTTTCAATAAAACTTCGAGAATGCCTGTGGTGTTTTTATGGCAGTTTTGCCTTTTGGCTTCACGTTTTAGATCTTTAACTTATAAAGTTTTCCAGTGTGGACTTATAGAACCATTGCAGCAGCTCCAGCTTCACCAGTTGCACCACGTTTGCGTGTGAAAGCATTTATAACCTATCGACCAAACGACATATTTATTCAGGTAAGTCAGTTCTCTTGTAGCGAGTTACTTTCCCAGCACATGGCCTTAGACTTATTAGTCATATAAGCTTGACTTGCGTTTTGGATGAGCGGGCTTTTAGGTCAATCATTATTCGGTGTTTATTGCGGTACCTTGCTTTCCCTTCTCTTGTTTTTTTTTACAGTGTTGTCTATTCATGCTTAAAACACTTAAACAGTGATTAAAACGTCTTTTTTTGGAGATGACATTGTAATTTTTTGGTCTTCTTAACGGTTTGTACGATAGATTTCATACTGAGGCAAACTCGTCTGAAACTGATTGGTTTTTTGTTCTTAATTGCGTTGTGAGAAGCGCTGGCTGTTTTTGTTTTCAAATATGACAAATTATATACGGCGGTATAAACATTTGCAAATAACCAGTTCAGTAATGTGGGTCTTTCACTTTTAAAGAATATCATATGCATGCAAACAGTAGCTACCAGAAAAAAAGCGTTGACATTATTGCAAAATTCCTTTGGCTTCTCCTTTTCCATCACAGATGGACCTTCGGCTTTGCTTTTTGTTTATCTTATTATAAGTAGACTGTTTTCGGAAAACAAAGAAAGCTTGTTTTTCTTTTCGTTAAAGCATTAAAAATGAATGTAGAGCAATTTATTTTGACGGAATTTCGTGTTTTCGATAAACAGTAAGCTTATTAATAATTTATTTAGATAAAAAGTAAATGCTAAATGTACATTGCCTTTGTTGGCTTTGGCAATTTCTTTTGACGGTATTTCGTGTTTGTTTATCTTTTAAAAACATAATTTAAAAATATATATTTTCATACGTACCAGAACAAAATCGTTTCGAGTTTCCTTTATCACATCTTTTGTTTAAAAAGTCCTTTACAATTTAGGCTTTATTATAAATAAAAAACTATAAATAAATTTCACCGTCGGCCGACGTTAATAGATCATATCGTGAATGAACACCGTTCAACAGCCTGGTCCTCTTTAAAACCGTTTTATTTCGCTTCAAATATTTTATCCAAAGGTGTATGATATAATGATCGGTGGTCCATGATGACAGTGTTTAATACAGTGGTTAAATTTAATACAGGTAACCCCAATTTCTGGCGTCAGAGGTTCATTAGATTTCATGTTATAAAATCGTAATTAATATATCAACACGGGGGAGGGGGCTGATGGGGGCTGCAAGAGTATTTGTAGTGCTTGAGCCTTGAGGGGGATTGCAAATATTTTACAGGTATATATCAAAATATTTAGTATTTTATTTCTAACGACAGTTGTCCTTAATGACAGAACATTCAGGACATTTCAATTGTGGATTTCTGTCTGACAAACTCTTAGTATAATTGTATACAAACTGTAAAGTAACTTATAAATTAATATAATCACACCAGGCCTGGACTACCCAATAGTTATCAGACCAAGCACATGCTTATAATAGGGCACTAGCAAAGAGACACGGTCAGGCACCAATTAAGACAGTGAGGCACCAAACAATTTTGTAAATTAAGAAAATTTTGGACATGCAAGTTATTAGAAAATCACTTTAATATGACCACCTTGACTGGTAAAGCTTTAAGTTTTTGTTGTAGCTATATAGTCATCAAAAAGTCAGGCATGATACATTATAATTCACAAACAAAGAAGTAGGTGGAAAATGTGGAAAACATTTTAAGCTTAGGTATATATGGTGACTTATCAACTTTCAAAAAGCAAACATCAGTCCTTTTTTGACTAGAAATTGTCATTTTAAGGGTTGGAGAGGGGGTGCCAAAATCTGCTCTGTGATTAGGGCTCTAAAGGTCTTAATCCGGTGTAACAGGAAATTTGCCCCCCCCCCCCCCCCCCCCCCCCCCCCAAAAAAAAAAAAAAAAAAAAAAAAAAGTTTTGTTTCCCCAAGGGCCTGGGCCAAATTTCCTAGGAAATATCCCCCTCTGGGGAAAAAATTTCCTAGGAAATGTCCCCCTCTTTGGAAATTTGTCCCATTCAAGGGCACGCTTTTCTTTTATATTATAATGTACACCACGGCCACGTTCACAGTCTGAAAGTTTCTAAAACTTTCTGTCAGTATTTAGAACTGGAATAGAAATTTCAGGTTGTCTATATATATATATATATATATATATATATATATATATATATATATATATATATATAGATGGTTTGCATTATTATAAAGACATACCAAAGTTTTGTAGTGGTGGTTGGGGGGGGGGACAAATTTCCGACCTAATTTCCGAGGAAATATGTCCGGGGGGGTCAAATTTTGGGGGGGGGGAAATTTCCTGACACTGGCCCTGAATCAGACACAAATAAGTTTGGCATGTTGTGATATCAAAATTATATTGCTTTTGTGGCATCGTGGAAATGCTTTTTCCAGGCCTCAACTTTACTTTCTTTCCCGTGAAGAGGTGAAGTGATTAGTGAGAAATAAAGTTCTGATAAGTTTCAAAAAGACATTGATCTTCTCGGAGTTACTCTGACATGGTCAATCTTGAAAAATCACTCATAAGTTTTTATTACTGATTATACACAATTTTTGTGGTCAAAGTTTGGGTGATGGAAAATGCAGTTCTGAGGGTAAGGGCCCTCAGAAAACGGGAAGAACAAGGTTGAAGTGATGGTAAGGGACCTTGCCATCATGTCTTGGTGCGGGCTTTACTGTGGGTGAAGTGTGGCCTGGAGGACACCACTGCCTGAATTACCAAATATTTTAATTATTAGGACAGGTAGTGCGGTTAAGAGGGTAAGGGCCCTCAGAAAACAGGAGGACACAGTAAGGCCTTGAAGTAGATGCACAAATGGTTGAAATGACTAATGCCATACCTAGGATTAGTGCTTAGTTGTGTGGTGCCTTCTATGTTTATTTTTTCTCCATCGCGATATAACAAAGCGCTTAATGTCTGCTCCCTCGGGAAACAGTTTTGTTTTCCCTCGACTTTTAAGTGTATATTATTTACATGTACTTGTGTTCTACTTCTGTAATTGAGTAGTTTGAGAATGAAAATCATTGTTAATTTTTTGCTGATAGCTCCTAAAATAAAAAAAAGCTCGAAATTCATAATGGAGTTTAAAAGTTTAAAAAAATATGTATTTTTTTTTTTTTTTCAAAATGTCTCGAGGGAACATGACCAACATGCCCCCCAAAGGCCTAGGCCTGATCAGCCTTTGCCGTTTGAGTATATTCACAACATTTAATAGACACCCACCAGAATTAACATATTACATAGTGTGGTAGTTAATATTGTCTTGTAGATAGTTATTAAAATGTATTCTTTGATAGCACATTTGTGCGTAGGGGGGAATATCATATTCAAGTTCATCAAAAGGGGCAATTTGCAGGAAAAAGGTTAAGAACTGCTAACTTAGGTCAATAACATAGTCTTTTCCACAAAGTCTAGCCATGTAATGTATTTCTTGTAAATTGTGACATATTATATTTAGTTTCACCCTTGTTTTTCTTTTACAGAAAACCTGGTAGACCTAAAAAAGTTATACCAAAAGAACAACTACTGAATTTGCTGAAGTTAAAAATACCAATAACAGATATTTCCAAACAGTATGGGGTGTCAAGGCTTGTTGTGTACAATGCCATCAGACAGCATGGTATTGATTATGAAAGATTTACAAATCATACAACGCGAGAAATCAAAAGCGCTGTGCGTTCCATCGCAGAAGCCCACCCAAATTCAGGAGAGGTGATGATACAAGGACACCTGGAAACAAGAGGAGTGCATGTCCAACGAAACAAAATAAGAAGGGCCATACACTCTGTTGACCCTGAAGGAGTCGAGAAAAGGAAGCAGGCCCTTTATTCCGTCCCATCTCCAAATTTCTTGTGGCACGTTGATGGGAATCACAAACTTATTAGGTGGAAGCTTGTGGTTCATCATGGAATTGATGGTTATAGCCGGCTGGTGGTTTTTGCTTGCTGCTCACCCAATAATAGAGCCAGTACTGTACATTCCTTGTTTTTGGAAGCAGTTGCTAAATATGGAAGACCACTTCATGTAAGAACCGATCGGGGTGGTGAAAATGTTGAAATTTGGGAGGACATGATCACTGCCAGGGGAGAAGAAAGGAGGCCTGTCCTAGTAGGAAAATCTGTCCATAACCAAAGGATAGAGCGACACAACAGAGCACTAAATGAGCAAGTGATTGCTATGTACAAGGATGAGTTCTAAAAAATGGAAAGCGAAGGTATACTTGATGTAGACAATGACACTGACATTTTTTGTCTTCATTATGTGTATCTGTCACGCATAAATAAGACCATCACTGAATTTGTAGCAGCTCACAACAACCATAAACTGTCAACGGAACGTTACAATACACCAGCCCAGATTTTTTGGTGCAATCAACAACTTACAGCTAGGTATGAGTGTGCAATCCCTCATGTTGCACACACAGTAAACGTAAGTGATCTAGTGATAGCAGACTTGCCACATGTGGTTGTTCCGGACACTCCAAATCCTCTTGGTGAGAATACTTTTGCTGAGCTCCAGAGGTTAGTTAACCCTTTGTCGCAATGTACTGGTCCTGAGTTGTATCGCCTTGTTGTTGAATTTGTAGGTAGGCATATACTGAGGCAATGGCAATATGTCTGATGTACAGTATATACTATATAAAAGACATAAAATCTAGAATATACCTCTGCTCTCATTAAGCCTGGTTTTCACTTGACTGTTGAGCACGAGTAGCATAAGGCCAGAACGAAAGAGAAAACAAAAATATAACTCCTAATAAAGTACCACAATACCATTTAAACTCTAAGCACAATCCAAGTATTGAACAAAAGAAAAATGCTTGTTTTGTCAGGATTCAAGACAGGATTCTTTGTTTTAATTGTGATGATATATGCTTATGATGGCTGTAAGAACCAGGCTTTACTAAACAAGAAAAACAAATGTGAAAACTTTTATTTTGTATATTGTGCATAATTTATAATTATTATCATAGTTCATGTTATGTTTGTATAAGGCACTGCCATATAAAAGTGTGGTGATTTATATTGACGAATATTGTAATTTTAACTTTGGTTACTGTTAGTGATGACAAGTCCATTTTCATTAAAAGAACAGACAAAAAATGGAGTCATTGTCCCATGTAAATAAAACTTTAATTTTAAGGGTAACTTTCAGAAATGCAACTACATGTAGTACCGTAACAATAATTGAAACAGAATTTCAACAGTTCTTTCAATGCAAATATGGTAATGTTCAAGCAACTGGAACAGGGTTGGCAGTTTATAGCTTGTTACCTATAATGGTGCACTGTACATGTACATCAAAAACCTGTGTGGCTTATACGTGGTTCCAGTATTTCCTTTTGAAATTGATTAAAGATTAAGCCATCCCAAAGCAAGGAGAGTTAATAATACCATTATCCATGTATTCTTTAAAAGTGTCATATGGGATATCACAGTTGTACTGATGTAACGGAAGGTACAACCTGTTTAGGCAAGTGTTGGCTTTTGGTCTGACATCATCCCAAAAGGCAATGCTAGGAGTAACGTCAAAACCCAGTGGTGGCACTTGATTTGCACCAGTTGCAAAAATGAGGACATGTGCCAGTGTTGCTTGTGTGGCTCCAGCTACATCAATATAGATAGAACACATATTAGTACAGTGCAATAATCATGGTATCTTGGATGTTCAGAGGGACTGTTGGCCTCAACTGCCTCTTCCTTTCTGCTAAAAAAATTGTCTGGTGTTAGCCAGCATAAAATAATGATTGAGTTTCTCAGACTTGGAGTGGATTGATTTTCTCATAATCTCATGAAAGTGTTAAATAGGGCAAGTTATATGTCATTAATTTGTACCCAGTTTAGGATATTAAAACTAGGCACAAAGGGAAGGATATATTTAAAGTAGTGGGAGTACAAGTGAAGGGTCCAAGGGGCAGGCACAACACAAACTCCACCCCACCCCCAATATCGCTCCGCACAGATGACGTCGGTGTTGTGTTAAACCCCCTTGTCAAGAAACATGGTTGGGAAATCTCTAGTGTCTCCACTGGTTCAAAATCATCTTGTCCGACCACAAGAAGACAATCTATCTCATGTATTGGTCATATGTTGACAGAGATCATGCATTACAGTACATTTAGGGCCTGTTCAGACTAGGTGCCCGGGTACGGTGCTCGGGCACGGGCCACTTGTTCACATTCACGACACCCTGGATCTGATAAGCGTTCACAATGTTCACTTTTTCATGGCTTTTGTAGCTATTTTGTGGCTTTGAGGCTTATAATTACAAGGAATATTGAGTAAAAATCGTGGGCACCACTTTGGGCACTCCGGCACTGAAAACGTGTTCACATTAGTGCCCGTACCCGGTAAGATTTAGCTTACTTTGACAATCAAGAAGGTAGTTACGCCAGTGCATGATCACTTGTTCTTCCTGTTCTCTTGCTGAAGTTAGGTCGGAATAAGACACTTGAAACAGTTCCTCGAAGACAGTTGGGGTCAGAGGAGCCTCTTTGTAGCAAAACAGGTTTGCAAATGCTTCTGCGTACTGTGTGATTAATTCAAGAATACCAAGCAATTTCAGCCCCTCTTTCATTTGTTCCAACGCACTTCTTGGGCGGTCCAACACATGGTAGCGGCAAACTTCATTTATTATCGATGACTTCAGTTCAAATTTTGGAACTGCTTGAAATCCAGACTGAAAAATCTGTTCAGCAATCTGGTCGTCATTCAAGAGTTCTTCAAAAGCCTCTTTGTTTATGCATTCGTTAATCTGTAAGTATGTAAATTAAAATTACGCAATCGTTTTCTGCCATTCAACAATAATACAATAACTAATTAGCAATCAAATTTCTTTCATGCATCATTTAATAACTAAGCCACGCCAGAGTCCGACAATAGAGCCATTTAAACGGGAGAGAAAAGGTCGGTTTCCGTTTAAATGGCCCTAATGTGAGTTTTTCTATTTTGACAAATTTGTCAAGCCATGCTAATTGCTAAAAATGAAAATGTTGGTGAAGCGCAATATAAATATATAATGAACTGAGGGTAGAGTGCCGCGCAGGAAGTGTTTTACTCTGATGAAGGGCTCCGTCCGAAACGTCAGTAATTTGTGTTTATAAATTAAAGTTATATACTCTCTCATAATAAATCTCGCTTGAATATCGTACTCTAGTTCTCCCGAACAAACACCCAAGGATCAACGGTTTTTCCAGCCCAATCCCCTAATATAAACACCGTCCCATCGTGACATGTTCTTAACAATTTGTTCCTAAAAATCTTAGGAGTTCACCACCTTTTCGCTTTGCCAATTATAATAATAATAAGTAAACTTCTTATTGACCTTGTCTGCTTGGTCATTACGGTTAGTATAAGGAAGTTGAAGTTTCGTTTCAGCTATTAATGGGATTGAAGTTGAGCTATGACGTCAACAGTCGTGCATAGCACAATATGGAACATCAGCCATACAATTTGATTGGTTTAACTAATCTGACTAAAACTTTGCAGCCTCAATCAGTCTAAACCCTACAGTGCATGTAACTAACACCAATCAGAGTATGACTAATTTTCCGTTTTGTGTTATGCACATCCATGCATGATGTTATCATAGATCAACTTACATCATTTTAAAATAACTCACAAACGGAATAAGACGTGGAAGGTAATGTAAAAGCCATTAATTTTCATTATTTTATATGTTCTTTCAATATTTCATAAAAAAAACTGGGGTAACTTTTCATGTCATATGCACTATTAGTATAGGTAATAGCATCATGGTTTCGAGTGCAATTTGGAAAAAACATGCACGAGTGAGTTTTTCAAAGACTATCAAAATTGCACGAGTCTGAAGGACGAGTGCTATTTGAGGTCTTTGAAAAACTCACGAGTGCATGTTGTTTTTTTCAAATTGCACGAGAAATCATGCTATTACTTATTAATAATATACATGAAAAACTTTATCATAAAGAGAATCTTTCTAATCAAAATGCTTTGTTCAAATAACATACATGAAAAAAATTAACAGGAAGAGCTTTTTTTCTAGTAAAAAATGATTTTTGTGCATATTTAAAAAATTACAAAATTGGCACTGTATTTCATTTTTCTGTACTGAATTACACTAAAATTGCACTCCTCTCAGCCAATCAGAATTGAGAAATTTTTTCATGTATATATTAAAGATGTTACTGTTTGTATAATATAAACTATTACTAATCTCTTTATTACTGTATTCTTTAATTTTATTACTGTACCTTCACTAGCATATCTTGTACCTGACCATCTACAACATCTGTAATTTGTGGATGAGACCCTTCCTCTCCATAAACAAAAAAAATTGTAAATTGCCTGAGACATGCAATTTCCCACACCTCCACCATTACATAATGATATATAGCCAGGAATTTTCCACAATTTCTATACATGTCCTTGGCACGTGCTATAAATAGAGCAGTTAATTGGCAGGCATTAGGCACCAGCAGTTGATACTGTACAATGAAACCGTTAAAAGAAACATTTCTGGTTCATAATTTCCTCAATGTATTAAAAGTTCAACTACAGCTATAGCATATTCTAGTATATATGCTACAGCATATTCTGTAAATACAATTTAGGTCCAAGGCTTATATTTGTTTAGTGAATGGCTTATATTTGTTTAATGAATGACTTATATACACTAGCTGTACATGCAGAAATGGCTTACTCATGCTGGAGTGGGTAGCCTGCGTGCAGCCTCTATTCAATTTTGAAACCCGAGAAGTAATGTCTGTAAAAAATATTTTCTCTTGTTTTTGGAAATCACACGGCAGCGAATCCGCAATCTAACAAATAAAAAAAGTCCGGCCTTAACAATAAAAAAAAATTGTCATAACAAACCTTGTGAATTAAGCAAGAGCACTTTATTGTGATCTGGACCACCAAATAGTCCATGATTATGGTACAATTGATACAAAGCAATTCTGAGAAATTCCCTTGTTGGTCCTCCTGCATCAACAGCTCCTTCACTGGCACCAGTGTCATCAGCAAATTTAACAGATAAGCCATGGTTTGGGATGAATGTTGATCGATTGATCTTTCTCATTCCATCAATGAAAGCATAACTCCTTCTGACATTCAAAAGATTTTTGGGATTAGGTTTGTCATCAGCATCAACAATCAAAGACAATATATGTTGCTGCAATATTTCTTTATAATCATCAGACTTGGAAGCAGAATCCCTGTCAACAAAATAGAAATACTTGTGATAAAAAGCTTGATTAAATACATTAATTACCTGTATGTCTTGAAAATTGATAGAAATAATCCATTCATTCAGCCAATTAATCAACCACTGCCTGTTCCTAACCCAGTAAAAATTACTTCCTGCACAATTTACATTCTCAAACATGTGTCCATTAAAGAGCTATAATTAAATTTAAGAAATTAGCAAAACGGTAAATTGTAAAAACATCTCCAACCAGAAAAGCCCTTTAATCTCAACAATAAACTCCTGCCTACAGTATTAGAATATGTTCAGTCCCAAACACATGTATTTACATTATTTATCTACTTATATTTTGCAAGCTACACAGCCTACCCACCTTGCGCATATTTCAAGGACCCTTTGCAGATGCACATCTTCATCCTCCAAATTGTCATTTTCACCCAGAATTTCAGCATATGAACTAAAGGAAATGTTTAAGTTCCTGTGGTCAATATGTATTTCTAAAAGTATTGGATGTATTGCAATGAAATTCCAACGTATGATACTGTACACTTGCTGCCATGGCAACAAATTCTGATGGCATTTATGATTTCATCTGTGAAAAATTTTAAGAAAGTTAAAAACTTTTGTTTGAAGTTTTGCTGGTGAAATGTAATTTAGATTAAACGTTTCAATTGAGACTCAAGATTATTTATTTAAAGTGCCTATGAAATTAATTTTTTTATTGCTTCATTTGAAAGAGCATCAAAAAGTAGGACAATATGCAGTTTACCGTTACTTGATATCTTTTATAGTTCCAGAGTTATAATGATTTAAAGATGTCAAAATGAAGACAAAATATGGCACAAACAAATTGCTGATTCAGCACAAATTGTGACGTCACGTGGTTTGCATGTTAATTTGGTGAATGTTTAAATGACCTATAGCTCAGTTACTATATGTCAAAATCAAATGAACCTTGTTGATAATATCACGAATTTTGTTGTCAAGGTAACACTGTTGTACCCAGGCCCCTTGCACGGATTTTATATATAAACCACCTTCTCTGTCCTGATAAGGATAAAATAATATCAGACATGTTCTTGTCATACCTATGCATGCCTAAAATATATTTATACTATAATAATTTGAAAATTATGCCCACAGAGATAAATACATGGTGTTTTATAAAATCCATGCAAGGGGCCTGGGTACAACAGTGTTACCTTGACAACAAAATCCGTGATATCAACTGTGTTTCATCTTGCACTATATGTGTGCAAAGGTTCATTTGATTCTGACACATAGTAACTGAGCTATAGGTCATTTAAACATTCACCAAATTAACATGCAAACCACATGACGTCACAATTTGTGCTGAATCAGCAATTTGTTTCTGCCATATTTTTTCTTCATTTTGACATCTTTAAATCTTTATAACTCTGGAACTATAAAAGATATCAAGGAACGGTAAACTGCATTTTGTCCTACTTTTTGATGTTCTTTTAAATGAAGCAATAAAAAAATTCAAATATTTAGTTGGGGTTATAGGAGCAGAGAACAATGTGAATATGTCTGAATGATGTAGTCTGTGTCTATTGTTTCTTATCTACCCATAGTGTAACCCAACTAAGATATTTACATCTTCAAAAAAGTAATTTTTGAGGAAGCTCAAATGGCTTACCGGAAGTAACCCTCAGTTGCTGAAGCTGAATGCTGATCTGCTACTGAACACTGGTTTGCTACTGAACCAGCTGTATCTGACTGCAAGGATGTTTTATCTGCCCCATCAAGAATCTGGTCCAGACTAGGCAAACTGCCATTGCACTCATCATCCTTTAAAAAATAAAAAAATAATACTGTCTTCGTAGAAATTTAAAGTTCCTATCTGTCCCAAAATTTCTCACTTTACTGTAACTTTACATGTGTAACACAGCTAGCCTGTTACCTCTTTACCCACCCACAGTGGTGAAGCTACATGTAAGTAATAGCAACAGGATCATGCTATGCAAATCTAAAATTGTCTACCATTTTCTAAGCGTCATGTAAAATATTGTATATCGACTAACACAATGATTATATATGATTTAAAAATGCAGATTTAAACATAATTATGTTAACAGTGCAAGTTAAGCATGACAAAAACAGGGTCTTCTTTTCCCCGACGCTATTGTCGCCAAGCCCGTTCCCTGCTGATTCTCTGAATATTACTTTAGCTGATACACTGTAATTTTAAATTTGCATAGAATTACCTGTTGTTATCCTTAGCTTTCAGTATGCTACTAGCTGTAGCAACTCACACAATTCCTATCTTTTATACATCTACCAGTAATAAAATATGACTAGCCTACTGCAGTAGTAAACTAAGCAGGAATACAATCTATATCACAGACGGATATTGTTAACCAACCAACCTTAATTAAAGTATTTTTTAAATTATTTTGTTTTTCTTTTTTTTATTACTAATCAAACCTACCGATGAATCAGAGTCCACTAGTAAGATATTTCTTTTTTTCATTACTACATTCCCATTTGAATTTTTTTCCTTCTTCACGATGGGAAGACTTGACTCTATGTAGAGACCTCCTTGGCCAGCAAGGGCAGCCACAGTTGCTCCACTCCACTGAAAAGATGCAGACACTTTGGGGTATGCAAGCTTTTTCATCCCTGCTACGATAGACAAATATCGAAATGGGAGTTGTTCGCCATCCTCCAGACCAAAGGCACCCCCAAACAGACTTGTCACCTCTTCGATGATTCGTTGGTTGGACCAGGATGACCACAGCAGTATTTTACCAGCCAGGCCCTGCTCAACAAGTTTTCCTCTGGCTTTTGCTCGCGGAATGGGAATTGTATTCCCAATCCAATCAGCTGGAGGAATGCACAGAATATCCTTGGTGAAGCTCTTGTCACGTCCCACATTCCCAGACACTTTTCTTTTCTTATAGCAGCTGGCTTTGCTGATACAGCAGGTCTTGAAGTTGAAGTGGACTGTTGGGATGTAAGGAATTGCCTGAAAGCTGATGGAAGTACTGCTGCAGGTCGCTGACTAGTTGCATTATTCAACGTCGAAGACGAACTTATAGTCGAAGGAATCTGAAATCATGCATGTCTTTAATAGTGGTACGGAATAAATACATAAATTACACTTTAAAACGGCAAACGTCAAAACTCTACGATCAACGAATGCGATCTTAGAACTGTGGGTAAACCTGCCTTACGTACCTCCTGACCACGTGAAACAAGCACGGTCCTAAGTGAGTCTAGTAAACTCAGAGCTTCGTTCACGTTCGCCATCTTGGATACTTGCTTTTCTCTCCGCTTTGATCAAGAATCCGCTGACCAGTTTCGACCACAAAAAGTATTATTTAACAAATAATGGACATCACAAAAGGTATTATTTAAAAAATGGCCGCCGTGTTTATATAGCCTGATGCAAACACGAGAGTGAGTTGGGAGAATTCGAAAGTTTATGTGAACCCGAGCCGTAGGCGAGGGTTTACATAAGTACTTTCGAATTCTCCCAACTCACTCGAGTGTTTGCATCAGGTTATATAAACACAGGGCATCCATTTTCTATTTCTTTTATGAAATAAGGCTAAAAAATGTGCCGTGACATCACAACCGTGTTTACATAGCCTGATATAAACACGGTAATTGACCAATCACAGCGTGCATAAGACGTAACCTATTTTATAAAAAGGTATAAATAATGGAGTTCCCAAAAGTATTATTTGAAAATCGTGAAAGTATTATATAATAAATAATGAAAATTGTAAAAGTATTATTTAACAAATAATGAAATTCGTAAAAGTATTATTTAATAAATGATGAAATTCGTGAAAGTATTATATAATAAATAATGAAAATTGTAAAAGTATTATTTAACAAATAATGAAAATTGTAAAAGTATTATATAATAAATAATGGAAATTGTAAAAGTATTATTTAACAAATAATGAAAATCGTAAAAGTATTATTTATTAAATAATGAAAATCGTAAAAGTATTATATAATAAATAATGAAAATCGTAAAAGTATTATTTAATAAATAATGAAAATGGTAAAAGTATTATTTAATAAATAATGGAAGTCTTAAAAGTATTATTTAACAAATAATCCAGAATGCGATCAATTATATGCAAATCATTAAGAAAATAGCTTGTTCTTCGAATAAATAATAAATGAACAAACGGCGCCCCATAATACCGTGCCATACATATATATATATATATATATTTTTTGGCCGCCCGTGTTTATATAGCCTGATGCAAACACGAGAGTGAGTTGGGAGAATTCGAAAGTTTATGTGAACCTAACCTGAATGTCAGGCCTTTATTTGTTCCCGCCTTCCGCTAAACCCGGTAGCGCGGGCAGAGGTGCGGGCGAGCGAGAAGGCGAGAAAAACAAAGGCCTGAGGAAACTCTTAACAAAACTGTGGGGAATCCGTCCATCTCATGGACGGGAGCTCTGATTGGCTGACTAATTGAAGTTAGGATTTTGATTGGTTCATTCAGATAAACAACTTGCCCAAAGGTGCACCGTGAAGGTGCACCGTGACAAGGTCATCGCCATTTCTCGAATGTGTTTATCGTGTACGATTCTGTGACCAATTCATTCATTTAATCATTTATTATGTCGGAAATCAAACCATAGAAGGACTTTTCGAAACCGCTTTGTTAAATTCATTGACACATTTCGGCAATGAGTCTTTGAAACCAGAACAAACGACGTGCATTCGAAAGCTCGCTGTTGCCTGTTGACAGCCAAGGTATCTTTGCTGTTTTGCCCACTGGTTTTGGTGAAAGTCTGATATATCAGATATTGCCATTTGTGTTCTCTGAACTTCATCGACTTCAACATGGCACAGTGAGGAATTTCGTTGTAGCAGGTGGAGACCTAGCTTGCGAAAAGCAGTCTACTTGGGTGCTTCGTTCGATGATCAGGGACGATGGCTACTGAAGGCGAAGCCGATGCGGAAGTCCAAGTTGTTTATGGCAGTGCTGAACAATAGTTGTCAGAAAAGTGGACCCGTAAGTTGCGAAATGGGAATCTCGGAGCAGTTAGTCTTAGTTGTGGATGACTGAGTTTATACGGTTGAGACGTGTTTATAATTTAATATGTATCAATATTAATATTAAATGGCCTACCTGCATTCTAAAATTTTAATTCTAAAACTGTATAAAATAATTCCAAACTATTGCGTTTGTTTTTAATATAAAACATCAATATCCAGTCGATCCTTTTCTCCAACGTTCTAGCCTGTACTACAAAATTATATATTTTATTAATTTAGTCGAACCTATATCAAGGCGGCTATCAAATCGTGTTTATCTTTTATTATGGTGGAATTTTGAATCAATATTTCTTCAACTTCTTCTCTAGATCGGGTCTAGATCGGGTCTAGATACCATGGACAAACGCCTTCAATTCGAGCTCGTGTATTTATTGCAAGTCTACCTAGACTAGTCTGGACTAAAACCAGACGCGGAGAAAGACTATATATTTCTGTGGGATGAAATCAAAACATACGCTTTGTTCTTTTGACAACTCATATCAATCATACTCGTTCATGTTTAAAAATAGCAAAGTGGGCGGAAGACAGTTTTGTTAAGAGTTTCCTCAGGCCTTTGTTTTTCTCGCCTTCTCGCTCGCCCGCACCTCTGCCCGCGCTACCGGGTTTAGCGGGAGGCGGGAATTGAACAAATAAAGGCCTGACATTCAGGTTAATTGAACCCGAGCCGTAGGCGAGGGTTTACATAAGTACTTTTTCCGGAGGGTTGTGATTAGGTTTAGGGTTTCCGGGGGGTGGTATGGGGGTGAGGATTCGTTTTAAAAGGTTGTCCAATCAGATGGTGGTTTTAATGTTGGTTAAGCTTCATAATTTGAAGGTAATGATAGCTCCGTGTTTGCATCAGGTTATATAAACACAGGCATCCATTTTCTATTTCTTTTATGAAATAAGCAGAGTGAAATAAGGCTAAAAAATGTGTTGTGACATCACAACCGTGTTTACATAGCCTGATATAAACACGGTAATTGACCAATCACAGCGTGCGTAAGACGCAACCTATTTTATAAATATATATATATATATATATATATATATATATATATATAAATGTAACCTGGTTCAACCCTCCATATAGCTCGAACGTCGCTACCGACATCGGTCACAAGTTTCTGAAGACAGTTGACGAATGCTTCCCGCGAAACCATCCTCTCCACAAGCTATTTAACCGCAACACCGTGAAGCTGAGTTATAGTTGCATGCCAAACGTGCAGAGCATAATCGCCACGCACAACAAACACATTCTGAAGCAAGAAGAGCAGAAACACAACGAGAGAAATCCAGAATGTAACTGCCGACAAAAGAATAACTGCCCGCTGAACGGAAAGTGCCTTACCAAAGCCGTAGTATACCAAGCCACTGTGACCACCATCGACAACAACGAAAACCATACTTATGTCGGATTGACAGAGACCTCTTTCAAAACTAGATACCTCAATCACACCTCTTCATTCCGTATCAAGCATAAGAAAAATGCTACCGAACTTAGCAAACACATTTGGACACTAAAAGAAACTAACACCCCTTATACTATTAATTGGAAAATCCTAAAACAATGCCAAGCCTACTCTAACAAGTCAAAACGATGTAATTTATGCCTACATGAAAAATTTGTAATTATATATCACCCCGAACTAAGCTCTCTTAACAAACGAAACGAACTGATATCCACCTGCCGTCATCGAAAGAAATATCTGTTATGTAAACATCCCTTATGTAAATTTCCCACCTAATCCCTATGTAATTGTAACACTATCCCTATTTGACGCATACATCTCATATATTCTACTGCACTGTAAGCTATATATCATTCACCTGATGAGTGTGGCAAGCTTCGGATTGTCATACGAAACAAGTTTGTTGTGAATAAACTTCAATGAAGTAATCAGTGTTTTCACTTTGTTTGTTATATATATATATATATATATATAAACTATTTCCAGATTTCGTCTCCCTTCGCTTTTTCTCCACGCGTGTAAAGTGGACTACACGCATGTCGAGATTAGCACCCTCACCGGGCTCCGGGCCTTCGGCCCTACGCCCGGGCTCGGGGATTATTGTCTTAATACAAGATAGACGCCAGGGTCAGGAGTTGGGGGAGTGAAATGGACGAAATCTCGAATTCAGCCAGGATTTTAAGCACAAGAAATTGCATAATCATTGCAAAATCAACTTTGAAACTCGAGACCAGTCTTCAATCGAAGCGAATTAATTTTATTTAGTTCATGTTGTTTTCGTTCTTTTGGGAGAACCAACATGGCCGCCGGTGGGGTCAACCGGTAGATCGTTCCCGCCTATCCAGTTAGTATAGAGATCAGTGCTCGAGAAGATGCGCCGGGAATGATGGGAAGAGGGAAAGAAAATGAGTCAATATCATTATGGCGCCCAAATTCCGTGATTGACTAGGCGCCAGAATCGGAATTTCAATATAAAATCAAACCTACTACCAAAGTCAATAAATTGTGAATAAAAGACACATTTAAATCGCTGCCATGACAATTCTTAACTCGAGATTGTTATTGTTACACAAGGACAGGATTTTCCAGTTTTGAATTATTAAAATATGCAAATAACTTACATGTAAACAAACGCTACCCGTGAAAGTTTATCAATGATATCAAAAGACAAACTGTTGTAAACATGGATCTTACCTATATGATAAGTTGCATGTATACATGTTGCGCATGTGGTACTGTAGGTTTGCGAGCTTGGTGTAATTTAGATGGTTAGCGCTGAGAATATTTCCATTCATTGCTATTGGACGCAATAGACGGCACGACAACAACTGTTGGAGAAACCTTGCTGTGGTCCAGTGTAGTAGACAACAGCTCTTTATTGTAACTATCGATAATTCCAAATCGTATTTAAAATCGTTAGTTATAAATTGAGTAGCAAGAAATGTCCTTTCGAGTATCAGGATTGCTGAAAGTTCAGAATTAGTGTTAATTCGCTTCAGTCCTAGTCAATGCGCCACTCTGATCTGCGCCATAGCTGGTATCAGGGAGGCCAGAAAAACCTGCCACCGAGGTGGCGAGGAAATCTGTGCGGGACCAAGATAACCAGCTCACTGCCCGCTCAGCAAAGAGTGAATCAAAACGTTGTGATTCCTAGTTTCAATGTTCAAATTTGAGCTGCCTACTGACTGACCGAGATGCTTCATCTGGAAAGCGACTTCTGTTATACACTTGTATCTGACACGCCCTCCTCCTGGGAATACTGCTACTTGACGTAATGAATATACTTTCCTACTATACTTCGTGCCGTAGGAAACTACGTGATGCTGTTCGTCGAGAGCTTTGTTTATTAACGTTCGATAAACGTTTGTCAATCTAGCAGCGTTTCAAATTTTTCGATTCGATCCGCAGATGATTTCCACAGAAGAATTCAGAATAACATCCAGAACAACATTCTAGACATAGATCTTGAAGAAAACATTGTGCTGCGTGCAAACTATTGTTGCTATCTCCCATGATCAGAGACCGCAGATTTATCACTTGACTGAAATCGTTTCGTAATCGGTTCGTTTCCCGACTTCGAATTTGGTGTTAAAAAATGTTTTCCGCAACTAATATCATCCTTCTTCGGCGTACTTGTACTTAGGGACTGGTCAATAAGTATAGGGGGGGTGTGGACCGGAGCACAAGGGGGGGGTCACCATGTTTTCACTGCCTTCTCAATGGGGTGGGTCATGCTATTTTGGGCCTCAGGTAAGGGGTGGGTTATCTTGTTTCAAGCCTTCAATACTGTCAATACCGCAAACTTACAAAACCTTCTATATTAAAACACATGGTCATTAAGAGACTACATCAACTTTTTGGGAACTCCTATGGCACCAACCTATGCCAATGTATTCAGGGCAGTCCTAGAACAACAAATGCTTCAGAATGTACCATATGGACTAAATCCCTTTGAGTGGATATAAAGGTCACTTGTATGTACAAAACTACAAAACAACACCGGAACAAATGGAAAGACAAAATGACTCAATACGATAGTCCATCTCTAAGAATGGTCTGCCAACACTTGATGAAAACAACATACTGGAATTATAACCGCTGGTCCCTGGCAAATATCCTTAAATATGGCCAACTTCGGCAGTATATCTAAAACAAACTACCACCCAAGCATCCCATTAGAGGACCGACAGTATCGCCAGAGCAATATTTATAATTAAATCTCTCTCTCTCTCTCTACAGACTTACTAAATATTATAATGTACATAAACACATCACTACACAGTAAATTACAATTGGTGCATAATTAGAACAAGTCAATCGAATTTTCGTAAATAACCATACTCCTTCTTGTAATAATACTCATTATCAGTAGAATTCAAAGTTCGCACTGATATGGCCGGACGCATTGGACTCCCAAAATCCCACAACAAGTTTGGTAAGCAGTCACTTTATAGTATACATTTATAATTTTTTACTTATCTATATTTTCGAACTATATACATCGACTTCCAGCCCCAAATCCCTGCTGATGACCGACGAGACCATCAAAGAAGGTCGAAACGTGCATCCAGGGTTCTGTCCCAATATGAATCAAGCACAGTACTTATCTACACATCTTTTATTTCTGATTATATATATATTGTTCTGTACATGCCTCCCTTACACGCTTTTTTATTCAATTTCGTACACTGCATGTCCAATTGCGTGACCACCATACACGTGTTATAGCTTAGGGCTAAACACGCTAATTATTCAAATTAACGCTAAATACTACACAAACACACAATTATAACACCGGTATGGTTCCCTTTACCTACTTTTTAATCATTTCCAGCTAATACCTGGGGGTGGGTCAGCTGGTTTTATGCCGACGAAAGGGGGTGGGTCATGCATTTTTGGGCCACCACTTCTGCAGATGCTCCGCCCCCCCTATACTTATTGACCAGTCCCTTATTGGAAAGCGTTCTATATCTTCTTCTGCATTATGGTTATCGTAAAAAGAATAAAGAAGTCTAAATTAATCGAAATATAAGTTAACATTTAATTAAATTCAAAGTCGCGAACACGTAAATACCAGCAGGAATCACATAAATTCATTTAAAAGAACCGAAAATCGTGCAAGAGAACCGCACATTATCTGGCGGAGGTTTCCCTCCTCTTTTCTCACATTCTCGCCGTTCCCCGCGCGCTTTATGATTGCCCGCGCGCCTACGAATAACCAGAATAATTAATAGAAGCCTCTGCGGAGGAGAGAGGGTCATGCACAGAACATAGTTGGAGATCACTTTTAAAATGCAGAAGGTTCACTACTAGAAGCAAGAAAGTCAAAAATCTATATATACAGGAATACCTTCGACTTCATAATAGTCAATATTTAAACAGCTCGGACTTTTCCGGTGTTTTCTAGCTAGGCGGTAAACTCGCAACTGAGCCCAGTTAACGTACAAGGTACATGTAGGCGGTAATCTTCAGACCGACACTGCCACTTCCGGCGCTTGACATAAACGTTCTTGAAATCCAAGATAAAATATCAATTCAACACGCCAACATCATCCTCGATCAGGCAATCACAAGCCTTCACGTGTTGCAAAATTTGGTTCCGCGTTGCGCAGATATATTGCTATCGTGTTCTGTGTGTGCATGTGTGGGTTAACGTTTTTGTTTAACTCTAACCAATGCGCGACAATTAAATCGGGGCCAATCAAAGTTCATATATTTTTGGCGTCAACGCACGCGAGCTGTCAGTTTGAACGATGGAACAAGTATATATATTTGATGAAAGGCTTGTGTAGTTGCATTTTTCGCAACTGGTCCCGGTTTGGTCTTAAAATGTATATATTCTACACTCGAATTTTCCTTCACCAAAAATCCCCAGAACATGTTATGTAATCGAGTGAAATGCCCAATATTACTTAATACTTATATATATTTTAACCCGATGGTGTTTATAATATTTCGTGGCCATTCGAAGAGCAAAATATTTTCGAAGAAAGACAATATTGCTGATGTAACTGGTATTTTCAACACGACTTATAGTAAACTTGCAAGTGCATGAGATCTACCACATGAAGTTTTTGTGCGTTATACAGAACCTACGACGTCAAAATGTTTAATTTGCACATCAAACGAACTAAAGTAGCTCAAGAACAAAGCAACGAAACGAAACGAAACGAAACGAAAAACTGCAAAAGATGTTACTCTATAAGCGTTCTTTCAAATCAGAAAAAGTTAATTTTCGTTTCATAAGCACTTTAATAAGCACTGTCTGTAACATTGTCCTTATGATCTTGATCACCCTCCCTTGTTCCTCATTTAATTACTTATACCCACAGTTTGTTAAGCAAGACGATTTATTACATATACTGTACAATAAATTCATATTAATATTGATAGCCAGCGGTTAATCACAAATTTACAGCAGTATGTCAATGTAATTTATAACTCCCATTTCTTTTAGAAGTGGTAGCTCTGCCACCAGATTGATAAAATTTAATACAATAAATAATTTACTTACCAGCTTCGCCAGTTGTTCCCTTCTTTTTTGTGCCAACAACTCCGGTTCCTGCCCCATTAGTAGCTTTAACTGCGACGTCATAAGTTGTAGCCGCATTTAAACTGCTTAAAGTCACTGTCGTAGTGTCAGCACCATTGACTGTTTCACTATTGGTACACAAGACATTACTTCCACTGCTGGTAAGTTGGTAACAGACAGTATAACTGGTTATATCTCCATTTGCATCGTCCGCTGACAACTTCAACCAAACAACTGTTAGTTCAGTTGCTCTCGGAGACGTTATTGTACTAATAGTTGGTCCTTTAGCAGGTACTACAAATTGACAAACAAAGCACAGTATTGAGAAGGCAAGCACCAAATGAAGATAGAGGCGTACTTTGTTTGGAAGTCATATAAAAGGCAAAAACCAACAATTTAACCGACAAAAAGCTCGATATACTGTAGGCCACTAACGTCTGTAAATTTTAATGCAACGTTGATGTTTTATTAATCAATGGCTGTGTCAAGATTTACAAAATTTGATTATACATTTAATTTTTCTTTTCAATAATATCAATTTACTCTAATTAAAGAAAATTTTTACAGAAGATATTCGAAGAGACACCCCCCGTCAACACGCATAGCTTTGTCCCATCTTGCACAATTGTATCTACACTGAAACGGCTACTTGATGTAACTTCAAACGTAAAGATTTCTAGCGCACGTCGAGAAAAAAAATGGCGGGTCATGCACCTCTCTCCTCCGCCGAGGCTCGGAGGCACTGATCTCTAGAGTAACTGGATGGGCGGTCTAGAACAAATCACCTTGCGAGGTTTGACCCCACCGGCAGCCATGTTGGTACACCCAAAAATGCTCTCAACCAATCAAAATGCAGTAATTTTGTCATACATATTATAAATATAGTTATTGTCTTAATACAAGATAGACGCCAGTGTCAGGAGTTGGAGGAGTGAAATGACCGAAATCCCGAATTCAGCCAGGATTTTAAGCACCAGAAATTGCATAATCATTGGAAAATCAACTTTGAAACTCGAGCTGGTCTTCGATAGAAGCGAATTAATTTTATTTAGCTCATGTTGTTTTCGTTCCTGTGGGTGAAGCAACATGACCGCCGGTGGGGTCAACCGGTAGATGGTTCCCGCCTATCCAGCGTCGACGGGTTTGTTTATTAACGTTCGATAAACGTTTGTCAGTCTAGCAGCGTTTCAAACTTTTCGATTCGATCCGCAAATTATTTCCACCGAAAAATTCAGAATAACATCCACAACAACATTCTAGACTTAGATCTTGAAGAAAACATTGTACTGCGTGCAAACTATTGTTGCTATCTCCCATGATCAGAGAACGCAGATTTGTCACTTGACTGAAATCGTTTCGTATTCGGTTCGTTTGCCGACTTCGAATTTGGTGTTAAAAAAGGTTTTCCGCAACTAATATCATCCTTCTTCGGCGTACTTGTACTTATTGGAAAGCATTCTATATCTTCTTCTGCATCATGGTTATCGTAAAAAGAATAAAGAAGTCTAAATTAATCGAAATATAGTTCACATTTAATTAAATTCAAAGTGGCATGCAAACACGTAAATAACAGCAAGAATAACATAAATTCATTTAAAAGAACCGAAAATTGTGCAAGAGAACCGCACATTATCTGGCGGAGGCTTCCCTCCTCTTTTCTCACATTCTCGCCGCTCCCCGCGCGCTTTATGATTGCCCGCGCGCCTACGAATAACCAGAATAATTAATAGAAGCCTCTGCGGAGGAGAGAGGGTCATGCACAGAACAGAGTTGGAGATCACTTTTAAAATGCAGAAGATTCACTACTAGAAGCAAGAAAGTCAAAAATCTATAAATACAGGAATACCTTCGACTTCATAATAGTCAATATTTAAACAGCTCGGTCTTTTCCGGTGTTTTTTGCTTGGCGGCAAACTCGCCAGTGAGCCCAGTTAGCGTATAAGGTACATGCATGTAGGCGGTAGTCTTCAGACTGACACTGCCAGTTCCGACGGTTGACATAAGCGTTCTTGAAATCCAAGATAAAATATCAATTCAACACGCCAATATCATCCTCGATCAGGCAATCACAAGCCTTTACGTGTTGCAAAAGTCGGTTCCTTTTCGTATCTGCGCAACGCGCAGATATATTGCTATCGTGCACGTGTTCTGTGTGTGCATGTGTGGGTTAACTTTTTTGTTTAACTCTAACCAATGCGCGACAATTAAATCGGGGCCAATCAAAGTTCATATTTTTTTGGCGTCAACGCACGCGAGCTGTCAGTTTGAACGATGGAACAAGTATATATATTTGCCGGAAGGCCTGTGTAGTTGCATTTTTCGCAACTTGTCCCAGTTTGGTCATAAAATGTATATATTCTACACTCGAATTTTCCTTCACCAAAAATCCCCAGAACATGTTATGTAATCGAGTGAAATGCCCAATATTACTTAATACTTATATATATTTTAACCCGATGGTGTTTATAATATTTCGTCGCCATTCGAAGAGCAAAATATTTTCGAAGAAAGACAATATTGCTGATGTAACTGGTATTTTTAACACGACTTATAGTAAACTTGCAAGTGCATGTGATCTACCACATGAAGTTTTTGTGCGTTATACAGAACCTACGACGTCAAAATCTTTAATTTGCACATCAAATGAACTAAAGTATCTCAAGAACAAAGCAACGAAACGAAACGAAAAACTGCAAAAGATGTTACTCTATAAGCGTTGTTTCAAATAAGAAAAAGTTAATTTTCGTTTCATAGGCACTTTAATAAGCACTGTCTGTAACATTGTCCTTATGATCTTGATCACCCTCCCTTGCACGTTCCTCATTTAATTACTTACACAGACAGTTTGTTAAGCAAGACGACTCATTATATATATTGTACAATAAATTCATATTAACATTGATAGCCAGCGGTTAATCACAAATTTACGTACAGCAGTATGTCAATGTATTTTATAACTCTGATTTCTTTTAGAAGTGGTAGCACTGCCACAAGATTGATAAAAATTTAATACAATAATTTACTTACCAGCTTCGCCAGTTGTTCCCTTCTTTTTTGTGCCAAGAACTCCGGTTCCTGCCCCATTAGTAGCTTTAACTGCGACGTCATAAGTTGTAGCCTCATTTAAACTGCTTAAAGTCACTGTCGTAGTGTCAGCACCATTGACTGTTTCACTGATGGTACACAAGACATTACTTCCAGTGCTGGTAAGTTGGTAACAGACAGTATAACTGGTTATATTTCCATTTGCATCGTCCGCTGACAACTTCAACCAAACAACTGTTAGTTCAGTAGCTCTCGGAGACGTTATTGTACTAATAGTTGGTCCTTTAGCAGGTACTACAAATTGACAAACAAAGCACAGTATTGAGAAGGCAAGCACCAAATGAAGATAGAGGCGTACTTTGTTTGGAAGTCGTATATAAGGCAAAAACAAACAATTCAACCGACAAAAAGCTCGAGATACTGTAGGCCACTAGCGTCTGTCAATTTTAATGCAACTTTGATGCTTCATTAATCAATGGCTGTGTCAAGATTTACAAAATTTGATTATACATTTTATTTTTATTTTCAATAATATCAATTTACTCCAATTAAACAAAATTTTTACAGAAGATATTCGAAGAGACACCCCCGTCAACACGCATAGCTTTGTCCCATCTTGCACAATTGCATCTACACTGAACCGGGTACTTCATGTAACTTCAAACGTAAAGATTTCTACCGCACGTCGAGAAAAAAAATGGCGGGTCATGCACCTCTCTCCTCCGCAGAGGCTCGGAGGCTCTATACTAACTGGATAAGTGGTCTAGAACAAATCACCTTGCGAGGTTTGACCCAACTGGCAGCCATGTTCGTACACCCAAAAATGCTCTCAACCAATCGAAATGCAGTAATTTTGTCATACATATTATAAATATAATTATTGTCTTAATACAAGATAGACGCCAGGGTCAGGAGTTGGAGGGAGGAGTGAAATGGACGAAATCTCGAATTCAGCCAGGATTTTAAGCACCAGAATTTGCATAATCATTGCAAAATCAACTTTGAAACTGGAGCTAGTCTTCTTTCGAAGCGAATTAATTTTCTTTAGTTCATGTTGTGTTCGTTCTTTTGGGTGAAGCAACATGGCCGCCGGTGGGGTCAACCGGTGGATCGTTCTCGCCTATCCAGTTAGTATAGAGATCAGTGCTCGGAGGGGAAAGCGTGCGGGCGAGGGAGAAGATGCGCCGGGAATGATGGGAAGAGGGAAAGAAAATGAGTCTCTGCCAGAAAATGATGTCAATATGGCGCCCAAATTCCGTGATTGACCAGGCGCCGGAATCGGAATTTCAATATAAAATAAAATGAAATCTACAACCAAAATCAATAAATTGTGAACAAAAGACATTTAAATCGCTGCCAGACAATTCTTAACTCGAGATTGTTATTGTTACACAAGGACATGATTTTCCAGTTTTGAATTATTAAAATATTCAAATAAATTACATGTAAACAAACGCTACCCGTGAAAGTTTATCAATGATATCAAAAGACAAACTGTTGTAAACATGGATCTTACCTATATGATAAGTTGCACGTATACATGTTGCGCATGTGGTACTGTAGGTTTGCGAGCTTGGTGTAATTTAGAAAGTTAGCGCTGAGAATATTTCCAATGCTGTTCGTCGACGGCTTTGTTTATTAATGTTCGATAAACGTTTGTCAGTCTAGCAGCGTTTCAAACTTTTCGATTCGATCCGCAAATGATTTCCACCGAAGAATTCAGAATAACATCCAGAACAAACATTCTAGACTTAGATCTTGAAGAAAACATTGTACTGCGTGCAAACTATTGTTGCTATCTCCCATGATCAGAGACCGCAGATTTGTCACTTGACTGAAATCGTTTCGTTATTCGGTTCGTTTGCCGACTTCGGATTTGGTGTTAAAAAAAGTTTTCCACAACTAATATCATCCTTCGTCGGCGTACTTGTACTTATTGGAAAGCATTCTATATCTTCTTCTGCATGATGGTTATCGTAAAAAGAATAAAGAAGTCTAAATTAATCGAAATATAGTTCACATTTAACTAAATTCAAAGTGGCAAACACGTAAATAACAGCAAGAATCACATAAATTCATTTAAAAGAACCGAAAATCGTGTAAGAGAACCGCACATTATCTGGCGGAGGCTTCCCTCCTCTTTTCTCACATTCTCGCTGTTCCCCGCGCGCTTTATACGATTGCGCGCGCGCCTACGAATAACCAGAATAATTAATAGAAGCCACTGCGGAGGAGAGAGGGTCATGCACAGAACAGAGTTGGAGATCACTTTTAAAATGCAGAAGATTCACTACTAGAAGCAAGAAAGTCAAAAATCTATTAATACAGGAATACCTTCGACTTCATAATAGTCAATATTTAAACAGCTCGGTCTTTTCCGGTGTTTTCTAGCTTGGTGGTAAACTCGCCAGTGAGCCCAGTTAGCGTATAAGGTACATGCATGTAGGCGGTAATCTTCAGACTGACACTGCCAGTTCCGGCGCTTGACATAAACGTTCTTGAAATCCAAGATAAAATATCAATTCAACACGCCAATATCATCCTCGATCAGGCAATGACAAGCCTTTACGTGTTGCAAAAGTTGGTTCCTTTTCGTATCTGCGCAACGTGCAGATATATTGCTATCGTGTTCTGTGTGTGCATGTGTGGGTTAACTTTTTTGTTTAACTCTAACAAATGCGCGACAATTAAATCGGGGCCGATCAAAGTTCATATTGTTTTGGCGTCAAAGCACGCGGGCTGTCAGTTTGAACGATGGAACAAGTATATATATTTGCCGGAAGGCCTGTGTAGTTGCATTTTTCGCAACTTGTCCCAGTTTGGTCATGAAATGTATATATTCTACACTCGAATTTTCTTTCACCAAAAATCCCCAGAACATGCTATGTAATCGAGTGAAATGCCCAATATTACTTATATATATTTTAACCCGATGGTGTTTATAATATTTCGTCGCCATATTGTACGACGCTATTCGAAGAGCAAAATATTTTCGAAGAAAGACAATATTGCTGATGTAACTGGTATTTTTAACAAGACTTATAGTAAACTTGCAAGAGCATGTGATCTACCACATGAAGTTTTTGTGCGTTATACAGAACCTACGACGTCAAATCTTTAATTTGCATATCAAACAAACTAAAGTATCTCAAGAACAAAGCAACGAAACGAAACGAAAAACTGCAAAAGATGTTACTCTATAAGCGTTCTTTCAAATAAGAAAAAGTTAATTTTCGTTTCATATGCACTTTAATAAGCACTGTCTGTAACATTGTCCTTATGATCTTGATCACCCTCCCTTGCATGTTCTTCATTTATTTACTTATACCCACAGTTTGTTAAGGTAGACGATTTATTACATATACTGTACAATAAATTAATATTAATATTGATAGCCAGCGGTTAATCACAAATTTACAGCAGTATGTCAATGTATTTCACAATTCCAATTTTTTTTTAGAAGTGGTGGCTCTGCCACCAGGTTGATAATAATTGAATACAATAATTTACTTACCAGCTTCGCCAGTTGTTCCCTTCTTTTTTGTGCCAACAACTCCGGTTCCTGCCGCATTAGTAGCTTTAACTGCGACGTCATAAGTTGTAGCCGCATTTAAACTGCTTAAAGTCACTGTCGTAGTGTCAGCACCATTGACTGTTTCACTATTGGTACACAAGACATTACTTCCACTGCTGGTAAGTTGGTAACATACAGTATAACTGGTTATATCTCCATTTGCATCGTCCGCTGACAACTTCAACCAAACAACTGTTAGTTCAGTAGCTCTCGGAGACGTTATTGTACTAATAGTTGGTCCTTTAGCAGGTACTACAAATTGACAAACAAAGCACAGTATTGAGAAGGCAAGCACCAAATGAAGATAGAGGCGTACTTTGTTTGGAAGTCGTATATAAGGCAAAAACCAACAATTTAACCGACAAAAAGCTCGATATACTGTAGGCCACTAGCGTCTGTAAATTTTAATGCAACGTTGATGTTTTCTTAATCAGTGGCTGTGTCAAGATTTACAAAATTTGATTATACATTTAATTTTTCTTTTCAATAATATCAATTTACTCTAATTAAACAAAATTTTTACAGAAGATATTCGAAGAGACACCCCCCGTCAACACGCATAGCTTTGTCCCATCTTGCACAATTGTATCTACACTGAACCGGGTACTTCATGTAACTTCAAACGTAAAGATTTCTAGCGCACGTCGAGAAAAAAAATGGCGGGTCATGCACCTCTCTCCTCCGCCGAGGCTCGGAGGCACTGATCTCTATACTAACTGGATGGGCGGTCTAGAACAAATCACCTTGCGAGGTTTGACCCCACCGGCAGCCATGTTGGTACACCCAAAAATGCTCTCAACCAATCAAAATGCAGTAATTTTGTCATACATATTATAAATATAGTTATTGTCTTAATACAAGATAGACGCCAGTGTCAGGAGTTGGAGGAGTGAAATGACCGAAATCTCGAATTCAGCCAGGATTTTAAGCACCAGAAATTGCATAATCATTGCAAAATCAACTTTGAAACTCGAGCTGGTCTTCGATCGAAGCGAATTAATTTTATTTAGCAAATGTTGTTTTCGTTCTTGTGGGTGAAGCAACATGGCCGCCGGTGGGGTCAACCGGTAGATGGTTCCCGCCTATCCAGTTAGTATAGAGATCAGTGCTCGGAGGAGAAAGCGTGCTGGCGAGGGAAAAGATGCGCCGGGAATGATGGGAAGAGGGAAAGAAAATGAGTCTCTGCCAGAAAATGATGTCAATATGGCGCCCAATTCCGTGATTGACTAGGCGCCAGAATGGGAATTTCAATATAAAATCAAACCTACTACCAAAATCAAGAAATTGTGAACAAAAGACACATTTAAATCGCTGCCAGACAATTCTTAACTCGAGATTGTTATTGTTACACAAGGACATGCAGGATTTTCCACTTTTGAATTATTAAAATATGCAAATAACTTACATGTAAACAAACGCTACCCGTGAAAGTTTATGAATGATATCAAAAGACAAACTGTTGTATGATAAGTTGCACGTATACATTATGCGCATGTGGTACTGTAGGTTTGCGAGCTTGGTGTAATTTAGAAAGTTAGCGCTGAGAATATTTCCATTCATTGGTATTTGACGCAATAGACGGCACGACAACAACTGTTGGAGAAACCTTGCTGTGGTCCAGTGTAGTAGACGACAGCTCTTTATTGTAACTATCGATAATTCCGAATCGTATTTACAATCGTTAGTTATAAATTGAGTAGCAAGAAATGTCCTTTCGACTATCAGGATTGCTGAAAGTTCACAATTAGTGTTAATTCGCTTCAGTCCTAGTCAATGCGCCACTCCGATCTGCGCCATAGCTGGTATCAGGGTGGCCAGAAAAACATTCCACCGAGGTGGCCAGGAAATCTGGGCGTGACCAAGATAACCAGCTCACTGCCCGTTCGGCAAATAGTAAATCAAAATGTTGTGATTCCTAGTTTCAATGTTCAAATTTGAGCTGCCTACTGACTGACCAAGATGCTTCATCTGGAAAACGACTTCTTTTATACACTTGTTTCTGATACGCCCTCCTCCTGCGAATACTGCTACTTGACGTAATGAATATACTTTCCTACTATACTTCGTGCCGTAGGAAAGTAACTACGTAATGCTGTTCGTCGACGGCTTTGTTTATTAACGTTCGATAAACGTTTGTCAGTCTAGCAGCGTTTCAAATTTTTCGATTCGATCCGCAAATGATTTCCACAGCAAAATTCAGAATACCATCCAGAACAACATTCTAGACAATGATCAGAGACCGCAGATTTATCACTTGACTAAAATCGTTTCGTATTCGGTTCGTTTGCCGACTTCGAATTTGGTGTTAAAAAATGTTTTCCGCAACTAATATCATCCTTCTTCGGCGTACTTGTACTTAGGGACTGGTCAATAAGTATAGGGGTGGTGGGCCGGAGCACAAGGGGGGTGGGTGACCATGTTTTCAGCCTTCTCAATGGGGTGGGTCATGCTATTTTGGGCCTCAGGTAAGGGGTGGGTTATCTTATTTCAAGCCTTCAATACTGTCAATACCGCAAACTTACAAAACCTTCTATATTAAAACACATGGTCATTAAGAGACTACATCTTCTTGGGAACTGCTATGGCACCAACCTATGCCAACATATTCATGGCAGTCCTAGAAGAACAAATGCTTCAGAATGCACCAAATGGACTAAAGCCCTTTGAGTGGATAAGGTCACTTCGTGTGCAAAACTACAAAACACCGGTACAAATGAAAAGACAAAATGAATCACAAACATACAATCCATCTCTAAGAATGGTCTGCCAACACTTGATGAAAACAACATACTGGAATTATAACTGCTGGTCCCTGGCAAATATCCTTAAATATGGCCAACTTCGGCAGTATATCTAAAACAAACTACCACCCAAGCACCCCATCAGAGGACCGACAGTATCGCCAGAGCAATATTTATAATTAACTCTCTCTCTCTCTACAGACTTACTAAATATTATAATGTACATAAACACATCACTACACAGTAACTGATTACAATTGGTGCATAATTAGAACAAGTCAATCGAATTTTCGTAAATAACCATATACTCTTCTCGTAATAATACTCATTATCAGTAGAATTCAAAGTTCGCACTGATATGGTTGGAGGCATTGGACTCCCAAAATCCCACAACAAGTTTGGTAAGCAGTCACTTTATAGTATACATTTATAATATTTTACTTATCTCTATTTTCCAACTATATACCTCGACTTCCAGCCCCAAATCCCTGCTGACGACTGATGAGACCATCAAAGATGGTCGAAACATGCATCCAGGATTGTGTCCCAATATGAATCAAGCACAGTACTTATCTACGTATCTTTTATTTCTGATTATATATATTGTTCTGTACATGCCTCCCTTACACGCTTTTTTATTCAATTTCGTACACTGCATGTCCAATTGCGTGACCACCATACACGTGTTATAGCTTAGGGCTAAACACGCTAATTATTCAAATTAACGCTAAATAGTATTCTATTTCACACTGCAGCAATATCGCATCACTATATTAAGGTATGGGGAGAAAATTCGGTGATACGACAAGAGCTGCAGTGCAAATGCTCAGAATTGGGTGGGCGGGTGGGTGGGAAGTCATTTTTCACGATAAATTGGCATCACTATCAGGAATCCCGATAAACCTTCCAATATAATACTGGGCTGCATCGCACGCTATGTAGCCTACACCGCTGTACTTGACCACACTGACAGTTTATTCATAGTTTGTTGACCTTTATATGCGATGCTCTAATTTATGCAGTGTGAATAGTATTCTATTTCACACTGCAGCAATATCGCATCGCTGTATTAAGGTATAGGGAGAAAATTCGCCTCCCCACCCTTTCTGCAGCTTTCCATGCTTCTGTACACTACCAGGAGATCATTATTGGGCTCATATACCCCCAATCCTTACATCCAATCCTTACACCCCAATTCTTCCCTTACAAAAATTCCACATGATTTCACATGTGGATATTCCACATGTGTTTTTGGAACGTGTGATCACATGTGAATATTCCACATGTGATTACATGTGGAATATTCACATATGATCACACGTTCCAAAAACACATGTGGAATATTCACATGTGATCACATGTGGAATATTCACATGTGATCACACGTTCCAAAAACACATGTGGAATATTCACATGTGATCACATGTGGAATATTCACATGTGATCACACGTTCCAAAACCACATGTGGAATATCCACATGTGATCACATGTGAAGATTTCACATGTGATCACACGTTCCAAAAACAATCGTTCCAAAAACACGTTCCAAATGGAATATCCACGTGTGATCACATGCGGAATGTCGACATGCATGTAGGTAGCACTCCGCATAAAAACGAAACAAACTGCATATAGTTAAATAAATTTTATTATACAAAAATTTTACAAATCAATAAAATAAAGCTGCTATAATTTTCTTTTCACTAAAATCATATAACTTCTATGATCTTTTAAGCTTTGCATGATGCGAAGTAATCTATTTGAACTAATTAAAACATTTGTGGGATTCACCATGTACAGTATGTATTTTAGTTGATCTGAGCTTTTGGCCCATTTAGCTCGAGTCGTATTAATTCAGCATTTCTTTTTAAAAAAACTGTCCAAAGGTGGACCTGAACTAAACAGTGTGAAAACCCAGAAATAATGCAAATATAGACATGGTGAATTCCAAAAAAGCTTATCTTAAGTACAAAGATTAAAATATTGTAGTCTATGTAAATAGGTGCATAAACACATGTACCTGGATTTCATTTAGAGTGTTCATTAAAAAATAAGGTACAATAATATAGTTCAAAAGATTAAAAAACCATGAACTTGCATTAACCAACCAACATTAATCTACAAGCCTTAAGTGCTTATTATAATCACACAAAAGTGTGTAGAACCCCTTGCATTTAATTCAGGCATAATAGGTAACAAAATGAAATAATTTTAGAGTATTGATCTCCTAGTGAATAAGGAAATTATACTTTCTTGCCTCCATGATGGAATTAAATGCGGAGTCATTTTTAAAACACCCGATAAAAATTGAAATGCTAGGTTGGGTCTAACCTCATAAATGTCCTATAATATCTACATCTGTTCCAATTATATTTTTCTTGCCTCCATGGCATTTCTCTCATCTTTACACTTTTGCACCATTGACACCTTGCACAAGGTTGCAGTGCCACTTGGGAACCTTTTATGGGCTTCAGCTAAATAGAAAAGAGATACAAACAAATATGATATCAAAATCAACATCCTCTTGGCTTAAATACGTACTGATATTTTAATATTGCTCAAAAAATTATATTATTGTAAATTATACTGTACTTATTATTGTCAGCTCATTACTAGAGATGAGCTATTTAATCGAAAACTAATCTGCAAAGCCATATACATGTAATCAGCCAATTTGCAATAATTGGTAATCAGCTGATTATTGTATAATAATTAGTACATTAACTCTTTCACACATGGAGCTAATGTGAATCCAAAATATGCAATGAATGTGTATAGTATTCACCATGAGCCATTCTCTTTTCACTCTGCTAGCAAAAACCTTGATTTCTGTTTTATTTCAAAAATATTGTATGCTCCTTGCAATCCCATGACACATTGAAAATAACTGTGCACTAGGGATTGGTAACCAACAACATATCAATAAGCACTACTGTATATGCCAATTAATCAGCCTATTAATCTGCTTCAGTAATCGACAATTTTTGTAATCACTCATCTCTACTCATTACTTTTATGACTGCTAGTAATAGTACACTACTAGAAGTTAATATTGCAAGGCCTTTTACCAAAATATATAAAGAATAATATAACACAGTGACATAAAGATATGGATTCTATTTGAGTTGTGAAAAGGATAGCAAATTTATTTAGTGAAATTTGTTTTCATCACCGTGTCATTTTCTTTTTAGAATCTAGATTAAAATTATGCAAAAAAGTAGTCAGCAGCAATAAGGATCTGCAGGGTCCAGTTGTACGAAGCCTGTATAGCGAATAAAATTTAAGTTCACTTGGTCAAAGCATGTATGGCACACTATACCTATCCGCCGGATAAGCTATCCAGGCTTTGTATAACCAGGCCCTGTAGGGCAACTTTTATTATTGTATTCTTGGTTTTATTTTTCAATTGCTATTTAAGGGTGAAAAGGTTCTCATACATGTAGATTTTTGAACATAAATTGGAATTCATGACAGCAATACACTTTTATTAATGCCTAAACCAAAATATATTGCTCTGATAAAGTGCCCCTGCTATTTGGGGATTACTGTGAGCCCCCCTAATCAAGCTGAGCACATGGCAACATCCTGAACAATTTTAATAATTTAGTTTTACTTAATATAATAGTTTAGGCTGCCGAGAAAACTGTGTTGCTTACAGATCAAATTTATGAGTAGGATCAGGATTAACAGTATTAAACCACTCTCTGAGACATATATACATACATACATCTTACTGTATTTATAAAGCAACGCAATATGTTAAGAGCTTTCAATTTACTTTTAACTAAAAAGCAATAATAATTTGCACTATTATACACTAACAATATTCACTGTGCTTACCGTTTGCATACTTGACACGATTTAAATAAGCCTTCCATTCTTACTTTGGGTCGTTTAACTTCTGGATTTCAGAACAAAACCATACTTTCCTTAGTTCCTTGTTTGGGTCATTGATAGCGAATTGTCAGGAACAAACTCCTCTGGGCGTCAAGACGCTTGTCTGGTTTAATAGTCGCCATCCAATAAATGAGTACGTACTTCATCGTATAAAAAAGCTTGAAGCAAACCTACTTCGAATAACTTTTTAGAAAGATATAAACTCCTAGTAAACGTATAAAGCAATGAACTGAATGACACATCAGGCATGAGGATAATGCCTTCGCTAAATGACGCTAATTGCTTAGACTCAAAGCTGCCGCGGACCCAGTCACGTGGGAGAAACTATTGTCATGCTTTGTAAAAAAACAACGTCAAAATTATTTTATTGGGAATGCTGCGTGGCGAAAATAAGCAAAACAAACTTAATTTTTAATCTTGAGATATTTAAAACAAGAAAATCTTGAGTACATTTGAGTAGATTAAGCAAATAATATAAATGCTTGTTCGATTACTCGTGAATTCTCACTACCCGGTGTCGTGCAAAACGGAAGTTATGCTCATGTTATGAACCGCGGGCTCACAAATAAACCATCAACATTCCATCAAGCGATTGATCAGACGAGCTGGAAACAAACACATGAAATCCCTAGCCTTTTTCAAAGATCTTGTCCAGGAGGACAGATGTTCGACTGCTCTGAAAGTATGGATCCTATACAAGACAAACGTAACCTTTGTTGGTAGCTACATCATATTAAATTGAATGTTGGTGCAACATAATTAAAGAGAAGTGAAAATAAAGATAAAATATTCAACAAAAATATTTCAATGACTTTGATATTTCATATCAAGATCTTTCTATCAAGGTAATGCAGTCATTTTATTGATTTCTATTTTTGGTGTTTTAAATGGAGCCTGTTTTGCAATAGATTGTGTTTAGACCTTGGATGGCTTGGAATCAAAATTGTTTTAAATCCACGAGCTTTAATTGGCACAGTATTATGGTAGATTGTGGTAGTACAACCAGCTTTATTCAGAAAATGCAATTATTTGATGTTTAGTTAACCGTTTTCTTTAATCTGCTGAAAAAATATTGTTCGTAGTTGTTTAGATGCTGTACTGGTGATATACAATATTGATCAGTATTGAAATTCCTGTACAACCCAGCTTTATTCAGGCAATGCAATTATTTGATATTTTAATTTAGCTAGTTATGTTACCCATTCCTGCAGAGGCTGGCCTTAACCGGTCCTTTGCTGAAAAAATATGGTTGGTACTGGTGCTGTACTGGTATACGATATTGTTGGTGTACTGAATATCAGTATTGAAATATCAGTATTGAAATTCTTGTACGACCCAGCTTCATTTAGACAATGCAATTATTTGATGTTTAGTTAACCGGTTTCTTTAATCTGCTGAAAAAATATTGTTCGTAGTTGTTTAGATGCTGTACTGATATACAATATTGATCAGTATGGAAATTCCTGTACAACCAAGCTTTATTCAGGCAATGCAATTATTTGATATTTTAATTTAGCTAGTTATGTTACCCATTCCTGCAGAGGCTGGCCTTAACCGGAACTTTGCTGAAAAAATATGGTTGGTACTGGTGCTGTACTGGTATACGATATTGTTGGTGTACTGAATATCAGTATTGAAATATCAGTATTGAAATTCCTGTACGACCCAGCTTCATTTAGACAATGCAATTATTTGATGTTTAGTTAACCAGTTTCTTTAATCTGCTGAAAAAATATGATTGGTAGTGGTTTATACTGTATGCTGTACTGGTATACAATATTGTTGGTGTACTGGATATCAGTATTGAAATTCTTGTACGACCCAGCTTCATTTAGACAATGCAATTATTTGATGTTTAGTTAGTTAAGTATACCCATTCCTGCAGGGACTCCTTAAACGGTCTCTTTAATCTGCTGGAAAAATATGATTGGTAGTGGTTTATACTGTATGCTGTACTGGTATACAATATTGTTGGTGTACTGGATATCAGTATTGAAATTCTTGTACGACCCAGCTTCATTTAGACAATGCAATTATTTGATGTTTAGTTAGTTAAGTATACCCATTCCTGCAGGGACTCCTTAAACGGTCTCTTTAATCCGCTGGAAAAATATGATTGGTAGTGGTTTATACTCTATGCTGTACTGGTATACGATATTGTTGGTGTACTGGATATCAGTATTGAAATTCTTGTACGACCCAGCTTCATTCAGACAATGCAATTATTTGATGTTTAGTTACTGTACTTATGTCACCCATTCTTGCAATTTTGTCCTTTTTTTTCTGCTGAAAAAAATTGTTTGACCGTTAGCCAGAATAAAATTATGTTATGGCTGTTAGAGGAAATAACTATCATGTGAGATCTTCCTTACCACGCTTGAGCATAGGGAGGAAAACCAGATAACTGAACAAATACTTATATGTGATGTGTCCAGTGTATAATTCCATGTAATTTCATCATTTTAGCTATTTTTTTGTGTTTAAAGATAAATTTCACATGTGATCACATGTGAATCTATTTCACATGTTAAACTTCCACATGTGATCACATGTGAATCTATTTCACATGTTAAACTTCCACATGTGATCACATGTGATCACATGTGAATCTATTTCACATGTTAAACTTCCACATGTGATCACATGTGATCACATGTGAATCTATTTCACATGTGAAACTTCCACATGTGATCACATGTGAATCTATTTCACATGTTAAACTTCCACATGTGATCACATGTGATCACATGTGATCACATGTGAATCTATTTCACATGTTAAAATTCCACATGTGATCACATGTGATCACATGTGATCACATGTGATCACATGTGATCACACGTGTGAAAGCATGTGGAATTTTTGTAAGGGTTACACCCCAATTCTCATCCCTTAACACAAGAGACCATTAATGGTCTACTGTTGAAGCCTTGTACAAACTCACAGCAACTAATAATACTCGGTCTCTATAAGTTATGTTAACTCAATCATTTATTTATTTATTAACTTTACAACCATGCAAGAATGCAAATATACAGTAAATAAAGATTGCAATACTTGAACATGATTGAAGGAATGATCAACAGGACACGAGTCCCATGTGAAGACCATTTCGTCTTATAATATAATACTTACTTTACGGGATCGACAACGGACACCTAATTCCAAAGCTAAACCCACCTTAAAAGAGACTATTGGTTTTCTGTAAAGTTGGACACGGACTGTGCCGTTTGTTATTGCTAAACACACTTTGGCATGGAGAAAATGATATATTACAGATAGAATATGGCGCTCATGCAGTCCTTAGCTCTGCGTGCCGAGTCTCCCCTAGGCTGAAACCCTACGCGCCAATCGTTAATACTTTCTTATAGAAAGAAATCCAAAAGGCTGAGAAACTGTAGAATAGTTCATTCAGTTGAAATATAGCTAGCCGCGGTGATCGAGACGCTATGCGGCAATGTTTTCGTCTCGGTAGGAAAACCCAGAAAGGTTGAAGACGGCAACTTCAGCGGAAACATTTTCTCAATCTAAACAAAAATATGAACCGATTGTGGTTTAGGGTGATTACCCACACGCTCTGATGAATGAGGGTATAGTAAAATTGGATAACAACCGGTGGGAATGTCCGCAGTGACGCGTTAACTTCATCAGGTACCAGGCCAAGGACATCACCCCGCCACCGACAGTGGGATCCTCCACAAAGTTCAGCCATGTGATGGACGTTCGACCTGCTTAAGCAGTTAGTAACTTCAGTTTAGGAGTACAAGGAAAATACATCATATAAACAACAAGAAAATCTATAATAAAACAAGGAGAAAAAGGAGGAACCCACCGCCAGTGGAGAAGTGACAGTCCTGACCCAGTAAACTGTGATTGAGGTACCCCGTTTTCAGAACTACCAAGACTCCATGACGGGAACTCCGCCTACCGTTAAAACCTATGCGACTGTAATAACTAACACAGCAACGTCGCGTCATCTATTGTCAAACCCAAAACAACCAACACAGTCACGCATTATAAGACAATCAACATAGAACACAGGCCCGTTAGCGCTGTATGTGAAACTTCATTTTCAGAATAAACTCTGAATTGCGAAACACAAAAAAATCAAAACTGGTGAAAGCGCGCCCTGGTGAATTCTTGCCCATGCAGTAATCGACAACCCTCACCCATCCGCACCCATAGAGAAGAGGAAGTTGGTATCACCAGCAACTGGAGGGACCTCTCCAAGGCAACGCCTTGCCAGGCATAAATAAAGGCATAATCTCACGTCAACAACATATTTGTGCTCATTCCTTGGCTTGAGCCACCAGGCCGAGGGAGTCATTCCACAAACACTGGTAAAATCTCACCCTGGAAAACCTTGACTGGTAATCGAGACATCTCTGGAGTAACATATATGTGATCACCCCTCGAAACATCTGGTCGAGGAACGGAGGAAGTCCTATCACCAACATCTGGCGAAACCTCGCCCTGGCAAGATCTTGCCGGGTAATCGATGAACCTCACGGGAAAAACATGCATTTGTGATCATCCCTCGACCCATCTGGTCAAGGAAGTCATTTCACAAACAACTGGCAAAATCATACCCTGGAAAACCTTGACTGGTGATCGATAAACCCCGCGTGAAAAACATTTGTGATCATCCCTCGAACCATCTGGTCAAGGAAGTCATCTCACAAACAACTGGCGAAATCTCGACTGGCAAACCTTGACTGGTGATCGATAAACCTCACGGGAATAACATAGTTGTGATCACCCCGCGGAACGTGGTCGAGGAAATCATCTCACAAACAACTGGCAAAACCTCGCCCATTAGCGCTGATCAATAGACAAAGCTCAATAAACAACACATGAAGAACAAACTTATGGTAATCCCTCGGACCATGTCGCGGAAGAAATCATTTCACCAATACATGCACCAGTCTATTAAAAAATATCGGACTACCATAGTCAGTAAACTGTAGTAGACCTTGTTTAGAAGGCCATAAGAGCTTGTCTTGCTGTAAAATACTGGCGAAGGCTAGGCTGCAACATAGAAGCACATGTTGTCGGAGTCGCTGTACTTGACCACACTGACAATTTATTCATAGTTTGTTGACCTTTATATGCGATGCTCTAATTTATGCAGTGTGAATACTACACAAACACACAATTATAACACCGGTGTGGTTCCCTTTACCTACATTTTAATCAAAAATTGACTTGGGGGTGGGTCATGTTATTTCCAGCCAATACCTGCATGGGGGTGGGTCAGCTGGTTTTATGCCGACGAAAGGGGGTGGGTCATGCATTTTTGGGCCACCACGTCTGCAGATGCTCCGCCCCCCCCCTATACTTATTGACCAGTCCCTTATTGGAAAGCATTCTATATCTTCTTCTGCATTATGGTTATCGTAAAAAGAATAAAGAAGTCTAAATTAATCGAAATATAGCTCACATTTAATTAAATTCAAAGTGACAAACACGTAAATTACAGCAAGAATCACATAAATTCATTTAAAAGAACCGAAAATCGAGCAAGAGAACAGCACATTATCTGGCAGAGGCTTCCCTCCTCTTTTCTCATATTCCCGACGTCCCCCCCGCGCTTTACGATTGCCCGCGCGCCTACGAATAACCAAAATAATTAATAGAAGCCTCTGCGGAGGAGAGAGGGACAACGCGCAGATATAATGCTATCGTGTTCTGTGTGTGCATGTGTGGGTTGACGTTTTTGTTTAACTCTAACCAATGCGCGACAATTAAATTGGGGCCAATCAAAGTTCATATTTTTTTGGCGTCAACGCACGCGAGCTGTCAGTTTGAACGATGGAACAAGTATATTTTAACCCGATGGTGTTCATAATATTTCGTCACCATATTGTACGACGCTATTCGGAAAGCAAAATATTTTCGAAGGAACACAATATTGCTGATGTAACTGGTATTTTTAACACGACTTATAGTAAACTTGCAAGTGCATGTGATCTACCACATGAAGTTTTTGTGCGTTATACAGAATCTACGACGTCAAAATCTTTAATTGATTGATAATAATTTAATACAATAATTTACTTACCAGCTTCGCCAGTTGTTCCCTCCTTTTTTGTGCCAAGAACTCCGGTTCCTGCCCCATTAGTAGCTTTAACTGCTACGTCATAAGTTGTAGCCTCATTTAAACTGCTTAAAGTCACTGTCGTAGTGTCAGGACCATTGACCGTTTCACTATTGGTACACAAGACATTACTTCCACTGCTGGTAACTTGGTAACAGACAGTATAACTGGTTATATTTCCATTTGCATCGTCCGCTGACAACTTCAACCAAACAACTGTTAGTTCAGTAGCTCTCGGAGACGTTATTGTACTAATAGTTGGTCCTTTAGCAGGTACTACAAATTGACAAACAAAGCACATGCAGTATTGAGAAAGCAAGCACCAAATGAAGATAGAGGCGAACTTTGTTTGTAAGTCGTATTTAAGGCAAAAACAAAAAAATTAACAGACAAAAGCTCGATATACTGTAGGCCACTAGCGTCTGTAAATTTTAATGCAACTTTGATGTTTTATTAATCAATGGCTGTGTCAAGATTTACAAAATTTGATTATACATTTAATTTTTCTTTTTAGTAATATCAATTTACTCTAATTAAAGAAAATTTTTATAGAAGATATTCGAAGAGACACCCCCCGTCAACACGCATAGCTTTGTCCCATATTGCACAATTGCATCTACACTGAACCGGGTACTTCATGTAACTTCAAACGTAAAGATTTTTAGCGCACGTCGCGAAAACAAATGGCGGGTACCAGCACCTCTCTGCTCCGCAGAGGCTCGGAGGCACTGATCTCTATACTAACTGGATGGGCGGTCTAGAACAAATCACCTTGCGAGGTTTCCCCCCACCAGCAGCCATGTTGGTACACCCAAAAATGCCCTCAACCAATCAAAATACAGTAATTTTGTCATACATTTTATAAATATAATTATTGTCTTAATACAAGATAGACGCCAGGGTCAGGAGTTGGGGGAGTGAAATAGACGAAATCTCGAATTCTGCATAATCATTGCAAAATCAACTTTGAAACTCGAGCTAGCTAAGTAGTAGAGAAGTGCCGATTAGAGACCACTTTTCAAAATATCCCAACTCATTCCAAAAATCCTATAATTTTTTTTTCATTATAGGATTTTTTTTATTCCACCCCACCCCACCCCACCACCCATTTACCCAACCCATTACTTCCCTTCGGTCACCTCCACTTCGCTCCGGTCCGCCATTTTGTTTTAGCTGAAATTCGATAACACACACCCAACCTTGACGCCCACGTGGGCGGAATTTTTAGGGTCCCGTTATCGAAGACTTAATTTGTCTTAATTGATTTTTTTTCACTCAGTCGGTCGCTGCTCGCCAATGTCCAATTGCCAATGTGTCGATGTTGTTTTCTAAAATTATTCTTTTGTCATCATCAGCCGAAAGTGCAACTTTGTTGATATGTTCTGTGTAAATCTCATGCATTCTACTCCGAAATGTGTTCATGCCTTTCATGATATGTTTTCCGCTAAAAAGACAGGTTTTGTAGTCTTCGAAAGTAATTTCATTTTTGACAACGCCTTTCTTGACTCCCTTACACTTCTTTTCTTCCGCTCCTCCCTTTGGTTGTTTAGGATCTACAATTAGAGGAGTCTTATCCATTTTGTAAGCGTACAGCTTACTTCTTAACCCAACAAATTCCGATATTATCTTTGATCCCGTTTCACTTTTCATCATTCCAATGACCTTTTTGTTTAACCCAGTTAAGATACCGCTAGGGTGAACCCCCTCAAAATTACTTGTGTCAAATCTGGTTTTGACATCTGGAACGATGTCCTTGAAGAAATCTTGTGTTTTGATTTCGTAACACAAGCTGTCTGTATCTGTAAATAACAGACTTGCCTTCTTTCCATATTTTGGCTTAATGTAATTATAATGAAATTCATACATTAGAGTTTTACTTAGTTCCAAAATACTTAAACCAAGATATATTGGCTTGTCCAACTTAACACTGAATTTTTTCATGTGCACAGCCACAAGATTTTCTGAGAATGTGACGGGTCGATCGTAAGTTGTTTTTCGAGCTAGTTTTTCAAGCTGATCTTCTGATGTTACCAATCTAACATCAACCCGGTTTCTAATGTTTTCCATCGTCTTACCAAAGACGGAATTATTCATTAGCTTGAAGAAATCCTTTTCAAAGTCTGATGTGGCTTTGGTTCTTAAGTCTGTGTTTAACTTGATGTATTCCTTTAGCCAAGGTTTTTCAGTAAAGGTAATTCCTTGGTGAATTTTCTTTAATTTCATGCCAAAAGATAGACATTGTTTTAAACTTTGATGATGGATAACATAGTTTTCTTTGTCATTTAAATTTGGGATTAATTTTTCCACCTTGTTAATAACAACCTTTTCGGCTGCTAGTGGATACTCATTGTGTGAATCATGGAGCTCTTCTGGATATTCAAGATCCACCTCCAATATACATGGCATGTTTTTCCAGTTGGCTAAATTTTCTTCTAAAATCCACTTAAAGTCACTAACTGGAAGTGGTTCGCTCATAGCCCAACCATACAAGTTGTTAGCATCCAGATATGGAATGAAAACATCTTTTTCTTTTGGTTTGTAATTTTCCATGTAAATATTGTTTGCTTTTGCATATCTTTTCGTAATGGTACTAATTCCACCACGGATTCCCTTTTCAATCATCAGATACATGTCTGGATCGTAAATTAGGTCAAGCTCAACACCAGTTAGTTTTAAAGCTGCATCCCAAGCTAAACCAGGTGATGTGTAGTACCACATGGGATCCAAACCATAGTTGTTTTTGCAGATTTTTCTGAAGTTTTCCATGACATCTGCTAAAAGTAAGACATCAGTTTTTAAGTAGAGATTATGGTAATCTCTCATTGTTTTACACTTAAAGGCAACCCATACGGCTTGAGCATGTTTGTAATCCTTATCCGAGATGTGGGTATCATTGAGTTTACTGTAAAATGACTCCTTTTCTGGTAATTTGTTATAATTCAACTTATTGAATCCAGTCATGAACTCGTATGGAAAAACACCCTTCTTTTTAAGAAGATTAACTTTTTCAGGAGAAATTTTGGAAAATCCAGCTTCCACAGTTTTAAACTGATCAGGTCCTAAATTTTTAACCAAAGCATCTAAAGAACTTAATGTAAATTTTAGGGAATCCAAAAATCTTAGTTTGCTTTTGCGAATCCAGGGTTTTCCATCCTTTTTAACCCCACTTTCCATTACAAATTCTTTTGAAAAACTAATATATTTTTCATCGGTTTTTGGAATGCACTCAATCTTACCTTCTGTAAGTCCCATACTCTTGACAAACAGATGAGAGTCATATCCTTCTAAATTATGGAAAAGCACTGGAACAAAGTTTGCCTCTTTCATTTTAAGATTACATTTGTTGTGGGCCGCTCCACGATAGTTTCCGGTTAAATGGCAGTGGTCTCTAACTCGATCATCACCTAACCCCTCACCACAAACATAGCAGTTTATGGCGTGTTTGTAGTCCTGATCATCAAGATGATCCATTCTAATTTGTTTTTTAATTTTTGTAATTTTGTAAATGTTTTGGATTTCTTTTTCCATACTTTCCACAAACATTTTTCCTATATTCTCACCTTCGGTTTTCATTGTGTAGAGAACAGTTTTTTGTGGATATATTTTTTCGTCCTGACATTTTATGGTATAACAGTATCCACTTGGTTGATGCTTTTGGTAAGCGGTTGTATGACTTTTGTCATTTTCCTTTTGAACTGTATCAATGGAAAGAATGAATGACTCAAAATCTGCGTATATTACAAATGGGACGTCCGTAGTTTTTTGGTACTGTTTGAAGAATGCTTTGTCCCCCTCTTTAGGATATTCTGTATGTTGAGGTTTGTGAGTGCTACAGATTTCTAAATGTTTGTCCAAAATTTTCTTTGTACCAAAACCATTAAGACAGTGTACACAAATATGGGTTTCATGTCCGTGTTTACTATATTGTGATCCAAGAAGTTTGTTTAGGTTTTTGATGACACTATAATGTTCATCTAGGAAAAATAGGTTAATAACAGGTGCGTTTTTAACTTTGCTAATTCTTAAGGGTATTATTATATTGGTTCCTTTCTTGTTTTGGTCCAGACTAAATACATTTATGGCAAAGTTATTATTGTTTTCAAATTTTGTTATATCTTTAATTGCTGTTGGAAATTCTATTCCATTCCAGTTGTACTTTTCCGACTGCATTTTAAGCATTTTTGTTAATTTTTGACCATTTCTTTCCAATGGATGTAATGCTCGTGTAACAGCCCACTTAAAGCAAAGACCATCATCATTTTTTACATTTGTAATGGCATTTTTGTTTTTTATAAATTTTGGCAGTTCAACGTAGCCGCTTCCTTTGGTTGGACGGTATTTTGTAATAGTTATTTCAAGTCGGTCGACAGAGTGTAATCTCCACCCACTTCCATTTTTTTGATGGTTTGCAAGAGATTCAAGCATTTTTTCTTTCATTTGAGCGTAACTTGTTGTTGCATCCTCTTCCGAAATTATTGAGTGGGTTCCACTTTGAAAATGGTTAATGGTGATTATTTTTTTGTCTTCATAATGTTCGGCTCTAACCATTTTACATGTGAGTACAGCACGCACCTTTTTTCCAACGCTATTTGCATTGTTAATAAGTCTTTCCACTGATACCGTTGTATAATTAAGGAAGGCTCTTGGATTTTTTGTTTCACATCCAGCAAAAGAGTATTTTTTTGTTCTTCCGTTTAAGGCATTTGAAACTAATGTTGGTTCCATTGTTTTTAACAGTTGCTGGAGTTGTTGTTTTTTACCATGAATTACTCCAAGCTTTGTACTAAGTTTTTCTCGCACGGTTCCAAATTTTTTGTTTCCTTTCCAGTTTGGTCCTTCTTCGAGGTAAAATTGTCGTCTGTTTTCTTGCTTGATTTCATTTCGCCATTTTCGCATTATTTTACGATGACCTTTTTCTACTTCTTTTTGGCGGATATTGATCATCTTCTTTTTCTCCTTTGAAATAATTTTTGACATCTTCTCTTGTTGTTGTTGCTTGGTCTTTTCAGTGCGACGATTGAATCTTTCTTTTAATTTTTCTTGACTTGACTTGTGTTGCTCCTTGAGTTTTTCTTCTTTACGAGCGAATCTCTCTTTGAGTTTTTCTTCTCGTATTTTTGCAGCTTCTTCAGTTTTAATTAATTTTTGTTCAAGTTTTTGAACATATTTGGTAATTCCTGTATTCCACATATCCCTTTTATTAAAACGCAAAAAAAAATTTTTTTTCTATTTCTTATAAGGTAAAAATTTATAAGAAATTTCTGTTTAGGATATGTGGAATTATACTCTTTATTTATATACTTATTTTCCGACTAACAAAATATTTTTTACCTTTGAATGAAATTTCGGTTCCTCTTTTTATGTAAAAAGGAATACAACTTGGATTAATGTTAAGTTGTTTTGCTGTGTTGTAAATACTTGGAAATTCAAGGACTTCTCCTTCCTTGGTTTTGAATATGATTTGAACGGGTTTTCTGATTTTGTCTTTGTTATGTTTATCAAAAGAAGGGTTTCTAAAAACTGGGATATTTTTATAAAATAAGGTAGGTAGTGGGACCTCCATCGGCGTTAGTTTATGGATAGATTTTCGAGCATATTGTATAAAAACACATGAGATGTACTAATGCGTAAACTACGGTGTTATTTAGTAGTGGATGTATGTAAAATGGGTGTGGCTTGAAGTATGTTGGAATAAGGACGAAGAGATGTGGAAATTTGTGTAAGTTTTTGTACTTTCCATTCACGCTTAACCCTCGACGCGTTTCGACCTTCCAGTCTTCTTCAGGAGGGATTTCTCAAGTCAATGTTTCAGTATGTTGGTATAAAGATATGTTGAGAGTCAGGATGTGAATGTGCGTTGAAATTGCAATGAGTGTGTTGGTTTAGAATAAGGAATATGATAAAAATGGTATAATAAAAATAAAATAGAATTGTGGCCTTACTAAAGGTTGTGTTCCTCGGCAGCCCGCATCTTCTTGAGGCCATTGTACTATTAATTATCCCTCTGTGTATTATTCGCTCTCTATCTTTTGTCAAGTGTTAGAGTCGAAAGGCTTAATTTTGTCGAGTTGGTTGTGTTAATAGTCCTAGTTGTGTTTTGTGACGTCATACGTTGACGCGTGTGATTGGATAGTCTCGTTTAACTGTTAAGTTGTAAGTTCTAGTGTAGATGGTGATCGTATTGTATGTCTAGTATACGTTTGAGTAGTTTAGGAGTAAGGCATTATCACAGACTCACATTGTTCCCTGTGTTATGTTTTGGTTGTATTTAAAAATATGGTGCCTGGGTTACATTTTTCGATTGATTATATTTGAATTAGAAACATGAGATATCATTGTCAGGTTAATATATATACATATATACATATGTAGAGTAATATAGAGTATAAGTTTACATTATAATTGAGCATGCATATACTCTGCACATTGTGCATATGAGGTGTTCATTGTCTGTATCACTGGTTTAACTAAATCCTTTGTTGGCAAAATCAAGCAAAAAAGAAATGAAAAATGTTAAATTGAATTGTTTCGATAATATAATATTGTCTGATTCGGTGGTTATCTTGCGTGGTTTCGATTAATACTTGGTTTCTGCATAGGCGTTGTCTTCCACTCTTTGGCCTCTATAGTAGATATAATGCTGCATCAGTGGTACTTCTGGTTTCACTGGTTAAACGGGCAAGGAGGACTGTAAATTCGATGTTTGAGGTTGTCGATTATGCTTGCGGTGGCGGCTTGGCTTCGATGATATTGACCAGGAAGATGTCTTCTCATGTGTATATCGTTTGTCGTTTGTTGTAGTGTTGTTAGTCACTGTTTTGTTGTTGTTGTGTCAAATTTACTGCGGACTAGGATGTCCTTTATATTTTGGTTACGTTGATATGCCGTTATTGGCATATCAGGCCATAAGATTTTCAACGTTGAGTCGTTTTCAATGAGATGCCAGTGTCGTTTGAGAATCTGTCCAATGTGAGTTGTGTTATTGTTGTACGGGACGACGAATGTCAGTGGTGAGGTTTTGTCGTTGTTTTTTTCATAGTCGAGAAGTTCTTGTTGTGTGTATTGTGTAGCGTGGGTTATTGCTTCGTTGATAATGTCATTCTTGTATCCCCTGCTGGTCAGAATGATGTTTAGTTTTTCCAATTGATTGTGGAGTTTTGTATCGTTGGTAATTAGTCGTCTGTATCGTAGTGTTTGGCTGTAGATCACTCCTCGTTTACATGAAGTTGGATGAAATGAGGTATTGTGTAAGAGTAATGTTTTGTCTGTTGGTTTGATGTATAATTCAGATTCTAGTTGTAGACTGTCATTAAGGTAAATGGTTGTGTCTAAAAAGTGTACTGATTGTCCTGAGTATTCGTATTCAAATTTAATTGTCGGGTGAAAGTTGTTAAGGTAGGTTAAAAATATCTTAAGAGTTTCTATTCCATGGGGCCATATTGCGAAAATGTCATCGATGAATCTGATCCACTCAAGTGGAGTCAGCCCACCAGGTGCATTTAAAAGCATTTTATCTTCTAAGGCTGCCATGAATAGGTTGGCGTACGATGGTGCCATCGGTGTGCCCATTGCTGTTCCGTGTGTTTGTAGATAGTATTGGCCGTTAAATTCGAAGTAGTTGTTGTTTAAAATTAGTTCGAGGCTGTTACGAATAACGTCCGTGTCTACATGTGGTAATGTATTAAATTTTTTAAGAAGATTAATTGAGGCTGTTATGCCTTCCGCATTAGGTATATTAGTGTAAAGACTTTTTACGTCAATAGTGACAAGTATGATGTTGTTAGGAAGTGTATTGTTCTGAAACATTGACTTGAGAAATCCCTCCTGAAGAAGACTGGAAGGTCGAAACGCGTCGAGGGTTAAGCGTGAATGGAAAGTACAAAAACTTACACAAATTTCCACATCTCTTCGTCCTTATTCCAACATACTTCAAGCCACACCCATTTTACATACATCCACTACTAAATAACACCGTAGTTTACGCATTAGTACATCTCATGTGTTTTTATACAATATGCTCGAAAATCTATCCATAAACTAACGCCGATGGAGGTCCCACTACCTACCTTATTTTATAAAATTAATTTTTTTTTAATTTTTTTAAATTTTTTATTAATTTTTTAATTATTTTTTCAATTAAATTTCTTATTTTTTCTTTTTTAATTTTTCTCATTTTTATTTTTTTAATTTTATTTCTTTTAATTTGTTTCATTCTCCTTTATTGGTGTAAATCAGTCATTTTTATTTTGCTGCACTTGTAACAAAATAATGTCCACTAAAAGTTGTCCCCTAAAAAAATTTTTTTAGTTATAAAAAATATAAAATAAACAATGACGCAAGAAGTATTTGATTTTAATCATATTTCAAAAGATTTAACTGACGACCAACTGGAAAGATTTAAAGGAATGTATAAACATTACCATAGATTGGCGAAATGTTATGGAAAAATGTGTAGAAAAAGCAGGCGTTTAGATTCTATTCTTATGTTTTTAAAAGTATTTTTAATTTCTGGTGGGACTGGTGGAACTGTGTTGGGTTGTATAACACTCAATCCTTTTTTGTTAGCATCTATGTCTGGTTTAGGATTGTTGATAGCTGGTTATATGAGGAAGGCTAATTTAGCAAAAGCAACAGACAGAAATAAGTTTGCTTTTAATTGTTATAAAAAAGTTCTAAATAAAATTAGAGAATTTATGAGAGGGGTTCATTTTGATCAGGCTCAGTTTGATGGAGAGCTGATGATAATTGATGATTTGGTTCGGGAGAGATGCGTTGAGATTCCGACTGGGGTTGACAAGTGGTATTCAAAGGAATTCGTGAATAGTTCTTAACTGTTTTGTTAGTCCAACCCATTTGAAAATTCCCTTCTATTGTTGAGGAATCTTTTTCAAAAGTAATTCCAAAGCGGAATCCTTTTGTTATATTATATTGTTTGTTCATTTTTTCTTTTGGTTTGCTTTTTGAGTTTCCCATTTTATTAAAAAATGGGAAATTATGATAATAACTTTTTTAATAATAATAACTCAACTGTTATTGGAATTAAAAGTAATGAAACAAATGCTGTTTGTACTAAAATTTTAAACATCTTGTACTTCAGGTTTGTCATCCTGAGTTTCTTTATTTACTTCTACAACTTGTTCACTGGGTTTTTCCCACATATGTTTAGCAACTATTAACCCACCAGACAATAATCCAATCATTGGGATGAATGGTGAAACTTTTTTAACCATTGCTTTAACATCACCATACAAAAGTTTGTTTGATGATAATTCCTTATCAAGATTTCCATCTTTTTCAACCATATTTAGTTGTTCCATTAATTCTGAAAATTTGGTGATAAGGCTTTCTGTGAGCTGAGAGTTAACTTTATCCATTTGGTCACGCTGATGATCTTGTTTAATTTTTTCCAAAGCACCTTGAGATGCTTTTTTAATATATTTTTCTGAATATTTAATTTCCTTTGCAGCAGATAAGCGGATTAACTCATCTCTAAGATTATCATTTTGCGGATTAACTGGAATATCTTCTTCTAAATTATATGTTTCTTCTGAATTCATTTATTAAGGTGTAAAATAAGATTTTACGAATAGAATTTTTTTCTATTTTTGTAAAGTATGTATGCGAAAGCAACAGCTAACATCCATAAATTTTTTGCTAACCAAGCTATACCTTTAGCTCCCATTGTTAGTGCTGTTGCTAGTAGGTTTACTAGTGGAGCAATTACTGGTAATGCAGCTTTTGCTAGTTTTGCTAATGCTTTTGCTATTTCTCCCGTTGCTTTTGCAGCATTTGCTAAACCTTTTTTTCCAGCTAAAACTACTGTTGTGACGATTCCAGCGATGGAAATAGCTATTGCAGATAATGCCCCTAAGTTATTTTTAGCAAATTTTTAAAATTTTTCAAATTTTGTTATATCATCATTTTTTATCATTTCTTCCGTTTTTTCACTAACTGGTTTAAGATTATTTTTTAACCTGATCTCATCTGCTTTTAATTTTGCAACGTCAGAAATATCTTTGTAAACAGCTTTTTTTCTTGGATCAGCTTCCGCTTCTGCTTTGTCATTCCAGTACTCAACCGCAATATCAACAGCATCTAAATTTTCTACGTTATTTGTTGCTAAAATTCCTCCTAATTCCCTTAGTTCCTCATCGTTAAGTTGGGTCTTATCTACTGTTTTGTTAGTAATTTCTAAATCATCTTGAATTCTGTCAATAATGTTTGCTCTAATTCCGTTAACACTAGGCGTTCCAGGTAAATCTCCAACAATTTCTTCAATGGAACCATTTGCTGTTTTGCTGTGCTCGAAACGTGCTTTTTGCATAAGATCTGAATATTCTTGCACAACATTTTTAATTTTTTCATTACTGCTTAAAACAAAGTTATTTCCTTTTTTTACCACAACTTTTGTTTCGTTGTAAAGCATTCCATCAACCTTTCCAGTTTTTTTACTTATGGAAAATAAACTTTTGTCTATTAGTTTTTTTGAAGCAGGGCCGTCTTTCATTACTATTTCTTGGTTAAAACTATTACGAAAAAATGTTTTTCGTGCTCTTGTTATTCTTCGCCTTTGAGCAGTTTCCCATCGCTTACGTCTTTTTTGTATTGTGTTTTCCTCCGCTACGGTGTCATCCTCTTCAGCGTCTGGATCTCCTCTTTTTAACCATGCATCTGGATCAAACGGGTCCAAATCGGTTCTCCCATCTAGATCAATATCCTCATCATAACCATCGTCATCATCGTAGTTATCAAAATCATTGAAGTCATCCATAAAACTTGTTTCTTCTTCATTGCGCGCTGCGCTTTCGGCTTCTTCACTATAATCATTAAATGTATCAAATTCAAATCCTTCCATTTTATTTGTGCTAAAAATTTTATTGTATAACTTTAACTAACTCTTCACTGTAAAACTTGCCAATAATATTTTCCCCATCTTTGTCTTCAATATTGTACATTACCGGATCACCGCGGAACACAGCTGTTATTTTAAAAACTTCACTTGTAAAGTTAGGATCATACCCCTTTGCAAAGTTCTTTTTGTATTTGTATATCCTTACATGATCGCCAACCTTAAATTTTGGTTTTGGAAATTCTGTTGGTGGTAAACCATATAAAGTTTTAAATACCTCACCCTGATTACTTGTATTAACGCTATTGGGTTTTCTTTTAATAGTTGAGTGAAATGTGTTGTTATAGCTTTTGGTTAGTTTGTCTAAAACATCTAACCAAGTTTTAGTTTGTTTAAATGTAAAATATTTCCACATTCTAGTTTTAAGAGTTCTGTTAAATCTTTCAACAACAGCTGCTTTTCGTTCCGAAAGTGTTGAAAAGTAATCTATGTTATGAGATTTTAGAAGAGATTTTACACCAACATTGTAAAATTCATTACCATTATCAAACTGTACAACCTCAGGATATTTTTGGAAATGTTGGTTAAATTCCTTTAGCATTTTACCAACACCTTCTACCATACTTTCTGTATTTTTTCTATGCACAGGAACGGCAAAAGCAAATCTACTTAAAATTTCAACACCCGTTAAAATCCAGTTAAACTTCTTATTTGCAGAACTAAACTTAGCCATATCCACTAAGTCCATCTGGAGCTGATCAGCTAGATTTTTAACAAAGGTTCTTTGCGTTTTACGTGGTTTTCTTAGCGGTTTATGTATTGTGTACGTACTTTGTGATGATAACCACTCCTTAACCAGTTTTCTTGAAATGCCTTTTACATTTTGTTCAACCGCCTTTTGGTATAGTTTTTCCGCACTCTGATAACCGGTTACAGGATTGTAATATATATTTCTTAACTCAAGGTCGAGTAATGTTAAAGTTGTCATTTTATTTTAGTATAAATAAACCTAACAATGACAAATAGTGAATTTTTAAATTATAGAAAAAGCTATATCAAAATGCTTAATGCAGAACCAAAAGAAAAAGCAAAACTTAAAAAAGAGTTTTTGTTGGATTATCCAAATGCAGATATGAAAAGGTTTGAATTTATTATAACCTTTAACCGGGGTGGAACGGTTTCAAGAAAAACAGTACTTTTTCACGACCCAGACAACGAATCACAAACTTACGATATCACATCAACAACCTTCAAAAACAACCCTAGTTGGACACAGTACCTAACCATATCGGAAGATCAAAAAAAAATAAGTATGAAGAAAAAACTTTCTGTAGAAAAGGAAAAACTTCGTAATGAGTTTTTAGAAAAATATCCAAGCGCGGAAGTAAGCAGGTTCACATTTAACAGCGGAAAAATATCTTTTCAAAAACCTAAAGACGACTTATTCATTGACATTACATCATCTGCATTTAAAAACAATCCTGATTTTACACAATACTTATATTGGCCAAAAGGATGGAATACTAATGGTAGTGTGCAACCGCTAACCAAACAACCTAAATGTGCAGTGGATATAAACAGGTTTTTAGTATTTACCAGTGAAAAACAAAAATTTGTTTTAGAGCTCGATCCAATAGATACATCTTTCTCAAAACCAGCAACTGTAAGAAATCCAGAATTAAATGACTTCCTTACAATACCATACTTTACTGCAATAGCAGCTTCGTATATCACAACCTACTTGTGTGGTATTTCTAATCAACATTTTACTAACAATATTAAAAGAGCAAAATCTCATTTTTTGACAAGCATTGTTCGTTATCACTATGTATATCAAGTTAGAAAGTTTTTGAAACATCCTAACAAACTTAAAAGATATCTTACAAGTGATGTGGTCAAAATATTGCAACATAATCCACATGATGTTTGGAAAGCTAAGATTAGTAACTCCACTTTACCTGTGAAAGAATTCACTCAGTATATGAAAGATTTGGAATATGAGGTGAGATATGTAAAGTTAACTCATAAAAATTATGGTTATATAAACACATATGAGGAATTAGTTAGCACTGGAAGTAGAAACCATAATGACTTTAAACATTTCGTACCGGAAAAATCTAATGGACTAACAAAACTAGGGCAAAAATTATTTCAACAATCTGTTGAAAGTTATGTTTACTGCATATTAGGTGCTCAAGCTAGAACCAGATGGGAAATTGTTGAACAGGGGGCAAAAAGTGCTCAAACCCAAGAAGTATTTAAAAAACTTGTAGATGATACAATAGCTCAAGATGATATAACAGTTGCCATTTCAAATATGCGAAAAGCTATTAAAAGTACCAATGTTATTTTAAACTTTGCTATTTCACCGGGTTTAATTCTAATACCATCAGATATGAGAATTTTAATTAATCCAATTAGTGGATTCAACAATGTTTTAACATTAGCAACAAATAAAATGTTATTTGGAAATAACAAAAAAGTTAATAAAATATTAGACAAACCAGTTTTTCAGCCTAATCCGCAAAAGGAGAAAGTCGCACCACGGTTAGAGTATCAACCCGGTCAGCAAATAACACCATTTAATCCACAATTAAATATAGACGATTTTAACCAACCAGAATCCAAACTAGTGTTACCATTAGTTTTTGGAGCTTCACTTGCTGGTACTTTCCTGGTATTTTATAAGTTTTTCTAAAACATCAAAAGATGCTTTGCTTTTTGGTAAGGTGATTGTGTTAGCAAGATCATACATTTTAAAACAATAAAGAACAAAGTGGATAACAACCTTCATATTTGGAAATGGTCCAATTTTTTCTTTTTCTGTTAACAAAACAAAGTTTTTTTCTAATTTTTCCATTATTAAGTTTCCAAATGGTATTTTATCATCTGGAAACATTTTTGTTACTGTTTTGTTGTAATGTTTCATTCTTTTTGAAATTTTTTCCTTAACCTGCTTGTCTTTAAAATAACAGTATGTGTAATCCTGTTCGAGGACTTCGCCACATTTAACACAAAAAAATACTCCATCAAGTTCTTCTTTTTTATGAGTTTGGTTAATAGCACAGTTGCACATTTTATTATACAACGGAATAGCTAGCTGTATAACTAGCTGTTGCACGTTTTTAAACAAATTATAGGAAAAAATAGCTAGCTAAATAGCTAGCTGTGTAACTAGCTGTTACATATGTTTTAAACAAAATATAACAAAAAATAGCTAGCTGTATAACTAGCTGTTACATATGTTTTAAACAAAATATAGCAAAAAAAACACCAAATATAGCAAATTAACGTATAATAAATGAGTGAAGAAAAACAAACTATTACAATTCCTGCGCCAGTGGAAAAAGTAAAAAATCCAAAAAGAGTGGCGCAGGGTTATCGGCTAGCTGAAATGAGTAAAAATGCAAAAGCAAAGAAAAAGGAAGCTCTTTTGCAAAAACAGCATGAAGAAGAAGAAAGTTTACAACTACCAGATATTTCAACATCCCTAACTATAGTTGGAGTTGTAACTGGTGTAATAGGAACATACATCGCTTGGCAAAGATACAAACAAGACACCCAACAAAACACAAGTGAAGTGGAAGAAAAACCTAACAACCAATCTCCTCCTTCAAAACAATCTCCAACAAAAGTAAAATTTAACAATCTTGACAACGATGATATTTAGGTCATCATTTCGCTACGCTTTCCAGCCTGCGGCTTTAGCCTGCGGCTCCGCTTTGCAAAAAAATATTAAGATTTTATATTCTTAAAAAAAGAATATAAATTCAAAACTTTTTTTTATGAAGTTTTTTTATACTAATAAATGAATAAGGAAAGACAAACTAAGTTAAAACCCGGTTATAAACGATTACAAAAAAGTGAAATAACCGGCGAACGAACAAGACATGTAATAACATTTAATCCCAACAAAGCCAATCCTGGTGAAGAAATTTATATTCAAATTCCAAAACTAAAACCTGGTACCACGCTTGTCCCAGACAAAATGTTTTTGCTTTTCGACTTTAAAAATGCAAACACCAAGTCATGGTTCAACAACAACCTCGCAAAACAACTGCAAAAACAACTAAAAGTAAAATTTGCAGGTGAAATTATATACGACAACTCGGGAGAAAGTTTACTTAGAACTTACGAAGATTTGTGGTTAAACCGTGATGTCCGTGCAAATATGCTGGAAGATGGCATTGCAACTGAAAACCAGCGTAAAGTTATCTCAAAATCTGATGACGCAGCCTCAGACGCATACGCCTCATTATACAGAACCAAACAGCGAATCCAGCTAGGAAGAATCCTAATGGATCATGGACTATACGCTCCTTACAACATGGCAAACGACTTGCAATATATCATTTCCCTTCCACAGGCTTCTGAAATCATGCAAGCACAAAGCAGTCAAACAGTTGACGGCTATAGTCTGGAAAACATGGAACTGGAATATGAAACCATAAGTAACAGCGATCTTGTACACGAAGTTGAAAGTGGATACAATGCTGGAAGATCCCTTTGCTTTGAGCATGCTACTCTTTTGAAAACTGTGGAGTGGAACAAGTCAACAACTCTTGTTAATGAAACTATTAACCTCCCTCGAAAAAGTATGAAAGCAGTTGTAATGCTTTTCACAAAGAAAACTCGCGGGGGGTCTGAAGAATTCGTTTTTCCAAACATTGAAACCGTAAAAATAACTAAAGAAGGAATACCCAGCAGTGTTCACTCCCAGGGGTTAGTCAAGCGAAGACTATATGAAGAGGTGGAAAGACTTTTTAAACAAGATACCAGCGCGGTTTCTGCAACCAGCTTTTACACAAATGACAAGTTTGCTTTGGTGGTTGATCTTAGAACCATTGACGACAATGAACTATATGGCCATGGAACCAAACTTCTGTCAACCCAATCTGGGATTATGCTCGAAATCACCAAAAAGGTAACAACTGCAAACCTTAACTGTCATATTTTCATTCTTTCAGATGGAGTTCTAAAAGTTCAAGCTGGTGAATTCCGAGGAGTGAGTTATTAAATAAATGACTCCTTTTAACATGATAATTGTTGGAATGACTGGATGTGGTAAAACTCATTACCTACTAAAAATGCTAGAAGAAAAACATAAAAAAAAGTTTGAAAATATATTCTTAATTTGTCCAACGTTTGAGTGGAACAAAACATATTTAAACTGGATTCATTTAAATGATCCAAATTTCTTTGTATTTCCGTGTGATCAAGACCAAACAGATGATCTTTTAAAATTTGTTGTTAACTATTGCAAGGGAAGTCCATCCCTAATTATTTTGGATGATTGTGCATCTGGTCAGTCGGTAAAAAACCGAACCAGTGAGTTGGTAAAACTTGGATTTGGTGCAAGACATATGGATATTAGTACAATAGTAATAACACAACAACTAACTTCAATAGCCAAACCATTCCGAGAAAATATCTCTAAACTGGTGTCTTTTTACAATCCAAACAAAAAAGATATGCAAGTTATACTGGATGACTATCTAGACATTAGTAAGGAACAAGAAAAAAAAATTAAAGAAACATTAAAAGAAAAAAAATATAGTTATCTTGAAATTAATCTAATACATCCTTACAACCACGAAATAGTGGTCAGCGGTAATGAATTATAAACCGAGTGCAGTGAAGCAAGGTGAACGCAGTGAATCAAACTACAAATAGCCAAAAATACAAAAACATATGTTTTTTAACATATGTATTTTTTTAAACAAAATAAATGAGACTCTTAAGAATTCTTATGGAAAAAAACAATGAAACCATTGTTAAATTTGATGAACCTTTGGTTATTGAAAACAATACAATAACTGTAAAAAGTGCAAGTGTGTTCTGGGATTTTAACAATATAACAGATTACGTCAACTCTCTTCATGGAAAAACCAAACTAAGATTTGAGGCTGGTTATTGGACTGCTAACATGATTATCGAAAAACTTAAGGAAGTTAATGTAAAAGCTAAGTTACTTCATCATTCATCAAAAATAGAAATTTCATCGCCAACTGAAAACTTTACTATGTTAGACTTGGCACCAATACTTGGTTTTACCAAAGAAAGACAAAGAGTACCAAAAGGAAGAACTTTAATTTCAAATTTTCCTGTTAACGTCAACCTAGGACTAAAGTATTTTGATATCAAGTGTAACGCAGTTAACAAAACAACAACATCATTCCAAGGTCGACGTAACAATGCCATTGTAATATTACCAATTACAACAACTCAGTCACTAAAGGGTACCGTTACACACTATGATAATATTAATAGTGAAACTGAACTAGATAATGGTATCTATAGTGAACTAAAGTTTTCATCAAGTCATAATATTGGCGATATATTATTAGAAATAACAATAAAATAAATGGCATTAAACTACTTTCCATAACTTACTAAAAAATACACCTAATAAATGGGTGATACTAAAAATGAAGTAATTCAAGATTTGTACAATGCCGCACTAGTTACAGCAGGAGCTGTTGTTGTAAGTATGGCATCAAAAAAATTAACAGGACAACCTTTAGCTGCGCCAGCTAGTCTCAAAGAAACCGCAAAGTTGGCTGTTGCTGTTGCAGTAGGAAGTTTCTTAATTAAGAAAGGTCAATCTGCTGGGTACATACCCAAAGAATTAAAGACCTAAGTAAAGCCTAAATAAAACATGGCATCAATGGTTATAGGAGGATTGTTTAACGCAGTTGCATTCGCAGGTGCTGGATTCCTATTCTCAAAATTTAACAAAGGTGATTACCAAGAAGAAACCAAAAGACATGATCTTGCAACAGAAAAACTTACTGCTGCCAAAGAAAAATTCTATGAAAAAGAAACCATCCGAAAAGACAAAGAAAAAAAACTAAGAGAAGAAATTTACGAAGCAAAAAGTGATATGAAAGACACCGACAAAGCATTTGGAGAACTCAAAAAAGTAATACAAGAAAACAATATTCCGCCTCCAGTCTTAGAAGATTTCTACCAACCATCTGAGGAAATGAAAATGTATCAAATTATAGCCATGGGCTTAATGGGTGGTGGTGGTGGATGGTTACTGCATAAAATGTTTTAAAACCGGTAATGCAAAAAAATTTCTAAGAAAAAATCTTAGAAATTTAAATTAATTGTTTACATCATTACCAACCATTTGGTAATGGAACAATTTCGTTTTCACTATAAGCATAAGTGGCTAAATATTCCCAGTATTATATGCAATAAAATTCATCAAAATTTTCAAAATCCATTTTACTATACATCAACCAAAGTCTATAACCTTCATCACCCCCTTTTGAAAGTTTGTAAATAAGTTTTCCAATATCAAACCAAACTTTGCTTCTAAATTTACATTCTGCTGCAAACTTAAAATTTGATTCATTAACTAACATCTTCCTTTTATTATAGTTTTTTCTGCACAAAAAAAAAAACAATTTCTAAGAAAAAATCTTAGAAATTTTCAAAGTTTTTATAAACCAACTCACATAATTTTTTACTTGCTAATGTTTCTCCAACCTTGAAATGGTTTTGATTCCTCAACAGCATCCTTTAAAGCAGCTAATTTAAAATAGCGCTTTCTTTTTTCTGTAATGTCATTTAATCTTTTTGTTTCCGCTACGCTAATTTTCTTAAAATATCTGGGTTTATGTCCTGTGTTGTCAAAATATTTTAAATAAGTTGTTGTTTTTTCAAGCCAAAGTGGGTCGTTATTAAAATAACCACAAACATTGACTGCTCTTGGATTTGGCTTTTCTTTTTCATCACTATTATGCCAGACAATTATGTTATTAATTCCACAAGTATATCTAAAACATTTGGTTTCCCAATATTGTTTAAAAACATTGTTTAAATGTATGTCTTTAATTCTTTTTGCAATAACTAACATATCTTCTTTGTCTTCCCCATTTGACATTGTGTAAATAGCGGAACACAAATTATTAAGAGCTTCTCTATTTCTCATTCTTCTTATTGAAAGTTTTGGAACTAAAACCTCATATACAAATTTTCTCACGTCCTTATTTTCAATCACAAGATCTGGTGTTGGATTGTATGGTGTTCCTCCATCATCGTAAATCATCGGAATAAGTTTTCTTATCGCATAAAATTTAACATATTTTTTAAATGAAACCCATTTTTTGTTGCAAATATTTTCGTTATAATTTTTGTCTTGCTTGCAAAATTCAAGCCAAATATTATGCCCTTCCTCAGTTCCGTTTGTGCAGTTGTATATACGAGTTGGTTTAAGTTGTGTTAAATAAAATTTTAAATCCTTGTACATCTTTCTTTTATTATAGTATTTTTTTAAATTTGCCAACAACTGTTTGGTAATAAAATTTTGCTTTAAACGGGTTTTCAAATGACCACTTTTTTGTTGAATTTGTTTTTTCGAAACTAATTAATGAGTCAATATTAGTTGTTTTAAGATCAATGGTTGTTAATTCTTTATGACATTCAGTTATAAAACCAATAAGCGAAATAAGCTCTTGATCTGCTTTACAAAGATTAAATTGTTTTAAAATAATTTCACCAAAATCATCTAAAGATCGCAATTCATTTGTTTTTGGAAGATAAAGAAAAAACATTTCTAATTTGTTAAAAAATGGTGGAATTTTAATTACTATATCCATGGATTGGTTTTTTGAAATTATAGAATTTTTTTCTTGGTTTTGTATAGTAAATCACGTTTGCAATTGCATGTGGGAGATTTGGTCTTTTTCTTAGTTCAACCATGTGTTCAATTATATACTTCTTTGAATGACTAAGTATAACTATTTCATTTAACAACATTTTAAACAAAGGAATTAGTGCAAAAGAAAGATTAACGCGATTTGGATATTTTTGCATTGTTTCAATAAAAGTATATATTTTTTTTAAAAACTCAGTTGGCATAAAAAAGTTTTTACAAATTTCATTTTTTAAATTTTTAAAATTAGGCATTTTGTTTTGAATTAGCAAATCTTGAAACTTATAAACCAATTTGTTAATATTCATTCTTTTATTATTATTTTGTTTTAACAAAATAATAATTTTAATCTTTTTTTTAAATATACTTTCTTGTTATCCCCATTAATTTTTCTTCTTCCAATCTTTTTAAAATATTGGTTACATTTCTTTTTCTTTTTGCTTCTTCTCTTTTTTCTCTTTTTCTGTTTTTTTCTTTTAGCTTTTTCTCAGATTCTATTAACTGAGATTCAAATTCTGACAAAACGGGTTGAGCTGCTTTTTTAGCAGCTCTTTGTTTAGCTTTTTTTAATCTTTCTTTTTCTCGTGTTTCTTCTAAATTTGGTTTTGGTTTTTCTGGTTGAGCTGCTTTTTTAGCAGCTCTTTGTTTAGCTTTTTTTAATCTTTCTTTTTCTCGTGTTTCTTCTAAATTTGGTTTTGGTTTTTCTGGTTGAGCTGCTTTTTTAGCAGCTCTTTGTTTAGCTTTTTTTAATCTTTCTTTTTCTCGTGTTTCTTCTAAAGTCATTCTTTTATTATATATTTTTTTTAATTTGTGAAAATGTAAAAACGGCCTCATTTTAAGTCCCTTAAAAGTTGTCCCTAAAAAGTTGTCCCTTTTTGTTTATGCTTGAATTCCTCCCTGTGAAATATTATGGTTTACCATTATTTTTTTGTTTATGTCAGCTATATCATCTGTTTCTAAAAAACCGCTAATCACTTTAATATCATAAATTTCTCCTGTGAATGGTCTTGATAATGGACCTGTTGTTCCTGTAAATCTATCATTTACAAATATTGTGCTACATGTTTCACCAATAGTTTTAGGATTTGCAAAAAAATCTGAATCCGCTGACTTAACTCCATTTATGTACAAACAGCTTCCGCTTAATAACCAATGACATGAAATTATATGTTTTTCAAAGATGTTAACATCACTTTGAATTGTACAGTTGTATTCCTTTGTTGGAAAACCTCCGCCATACGAAAGCTGATTTGTTGATCCGGTTTTGTAACCAATGAATTTGTCATATCCACCATTATCATTACCAACAATGTATGCCCACAAACCGGAATTGTTGGTGTCGCCAATAACACGTAACACGATAAATACTGAAACATTAATACTAACCATTTCCGGACATTTAAATATCATAAAACACTTTCTGGTATTTTGAATAAAATCTAATCCGGGTATTGGCCCTCTCCTATATTCACTTTGAAAAAGTGAATATTCGTTGTCTTGCACTCTACCAACTCTAACTCCTTTATCAGCTTGGCCGGATTTTACTGCTTTAATCATATTAACATCAAAAACAGTTTTATACTTTTGATCTGGTAATGCTAACTTATGTTTACAGCAGCATGTTTCATAACCATAATGTATACTCATTTTTTATTTATACTATTATCAACAAAATAGCACTTTCGGCTAACGATGACAAAAGAATAATTTTAGCAATTGGACATTGGACATTGGCGAGCAGCGACCGACTGAGTGAAAAAAAATCAATTAAGACAAATTAAGTCTTCGATAACGGGACCCTAAAAATTCCGCCCACGTGGGCGTCAAGGTTGGGTGTGTGTTATCGAATTTCGGCTAAAACAAAATGGCGGACCGGAGCGAAGTGGAGGTGACCGAAGGGAAGTAATGGGTTGGGTAAATGGGTGGTGGGGTGGGGTGGGGTGGAATAAAAAAAATCCTATAATGAAAAAAAAATTATAGGATTTTTGGAATGAGTTGGGATATTTTGAAAAGTGGTCTCTAATCGGCACTTCTCTACTACTTAGCTATCTGGACCAACCTGGTGGAATATTGCAGTCTTCGATCGAAGCGAATTAATTTTATTTAGTTCATGTTGTTTTCGTTCTTTTGGGTGAACCAACATGGGCGCCATTGGGGTCAACCGGTAGATCGTTCCCGCCGATCCAGTTAGTATAGAGATCAGTGCTCGGAGGAGAAAGCGTGCTGGCGAGGGAAAAGATGCGCCGGGAATGATGGGAAGAGGGAAGAAAATGAGTCTCTGCCAGAAAATGATGTCAATTGGCGCCCAATTCCGTTATTGACTAGGCGCCAGAATCGGAATTTCAATATAAAATCAAACCTACTACCAAAATCAATAAATTGTGAACAAAAGACACATTTAAATCGCTGCCAGACAATTCTTAACTCGAGATTGTTATTGTTACACAAGGACATGATTTTCCAGTTTTGAATTATTAAAATATGCAAATAACTTACATGTAAACAAACGCTACCCGTGAAAGTTTATCAATGATATCAAAAGACAAACTGTTGTAAACATGGATCTTACCTATATGATAAGTTGCACGTATACATGTTGCGCATGTGGTACTGTAGGTTTGCGAGCTTACTGTAATTTAGAAAGTTAGCGCTGAGGATATTTCCAATGCTGTTCGTCGACGGCTTTGTTTATTAACGTTCGATAAACGTTTGTCAGTCTAGCAGCGTTTCAAATTTTTCGATTCGATCCGCAGATGATTTCCACAGAAGAATTCAGAACAACATACAGAACAACATTCTAGACTTAGGTCTTGAAGAAAACATTGTACTGCGTGCAAACTATTGTTGCTATCTCCCATGATCAGAGACCGCAGATTTGTCACTTGACTGAAATCGTTTCGTATTCGGTTCGTTTGCCGACTTCGAATTTGGTGTTAAAAAATGTTTTCCGCAACTAATATCATCCTTCTTCGGCGTACTTGTACTTATTGGAAAGCATTCTATATCTTCTTCTGCATTATGGTTATCGTAAAAAGAATAAAGAAGTCTAAATTAATCGAAATATAGTTCACATTCAACTAAATTCAAAGCGGCAAACACGTAAATAACAGCAAGAATCACATAAATTCATTTAAAAGAACCGAAAATCGTGCAAGAGAACCGCACATTATCTGGCGGAGCCTTCCCTCCTCTTTTCTCACATTCTCGCCGTTCCCCGCGCGCTTTACGATTGCCCGTGCGCCTACGAATAACCAGAATAATTAATAGAAGCTTCTGCGGAGGAGAGAGGGTCGTGCACAGAACAGAGTTGGAGATCACTTTTAAAATGCAGAAGATTCACTACTAGAAGCAAGAAAGTCAAAAAATCTATAAATACAGGAATACCTTCGACTTCATAATACTCAATATTTAAACAGCTCGGTCTTTTCCGGTGTTTTCTAGCTAGGCGGTAAATTCGCCAGTGAGCCCAGTTAGCGTATAAGGTACATGCATGTATAGGCGGTAATCTTCAGACTGACACTGTCAGTTCCGGCACTTGACATAAACGTTCTTGAAATCCAAGATAAAATATCAATTCAACTCGCCAATATCATCCTTGGTCAGGCAATCACAAGCCTTTACGTGTTGCAAAAGTTGGTTCCTATTCGTATCTGCGCAACGCGCAGATATATTGCGCGTGTGCATGTGTGGGTTAACTTTTTTGTTTAACTCTAACCAATGCGCGACAATTAAATCGGGCCAATCAAAGTTCATATTTTTTTGGCGTCAACGCACGCGAGCTGTCAGTTTAAACGATGGAACAAGTATATATATTATATGTTCTAGGGATTTTTGGTGAAGGAAAATTTGAGTGTAGACTATATACATTTTAAGACCAAACCGGGACCAGTTGCGAAAAATGCAACTACACAGGCCTTCCGGCAGGAATTGAACCCACCGACCTTGCGATTATAGTGCAATGCACTGACCACTGAGCCACGGAGGCCGTTGCATGCCGAGAGCTTGATTGCGAGTTCTGTATACATTAAGATGGTAATGCCAGGAGAGAATTGGGTTTATTAGAAGTAATATTGGGCATTTCACTCGATTACATAGCATGTGCTAGGGATTTTTGGTGAAGGAACTGGTGCCGGTTTGGTCTTAAAATGTATATATTCTACACTCCAATTTTCTTTCACGAAAAATCCCTAGAACATGCTATGTAGTCGAGTGAAATGCCCAATATTACTTCTGATAAACCCAATTCTCTCCTGGCATTACCACCTTAACGTATACAGAACTCGCGATCAAGCACTCGGCATGCAACGATCTCCGTGGCTCAGTGGTCAGAGCATTGCACTAGAATCGCAAGGTCGGTGGGTTCAATTCCTGCCGAAAGGCCTGTGTAGTTGCATTTTTCGCAACTGGTCCCGCTTTGGTCTTAAAATGTATATATTCTACACTCGAATTTTCCTTCACCAAAAATCCATAGAACATGCTATGTAATCGAGTGAAATGCCCAATATTACTTATACATATTTTAACCCAATGGTGCATGTTTATAATATTTCGTCGCCATATTGTACGACGCTATTCGAAGAGCAAAATATTTTCGAAGAAAGACAATATTGCTGATGTAACTGGTATTTTTAACATGACTTATATAGTAAACTTGCAAGCGCATGTGATCTAGCACATGAAGTATTTGTGCGTTATACAGAACCTACGACGTCAAAATGTTTAATTTGCATATCAAACAAACTAAAGTATCTCAAGAACAAAGCAACGAAACGAAACGAAACGAAACGAAAAACTGCAAAAGATGTTACTCTATAAGCGTTCTTTCAAATAAGAAAAAGTTAATTTTCGTTTCATAGGCAGTTTAATAAGCACTGTCTGTAACATTGTCCTTATGATCTTGATCACCCTCCCTTGTTCCTCATTTAATTACTTATACCCACAGTTTGTTAAGCAAGACGATTTATTATTATACACTGTACAATAAATTCATATTAATATTGATAGCCAGCGGTTATAATCACAAATTTACAGCAGTATGTCAATGTATTTTATAATTCCCATTTCTTTTAGAAGTGGTAGCTCTGCCACCAGATTGATAATAATTTAATAAAATAATTTACTTACCAGCTTCGCCAGTTGTTCCCTTCTTTTTTGTGCCAAGAACTCCGGTTCCTTCCCCATTAGTAGCTTTAACTGCGACGTCATAAGTTGTAGCCGCATTTAAACTGCTTAAAGTCACTGTCGTAGTGTCAGCACCATTGACTGTTTCACTATTGGTACACAAGACATTACTTCCACTGCTGGTAAGATGGTAACAGACAGTATAACTGGTTATATTTCCATTTGCATCGTCCGCTGACAACTTCGACCAAACAACTGTTAGTTCAGTAGCTCTCGGAGACGTTATTGTACTAATAGTTGGTCCTTTAGCAGGTACTACAAATTGACAAACAAAGCAAAGTATTGAGAAGGCGAGCACCAAATGAAGATAGAGGCGTACTTTGTTTGGAAGTCGTATATAAGGCAAAAACAAACAATTTAACCGACAAAAAGCTCGATATACTGTAGGCCACTAGCGTCTGTAAATTTTAATGCAACTTTAATGTTTTATTAATCAATGGCTGCGTTTACAAAATTTGATTATACATTTAATTTTTCTTTTCAATAATATCAATTTACTCATAATTAAACAAAATTTTTACAGAGACACCCCCATCAACACGTATAGCTTAGTCCCATCTTGCACAATTACATCTACACTGAACCGGGTACTTCATGTCACTTCAAACGTAAAGATTTCTAGCGCACGTCGCGAAAAAAATGGCGGGTCATGCACCTCTCTCCTCCACAGAGGCTGGGAGGCACTGATCTCTATACTAACTGGATGGGCGGTCTAGAACAAATCACCTTGCGAGGTTTCACCCCACCGGCAGCCATGTTGATACACCCAAAAATGCTCTCAACCAATCAAAATGCAGTAATTTTGTCATACATATTATAAATATAATTATTGTCTTAATACAAGATAGACACCAGGGTCAGGAGTTCGGGGAGTGAAATGGCCGAAATCTCGAATTCAGCCAGGATTTTAAGCACCAGAAATTGCATAATCATTGCAAAATCAACTTTGAAACTCGAGCTAGCTATCTGGACCAACCTGGTGGAATATTGCAGTCTTCGATCGAAGCGAATTAATTTTATTTAGTTCATGTTGTTTTCGTTCTTTTGGGTGAATCAACATGGCCGCCGGTGGGGTCAACCGGTAGATCGTTCCCGCCTATCCAGTTAGTATAGAGATCAGTGCTCGGAGGGGAAAGCGTGCGGGCGAGGGAGAAGATGCGCCGGGAATGATGGGAAGAGGGAAAGAAAATGAGTCTCTGCCAGAAAATGATGTATGTCAATATGGCGCCCAAATTCCGAGACTGACTAGGCGCCAGAATCGGAATTTCAATATAAAATCAAATCTACTACCAAAATCAATAAATTGTGAACAAAAGACACATTTAAATCGCTGCCAGACAATTCTTAACTCGAGATTGTTATTGTTACACAAGGACATGATTTTCCAGTTTTGAATTATTAAAATATGCAAATAACTTACATGTAAACAAACGCTACCCGTGAAAGTTTATCAATGATATCAAAAGACAAACTGTTGTAAACATGGATCTTACCTATATGATAAGTTGCACGTATACATGTTGCGCATGTGGTACTGTAGGTTTGCGAGCTTACTGTAATTTAGAAAGTTAGCGCTGAGGATATTTCCAATGCTGTTCGTCGACGGCTTTGTTTATTAACGTTCGATAAACGTTTGTCAGTCTAGCAGCGTTTCAAATTTTTCGATTCGATCCGCAGATGATTTCCACAGAAGAATTCAGAACAACATACAGAACAACATTCTAGACTTAGGTCTTGAAGAAAACATTGTACTGCGTGCAAACTATTGTTGCTATCTCCCATGATCAGAGACCGCAGATTTGTCACTTGACTGAAATCGTTTCGTATTCGGTTCGTTTGCCGACTTCGAATTTGGTGTTAAAAAATGTTTTCCGCAACTAATATCATCCTTCTTCGGCGTACTTGTACTTATTGGAAAGCATTCTATATCTTCTTCTGCATTATGGTTATCGTAAAAAGAATAAAGAAGTCTAAATTAATCGAAATATAGTTCACATTCAACTAAATTCAAAGCGGCAAACACGTAAATAACAGCAAGAATCACATAAATTCATTTAAAAGAACCGAAAATCGTGCAAGAGAACCGCACATTATCTGGCGGAGCCTTCCCTCCTCTTTTCTCACATTCTCGCCGTTCCCCGCGCGCTTTACGATTGCCCGTGCGCCTACGAATAACCAGAATAATTAATAGAAGCTTCTGCGGAGGAGAGAGGGTCGTGCACAGAACAGAGTTGGAGATCACTTTTAAAATGCAGAAGATTCACTACTAGAAGCAAGAAAGTCAAAAAATCTATAAATACAGGAATACCTTCGACTTCATAATACTCAATATTTAAACAGCTCGGTCTTTTCCGGTGTTTTCTAGCTAGGCGGTAAATTCGCCAGTGAGCCCAGTTAGCGTATAAGGTACATGCATGTATAGGCGGTAATCTTCAGACTGACACTGTCAGTTCCGGCACTTGACATAAACGTTCTTGAAATCCAAGATAAAATATCAATTCAACTCGCCAATATCATCCTTGGTCAGGCAATCACAAGCCTTTACGTGTTGCAAAAGTTGGTTCCTATTCGTATCTGCGCAACGCGCAGATATATTGCGCGTGTGCATGTGTGGGTTAACTTTTTTGTTTAACTCTAACCAATGCGCGACAATTAAATCGGGCCAATCAAAGTTCATATTTTTTTGGCGTCAACGCACGCGAGCTGTCAGTTTAAACGATGGAACAAGTATATATATTATATGTTCTAGGGATTTTTGGTGAAGGAAAATTTGAGTGTAGACTATATACATTTTAAGACCAAACCGGGACCAGTTGCGAAAAATGCAACTACACAGGCCTTCCGGCAGGAATTGAACCCACCGACCTTGCGATTATAGTGCAATGCACTGACCACTGAGCCACGGAGGCCGTTGCATGCCGAGAGCTTGATCGCGAGTTCTGTATACATTAAGATGGTAATGCCAGGAGAGAATTGGGTTTATTAGAAGTAATATTGGGCATTTCACTCGATTACATAGCATGTGCTAGGGATTTTTGGTGAAGGAACTGGTGCCGGTTTGGTCTTAAAATGTATATATTCTACACTCCAATTTTCTTTCACGAAAAATCCCTAGAACATGCTATGTAGTCGAGTGAAATGCCCAATATTACTTCTAATAAACCCAATTCTCTCCTGGCATTACCACCTTAACGTATACAGAACTCGCGATCAAGCACTCGGCATGCAACGATCTCCGTGGCTCAGTGGTCAGAGCATTGCACTAGAATCGCAAGGTCGGTGGGTTCAATTCCTGCCGAAAGGCCTGTGTAGTTGCATTTTTCGCAACTGGTCCCGCTTTGGTCTTAAAATGTATATATTCTACACTCGAATTTTCCTTCACCAAAAATCCATAGAACATGCTATGTAATCGAGTGAAATGCCCAATATTACTTATACATATTTTAACCCAATGGTGCATGTTTATAATATTTCGTCGCCATATTGTACGACGCTATTCGAAGAGCAAAATATTTTCGAAGAAAGACAATATTGCTGATGTAACTGGTATTTTTAACATGACTTATAGATAGATAGATAGACTTATATAGTAAACTTGCAAGCGCATGTGATCTAGCACATGAAGTATTTGTGCGTTATACAGAACCTACGACGTCAAAATGTTTAATTTGCATATCAAACAAACTAAAGTATCTCAAGAACAAAGCAACGAAACGAAACGAAACGAAAAACTGCAAAAGATGTTACTCTATAAGCGTTCTTTCAAATAAGAAAAAGTTAATTTTCGTTTCATAGGCACTTTAATAAGCACTGTCTGTAACATTGTCCTTATGATCTTGATCACCCTCCCTTGTTCCTCATTTAATTACTTATACCCACAGTTTGTTAAGCAAGACGATTTATTATTATACACTGTACAATAAATTCATATTAATATTGATAGCCAGCGGTTATAATCACAAATTTACAGCAGTATGTCAATGTATTTTATAATTCCCATTTCTTTTAGAAGTGGTAGCTCTGCCACCAGATTGATAATAATTTAATAAAATAATTTACTTACCAGCTTCGCCAGTTGTTCCCTTCTTTTTTGTGCCAAGAACTCCGGTTCCTTCCCCATTAGTAGCTTTAACTGCGACGTCATAAGTTGTAGCCGCATTTAAACTGCTTAAAGTCACTGTCGTAGTGTCAGCACCATTGACTGTTTCACTATTGGTACACAAGACATTACTTCCACTGCTGGTAAGATGGTAACAGACAGTATAACTGGTTATATTTCCATTTGCATCGTCCGCTGACAACTTCGACCAAACAACTGTTAGTTCAGTAGCTCTCGGAGACGTTATTGTACTAATAGTTGGTCCTTTAGCAGGTACTACAAATTGACAAACAAAGCAAAGTATTGAGAAGGCGAGCACCAAATGAAGATAGAGGCGTACTTTGTTTGGAAGTCGTATATAAGGCAAAAACAAACAATTTAACCGACAAAAAGCTCGATATACTGTAGGCCACTAGCGTCTGTAAATTTTAATGCAACTTTAATGTTTTATTAATCAATGGCTGCGTTTACAAAATTTGATTATACATTTAATTTTTCTTTTCAATAATATCAATTTACTCATAATTAAACAAAATTTTTACAGAGACACCCCCATCAACACGTATAGCTTAGTCCCATCTTGCACAATTACATCTACACTGAACCGGGTACTTCATGTCACTTCAAACGTAAAGATTTCTAGCGCACGTCGCGAAAAAAATGGCGGGTCATGCACCTCTCTCCTCCACAGAGGCTGGAGGCACTGATCTCTATACTAACTGGATGGGCGGTCTAGAACAAATCACCTTGCGAGGTTTCACCCCACCGGCAGCCATGTTGATACACCCAAAAATGCTCTCAACCAATCAAAATGCAGTAATTTTGTCATACATATTATAAATATAATTATTGTCTTAATACAAGATAGACACCAGGGTCAGGAGTTCGGGGAGTGAAATGGCCGAAATCTCGAATTCAGCCAGGATTTTAAGCACCAGAAATTGCATAATCATTGCAAAATCAACTTTGAAACTCGAGCTAGCTATCTGGACCAACCTGGTGGAATATTGCAGTCTTCGATCGAAGCGAATTAATTTTATTTAGTTCATGTTGTTTTCGTTCTTTTGGGTGAATCAACATGGCCGCCGGTGGGGTCAACCGGTAGATCGTTCCCCGCCTATCCAGTTAGTATAGAGATCAGTGCTCGGAGGGGAAAGCGTGCGGGCGAGGGAGAAGATGCGCCGGGAATGATGGGAAGAGGGAAAGAAAATGAGTCTCTGCCAGAAAATGATGTATGTCAATATGGCGCCAAAATTCCGAGACTGACTAGGCGCCAGAATCGGAATTTCAATATAAAATCAAATCTACTACCAAAATCAATAAATTGTGAACAAAAGACACATTTAAATCGCTGCCAGACAATTCTTAACTCGAGATTGTTATTGTTACACAAGGACATGATTTTCCAGTTTTGAATTATTAAAATATGCAAATAACTTACATGTAAACAAACGCTACCCGTGAAAGTTTATCAATGATATCAAAAGACAAACTGTTGTAAACATGGATCTTACCTATATGATAAGTTGCACGTATACATGTTGCGCATGTGGTACTGTAGGTTTGCGAGCTTACTGTAATTTAGAAAGTTAGCGCTAGGATATTTCCAATGCTGTTCGTCGACGGCTTTGTTTATTAACGTTCGATAAACGTTTGTCAGTCTAGCAGCGTTTCAAATTTTTCGATTCGATCCGCAGATGATTTCCACAGAAGAATTCAGAACAACATACAGAACAACATTCTAGACTTAGGTCTTGAAGAAAACATTGTACTGCGTGCAAACTATTGTTGCTATCTCCCATGATCAGAGACCGCAGATTTGTCACTTGACTGAAATCGTTTCGTATTCGGTTCGTTTGCCGACTTCGAATTTGGTGTTAAAAAATGTTTTCCGCAACTAATATCATCCTTCTTCGGCGTACTTGTACTTATTGGAAAGCATTCTATATCTTCTTCTGCATTATGGTTATCGTAAAAAGAATAAAGAAGTCTAAATTAATCGAAATATAGTTCACATTCAACTAAATTCAAAGCGGCAAACACGTAAATAACAGCAAGAATCACATAAATTCATTTAAAAGAACCGAAAATCGTGCAAGAGAACCGCACATTATCTGGCGGAGCCTTCCCTCCTCTTTTCTCACATTCTCGCCGTTCCCCGCGCGCTTTACGATTGCCCGTGCGCCTACGAATAACCAGAATAATTAATAGAAGCTTCTGCGGAGGAGAGAGGGTCGTGCACAGAACAGAGTTGGAGATCACTTTTAAAATGCAGAAGATTCACTACTAGAAGCAAGAAAGTCAAAAAATCTATAAATACAGGAATACCTTCGACTTCATAATACTCAATATTTAAACAGCTCGGTCTTTTCCGGTGTTTTCTAGCTAGGCGGTAAATTCGCCAGTGAGCCCAGTTAGCGTATAAGGTACATGCATGTATAGGCGGTAATCTTCAGACTGACACTGTCAGTTCCGGCACTTGACATAAACGTTCTTGAAATCCAAGATAAAATATCAATTCAACTCGCCAATATCATCCTTGGTCAGGCAAATCACAAGCCTTTACGTGTTGCAAAAGTTGGTTCCTTTTCGTATCTGCGCAACGTGCAGATATATTGCTATCGTGTTCTGTGTGTGCATGTGTGGGTTAACTTTTTTGTTTAACTCTAACCAATGCGCGACAATTAAATCGGGGCCGATCAAAGTTCATATTTTTTTGGCGTCAAAGCACGCGAGCTGTCAGTTTGAACGATGGAACAAGTATATATATTTGCCGGAAGGCCTGTGTAGTTGCATTTTTCGCAACTTGTCCCAGTTTGGTCATAAAATGTATATATTCTACACTCGAATTTTCTTTCACCAAAAATCCCCAGAACATGCTATGTAATCGAGTGAAATGCCCAATATTACTTATATATATTTTAACCCGATGGTGTTTATAATATTTCGTCGCCATATTGTACGACGCTATTCGAAGAGCAAAATATTTTCGAAGAAAGACAATATTGCTGATGTAACTGGTATTATTAACAAGACTTATAGTAAACTTGCAAGAGCATGTGATCTACCACATGAAGTTTTTGTGCGTTATACAGAACCTACGACGTCAAAATCTTTAATTTGCATATCAAACAAACTAAAGTATCTCAAGAACAAAGCAACGAAACGAAACGAAAAACTGCAAAAGATGTTACTCTATAAGCGTTCTTTCAAATAAGAAAAAGTTAATTTTCGTTTCATATGCACTTTAATAAGCACTGTCTGTAACATTGTCCTTATGATCTTGATCACCCTCCCTTGCATGTTCTTCATTTATTTACTTACACCCACAGTTTGTTAAGGTAGACGATTTATTACATATACTGTACAATAAATTAATATTAATATTGATAGCCAGCGGTTAATCACAAATTTACAGCAGTATGTCAATGTATTTTATAATTCCAATTTTTTTTTAGAAGTGGTAGCTCTGCCACCAGGTTGATAATAATTGAATACAATAATTTACTTACCAGCTTCGCCAGTTGTTCCCTTCTTTTTTGTGCCAACAACTCCGGTTCCTGCCCCATTTATAGCTTTAACTGCGACGTCATAAGTTGTAGCCGCATTTAAACTGCTTAAAGTCACTGTCGTAGTGTCAGGACCATTGACTGTTTCACTATTGGTACACAAGACATTACTTCCACTGCTGGTAAGTTGGTAACAGACAGTATAACTGGTTATATCTCCATTTGCATCGTCCGCTGACAACTTCAACCAAACAACTGTTAGTTCAGTAGCTCTCGGAGACGTTATTGTACTAATAGTTGGTCCTTTAGCAGGTACTACAAATTGACAAACAAAGCACAGTATTGAGAAGGCAAGCACCAAATGAAGATAGAGGCGTACTTTGTTTGGAGGTCGTATATAAGGCAAAAACCAACAATTTAACCGACAAAAAGCTCGATATACTGTAGGCCACTAGCGTCTGTAAATTTTAATGCAACGTTGATGTTTTCTTAATCAGTGGCTGTGTCAAGATTTACAAAATTTGATTATACATTTAATTTTTCTTTTCAATAATATCAATTTACTCTAATTAAACAAAATTTTTACAGAAGATATTCGAAGAGACACCCCCCGTCAACACGCATAGCTTTGTCCCATCTTGCACAATTGTATCTACACTGAACCGGGTACTTCATGTAACTTCAAACGTAAAGATTTCTAGCGCACGTCGAGAAAAAAAATGGCGGGTCATGCACCTCTCTCCTCCGCCGAGGCTCGGAGGCACTGATCTCTATACTAACTGGATGGGCGGTCTAGAACAAATCACCTTGCGAGGTTTGACCCCACCGGCAGCCATGTTGGTACACCCAAAAATGCTCTCAACCAATCAAAATGCAGTAATTTTGTCATACATATTATAAATATAATTATTGTCTTAATACAAGATAGACGCCAGTGTCAGGAGTTGGAGGAGTGAAATGACCGAAATCTCGAATTCTGCATAATCATTGCAAAATCAACTTTGAAACTCGAGCTAGCTATCTGGACAAACCTGGTGGAATATTGCAGTCTTCGAAAGAAGCGAATTAATTTTATTTAGGTCATGTTGTTTTCGTTCTTTTGGGTGAACCAACATGGGCGCCATTGGGGTCAACCGGTAGATCGTTCCCGCCTATCCAGTTAGTATAGAGATCAGTGCTCGGAGGAGAAAGCGTGCTGGCGAGGGAAAAGATGCGCCGGGAATGATGGGAAGAGGGAAGAAAATGAGTCTCTGCCAGAAAATGATGTCAATTGGCGCCCAATTCCGTTATTGACTAGGCGCCAGAATCGGAATTTCAATATAAAATCAAACCTACTACCAAAATCAATAAATTGTGAACAAAAGACACATTTAAATCGCTGCCAGACAATTCTTAACTCGAGATTGTTATTGTTAAACAAGGACAGGATTTTCCAGTTTTGAATTATTAAAATATGCAAATAACTTACATATAAACAAACGCTACCCGTGAAAGTTTATCAATGATATCAAAAGACAAACTGTTGTAAACATGGATCTTAGCTATATGATAAGTTGAACGTATACATGTTGCGCATGTGGTACTGTAGGTTTGCGAGCTTGGTGTAATTTAGAAAGTTAGCGCTGAGAATATTTCCAATGCTGTTCGTTGACGGCTTTGTTTATTAACGTTCGATAAACGTTTGTCAGTCTAGCAGCGTTTCAATTTTTTCGACTCGATCCGCAGATGCGATTTCCACAGAAGAATTCAGAATAACATCCAGAACAACATTCTAGACATAGATCCTGAGAAAACATTGTACTGCGTGCAAACTATTGTTGCTATCTCCCATGATCAGAGACCGCAGATTTGTCACTTGACTGATATCGTTTCGTATTCGGTTCGTTTGCCGACTTCGAATTTGGTGTTAAAAAATGTTTTCCTCAACTAATATCATCCTTCTTCGGCGTACTTATTGGAAAGCATTCTATATCTTCTTCTGCATTATGGTTATCGTAAAAAGAATAAAGAAGTCTAAATTAATCGAAATATAGTTCACATTTAATTAAATTCAAAGTGGGAAACACGTAAATAACAGCAAGAATCACATAAGTTCATTTAAAAGAACCGAAAATCGTGCAAGAGAACCGCACATTATCTCGCAGAGGCTTCCCTCCTCTTTTCCCATATTTCCGACGTTCCCCACGCACTTTACGATTGCCAGCGCGCCTACGAATAACCAGAATAGTTAATAGAAGCCTCTGCGGAGGAGAGAGGGACAACGCGCAGATATATTGCTATCGTGTTCTGTGTGTGCATGTGTGGGTTAACTTTTTTGTTTAACTCTAACCAATGCGCGACAATTAAATCGGGGCCAATAATCAAAGTTCATATTTTTTTGGCGTCAACGCACTCGAGCTGTCAGTTTGAACGATGGAACAAGTATATTTTAACCCGATAGTGTTTATAATATTTCGTCGCCATATTGTACGACGCTATTGGAAGAACAAAATATTTTCGAAGAAAGACAATATTGCTGCTGTAACTGGTATTTTTAACACGACTTATAGTAAACTTGCAAGTGCATGTGATCTACCACATGAAGTTTTTGTGCGTTATACAGTACCTACGACGTCAAAATGTTTAATTTGCACATCAAACAAACTAAAGTATCTCGAGAACAAAGCAACGAAACGAAACGAAAAACTGCAAAAGATGTTACTCTATAAGCGTTCTTTCAAATAAGAAAAAGTTAATTTTCGTTTCATAGGCACTTTAATAAGCACTGTCTGTAACATTGTCCTTATGATCTTGATCACCCTCCCTTGTTCTTCATTTAATTACTTATACCCACAGTTTGTTAAGCAAGACGATTTATTACATATACTGCACAATAAATTCATATTAATATTGATAGCCAGCGGTTAATCACAAATTTACAGCAGTATGTCAATGTATTTTATAATTCCCATTTCTTTTAGAAGTGGTAGCTCTGCCTCGAGATTGATAATAATTTAATACAATAATTTACTTACCGGCTTCGCCAGTTGTTCCCTTCTTTTTTGTGCCAAGAACTCCGGTTCCTGCCCCATTTGTAGCTTTAACTGCGACGTCATAAGTTGTAGCCCCATTTAAACTGCTTAAAGTCACTGTCGTAGTGTCAGCACCATTGACTGTCTTATTATTGGTACACAAGACATTACTTCCACTGCTGGTAAGTTGGTAACAGACAGTATAACTGGTTATATTTCCATTTGCGTCGTCATCTGACAACTTCAACCAAACAACTGTTAGTTCAGTAGCTTTCGGAGACGTTATTGTACTAATAGTTGGTCCTTTAGCAGGTACTACAAATTGACAAACAAAACACAGTATTGAGAAGGCAAGTCAAGAATAGTGTGCTGCCTCCCTCGTACACATATTGTGCTATTGACCATTCAGTTATATATACCTGTTGCGGCGTTGCAGAAGTACAAAAGTGTTACAACCAATTCCGAAGTAAGAACCAACAAGTAAGATCGCTTCATTGTTAAAGATGAGTGTCTTTCTTTGGCAAAATTCTTGAATTAAACGTTGCTTATCGCTGGAGAAACATTACTCGTAAACCAACATCTTCTGAGCTGTAATGACACGTACAAGGAAGTAAAGTGCACGTCTGGACCACGGGATTATAAGTCAATCGTAAACACAATAGCTTTAGTGGGTGGTAATAATGAAAGTAGAGCATTCTTAACTGGAACAATATAGTTATCGGCTTCGGGTTCTAAAGAAGTTTCTCATTTTTACATTGGATTTCTTTAATTAGGAACCCCATAGCACTGATCTTTTGATATCGACGACAAATAGTTATATAAACAATACTGTTCAGATACATACATACATACATACATACATACATACATACATACATACATACATATACATACAAGGCAAGGGTCAATAATCGAAATTCGAAATGCATACTGTGCATTGAGAATACTTTAAATATTTTGAGACAAACACGCTGGATAATTTATACAAGCCTTTCTATTGGCTAAAACAATAACTTTTAATCTCGCACTCAGAAGTGTTAAAAGAACGTATAGATTCTATTATAGATTTAATCAATACATATATATAGGTGACTTGTATCTTTCTGAAACCAGTTTCATATGAACTCTGGTAAAATAATGAACAAATTATTGTTAAATAAAGCATGCTTATCACGATTTACATATGAAAATTGCAAGCTGCATGGTTTAGATTTAAAACAGCTATCATGACTGCACTGACAAAAACAATTCTGCAAGACGGCGTAGCATCTATTATGTGGCTCCAAACTAACCGGGAAAAACTGCACGGTCCAGAACAACGATATTCGATTGTTTTCTTCGTTCTCTTGTCCTTGACTTGGCTTATGCTTTAACAGTATTTGTATGCCGTGATTTTATCTGAATATATGTCAACCTCTTCGTTTTCCTGTTTGCTCTTAGTTAATATTGAGTTATGGTAATTTTACTCTTCAAGTAAAATGTTGGGTTAAAATTTATAGCTTGTAAATAGACCTTCACAGGTGAGAAAAATTAGTTATCGCATTACAGATGAAACAGTTATCAAAAAGGAAACCATTATTGACACCTAAACTTGTCGTATGGCCACAAAATGCAAGAAATAGAAATACAAATTAGCATGCAGCTACTAGACTTACTAGCTGTCACAAATGCAGTTGTCAAGAAATTGACTGACGTGCGAAACTGAAAGGAGGCGGAGACGAGTGGGCATAGACCACTTTCATAAAGGCCGCACTTTAAATATATTCCATTATGAGGCAAAGATTCCTTTGAATTACCGACACACAAACGCGAGAAGCAAGAAACGCTTATTATGAGTTACATAGAAATATTTTTAAAATTAGTTGCTATATATGATGAAAGTAGTCTATACGGCTTCCAATCACACTTCATTAGTTTTGATATATCAGTCGGTGGTAACGCTATCGACTATAGTTGAGCTGCCAGCATTATTTTTTTGTAATCAGTGGCGTAGCTAGGAATTGAAGCAAGTTGACATTGGAGAGACACAGCTTCAAAAGGGCACTTTGTTCAAGGGGTGGGGAGTGGGGGCAGAGCTTCAAAAGAGCACTTGAAGCACATGGTTCATCAAAAAGGGCATGCACTTTTCCTTTGCAATAATTAAAGAGCACTTTGTGGCAAAGTTGGGGAAGCACGTGCTCCCTCTGTTCCCCGGTTTCTACGCCCTGCTTGTAATAGTACTGGGAAAGTGATATAGATTATACTTCATCTGCCACTGTTATATATACATACCTTGTCATTAGATGTATTTAATGTAGGCTATAATAATAATAATGACATCAATCCTTTGAAACTTTACATGGCAATTAAGATAATTTGTGGTAACACTTCCTTTTTTATTTACTGCTGAGCTTTCGACCTGTTGACTCAGACCTTTTCTGACGAAGGCCTGAATCAACAGATCAAAAGCTCTGCAATAAATAATAAACGCGGTGTTACCACAAATTCTCGATCGCTTGTACATTATTAACAATGACATGTGATCATGTCTTTAATCACAATAAGTGTTACGATTATTAGATTTATTTCGATTATCTTTCGTTCGTTCGTTCGTTCGTTCGTTCGTTCGTTCGTTCGTTCGTTCGTTCGTTCGTTCGTTCGTTCGTTCGTTCGTTCGTTCGTTTGTTTTATCAGCAATATCCCCTGTCTCCGAAATGTTTTAGTGCATAACTGCATGAAGGTATATGCCAATACGGCTGTTGAGCCGGACATATAGGCTCTCTGGTATGGATATACCAGTATTTGCCACAATTGTTCGCTTGTCCGTTTGTTTTGGAGCGTGAATAGCCGTATGACTAGCTGGACATCAGAAATAACTAAGCTGTCGATGCAATCTAAACATGAAATTCCAAACCTGCACTGCTAGGTCGCACTGCATTCTGTTTGATTGCCATTTGCCTGGTAATATTTACGACATGAAAAATCGTACCGCAGTTTAACAAAAGAATTTCTCACCGATATGTCTACATGTTTTAGAGTGAGAAGAAACTTTGAGATTTTACGAGCGCGTGTTTGATTGCCATGCATTGACCTTCCTATAATTATGATCAACTTTCTTTATATAGAAACAAAAATAGAAGCTGAGTTTAAGCACGAAACGTTGCTGTTTGCCAAAATGCTCTAGACCGTTAGACCAGGAAAAGTCCACATGCACAAGTAATTTGGGCAGAGAAGTAACGTACGCTATGCAGAGCATAGTTCCAAGAATTGAATTGTCTGAAACGCGGTGAACATGCATGAAAGCGGCTAACAACGACCTGCAATTTTGTTGAGGATGGTGAAAGTGCACAAATCTTTTATAATTTATTAATATTTATACAGCAACGTTACTATTGGCTGAATGCTCATTATGTCAAGAATACAATGTGCTCAGCAAGCGTGAATTGAAAGTACACAAACGTGGACAAAACAGAACGCGCCGTAAAATCGCGCGCAAAGGCGCCTCGTCATGTTATTCGACAGACTCAGTTTCACTTCAGTGGTGATGTGGTTCAACCTATAGCTGGCCGGATGTGAACTACTTCTATTGTTAGTTATAGTTTATTATATAGGATAGAATAGCAGGGGCGGACTGGCAGCAGAAAAGTTACCGGGAAATTATATGAAAGGGGCGCTTGGTTGAGTTCAAAGCCTGAACGTTCTAAGTGTCCCGGCCGGGGTGTGCGCCTCTGTGCGCCCGGGGCGTCCCAGCCTCTAGGAAATTTTTGAGCCTCTGAAATTGTATCTCCTCGAGCACAATTTTATGTGTGTATGCCCATACTTTTTTTGTGACTATACAACATTTAATAGACAATAATATATCATATACTATGTATGGGTATGTATTTAAGTCACAAGTGCATGGATTACTGTTCCAAAATTTATTATATACCAGAAAAATTACATTGCATAAGTTTACATCTTATGAAGGAAACAATAACACAATTACACGCAGAGACAATAGTTTAGAAAATACAAATTGTATATCATTGTGTTTGGAGATTACGACTGGTAGCCTAGCAATGCAACTAGTGACAACTGTATTTCATGTTTCCGTTATAAGCTGTATCAAGTTTGTTAATTGTCTTTGTGGGGCGCCTGAAACGGAAAGCAAGGGGCGCACCGGGAAATTTCCCGGTATCCCGGTGGGCCAGTCTGCCTCTGTAGAATAGAACAGATATAGAAGAGATAGAAAAAAAAATTCCATAAAACAAATTCCATGAAATAAAGCAACAGGTCTAGATAGTATAAGCATCCGTTTATTAAAAGAAGCCCTGCCAGCAATATCCACAAGTCTGACAGACATGCATATACTGAACACCAGTATATAGCAAGTGGTATTTTTCGCTTGCATGATGATTTTAGAAAAGCAAAAGTTAATCCACTTTAAAAAAATAGGCACGCCCAGGTGTGCATGTATCTACTAGCGTTTAATGTCTATAGCTACTACAGTAAAAACAATAATGATGTAATTATGTACTTGTAACAACCTTGTATTCAGAGCTGAACAAGATTTTTGTCAAGATTGTCCATGCTGTCAGGCTGTGTTATAACTTTAAAATAACTCAGAGTAAAGCTATCAAAGCACAGGAGGTTGCATGAGCACTAACAACTCTACTCATATCTGACATGAGTCCCCCAGATACACGCGTAAAAATCTCACAAGTTGTCAGTACAGCATTGCTGCCTGAACAATGCCGTAACAACGTTGTTATCATGTGTGAACAACATTGATGAATTAACAACATTGTTCATCATTGTTTCAACAAGTTGTTACTGCTTGATGAAACAACAACCGTTGTTCACGTACACCAGTCATGTTCAGAATTGTTGTAACATTGTTGTTCATCGTTGTTACTTCGTCATGCTGTTACAACATGTTGTATCATGTGCGAACAACGTTGTTGGCTATAAAAAATGTGCTGTTGGAACAACTTGTTCATGACTGTGGATTTATCCGTGAACAAGTTGTTCGAACTATAAGTGAACAACTTGTTCACGGGGTGCAGCACAACATTGTTCACGCCTGTTATAAACAACCGTGAACAACTTGTGCGTTTTTACGCGTGTAGGTGGTCACTACGAAAGCCGGGTAGGGACTTCAGACTTCAAACTTCGGACTTCACACTAAACTTAGTTTAGTTTAGTTTTTGTTCTTGTTGTTATATGCTCTGGTTAGACTTAAAAATGAAATTTACTTTAAAAAAAGACTTCAGACTTCAGACTTCAGACTTCGGACTTCGGACTTCAGACTTCGGACTTCAGACTTCGGACTTCGGACTTCAGACTTCGGACTTCAGACTTCGGACTTATCTTCAGACTTCAGATTTCAGACTTCGAACTTCAGACTTTGGACTTCGGACTTCGGACTTCGAATTTGGAGTTAAGGAGTTTGTTAATAGCCGCTCAAAATGGATGAATAAAAGCCCCAGGAATATTAAAGTAAGCTACCTTGCTGGCAGAGCTTATCAATTATCTGATGTTATAATAATTTATATAATTTTTTAAGCATGCTGTCTATAGTTCTCTGTTGGTACATATAGGCAAATGGAACGTTTCCTATAGGCGCCTATAGTATAGACTTTTTTGAACCGTAAACACAGTTTAAAAGTGGACACCGTGGGCACGAGCACTTGGTTGTTATTTCTGTTGTTTGGTGTTTTATTAATGTGTCTCTACCGATAATATACTAGTCAATTTGTTAATTGTGTTTGATTATAAACGTCGCTGATGACGTAGTCTGTGCTTTGAAACACTGTCAGACCGAACCGAATCTTTTGTGTACACGTTTATATATTTACACAGGGCGTTCGACGTCCGACGTCCAACGCAGACTGGGTTATACCGCTACTCAACCGTAAACACGACGACATAAAGAAAATGTCGTTATTTGATAAATAAAATAAATAAAACAATATTTTCATTATGACGTTGTGTTTACGGCTGAGCAGCGTAATCCGGCATGCGTTGAACGTAGGACGTCGAATTCGAACGCCGTGTGCAAACTGTAAAATATATCCGTGTGCACATAACAACGAAATGCGTAGTAATATTCCTGGGGCTTTTATAATTTGGGCTTGTCAGGTGACAACTTGTCACTTTACACAGTTTGCAACGCATTACCAGAAATTAATGACAAAATGGCCACCGCTTGAAAGCCAATTTACATATATTCCTTAGAAGATGGCGTCCCATTTTGAACAGTAAATATATAAGGCAAATATATTAAAGTGAGAATTCTGCTTATTGAGTAGCTTGCCAACTATTTGCCGACCTCCTGATCTAAACAACAACCATTATCCAATCATTCAGTAACCTATATTTTCATCAGGTATATCTACGATCCGCCAAATTGTGTTGAAAACAATAAACAAATAAGTAGGTCATGCACCACTGATTGCCGTAGGATTTTGTTTGATACTTTCAAAATCATCTTTGGTACCCTGCGAGCAGAGCCTTCTTTTCCTTATTTCGTCGCTGAGAGAGAGGAAGAAAAGTAGGCTCTGCTGTATTCGTGACTGGTTTCCGTTGCGCATGCATGTCAGTTGCTTGGTTACAATCTCGAACCCAGTCCAATCAGAGCAGAAAACAAAACGAGAACCGGTTAAACGGGTCTTAAACGGGTTACTTCGTCCTAAATCTTGGACGAAGCCAAACACGAATACAGCAGAGCCTACTTTTCTTCCTCTCTCTCAGCGAAGAAATAAGGAAAAGAAGGCTCTGCTCGCAGGGTACGTCTTTGGTCAAATGTTCCAGAGTTGATAGAGGAATCTTTATCTTGCATGTAATAGATTACATTTTGACCAAATTGGCTGAAGTTGTATACCTCTAATTTAACAACTACCCGACTTGTAATGACAACAAGAGAATGGGCATTTTGAACTCACTATGATTGATGGAGGCTCAAACACTGACAAACGATAGCTCGAGAGATCTAGTCATTTGACGGATCGTAGGTATACCTGAATGATTTAAAGAAATAAGGAAGGGAATAATTTGAAAATCGCCGTTGCTTAAATAGCGAGGTTGGCGCAAATAGTAGGCGAGATACTCAATTAGCAGAATTTTCATCTCTATATATTTACTGTTCAAAATTAGATGCCATTTTATAAGGACTATATGTAAATTAGTCCTTAAGCGGCGGCCATTTTGTCATCAATTTCTGGTAATGGAGACCACTGAGGGGCATGAATATTAAATTCAATACATTCACCTCTTTATTTATTTTGAACGGCTGGCAAACTTAGCCTGCGAGCAGGTGACAAACTCTGAAGTCTGAAGTCTGAAGTCCGAAGTCCGAAGTCTGAAGTCCCTACCCGGCTTTCGTATATAACAGAGCATATAACAACAATAACAAGAACAAAAACTAAACTAAACTAAGTTTAGTGTGAAGTCTGAAGTCCGAAGTCTGAAGTCCCTACCCGGCTTTCGTAGAAAACGTCGATCAAGTAAACGTGTTTGAAAATTTCAGTTGACGGAGTGTCCAGCCTTCACCTTATAATATTTTAAACAGGTCAGTTCGAGTCGACCACAAAACGTACTTCAAACCAATATTATTTATATCGCAAAGTTACTACAAACAACAACCAAGGTAAGTGTATTTTGCTTATTTCAGAGTATTAAAATTATTTTGAGCGAATTTAGCATGCATAAACAAAATACACTTACCTTGGTTGTTGTTTGTAGTAACTTTGCGATATAAATAATATTGGTTTGAAGTACGTTTTGTGGTCGACTCGAACTGACCTGTTTAAAATATTATAAGGTGAAGGCTGGACACTCCGTCAAAAATTTTCAAACACGTTAATATACTTGAACGACGTTTTCTCACCCAAATCACAATCGGCAGTAAACTTTTCGACGCCAGAACAAACATCGACATTTGCTCTATCCTCACGATCATCGGCTGCCAATAAACTCCATCCTTTCCCATAAAAATCGAATGATTTCGGCTTCGTCGTTTATAAATGTACGTGTAAAATACACTCGAAAACATGCTCTCACGTTTGTCAAACATGTGGGCGGGACTTGTCAAACGGTTGTCCATTCACGGTTCAAACCTGTTGGTTTACAGCTTTCAAATAACGAACAAGTTCCGCCCAACGTTGAACGTTTCAAACGTAAACAAACGCGGAAAAACGATCACGCCCAACGGTTGATTGCAAATCTTCACTCATTTGAGGTTTGGCAACAGAAGGTCAAAGGTCGATCCCTCACTTTTCGGGGGATTCATTGTGATTGGTTAATTGAAGGGAAAGGAATGTTGTGCCACTGCGGGCTAATGTCTGCGAAGGAGGCTAGTTCCCCTTCGATTATATATCTATGAAGTAACCAAGTCTCAACGAAAGCTGTAAGCAACAAAAACACTTTCAGATTAGTCAAGGAACAATTCTTGGACCCATACTGTTCTTGATATACATTAATGACATTACTGACAATGTGAAATCAAAAATCAAAATATTTGCTGATGATACAAAAATCTACAGGGAGATGAACGATCTTATAGCTGATACAGCTATCTTACAATCAGATTTAAATTCTGTTAGTGAATGCATGGGCTAACAAATGGCAATCGACAAATGTGAATTGATGAGAATCACGCACTCCCGAGATAAGTCTGTTCCGAATTACTCTCTTGAAGGGAAGTCGCTGAACGTTATACAACATGTCAAAGATCTTGGAGTAACTGTATCAAGCGATTTATCTTGGAACAAGCACGTTGGAATAACAATCAACAAATTAAAGCAAATAAAGTGCTAGGAATTATTAAAAGGACTGTCGGTACTTCTAACCAGCAAGTTAACTCCATGTTGTAACTCCAATCACTTGTTCGACCTATTCTTGAGTATACTGTTCCTGTATGGAGTCCTCATCTTGCAAAGAATATTCATGCTCTTGAAAAAGTCCAAAGAAGAGCTTCAAGACGATCGCTTTAATCAAGGACGAGGGGAAATGTCGTATGAAGACAGTGTAAAAAGATCTAAGAAGCTTGGCTGGCCGATTCTTTCCGTACGCCGCGATTATCTTAGTCTAATTGAATGTTATAAAATAGTGATTGGTATTTCTGATAATTTAAATTTTAGTGATTTTTTTGAAATGTCAAAATCATCTCGTACTAGAGCTAATCATAGATATAAGCTTTATGTAAAATTGGCTAGGGTGAACTCCTATAAATAAACTCCTGGAATAATCTACCAAGTAATGTTGTAGAAGCTGATAATATTAGCGTGTTTAAAAACCGTCTGAAACAATACTTAAATATTTAAACATTCATTATTTTAAGAATTATTATTTACTAGATTTATGTTATAATTAACAATTAGACAACGAGACCGCTCTACATTTTGAATGGGGAGACTTCGGCAAAAAAGGTAAAACTATCTGAAAATTTGGAACAATGTTTGATAAGACTTATTTACGTTAAAGAAAAGTTATTTATGGTTGATACTAAAACAATTAGACAACTCGCCCTCGTTTTCTACGAGCAGATAGTCAACGACGCTTCGCCTCGTTGACTATCAGCTCTTAGTATAATTTCATAGTGGAAAAGAGGCTTTCCAGCTTTCTGATTGGTCCGCTCAGCGGTGAATCTGAGGTGATAGTCACCGCCTAGCGCGGTGACTATTACATCACAAGAAATTGTTCTTCAAAAGTAGTTTTGGAAAAGAGACTGGTACTTATTCAACACTGCACTGACTTTACTCGTTTCAGTCTCCCCCTCGGAGTTGTCATTTTGAAGTATGAGATTTTAGAATTTGTTGATTCATTGAACTGTTGATATTTTTATTTCAAAATGGGGTCTGTAGTTTTTGAGACAAACAAAAGAGCATAATACTGAAAACATTTATCACTGAGATGTTGTGGATATCAAATATCGTAAAAACAAAACTTTATAAAGGTAAGGAAGTATATTTTCTATATTTCTTCGTATTTTTTGTATATTTTGGCCAGGTTTTGGTCGTAGCGATGTGGCGAAAACTTCGTCATGAGTGAAGAACATATTGAACATGAATTAAGTGCAAAAAAGCCGTAATACAGGATCCAAAACACCAGAATAAAAGTCTTTTTAGCATATATTTGAATGTATGTACAAGTTCAATTCCAAAGTAGGATGTTGTTTACTCTTTTTTTGAAATTATTTACTGACAAAGATTGTGGCTTGCTAACATCGTCTGTGAATAAACAGAATCACCACTGTTAAAATGAAAGCAGTTGTTTAAAAGTTTTTGTTTCAACGTGATTGGTTTTTTATCAACCTCTGAAATTATACTAAAACAATTAGTCACCTCAGTCTCGGTGACTATCGGTGTATTTACCGATAGTCACCTCGACTTCGGTGACTAATTGTTAAATAGAAAACTCAGCTCCTGATTGCATTCCACAATTTCTTCCCGCCAAATATTCCTGCCAGTAAATACATAGTCTCAAAAAACCCGCCAAAAAGCAAAGAACATCACATACACGGTGGTGCAGACCGCGCAGTCATTGGCGCCAACTTTGGCATTAATTTTGTTATTTCAAAGCGTTACGCATATATATATATATATATATATAGTAAATAAGTGTTCTCCGGACTATATTATTAAAGTTTTGAGCTTTCAACTCGGTTCTTCGAGTCTTCTTCAGAAAAGTTTAACGGTGTATTAGAATGTTCGCGCTGTTCCTCACGTAATTGTATTCGACGAGAGCGTCTGATTGGTGCGATGTTAGGAATAGGTGGCGTTTGATTGGTTGTGATGGGACGCGTTGCTAACCAGGTCTGTGTATAGTTGATGGTGGTCGTGGAGTGTCCAGTGTTCGACGGGTGGATTTCTTCGGAAGGAACGGAGGGTGGGTGTGAATCAGGATTGTTATGTGAACGTTTTAATTGAAGGTAGGTTGTAGGAATGTCGATGTATCGGTTTAATGTACGTTTGTCTATGCTGTGCCACGCTTCTTTAAATTCGCGCGCATGTTTGGTAGTCGCCTGTCCTAGTATTTTCGTTCGTGACCAGTCAAAAGTGTGTCCGTTGTCGTCAGCGTGTTTGGCAGGAAGTGAATTATGGTCATGTCGGTTTTATAGCGTTCTGATGTTCTGTTAGTCGTGTCTCAATCTTTTTGGATGTTTGTCCAATGTATTGTTGTGAGCAGTTACGGCAAGGAAACATGTAAATAGCGTTGTGTCTATCGATTGTGATCGTCTTGTCTTTGTGTTTCGTGAAATTAGATCTAAGTTTGTGTGTTGGTTTGTGTGCTATGTCAATGTTAAAAGGTCGGAGAAGTCTAGCTGTCATTTCTGATGTAGTGTGGATGTATGGTAAAGTGATCCTAGTCCTTTCAGGAGCAGGTTGGTCAGGTGTGATGTTCGTTGGTGTTATATATATATATATATATATATATATATATATATATATGGTCAGCGGCTTTATTTAACAGAAAAAATACTCGTGAAAAAAAATGCCAGTGAAAATGGCGGGAAAAAAATGGCTACTGCCGAGTCTGTCGTTTAGTCTGGCGCCTGGCGGGAGTGGCGGAATAGCGTCTTAAAACTTGTAACTTCATACAAAGATTTAATATTCTAGAAATAAGTTAGTCCTCCTTTTTCGAAATAGTATGTAGTAACCGTCCCAAGTGCCCGCCAATTCTTCTTCCTTGATAAATTTCACGCCAAAATCCGTTGGCGGCGGGCACTTCTGGCAAGCTGAGCTGGCTGCCCGCCAAAGATATTTGGCGGGAGCGCGATGGCACATGATAAACCATCGCTCACAAAAAACGAGATTGTAATTACTTTGCTTTAAATTTGGTGTAGATATACTCCATAGGCATAAGCGAATTCATTTTCTTATTCGAAAATGTCAGACTGAACAATTCTCCATTACTTTCGGGCAAATGTTTTCATGATTTCATCACTCGTATATAAATTTTAGCGGACGCCATGTTTGGCCTAGTTTCCAGGTTTTGCTCGCAGCATGAATATGCCGTGGCTTCTGATTGGTCAGAATAGGAGTATTCCAGGTATAAGAAGGTTTATCATTGGATAACGCTACTAGTGGTCTATCACCAATAGACCACTAGTAGCTCAGCCAATCAGAAAGCCGGATTTGTAATAGACCACTAGTTGGTTGATACTAATATTTGTTAGAATATTTTTGTTTGGAAGTTGTTATACAGGGCTAACCTCTCAACTATCCTTCAAGCCCATTTGGACTTGTGAATAAAATTTATGGCTTATGGTTATGGTAAACACTGTCGTATTTAATTTTTTAACGGTAAATTCATTATCGCGGTATTTGAACACTATTCTAGCGTGTCTTGCTTAATTTTCTGATTTTGTTTTTCAATTTCTGTAATGACCGATTTTTACCGGTTTGTAAAGACTTCTCAGGAACCAATCAAATTGCAGAAAAATCGCGTTAAGACCGCTAACGTGACACAGCCATATAATAAATGTATTTCTCAAATCATTAATAATTCATGAGCTAATTAGCCAATCAGACAAAAATATTTGGTCATGTGTATGAGTTTTGAAACCCGGTAAGGGGGTTTCCAACCTCGTGATTTTCATTATTCTCTCATGTTTTACAAACACTCGAGAACAATGAAAATTACTCGGTTATAACGGCCTCGTGAATTTTCATTGTCCTCTCGTGTTTGTAATCCCTGGTAAAACACTCCCACTCGTTTATGAAATATTACTTAATGTAGGCTATATTGAGTTGGACTATAACTTCACTGGCATAAAATAATAATGACATCAATTCTTTGAAAACGTGTAAACTAGCATTAGCTAACTGCATGTGGATCTTATTAAACACAATACAATACAATACAATACAATGCAATGCAACGCAATACAATACAATACAATACAACACAATACAATACAATACAATACAATACAATACAATACAATACAATACAATACAATACAATACAACGCAACGCAACGCAATGCAATGCAATGTTTGCATGGTGACAAATAGTAATACAAGCGATAAGTTTTGGTAACACTACATTTATTTATTGCTGAGCTTTCGACCTGTTGACTCAAGCCTTCTCTGATGAAATGAAATCTACACTGTCCCCAATCATATTGTTTATTATTGTTAATCATATCGAAACAAAGTGGTTTTAGAAATATTTGGAGGGTGATTTCTTCCTCTCCCGGTACCACTAATGATCAGCCATACACGGTTAGTTAATAACCTAATAAAACATTACTTTTATATTACTTCGTTGTGCAATATTCTATCCTGCAAATTAAACAAGTCAAAACATATTATGTAAAAGTTTATATTGAGTGCACATACTCTAGTTTTTAGTTCTTTAAAAGATTGCTAAATTATAAAGTTTAGAATATATGTTAATATTACGTCACTGATATTTACGTCGCTGAACTTTAGTTTAACGAAGCATACAAATTCTCCTCTTTCTCTTTCTTGATATTCAATTCCATGTAGGTATTTTCCTGTGTCGATGTTTGTCCTTCTACGTCCCCGCTGTAATTACCGCACATATTAGTTGGGTCTCTCTTCGGGAGTATGTCCGCTGCTACTTCGTAAACATTTTCAGGAAGCATGACGTTAGCTAAGTCAGATTGCAAACGATTATTAGAATTATTGGGCAAAGCATCATCATAAGCAGGATTTCCAATGTTGAAATTTGGACTTTCTTTGTCATTCATGTTGTTTCTTTTATTCCTGCGTCTATATAAAACAAAATAGAATAGCTGGACATTTAAAAATTACTCATTTAGAATAAGTAATGCCACAGCTCGAGTTAATAAAAATTTAAACTGTCTGGTGCAATAAATAATAATAATAATAATGGAAACTTTATTTATTTGTGATTTACGTATACTACAATGATAAACCTCTCTTTTACAGGTAGTTTACCAATGTCTACTTGAATTAACACTATATGGTATAAAAATATTAGAATGACATTAAAGTCGGGTCATCCCATTCTTTGTTACGTTTACAAAATATATAGTAAGAGGTCCTTATGCAAGTGTTCATAATTTTCTGAGTATAGTACTTTCTACATCGTTCCTCAAATTTCAGGTCTTTCAGCATTTCAATAAAGTCTACAGCTGACTGATTAAAAACTCCAAGCGAACTGATAGATAAATTTATAAATTTTACTTTTTCATAATTTTTGTGCTGTTCGTTAATAAATTCTAGATATTTATGTCTCTTACGGGGTTGCATTAGTAAGAAGATTAGATTCAAATCCAACAGTCAGTTCGAGTATAGATGTATTTGTTTTCGATTTTTATCAGAAGATCAGGGCGTAACTTATCTCCGGTGATAACAGATGGACTGATGAAGCCAGGTAGATCAGCATAAAGGTTTATAGAGTGTTGTACGGATTTAAGAGAGGTTGCAATGAAGTTAAGAACGGAATCGTGTCGCCACGTAAAACGTCCTTCGTTTAGGTATGTCTTGCATCCATTGACGACGTGGAGCAAGGTTTCGGGTTCCAAGCAGAAAGAGCAGTCAGATGTTGGTGATATTCCCCATGATTTCAACAGATTCTTGCGAGTTGGGAGCGTATTATTTATGTACCGGATGGTGAAGTTAAAGGTATTCTTAGGAAGTTTGTTTTGGACCGAGGACCATATAGAGTTGAGCGAGAGTGTAGAGTATTTGATGATATTGGAGAAGAATGAACCTTGTGAAATGAGGTGATTTTGAAGCCTTTTTTCATTTTCTTTCCTGATAGTGTTCAGTACGTCTTTTGTGTTTTTTGTACTTGTCATATTGTAACATTTTTGTGATTGCTTGTGGCCATCCATAGGTTTTTTGATCTCATCATTTGGTGATGATTTCAAAACTTTCCGAGATATAGTTTGACATTGAAGAAATTTAGTTGATGGGAGAATGATATTTAAGCCGAATTTGTTATGAGGAAGTAGGACGTTGCTAAGAGTTGCGGAAATTGGAAGCTCGAGCCACTTTCGGATATATTTTGACGCGATATTATCTAGATTCTCGTTTACCCAGGTTTTACCTATATTAGAAACGGTGAAGTGCCAAGAGATTTTTGAAAGAACATATATAGCGATTGTACACTAGAATTTTGTTTTTCGGATGTAATGGTAGTTCGTCGATTTCATTCATGCATGGTGTTAGTCAGTGTGTCATATGATTCAGATTTGTGATTATAAAATCCTAAAATGTTCTATATTCCAATTTCCAAAGAATGATATGTCATAAGAATTGTTATTATGTTCTTGTTAAAACTTCACGAAACTACAAACCTCCAAGACGGCTTGATCTCTGTAACCCAGTTCAATGTTTGCATCTCGGTCCCGAACAGAAGCTACATCACGACTGCCTCTAATCGCTGTCACCGCCGACCGGATCAAGGCGAAGGAAAGGCTGCATCGCATCCATGCAAGTGTGATGCTGTATTCTGATTTTCGCTTCGTTGCCAACAATTCTGCCAGTCGTTTATATGCAATGGTTGTCTCTTTCCCCTGTCCACCAGTTGTAGAAAAAACAAGTGGTGTGAATACCACATATTCCACTTCCCTTATCCTGTCTCCGTATTCCCTCTTCTTTGCATTCTCCTGTTGTATGTAGATTGCTGGATCTCTGTGTTTCGGTAGCTCGATGCGTTTGGGTGAAAGACCCTAACGTCAAAAATGCATTTTGCTGCCTATTCCAGAAACCCTTTGCTTTTATATCTACTCTTGCTTCCTCTTGCTTATTGGCCGATCTTCGTAGTATTGTCTCGCCTGTGAGTGGTTGTAACTGTGGTTCTTTTTCCACATCTAAACATGCTTCCGTCAGCCATTTGGTGGTTATATCTCTGATTTCGTTATGCCTTGATATTGGTAGTCCTCCATAGGGGCATATCATAGCGTGATCTGCTGAGAAATTCTTTCCACATTTACAATGATGAGGTACATTCTTCAGCTGCCATCCATATCGTAAGTTGATTGCATCCCGAAATTCTCCTTTATTTAAATTGAAACCTTGGTCTTGTCAATGGCAAAACTGACAGCCAGGATGAAGATCCTTTTTCACATAGCAGGTCCATTAATAATAATAATAATAATAATAATAATAATAATAATAATAATAATAATAATAATAATAATAATAATAATAAAGGTGTTATAAATAAAGTGTTACGCAAGTTGTCTTTGGTATAGGACTAATGTCAATCAACGTATAGTAAATGTTACTTTTGCTTGAATGATGAACCTTTCCAAAAATATTGACTTTGAAAGGCTATAAAAATGGTACTACTTTGCCAATGAACAGAAATATTACCCTGCTTCGCAGAGTTGAAAGGCAATTTATATTTTACCGTATAAATACACCAGTCACGTCAATCGCTTTTGAATTTTGATGGCGCGGTAAACTCGGTAGTCCAGTCACGGACTAGTTAGCGGTAAACCCAGTTACTAAGCCAGGCTTAAGGATACGGTTTTTGTCTGGGTTGGATCACCCATATGATCTTGCTTGTGTGGCGTATACTGGTATACGAATCGACGTATATTCTCGAGTACAGTATACTGTAAAATTGCTAAGTTATAAAATGTTAACTTCTATAAAACAAAGAAATTATTTTTGAACAAGCGCATTTGATACATGTATGAACTATTGGCGATTGCTCTTTCATATTAATCTCTTGCAAAAAGGCTTACTTTAACCACGAAAAAGGAGCTATACATATATCTCGCGTAATTTTAGATATTCGAAATATATTTTAAAAATTAAACCAGATGCCGACTACTGTAAAGTTGTTCTGCAAAAGTATCAATAGTCAGGATTCAGATTTGACTAATATGTATAAGTTTGTGAGGCTAATTTATGAACGAAACATGTTCATGTTATGAAGACGAAAACTATAGTTCAAAGAATGACTTTTATCTTTTCCCAGTCAAACATATATAAAAGTCAGAAATGTACTATATATACTGCAGTGCAAAAATTTAGAACTTCAATAAGTCGCACTGACATATCATCAAAAGTATATATATATCGCTTAAATATTTTAAGGGAACCGATAAATTATTTATCACAAACCTTCTTAAACAAACTATGCCAAAAACCACCAAAATTACTGCAACAATAACGATAACAACAATCCATACAATTGACATGATGTTTGAACTCTCTGCATCTTTTGTCTTCACTTGTAAGATACCAGATGAAGAATATGCATCCTTAACAGAAAAACCCCAAACAAGTTCAAGAATCATCATAAACAGTTTTTACAACTTCCTGTGCAATGTTGTGTCCAGGGTCTATCCTCCACTCTCGCCTTCGTTGGTGTGGAGGGCTGGGTTGGGAGCGAAGAAAAGAACATGACTACGAGTTTGCTTCTGTTTATCTCTCAGTGCTAACGAGCACACTGCGTAAATTAATGGCGTTAACATTTTTTCAACATTTCTTCTGTCCTAATTATTGGGCTATTTCTTTTTTGTTATATGTAAATAAGTTAGTGATGAGGCCAACAGTATTGCGGAAAATCTTGAAGTTGGACATATCTTCAAAATTAACCAACAAAATTACTCGAAAATTTGCATGATGGATTAACATTTTTTCAGTATCTCTTATTGCCCTCATTGGGTTATTTGTTTTTTTTATTTGTAATATGTAAATAAGTTAGTGATCATGTCTTACTGGCCAAGAGCATGATTGCGGGCCCGGCTTGAACTGATCTTCGTTTTCTCCCATAATACGTTTTTCACCAACTTTAGTTTAAACTGTAATCTAATCTGCAATTAGACATAGTTTAACGCTACTCTGGCTTAAATGTTTTTTGAACGTAGCTTAAAAAGTTCATGACCCAACGTTTCGACACTCCGATCTAGTGTCTTCATCAGGGGTGATCGTTGTGGAGCAGGTCCCATATTTACACTCTCATACAACCATTGATGACGTTACCTATCAACAAGATGCAAATAGGCTTCCGGCAGTAGACCGCCGTCATCACGATTTAATGGAGCGTGGTCGCTATTGATGTGCCAAGCTTCCAAACAACGTCTTTGGTGGTATCGTGGATTGGTAGTAATAATTTTTGAATTATCCCACGCAATCTCATGGTTGGTTTGCACGCGTGCTCCGATAAAGCAGAATTTTCCTTTTTTGAAAAGAAAACCGCTTTTTGGTGCTCTTTTAAGCGCGTGCTAAACTGACGTTTTGTCTGGCCGATGTACTCCTGATTACAGTCATTGCACGGAATCTTATTATTGTCGGAGCACGCGTGCAAAACCTTATTAAATCTTAAATCACTATCAATCCACCATTTAAGCTGCTACGTTCAAAATTTTTTTAAGCCAGAATAGCATTAAACTATGTCTGATTCTTCACCTGGCTGCGTTGGGAATTTATTTGTTAATCTGCAATTGATCTAAAAATTAAGAGGTTTGGAAACTAGTCCTTTATTATGGCATCCATGAAACTTGCCTGATCAATGTTCTACAATTTAGTCGTTTGTATCCACATGGAAAGTTTAAGTAATTTTGTTGAATGTTTGATTTTGAAGATATGCCTAACTTAAATCTTTTACCCTGCATATATAGACGTCGTCACTATCTTAACTATACTTGCATATTACAAACAAAGACCCCAATTAAATAACCCAAGAAGACTAAAGATATTAAAAAACGGTTAATTCCGCTATCCTTCATAATTTTTAACGCATTTTCAAACAAAACAGACTTCATTTTATGGGTTAGGTATACTTTAAGTGATACAAAGGATCTTACTTGGGAATATAGATTAGTAGAAACAATTCTATAAAATAGAATTAAAGATTTGTTTGCGCAAGTATATGCTGTAAATTTTGTCTTACCCCATCGTCATAATATACTCGCAACAATATAGCATACTCAGTATTCTCCTTTAGTGGTCCATTTATGTAAACAGTCGCCAATTTGTTCTTTTGTACTAACGAATTAGAACTACTTTCGCCATTTCCAACAACAATTACTTTCTCGTTTTCATAACTGTACTGTCTTAAAGTGATGTATGGTAAAAATCCACCGTCAGCTGTGTCATATGTTGTTAAATTGTTCTCTGGAATGTGTCGCAGGGCTTCAACGTTTTCACCAGCAGATAGTCTTTTGATAATTACCTGAAAAAAACTAAAAAGGAACTTGAAATGTTGCGATTCAATATGACGTATACGAATTCACTAATTCAGGATTCTAGGATTTAAATAATCTCCGTCACGTCGGACATATAAGAGACTTTATGCTGCGACGGCAATGTCAACGACGACGTTCTCCAAATAAAAGATTCTAGTTGTGAAACAAAGAGAATGAATAATTTGTAATCCCAAGAGTAATCCTAACACCATCCTCGTTCTTTATACAATGCCACTTAGAGCATTTTCACGTCTTCAGGACGACGTCAACTACCAAAAGATGACAATTGTCCCTTGCCATTAACCACAAAACAAACTCTACAGTCATTTTAGCAATACTGGGACGTTTTAAAAGTCATTAAACTAACTTCAAAAACTCATTAATAATTCATGAGGAAAACACAAACGAAATCAGTACCATGTCCGTGGTTTTATATCTGATAAAGAAACCTCCTGATTTACATAAACTTTAGCTTTGATTTTCTCGGCTTAGACAACGTTATTTTTCAAACTTACTACGCCAATGAACTTACCAAATGGGTCGTTTTTAGAAGCTATTATAAAACACTGCTGCTCATGTTTTAAATATTAATTCAAATATGAAATATATAATAGTCAGTTTACCGCGACTTTTTTCAGTTATAGAATTTATGTTGTTTTTTTGCGCCGTCGTCGTCGTAGCATCTTAAGGTCCTAATTATCATCATGCAGCAACCCTCGTGATGATTAGCAAAGTTAATTGGTGGTAACAACTTGAATGAATAAAGGGGGGGATACAAATTACTAGCAGGCATAAGCTTCATTTTTCTGACAAACTTTTAAGAAGGTTTTTCAAACTTAACTAACAAAAATAATTCTTAAAAATGGTAAATACAATCTAAAAAGCATTTTGTTTTGTCATTAAATATCATTTTTGTAAATAGTGCAGATCAATAAAAATATGAAATCTTTGAGGAATCTCGGCTCTCTCCTCCGCAGAGGCACAGAATAGAAATACAACCAGAAGTGCAACTCGCGTCGGAACCTTTGAAGTTTATGTCCTTGCGCATGTCGCCTCGCGCATCTTGATTCCTCGCCATCCTACGCCATCCTGGCAAGTTCCCCCAGCAGTTTGGACCTTCAAAAGAAGGTTAAAACTGCCGGGGGAACTTGCCAGGATTGCGTAGGATCGCGTAGGATGGCGTCGGATGGCGTAAAATATCGCGCCTGCGCATTGAAGAAATGTGGACAAGTTGTCACTCGAGTTGGACTTCTGGTTGTATTTCTATTCTGTTGCAGAGGTTAAATTTCGGAGATTGGAGGTTCCGGGGATCGTCGGAGATGCTCGGAGGCGTCAGCTGGACATAAGTAGTGCGGGCGAAACTAGTCCACATGGCCAGAAATTGCGGACATTTGAGCCAGCGCTGACTGTACAGCAGCCTTTCGCAGAGTTCCCTATAAACTCCTCGGTGACCCGTACAATCGCTCACCGCTTCTCTATTTCGGTATGAAATGAAATATGGCTTCCCGTGCAGAATTTCACGAGGTGGAAAAAATCATAGAAATCACACTCTTACAGCTTGTGCACTTTGCCTCACTACAAGCTCTTCTCAGCAAGCCATTGATCCTCTTGCAGTCTACCTTTATTTGTACTCGGTAATGCCTGATGAAAGCGTTCAGAATTTGAACGTACGAGTAGGGTCGTAACACTTCTCCATCTTTGAGATCACGCCAACTTCTAGGCTGCTGCAGTGGAATATTTATTGTGAACGCTATTTTGTCTTCCGACACACTTCTCTTTTTGACGTGATTTGAACAGTGATTTGTAGACAATACAACTTTCTGCTTGAATTGTGATAAACTGAACGCTTTTAGTATATTAATATGGTCAGTCGAGTGTGACATGTTAAAAACATAAAACTTCGCGGGATTTTGCAACCGGAAGTAAATGTGCAACGCGTTTATAAGCTGCCCAGGCTGACTGGTTTACTTCATTCTCCGTGGCATTAGAAAGCCCGGGTTCTAAGCTTTATTTTGGTATCAAACATGGCGGCAGAATCTGGAAAATCACAGTTTTTCTAGCGAAAGGTTAAGACTGCTTTCGCTATTTCTGGTATATATGGCGAGCTGTTTGATTCACTTGTCTGTCTTCGACTTTTGTATTTTCTATCTCCAAAATGTGCGCTGTTAATGGTCATAAATCTGGCTGAAAATCTCAGTGTGTACTAAAGATTATGTTGGCTTCGAGGAACGAACTCGGCAAACTTACTCCAGTTTAAGGATGTTCGACCAGCGACTGTTAAAGCTGATGACTTGTAAGATGTTTTCGATTTCTGTACAAGGGATTCACAAGCACAGATTGCAAATTTGAATGTAAAATTGTACCGTGAATTTTACGACATTTTGAGTTAAAATACTATCTATGAGATTTGAATTATGTTCTAGAAGAAGAAACCAACACGGCAAATAATTCAACGGCCCATTCAATTGCTTTTATTTTGAAATGTTTTTTCTTTTCTATACATTTTCCTATCAGCGCAGACGCCATTTTAGTAACGAAATACGCACATGCGCATTGTCGATGTCCGCAATTTCTGGCCATGACGGAAAATTACATTTAGCCTCTGCCAGATTTCTGTCGGTTTCTTGCACAAGATGTCGGTTTCTTGCATGACTTGCTAATTCACGGATAACTAAGCCATCCACGTCTATATTAGTAACATATTTGTTGGTAAGTGATTACGACATGTTTATAATATGTCTTTCTTGTAAAAAAAGACAAAATATAATCAGTTTTTTGCCGTTTAATATATCAGACGAAGACTGCATGACGAACCACAGGATAACACACTTATATCGGCCGACATGTAGCTCACATTGAAACAACGAACTTTCCTAGTTTGTCCACACATTCAATTAACTGCATGTGGTCGTGTAACCTTCTGCTATATTCGACATGTTTTCTACAACCCGCAGTTACAAAAGTTATTGACACCCCCCTGATGCCGCCATATTGACACAGAAATCTGGTAGAGGTTCTTTTTTCGGTTTCTTTCGCTTATCCGCCCACACTCCTTATGTCCAGCTGACGATTTCGATGATTTCGACGCACCTCCGACGATCCCCGCGACATAGCCGATCTCCGAAAGAACCTCTGCAGAGGAGAGAGGAATCTCGGAGGCAATAAGGGCTGTTCAGATCAACCCAACGACGACATATTGAATTTCTTATGCAGAAAAGTGTGCCAATTAAATTTATATATATTTTAAGATCCGACCGAAAGTAGTTGCAAGGATGCAATTCCATGGTACTGCCGCTGTGAATAGACACGCAATTCCTGAAATGTATAGCCAGCCCCCATATTACCGATCAACTGCATGAGCGACGGAGCCTACGACGGAAACTACCGGATTACTTCTTGCAGTCACTAATTTGCCTGACAGTTAAAATGTTTTAATATTGCTGATGTAAACATGTTGCGCTTTGTTAATGTTAATGTTTTGGTTCTTTTCGTTGCAAAATAATAGCGCTCCGTCATGATGACGTCACTATTTAACTTTGTCCACTTTTACCCATAATTCTTGCAGTCCGAACAATAGATAATTGCTCATTTGCAATCATTTGAAAGTCAATTTAGTTTTTTTTGTCCGCATTTTGTGCTATAAATACCAGGTCGACTGTACGCTATTATGTATCTCAAGCTAAGTAAGTTGTATTTTGGTCTCAAATGCAAAATAAATTTTGCTCAATTTTCTGTAAATCTAATAATGAACTCTATTAAACCAACTATTGTATCACTATCGAACGAAATTATTTCGTAACTTTTCGATGTACTGTAGCAGCTCCACATATAAATGCGCTATATTTAAGACTATTACACTAGACGTGACTCTTTTCATCAATCAGCAGTGAAAAGAGAATATATTTCCAGATAATGAAGTTTTACATGATGCTATAATCTTTTCTATAATCATTATAGTGACACAAAACAAAGGAGGAACGACAATGCAGCACTGCAACAAAACATATACCAATCAATACACGGGGAATTTTAAAACAAGAAATTTGTGAGTCAAGGTTTCCGTTGATTCCGATCCGTGTATGTGGATTCCCTTTTGCTTTTGAACAAATAAAAGTGGTAAAGCTACCTTGCGCCATCCGAGCCTGCTTATAGTGAAGATTAAAATTTATTGTTTATAACCTAATTTTCGCCAAAGAACCAATTACTTTTTCTATAGCACTGATAGGTCAGTAGTCTAATATTTATAATAAACACACTTTTCTATTTTGGACAAAATGTTTTAATTTTTACAACTGTGGAAACAAAGAAATTCATTCCGATGAAGGTAATAAACAAGTAAACAAAGGTTATGTCCCGGTTGACCGGGATATTGCGTTTATATGGACAAACATTTGTCCCGCCTGACCGGGATCCCGGTTACTTCAACCGAGACTCCGGGAGTTCGGTGGGACGTCCCAGTCTCCACTTTAAACGTAACTTAGAAAATAACAGTAAATTATCTACAAGACGAGATCCCGGTACACCGGGACATCCCGGTAAACCGGGATCATATAAACAGGCCCTAAGTTGACTTCTAGGCACGCCATGTATACGAATCACGACGACGTCGGGAGTTCAATTCTGGTCTGCGCTATCTTTTTTCCTTTTTTTGGGCCGAGTTTTTACTCCTGAAATAGGAGCAATGTTTACTCCCTAATATGGGTTATTTTAACTCCAAACTTCGGGGGTTATTTTGACTCTTACAGCGGAGTACTTTTTACTCCCAAAATAGGATAGTTTTGAACCTTTTTTATTAACTCCTGTTTTGAGAATTAAAATCACTCCCTGAAATATCAGTGCATATATAGCTCCGAATAGAAATTACATAATCTATATAAACATACCAAAAATATTATAAAATACTTACTGTATTTCATCGGTTTCCGTAGCGGTTAAGCTAGGTAATTTAAACGATACTTTTGTCTCGTGAACGTCTACACCCAGTGATTGAGTGTCAGTAAGTAAATCTTTGTTTATTTCTATAATGAAATAAAGATAAGGAACTTGAAACTTGAAAGTAGGCTCTGTTCATTAACTTTAAGTCGCCAGTTATATCAAAAGCCTACAGCTTTTTAGATGCTTCTGATGATTTGTCACAACTCCAACTGCAGTGACAGCGAATATATATGAATATACTATCTAGGTACAACAAAATTTTCATATGTAATACCTCATTTAATATATGAAATTGTCATATGATACCTCATTTTATATACGAAATAGATACCTTATTTCATATGTGAAAGCTTCATACGTGAAAAGGTTTCAATCCTACATATCCGTGCATTTCACACGAAATTTCCGTATGTGAAAATGTCATTTATATAAATTATCATGTAAAAAGGTTCCAATTCCACAAACTCATTTCATATATGAAATTTAATAAGAAATTTCCATAAGGGCAATTAAGCAACAAAACAAACAAAATTGAAACAAAGTAAAATATAAAACAAAAGAAAAATGATCTTAAATTATTGTGCATGATAATGAAACTAACGTGTCGGAAACTTACGACTTTGTTGTGTCGTTGCTTGCACTTTAACCAGTTGAACTGCTCCAGCTGATGTAAATCCTTGAATTGTGATGTTATATTTAGTTCCAGGAATTAAATGGGTTAACGTTACAGATCTTTTTTCACCAGCAACACTTTTGCAAATTCTCGGTCTTGTGATGCAAACTTCGTTTCTTGTTATTCTTCCATCCAAATATTTAGAATATTCCCACAAAACGTTTATTGATGAAAAATATGCTAAAAGTTTGGTAATTGTTGGCTTTTCACGTTCTAAAAATGAGGTGAAGATATTATTAATATTTTAAAACCAAAAAAGTATTTAGTAAAAAAGTTAGGATCAGACAACGGAAAAAAAGCCTCAAACAAAATTGTGTAAATTTTTGACATCAAATTTATAATGACTATATAGAATGTATTAAATATACAGTTTTAATTGATTGAATTGAATCAGCAAAAATGATTTAAGTTAATTCGCCGAACGCTCTCAAAAATATGGTACACTATAAAAACTATATAGTTCAGCATGTACACTTCTTTGCGAATATACTTTGTGCATGCACAGCAAAAAAATAAATATTTTACAAAGGAAAACCTGGTGGTCTACGTACCTTCACAACTCACTGTTTCACTGCCCGTAAACCCTGCATTGCAACACTGAAAACTACCAGGATAATTTATACAGAGCGATTGAACACTACAGTAAGTTCCCACACAACATTCATCTTCATCTGTTAAAGAAACAAGCTAACTGAATTGATCATGGTAATTAAAATGATAGCTGAATGGTTAGGTGACTGGATGCAGTCGTATCAAGGGTGAAAATCGGGAAATACGCATGTTACTAGGGCAGTTAAATATGTATAAAACATGAATAAATTTTGCAATCTATTGTTCTACTCTTTTCTGTTCGCATGGTTATACTTAATAATTTTACGCCAGAAGATTTTACATTAATGGTAAAAAAATCTATACCATTTTTCTATCACAAGCACAAATAAATCCCATGCTCTACTAGCTCATGCTAAAAAATAAACACTAATTGTACTTACCGAATCCAGTGATAATTTCATTTGTAGGGACCGACAATGCCATACTTTCAACTTTATGCAGTGAACTTTTCTCATATTTATCTATTCGGTTGTTTTCAAGATCCAACACATACAAATGAAGTATGTCTTGAGTTATTTTAATTACTCCAGGGTAACTAACATTTAAATCTGATGTGGTTGCACTATAATAAGTTTTCATCAGTTTATGCCTTTTTTTCACGCTGTCATAGTCGACCCAGTAGACCAATGCATTGTCTGCATCAACAGAAACAAACTGTGGAAAACTACCACCATTATACAAAGAACTTACGTCCATAGTGTCAATATCAATACGAACAATATCAGCGGCAACGGCCGACTTTGCAAGAATTAAGTACCTATAAATAGGGAATGTATCAGACAATTAGAAAGCATCCAAAGATTGCACGGAAACAAGATATCCATGCAGGCTAGCTCACAAGACCTACGCATGTATGCATAAAATGCTGGATTGCACTCGTACCACTAAACAAAAAACCCCAACTTTTTATGTCCCTTAACCACCACCACTTTATTCTATAAACAATAGAACTGTTAAGTCCTTGTTATTTGTTAATTCAGGAAAAAGATCATAATTTTTATTTAAAGATCATAGCTTTACAGAATACTAATAAGATCTATTGCCATCTCGCTTTAACGATCGTACTTTATACAATTATAGACCTGGAGCGAGGGGTATTCCACAACGATTTTGCTTTTTATCATTATTCCGAAACTTTCAATACAAACACCACGGTTTGAACAAGAAATTATCCTTATGCTCTTAGGCTTGAGATACCATTTTGTTTTTATTCGCCATCTTGGCCCAGTTCCCTACAAATGGCCCCCTGGGTACTTACTACACAGAAGTCTGGGTTATTGAGTTAAAGAAATTAGAAAGTACGTAATTATAGAAGAATTTATAATTGTTTCAATTTTAATCGACGCAACTACGAATATATAGAAATACGGCGTATATATAACTCGATTAAATTCGGCAAACGAATTAATATTGTCAAACGGATAATGCAATAGTGATGAATTAAATTTGACGTTTAACTCGAAGTCACATTTACGCGAAAAACAGTCAGCGGCTTGTGCCGTGGTTTCATCGTTCTCAATTTTTCTGCTCGTTCATAATTCTTATCATGCATCTAATTTTGATCTAAACGAGAAGTTGGCAATATTTATCGAGTCAAAATCGCACATGTGAACGGGTTTTAAAACATCAAACATAAGTATAGGTAATAGCATGGTTTCGAGTGTAATTTGGAAAAAACATGCACGAGTGAGTTTTTCAAAGACTATCAAAATTGCACGAGTCCGAAGGACGAGTGCTATTTGAGGTCTTTGAAAAACTCACGAGTAGGCCTACGTGTTTTTTTCCAAATTGCACAAGAAATCATGCTATTACTTATTAACAATATACATGAAAAAATTTAACATGAAGAGAATCTTTCCAATCAAAATGCTTTGTGCAAATAACATACATGAAAAAATTTAACAGGAAGAGCTTTTTTCTAGTCAAAAATGATTTTTGTACAAATTTAAAAAAATAAAAAATTTGCACTGTATTTCCTTTTTTCTGCACTGTATTTCCTCAAAACTGCACTGCTCTCAGCCAATCAGAATTGAGAAATTTTTTCATGTATATTATTAGAAACAAAATAAAGTATTTTACGGCACTTACCCACGTTTAGTGTCCATATCAAGATCTTTGGCTCCAGTGACGGAAGACAAAGCGGCAACGACGCTGTCTTTCATGCTTGTCATATTGACAGAGTGGATTGTTTCTGTTTGTTTATGGATGTAGTAAATAAGTTTGTTTTTGATGTCTAGTGTAAACCTCTGAACACCTTTTACTTGCATGATAGTACGAACAACAGATCCATCTAGGTTCACGCTTAGAAATGTCTCCTTTGAGTTATAGTAATACAAACGACGAGTGGAACTGTCATATGCCATATCAGATGCATCAGAGCTTACAAGTTTTGCAGAACTGTTTACGTGGTTAATCGTTATTTTATAGTTGATGTCAGTTGACGTTGCGTAGATAACAACTGGAATATTGCACACAGCTAAAAAGACATAGAAAAATAAAAATATAATTACATTGGTTAACCACTATTTATAGTTGTAATAATTTTAGCGGTAAAGATAGTGCATATGCGAATTTGTATGTAGTATTGCATACACAAAAATAATTATTAGATGTCTATGGCTTATTTTGATGTGAACAGCAAATTGGGAGGCAACATAAAAAGCACGCGTAACATGCTTTTACTATGCGCATTTACTATACAATGAAAGGCTTTTACTACAGGCTAGCATAAAAAGCACGGGTAACATGTTTTGGTTTGTTTGTTTGTTTGTTTCGGTTTGTTTGTTTCGTTTTGTTTGTTGGTTTCTTTGTTTGTTTGTTTGTTTGTTTGTTTGTTTGTTTGTTTGTTTGTTTGTTTGTTTGTTTGCTTGTTTGTTTGTTTGTTTGTTTGTTTGTTTGTTTGTTTGTTCGTTTGTTCGTCTGTCTGTCTGTCTGTCTGTTTGTTTGTTTCGAGATATCAATAGCAAAACGCATATTACAACAAGTTAGGTGTTTGACGTTTATCCAACATTATTTAAGTCTTCCGTACCTTAAGTAGACTCGCTCCAACTTTTTTGCTTATAGGTATATACGCGCGCGTGTCTATACGCGGGGCAGAGGAGAGGGCGGAAGCGGAAGACCTGAAAACCTTGCAGACGAACGGCTTAACGGGGAGTTGTGTCGAATTAAAGTATGTTCAAACCTTCTCTGCTGAGTCTGATTCTAAATTTATTATAAAGCATGAGTACGTATAACGCTACACAACACACCGCAAAAGACGATATATCAAAAGGAATGCAAAATACGATAAAATACTATGGATATATAGTCAGATGTGCTTGTTTGTTTTTACGTAAGGTTGTATTTCTTCTTAAAATGTTGTCTCGTGTTTTTAACTTGATGAAGTATAGCAATGCATATTTATTAACTTATTTTACGCAACATATATATCCCTGTGATGTATTATCGCTTAGCTAGTATATTGTTGTACGATATCAGTAGTTGCTACTGTACCTATTACTAGAAGTAGCTTGTCGCCCGAGTCGAAATCAAATCATATATGATCATATGTTTCAAACGTTATTATCAAATCATATGTATCCAACGTTAACGAAGCTGTGTATGGGACAATCACCACGTTTCTTGAAGTTGAGAACGCATTGAGCGATCACAAATAACCTAATCTATTGATTCCATAACGAATAGCATCTTGACATGCATGACTTCTTCATCGTTTGTTTTCATACAACGCATCCTACCTTCGGCAACCAAGGTTGAATTGATATACCCATGCACCCCCCCCCGATATATTGACCTTAAACGCTGATTGGTTTAAATGATTTACGCGTCACTGGCCGAAATTTCGGTCAGCAAAAATGGCACGCTGCAAGTTTTAAAAGTCCGTATCTCAGGGTGAACACATTAGGGACTCAGAGAAACTCTAGGCAGAGGTTTGAAAATTGTGGAGTAAAATATTCAATCATGATTTATATATCATGAATGATCTATACCGACAGAACGACTTGATCTTACTGATTGTAGAAAAACGACTGTTCTGATTGGTTTTCGCGGCTTGGTGCATGATGTCAATTGTACATTTATACTGTAGTAATATCACGGCCACTTCGGTTTTCATTGTTCCCACATGGACATTTAAACTCTAAATAACCTGATGCATAAAGATTAGGGTAAGATTAGTAACTAATCATACCTAATCTTTATGCCAAAGTTCGCTTATGCATATAACAACTAACAAATACATGAGGTGAACACTTATCGAATTCCCAATAGTATTAATCACAACTCAATAATTTATTCACTTTGAAGTTGTTGACTCCGCCAAAAGCGTTCTTGTTTTACTCTCCTTCTTCCTCGGAAACCGTAATATTACAAAGTGATATCATGGCATTTCGGTTGATTAGTGATTAAATATGTCCCTCAAGCCTCGGGAGGTTTAGTAAAGCCCTCGGTCTTCGCCTTCGGGACTTTTACTAAACCTCCCTCGGCTTTCGGGTACATTTAATCGCTAATCAACCTCATATGCCATGCTATTACTTATAAATAACAAACATATTTTAGCCATGCATTCAGAAGGTTTAGATTCTCAAGGAAAGATAAATCTCAAAATCTAGAAAGGATGAGCAGCCAATCACTAAGCTCCCCTAAAAGATGTTGCTTGAGATTATCAAGCCTCATTGAATAACTGTCTCCTGTACAACGAATTAATTACATTTAATGTATACCAATTCCCCAGCAACAACAAACAACACTGAATAAGAAATATTTCACCACTGACAACCGCTTGGATTATTCTTACGACTAAAAAATAGTTTGTAAAACATATATATTTCTTAAACCAAAATTTTAAGGAATTTATAGAGAACCTACCTGCTTCGGAAGTTTTCTTTTTTAATGTGTTCCCCAGTGGTCCAACTCCCGCAGAGTTTTTGGCTCTGACTCCAACTTCATAAGTAGTTGCTTCATTTAAACCCGTTAAGGTACATGTTAGAGTATTGCCAATAATTGATTTTATATTTTGTGAGCACAAGTCTCCCCCGGCATCAGTACTATTGTAACAAATTTGATATTGAGTAATTATTCCACTTGAGTCATCAGCCGACAATGCTAACCACGCCACGTTAAGTTCGGTTGAACTTTCAACACTAAGGCTAACCAATACAGGACCTTTTGTTGGAGCTAGATCAGACAAATAAAGATGTAACTTGGTTAAGGTTGGATCTACGTTTGAAAGTTATGTTGAAGGCCGCATTTCCACATCAATCATTCGTTTAACAGTGATTCTAGTTGTCTTGTGTATCTATTGACATGTATGAAATGTCAGAAACAATATGTTGGATATACCATGCATAACTGCTTTCATAACAAGCTTTAATAATCATAAAACTTCTTTAAACAGATATGGTAAGGGTTGCAGTGGGGAATTTGTGGAGAGCATTTGTATGCGCATTTCTGGAGCGAAGGTATTCGAGTTTCGAATACCCCGGTGACGTACGCTAGCGGGAAATTCGAGGTTTGGCAAGGATATTAATAAAAAATACCATTGTCACGTGGCACAAATCTAACCCTCTGATTTGACAACTTAATTGTGAAATATAATATATGTAGAAATTTAGCATATAAATAAGACAAAATAAAACAAAACAGAAATATTAAAGTAAGTGAGTTGCCTCATAAGGCAAACAAAAACAAAGAAATTTAATTGCATGCACACATTTTGTTAAAAAGCTGTTAATAAATACTAAAAAATATAATTATAAGAAATTTACTGCAGCATTCCAATGTATTTTATACTTCCTACTTCACTTATAGCGATAATCATTTAATGATACAGACATCATATGGGATCAGACGTTAATTGAGCATGCTGGTATTTCACAAACAATTAGATGGCGGCAAGAATGATAGAAATGATAGAAAAATATACGAGGCTAAGACAGAGTTTCAAATTAAAGCAATTTCTATCGTGTTTATTGCAGTTAACCGAGTCGACTATCACCTCCGCAATCCCATCAACTAGTTACATTCTTTGTGTGGTTTGAGCATTGTTCTGGCTAGTTTTAACCATGCATTATTTCCCAAAAAGTTTGAAATTTTCCCACGCAGCAATAGCTTAGTGCCGATGTTTAAGTTTCTTTTAATCTTTGTCAAATTTGCCGAGTTCATTTCGTAGAAACGACATGATTGACCACACACAAATAGAGCGATTTTCAATGAGATATTTTTCACGCGGTTTATTGGTTAGTATGTTTTAGCGACGAAAATATAAAGTTTAGAAGCGTGACACCGAGTGGCAGACGACTGGGTATACAGACGAAATCCCCACGTTTGAAAATTTACAGGTAAGTCTCTGCTTGATGTTTTTCAGCTGTATATCACAACTAGTCGCATCAAAATAAAGCTTGACTTGTTGTCTACTTGTTTTAACTACCAAATTTTAAAGATCGACACACTAAAGATCGAGATTTTAAAGATCGAGAAAAAATTTATACAACGCCGTTATCAAACCAGTCTTGATGTATGGTAATTCAATTTACACTGAGTTGATTTCACATTACTGTACCCGCCGTGTGTTGCGAAGTTCATTGGGAAGTTCAGATATTTTTTCAGAAGTTCGGAATTACGTTATCCGATCATAATGAGTTTTGATCCAAAGCTCGCAATTTGATTGGCTGAACTTCTGAACAAGCTTCGCAACACACGGTGGTAAAGTAATGTGAAATCAACTGTAAAGTTGCTGCTCGCACAGTGGCTTACTTAAAACTAATTTTCAAATTACAAAAGAGAGTAGCACGTGTAATTCTCGGAACAGATATACCTCCTCCAGGACATTTGACAACTTAATTGAACTGGATTCCTTTTTATGATGAAGTAAAAATTAACAAATGTACCGTCATTTATAAGAGCCTGCATGGGGAACTTTTTAAAAGAACTTTTTACAACAAATAACTTGTTCATGGTAGACTAACTACGTTATAGGTTCTGAACTACTTTTGGTCGTTTTACACCATTCTACTAAAGGAAGCTAGACGAGAGGCAGCGGGATATTCGAATTAGCCAGATCGTATCTATTAGGAAATGTTTTGAGTACACGTGTGTTATTCTTAAAACTCTATAACAAAGGCATCAATGTCTTGTAGACTCAACTGTCGCGTACTTCAAGCCATGCAATAATTTACTTACTAGCTTCGCCAGTTGTCCCACTCTTTTTCGTACCGAGAACCCCAGTTCCTGCCCCATTAGCAGCTTTAAACCGCAACGTCCATAGGTTGTAGCCTCATTTAAACCACTTAAAGTCACGGTCGTAGTATCAACACCATAGACTGTTTCACTCCTGGTACAGGAAACATCACTTCCACTGCTTGTAAGTTGATAACAGATAGTATAACTTGTTATATCTCCATTTGCGTCGTCCACTGACAACTTTGACCAAACAACTGTTAGTTCAGTAAATTTTGGAGACGTTATTGTACTAATAATTGGTCCTTTAGCAGGTACTACAAATTGACAAACAAAGTACAGTATTACGAATACGAGCACCCAATGAAGACACCAGTTTTGGGAATCCTATTACTTTTACCCACCAGAAGGGCTCTTAAGAATTTGAATGCGTGCAAACTCAAAGCTATATTATAACTGACTCATAGAAATTCCAAGGGCGGGTCGTAGCGAACTACTTGTAGATCGCTACTGTTAGCGAACTACAATTTTCAAGAAGCGAATAGTTTTTGACTACTTTTTAAAAACAGTGGCTGTAGGTGTAGTGAACTACATTTTTTCAGTAGCGAAGTAGTCAACTATACTTATTACATAAAAATACAAAACCGCTTTTTATTTATTTTTAGTTTTAAATACACCAGTTTGGCGTGTAAAACGTTTTGTCGTGTTTTTAGATAAACAGCTTTAAAGAAAACCAGCCACAATGTTCCAACACATTTTATAGTTCAGAATATTTGAATAAAGATACCTAATTATCTTTTATTTGTATTCAAATCAACTCAGAAATTTTCTCGCCAAAACTTAATACAGGGCCGAGAAAAAAGCGTATTGACCGGTCGGTCAATATCGTAAAATCCCAACCTCTCGGGAACCAATCAGCGTGCGTCGTTCTGCGTACGGACCGGAAATCAAACCCAGCCATATAATAAATATATATTTATAGCTTTTGATATGTTTCTCAACCCCCACATGTACTTAAAAGTTTGTTGATTGAATGAGCTACACAATAATGCTAAAATAAAAAAAAGAGTGGTACGCCAAAAAAAGAATGTTGTTTAAACATTGAGCAAATTTTGCATCGATTACTGTAAATATGGCGGATTCAACATTTTCTAGCACCTTCATAATCATGATTTTTTTAAATTTTTGATATGTTGGCTCTAACCCCAAACGCTCATAAAATGTTTGATTCTATAAGCTACAAAATAATGCTAAATTAAGGAAGTTTTGAGTGGTACGCCTAAAAGTTCTAAGGTTTTGAACGCTTTTCGCCGAAAATACGGGACAGAGAAAAATATTCCTCTTAATAAAATGCAATAGATACAAGATTGATAGAGCCATGCAGTAGATCTTGGGAAATTTACTACAGTATTTTAAACTTCTTACTTCTCTTATAGCAGTGGGGCCTTTTAAAAAGAACTGTCACAAACTTGATAATCATTTATAATATTAATACGATAATTTTCTTACTATCTTCAAGAGTTGTTCCCTTCTTTTTCGTGCCAAGAACTCCGGTCCCTGCCCCATTGGTAGCTTTAACTGCAACGTCATAAGTTGTAGCCTCAATTAAACCACTTAAAGTCACCGTCGTATTGTCAACATCATTGACTGTTTTACTCTTGGTACAGGATACACTACTTCCACTGCTTGTAAGTTGATAACAGATAGTATAACTTCTTATATCTCCATTTGTGTCGTCCACTGACAACTTTGACCAAACAACTGTTAGTTCAGTAGATTTTGGAGACGTTATTGTACTAATAATTGGTCCTTTAGCAGGTACTACAAATTGACAAATAAAGTACAGTATTACGAGTACGAGCACCCAATGAAGACACCAGTTTTGGGAATCCTATTACTTTTACCCACCAGAAGGTCTCTTAAAAATTTGAATGCGTACAAACTCAAAGCTATATTATAACTGACTCATAGAAATTCCAAGGGCGGGTCGTAGCGAACTACTTGTAGATCGCTACTGCTAGCGAAGTACAATTTTCAAGAAGCGAATAGTTTTTGACTACTTTTTAAAAACAGTGGCTGTAGGTGTAGTGAACTACATTTTTTCAGTAGCGAAGTAGTCAGCTATACTTATTAGATAAAAATACAAAACAACCGCTTTTTATTTATATTTAGTTTTAAATACACCAGTTTGGCTTTTATTTGTCGTGTTTTTAGATAAACAGCTTTAAAGAAAACCAGCAGCAATGTTCCAACACATTTTATAGTTCAGAATATTTGAATAAAGATACCTAATTATCTTTTATTTGTATTCGAATCAACTCAGAAATTTTCTCGCCAAAACTTAATACAGGGCCGAGAAAAAAGCGTATTGACCGGTCGGTCAATATCGTAAAATCCCAACCTCTCGGGAACCAATCAGCGTGCGTCGTTCTGCGTACGGACCGGAAATCAAACCCAGCCATATAATAAATATATATTTATAGCTTTTGATATGTTTCTCAACCCCCACATGTACTTAAAAGTTTGTTGATTGAATGAGCTACACAATAATGCTAAAATAAAAAAACTGTTTTACTCTTGGTACAGGATACACTACTTCCACTGCTTGTAAGTTGATAACAGATAGTATAACTTGTTATATCTCCATTTGCGTCGTCCACAGACAACTTCGACCAAACAACTGTTAGTTCAGTAGCTCTAGGAGACGTTATTGTACTAATAGTTGGTCCTTTAGCAGGTACTACAAATTGACAAATGAAATACAGTATTAAAAATACGAGCGCTAAATATATACATAGAAATATTCCAAAAAAATAGAATATATTGTATACAGTATACACTCTTAGTTTCTCTCTCTAGTGGTCTGCCTAACAGCAGGTTCATCGCTCTTTCCATCCCTTCCGATCTTGTGCTTTTCCTTTAGTTTTCGCGTATGACTCTCCCTTTTTGATTTTATCCAGCATTCCAATTCTTTTTCTACCTCGTCTCCTCTTCCCCATCATTCTTCCTTCGATCACATCCTTCAATAGCCCTTCATGTCTCATTACGTGCTCAATCCAATTAATTTGCCTTCTATATATTGTCTGTATCAGCTGTTCCTCTCCAACTCTACGCAGCACTTGTTCATTATTGACCTTTTCCACCCAAGTAATTCCCATCATACATCTCCACAACCACATCTCACAACATTCCAGACGATTAATATATCTTTTTTCCTCAATGTCCAAGTTTCAGCTCCATACAGCAGCAAACTCCAAATCAGTGTCTTCATAATTTTCTTCTTCAGTTCCAGATCCAAACCTCCAGACAGTAGCACCTTTTGTTTGTTAAATGATTCCTTAGCCATTGCTATCCTTGACTTGATCTCTTTTTCAGAATATCCATCTTCAGAAATAATGCTACCAAGGTACTTGAACTGAGACATCTGTTCTAGGTCTTTGCCATTTATCTGTATTTTCACTACTACTCTTAGTACAAGAGCTATTTTAGGCAATTGGATTATTTTTAGTAAAACAGGTATAGCCACTTTTCAATCAAACGTTGTATAGTATTTCTCTCAATCATGTAAAAGTATATTCTGACATGAAGTATAACAGTAACTGATCATGTGCAGAAGCAGTCCCAGACATTTTGTTATTATACTATTAGCCTATTATTTTATTTTTACCGAGTTATATAGCCTAACTATTTTATTAACTGGAATATCCTCAAATACAAATTGCTGTTTGGATAATTTAGCAAATATATAAGTATCACCAAGCTCGTGACTGCAAATTAAGCCATACGAAAGAACAAAACAGAAGCATTAAAACCTGTGTACTGTCACCGAAGGCAAATAAAAATAAGAACAAAAAAAAAATTACAGTTTAAGCTCTCGTAAGCGAGCACCTTGGGGATGTGGAAGAGTCGTCGCAACTATAGAGCTGGTCGTTTACAAGAGCTTAAAAACAAAAAAGAAACCCAGTTCATATATCAAAGGTGATCGTTGTGAGAGCTGGTCGAGAGTAGTTGCAAAGAGAGCTTCATGCAAGCAATCTAATTGCTTACGCATTTATAAAACTGTTACAATAAATATCAACATTGAAAGGCTGCAGTAGTTAATGACAAATAACTTTCAGCAGAATGTCAATGCATTTTATAATTCCCACTTTTCATCTTAGCAGTGGTATATGGCTTTTAAAGAAAATGGATAAAAGAAACTGTAGATTAAGAACCACCAGGCTGAAATTTAGCCAATTAAGCACCCAAGATATATAGTGTAATAGGTTATTTATAATTTCCATATTAAAACATACCTAAACTTGCTCCAAGTTTTTGTTCTGGCGGGCAAGAGGCAAGCAGGCGGGCGGGAGAATCAGGCGGGCTGGGGGAAAGACGGTTCAGGAAAGGTGGGAGGGTCAGGTGGGCGAGAAGAAAGGCGGGCGGACAGAAGACGGTCAATAGCGTCGTAATAGACATTATTAAAAAATGACCGACGAATTAAAATTATTTTATATACATAGAAATTAACCCTTATGAACTCGTTTTCATGTGCCAAATTTAAAATAATTTTTACTTTAAAACGAGGTCATATAATGGCTAATTTTTTATGCGCATGAAAGAATTCGAAATCGGCGGCATTTTTGAATGAATAAGGTCTATAAACAGGATGGTTTTGACTATAGTCACCAAGAGGAAACAACGAACACCCGACGCCGCCCTGCTTTGGAAGTTGCACTGTTGCATTACCACTTAACCCAGCCATACAACCTCCGACTCTTGCAATTCTTCCACCACGTGCCCTTGATACCCAATTAAAAAGCCACCATTAGCCCTGAGAAGGCTAATAGATAATAACAAGAAAGGCATTCTGGAACAGGAACAGGGACAAGGCATTCTGGAACAGTAATCGACAAACACTTTGAGACACTCAATGAAGTCAATAATGGGACAATTGCCATCTTATATGGTCGTTATATTTAATTATTTCAGTCTTTACTGCCCTCTTTCCTCGGTGAAGACCTACCTAATATGAACGAGTTTTCTGATTGGCTAGAAGTAACCAATCACATTGTCAATTACCAATTCGTTCCCATGCTCCCATTACTGGCGTTACTATCATATAATGGCGCATATTTACTCGGACCCAGTCTTCACTAAGTTTATCGCGCCTGGTCAGGCCAGTGAACTCGATGTAAGTTAAAATGTGATACCTGGAACGCTAACGAAGGACCAAAAAGTGAGGCAAAAAGTTCCAGGCCCCTGCGCGGTTTGCAGGTACGATTCAGTCTCCCACAAAATGTTTTTTACACGGCCGCCCGTCTTGAGCGAACTGCGAAGGCTCGAAAAAAGGTTTGAAAAAATTATTTATTAGACTAAACGTGCATTTAATGGTTTCCCATTGTTGTGCAGCGCTGTTGTTGTTTTATTTACTGTATAGCAGTCCAAAACTATACAGTAAATTAAGCTAGGGATGAAAATAGGCTGAGAAAACAGACGTCCTTTTGCTGGCTAGGATGAAAACAGCCAGCCGAAAAGGTGAGAACAAGAGTGAGAAAGCTATTCTTGTACGAGTTTGAAGACGTATTGATACTTGATATTTCATAATATACATCTAATGTCATTTTCTTATTTCTGCTCCTTTAATTTCTTGTTCAGTTTTGTTAAACGGCCTTTTGTAACTAATGATATTTTAAGAAATATAAACTGACAACTTGATTGTTTATTTTTCACGTTTACTCATGGCTATAGTTGTTGTTTTCGGTACGAATGCGGAATGCTTTTTAAAACTGATTTAAACTGATGAAACTGGTACTAACCTAAACGGCATATTCTATACTAAGTTTGTGTTGATTTTTTGTATCCTCTTCGGAGTGACGGAACTCTAATATATATGGTTTATAATATAACGAAAATTTGATTTAATTTCTTCACTGACAAACTTCGTGCACGTTTTGTAAAGACAATGACTTTTCCTATAGCAACAAATAGACAATCACTGCATAATTAGTTCGGCAGCATAGCACAACCAATCAAAATTTAAAATGCACGTTTAGCAAAGCGTGATAAAATGATTCAATAAATAATTTTTCAAACCTTTTCGAGTCTTCGCAGTTCGCTCGAGACCGGTGACCGTGTAAAAAACATTTTGTGGGAGACTGAATCCTACCTGCAAACCGCGCAAGGGCCTGGAACTTTTTGCCTCACTTTTTGCCCCCCGAATGACTGGACGTTAGCGTTCCAGGTATCACATTTTAACTTACATCGAGTTCACTGGGTCAGGCTCAATCTTTTCTGATCATGTTTAGTTCAGCTTGACTGACACAAACTGAAAACAATCAAAACATTCCATTCCATTTCCAAATATGTTGTCGAATTATCAAAATAAATATAATTTCCTGGGCTTGCTTAAAGAAAGCCTGCTTCTCAATGACCAAACACGTAAATTCTTCCCGGTCGTGTACTTTCCTTTGGCAGCCAAAATACTTTTTGACTTCGTTCACCAAGTCTTTCGTTCGCCATATCAGTTTAAAAGACACCATTATTTGGTCGCCCCATGGACTTCGTTGTTTGGCAGGGCAGAGACGACACGACCCATCATTACATATTTATCCGACGTTTTTAGGGGTGTTTCGCACATTTTCATTAATTTTGAAGTTATTTTCCAACTGCCGGCAATTGCTGCCATCGCTTATTTATAATTTGAGGCCTATATATAAACAAATGCCCGGAGTTATCCTGCGTAACTGCCTTGTTTCCACCAATCAGAATACCTAAAACATCCAATGTTATCTCGACCAATCAGATGTGGTGATAGCTCATCCTGTGCCGGGCCATTTGTTCCCGCCATTTTGTTTTTCGCTGCCATCTTGGCCCAGCCCCCACAAATAGCCCTGGGGACGAGGTTGCGTAATAGGTTATTTATACTTTCCATATTAGGACATATATACATAACCCGGAGATAAGAACCTGGTTACAAGACCGTAACCTTGTTATTCTGTTTAGTTCTTTCATTATTCCCTTGGTGGATTTATGCACAGTATGTTAATATTTATTTAATAAAGATACCTCTGCAAAATGAATGAACTCCTATCTATGTAAGAACCAGTTAAGCCCACTGATCTGAAAAATATGACTGGATCGAGTTTCTATTACTGAAAATGAAGCCAACGGCGGCCATGTTGAAGTGACCACCTATAACAACTACTGTGGCGTTGCAGACATATGTTGGAGGGCATTCTGACATTTTCTATTTAATGTTAGTGAAGGGACATATTGGTTGGACAGTTATTTGATGTCGAGCAGTTTTGCTTTTCCTCTCAGATTAGCCATTGAATTTGTAATATGGCCGCCGTTGGCTCTACATGTAATTATCTGGTGAGAAAAGCCAACTGTGAAGCGTCAAATTAAGTTCAGGCTTTTGTGCATTTATGGTTAGCAAAATAAATATATTGGCCAGACGCTAAACCCATTTCGCAAGTGTCTCAGTTTGATTTGCTTGCACAATCGCAGTTTCTAATGATCTCTGGTCAATGCAAATATGCTGGCTTCAAAATCAGCTCATCCGACACAATAGAAAACTCGATCCTGTGCTATTTTTCAGTGGTTAAGCCTGACAAATACATGAAGCAGTTTTTTATGCAAAAAATTACTAAAGCTCAGAACACACGAGTACAGAGCATGCTTTAAGAGTCCTGCAAACAAACAGAGTGTTTAATTAAAACAATGCCAGAAAAATAGTCCTATTTAATACTAAATGATTAATAGTATAATATTCTAATGTTTACTTGCTTCTTTATAGCAATAATTAGACAAGTAATACATTGCGTTCTGGATATATTAATACACTCTTTTTACTTAACCAGATACATGTACTCGATTTAAAAAAGAGAAAATCTTTTCCGTGTTTCTATAGAGCTATACAAACACGAGGGGAAGTTTGGGAGAACGAGAAATTACTATTTCGAGTTCTTCCAACACTACTTCGAGTTCTTTCTTCCAAAATTCCACAAGTGTTTCTATAACTCTATAGAATTAAGGGGGAAATGTTTTCTATTTCTTTTATAAAATAACCCGTCAAAAATAGATTAAACGTTCAATGTAATCCAAATAAAAAGCGTAAATTCCCCTTACTGTTCATACATGGATGGCGTATTGGATAGCGTTTGATGGCGTAGTGGATAGGGTATAACGGTGTTTCTGTACAACATTGTAATTAGAATGAAGGCGTATTGGATGACACAATATTTACATATTCTCTATATATAGTTATAGAACATGGGTCTTTTGAGCGTGACTACCGGCGTCAATCTAGGCAGACACATGTCCGCTTCGTGGACCTATATTTCCAATAACTCATTGAGCGTTGTGACATCACATAGCACTGGTGATTTTTAAGGAAAATGTCACAAACTTGATAACAATTTAATAATACATTAATTTACTTACCAGATTCCCCCGTTTTTCCACTCTTTTTCGTGCCAAGAACTCCAGTTCCTGCTCCATTAGTAGCTTTAACCGCGACGTCATAGGTTGTAGCCTCATTTAAACTACGTAAAGTCACCGTCGTAGTGTCAGCACCATTGACTGTTGTATTCTTCGTACAAGAAACACCACTTCCACTGCTTGCAATTTGGTAACAGACAGTATAACTGATTATATTTCCATTTGCGTCGCCTGCTGACAACTTCAACAAAACAACTGTTAGTTCAGTAGCTCTCGGAGACGTTATTGAACTAATAGTTGGTCCTTTAGTAGGTACTACAAATGAACAAACAAAAAACAATATTAAGAATACAAGCGACAATTTTTAACAAGCGAATAGTTTTATCAACACTTATCGGGAAGATTGTACAACAATCGCTTTTCACTATACTTTATGAATTTCTCGCGAGTCATAAAGTCACAGAGTCGGACTGGCTCCGTATTAGGGGCGGTGCCATCAGGGAGAGGGGAGCCGTCAGGGTTTCTTTCAGAATATTTAACAAGGGGGCAAAACAGGCAATACTTACTAGGTGATCGCCGAAGGCGCGACCATCTTCAAGGGGGGTCCGGGGGCACGCTCCCCCGGAAAATTTTGAATTTTAGAGTCTCTGAAATAGCATTTCCTGCATTTTGAAGGGGGTTTGAAAGAGTTTTGAAGGATATAAAATACCAAACAAAATATTCAAATATACTAATTTTATATAGGAATACACCATAACATGCAAGGCATACATCATGAGGAGAAGTCAACCATTAATTAGGTGACTATGTCACGCTGTCAGCTGCGTCGGAAGCGTACTAAAATATTATTTAATCTTAAAATACTATTATAAAACGTAAAACGACTATAAATCCAAAATCGGGTTTTGAAATAGGAATTGCACTACATATCAAATATAATATTATACAACGGGAAAGGGGCACAGTAACGGCATCCTAAGGGGGCGCATGTGCCATTGGCACAATGGCACATAGGGCCAGTTTGACTCTGTAAAGTCACTGAAGTCAGTGATCATGCAGTAGTAAAAACAGAGTCGGTTTTATCACCAGATTACTATTTTGTCAGACGCTTTATACGGACTGTCTGTATAATCTCCTGTTTCCCCCCCCCCCCCCCCCCCCCCCTCCCCGTCACCCCGTGGAATTCTTAGTACGATACTTCAATTTCCAGACGCGACATAGTTTGCTACCTTTTCAAAATTGTATAGCTGTAGCTGCATGTGATCAGTGGCAAATTACATTTGTTGGCACTAAGTAGCAGTTATTTTAGCTGACTACATCTTTTTAAGGTTATCTATCTAAAATCGTAGCGGATTACAACATATTTGTTGGCAAGCATGCAGTTGCGACGGAAGCGTGCAGACAGTGCGCGGCAACTGCCTGAAAAACGTTCGAACTCTGAGGGCAATATACAGGTTTTTTCCTGACAAAATTTTCTGTGAAGTGACCGGCTATGATGCAATACCAGTAATTGCGAGTCACACAATTAAAAACTGCGTGTTTGTTACAAATTAAAGTTAGATTTTAGAGGTTTTCCACAACTTACTTCATTATAGCAGGTTTTCAGCACGGAAATAACTAAATAGGCTTCACATGGGGGTGAGATGAAGAATGTGTCTTAAAAAATGTTTTAAAATGTTCAAAATTTAGCTCAAATATATGTCAGATCGCGGGAAATGCCATTTCAGAGACTCAATTTTCAAAAATTTTCTGGGGGAGCATACTGGGGGAGTTGTCTTTGTAAATATGTGATACTGTAGTTTTAGACAAAATATTTTGTAAAAATGAGAGAATGTGTCTTAAAAAATGTTTTAAAATGTTCAAAATTTAGCTCAAATATATGATGTCAGATCGCGGGAAATGCCATTTCAGAGACTCGATTTTCAAAAATTTTCTGGGGGAGCATACTGGGGGAGTTGTCTTTGTAAATATGTGATACTGTAGTTTTAGACAAAATATTTTGTAAAAATGAGAGAATGTGTCTTAAAAAATGTTTTAAAATGTTCAAAATTTAGCTCAAATATATGATGTCAGATCGCGGGAAATGCCATTTCAGAGACTCAATTTTCAAAAATTTTCTGGGGAACCATACTCGGGAGTTGTCTTTGTAAATATGTGATACTGTAGTTTTAGACAAAATATTTTGTAAAATAAATGAGAGAATGTGTCTTAAAAAAATGTTTTAAAATGTTCAAAATTTAGCTCAAATATATGATGTCAGATCGCGGGAAATGCCATTTCAGAGACTCAATTTTCAAAAATTTTCTGGGGAACCATACTGGGGGAGTTGTCTTTGTAAATATGTGATACTGTAGTTTTAGACAAAATATTTTGTAAAATAAATGAGAGAATGTGTCTTAAAAATTGTTTTAAAATGTTCAAAATTTAGCTCAAATATATGATGTCAGATCGCGGGAAAATGCCATTTCAGAGACTCGATTTTCAAAAATTTTCTGGAGGAGCATACTGGGGGAGTTGTCTTTGTAAATATGTGATACTGTAGTTTTAGACAAAATATTTTGTAAAAATGAGAGAATGTGTCTTAAAAAATGTTTTAAAATGTTCAAAATTTAGCTCAAATATATGTCAGATCGCGGGAAATGCCATTTCAGAGACTCAATTTTCAAAAATTTTCTGGGGAACCATACTGGGGGAGTTGTCTTTGTAAATATGTGATACTGTAGTTTTAGACAAAATATTTTGTAAAATAAATGAGAGAATGTGTCTTAAAAAATGTTTTAAAATGTTCAAAATTTAGCTCAAATATATGATGTCAGATCGCGGGAAATGCCATTTCAGAGACTCAATTTTCAAAAATTTTCTGGGGAACCATACTGGGGGAGTTGTCTTTGTAAATATGTGATACTGTAGTTTTAGACAAAATATTTTGTAAAATAAATGAGAGAATGTGTCTTAAAAATTGTTTTAAAATGTTCAAAATTTAGCTCAAATATATGATGTCAGATCGCGGGAAATGCCATTTCAGAGACTCGATTTTCAAAAATTTTCTGGAGGAGCATACTGGGGGAGTTGTCTTTGTAAATATGTGATACTGTAGTTTTAGACAAAATATTTTGTAAAAATGAGAGAATGTGTCTTAAAAAATGTTTTAAAATGTTCAAAATTTAGCTCAAATATATGTCAGATCGCGGGAAATGCCATTTCAGAGACTCAATTTTCAAAAATTTTCTGGGGAACCATACTGGGGGAGTTGTCTTTGTAAATATGTGATACTGTAGTTTTAGACAAAATATTTTGTAAAATAAATGAGAGAATGTGTCTTAAAAATTGTTTTAAAATGTTCAAAATTTAGCTCAAATATATGATGTCAGATCGCGGGAAATGCCATTTCAGAGACTCGATTTTCAAAAATTTTCTGGAGGAGCATACTGGGGGTGTTGTCTTTGTAAATATGTGATACTGTAGTTTTAGACAAAATATTTTGTAAAAATGAGAGAATGTGTCTTAAAAAATGTTTTAAAATGTTCAAAATTTAGCTCAAATATATGTCAGATCGCGGGAAATGCCATTTCAGAGACTCAATTTTCAAAAATTTTCTGGGGAACCATACTGGGGGAGTTGTCTTTGTAAATATGTGATACTGTAGTTTTAGACAAAATATTTTGTAAAATAAATGAGAGAATGTGTCTTAAAAAATGTTTTAAAATGTTCAAAATTTAGCTCAAATATATGATGTCAGATCGCGGGAAATGCCATTTCAGAGACTCAATTTTCAAAAATTTTCTGGGGAACCATACTGGGGGAGTTGTCTTTGTAAATATGTGATACTGTAGTTTTAGACAAAATATTTTGTAAAATAAATGAGAGAATGTGTCTTAAAAAATGTTTTAAAATGTTCAAAATTTAGCTCAAATATATGATGTCAGATCGCGGGAAATGCCATTTCAGAGACTCGATTTTCAAAAATTTTCTGGAAGAGCATACTGGGGGAGTTGTCTTTGTAAATATGTGATACTGTAGTTTTAGACAAAATATTTTGTAAAAATGAGAGAATGTGTCTTAAAAAATGTTTTAAAATGTTCAAAATTTAGCTCAAATATATGTCAGATCGCGGGAAATGCCATTTCAGAGACTCAATTTTCAAAAATTTTCTGGGGAACCATACTGGGGAGTTGTCTTTGTAAAATATGTGATACTGTAGTTTTAGACAAAATATTTTGTAAAATAAATGAGAGAATGTGTCTTAAAAATTGTTTTAAAATGTTCAAAATTTAGCTCAAATATATGATGTCAGATCGCGGGAAATGCCATTTGAGAGACTCGATTTTCAAAAAAATTCTGGAGGAGCATACTGGGGGAGTTGTCTTTGTAAATATGTGATACTGTAGTTTTAGACAAAATATTTTGTAAAAATGAGAGAATGTGTCTTAAAAAATGTTTTAAAATGTTCAAAATTTAGCTCAAATATATGTCAGATCGCGGGAAATGCCATTTCAGAGACTCAATTTTCAAAAATTTTCTGGGGAACCATACTGGGGGAGTTGTCTTTGTAAATATGTGATACTGTAGTTTTAGACAAAATATTTTGTAAAATAAATGAGAGAATGTGTCTTAAAAAATGTTTTAAAATGTTCAAAATTTAGCTCAAATATATGATGTCAGATCGCGGGAAATGCCATTTCAGAGACTCAATTTTCAAAAATTTTCTGGGGGAGCATACCCCCGGACCCCCCTAGAAATTTGGCAGTCTTACTGCTCCCCTGACTTAAAAATGTAAAAAATATGAAAAATTTTATTAACCTTACAGTATCAAGGGTTTCTCTATTGATGAGTAAAATAACTAGAGTGGTGCTTGATACTAAAAGGGTTAATTTTCTAATGCAATCTCGTTACATGCACAGCTATATATATAACATTTCTAGATCTTGCTGACTCTGGGAACGAGATTAGATCAAATGAAATAACAAGACTCAAAAAGTGTTGAAACCTATATTTATGCTTTACAATACGTCGTTCGTAGAGATTAAAAGGTCGTTTTACTTACACAAACTCACTAAATAGAAGTTTGCTTAAAACATAAAAAGATCTCAAATTCAATATTGCTGTTTCAATAACTTTATAGCAAACGAAAAAAACAACAACAAACCAAGTGTGCTGCCTATATATAGTAACAGCAGATTAAATAAAGTAGATATAGAAGATTCATGGCCAGTAGATCACGACAATTCACCATGCACAGCATTTACTTTCAGGCATGTGCATGTTTGACATGTGGCATGTGTGGGCCACACATGAGTTGTCAGATTTCAGAAACAGTTGACAAATTTTCATTTTAACGAATAACAGCTCGTTTTTTTCACCTACTCGGTGTCGGAAGCGTGCAGACAGTGCGCGGCAACTGCCTGAAAAACTTTCGAACTGTGAGGGCAATATACAGGTTTTTTCCTGACAAAATTTTCTGTGAAGTGACCGGCTATGATGCAATACCAGTAATTGCGAGTCACATAATTAAAAAACTGCGTGTTTGTATAAATTAAAGTTATATAGCAGGTATAGCAGGTTTTCAGCACGGAAATAACTAAATAGGCTTCACATGGGGGTGTAAACTTCAAAAAAGTTTCTGGGAAAGCATGGCCTCGTCATGCACAAACTTATTCCTGCCTACACAGTTATAAATTAATATATCTTCCGATGTCCTTGATTTGTAGTCAACCAGCTCTGTATATCTTACAGCACAGTGGCGGATCTATGGAGAAGCGAACGCCACACAAACAGCGAACGCCACACGGGGAAAAGTGTTTGACTGATTACAACATACACCAAAGATTTACCAGGCGGGAATCGTAGTCTTAGAATGAATATTAGAGCCCAGCTCAAAAATCGGATATGTATAGCCATGAAGGAATAAATCAATACAAATAATACGTATAGGTAATCGCATGGGGCCGAGGAAAATTAAGGTTTAATTTCACGAGTGTTTTCAAAATTCTATACAAAATTGCCCGAGTGTAAGCGACGAGGGTAATTTGTAAGATTTTGAAAACACTACGAGAACTCATGCGATTATGTGTTAATAATATAGCGGGCAAAATTATTCAAGAGCTATATTATGTCCAGAAAATGTCGAAGTACAATGTACCTTATCACGGTCGGCGCTCGGCAACATTCCAAATTTCCCTCGCACTATCGCTATGCATGTAACTTTCTTTTTGTAAACACAGGAAAAAGTTCGTAAATTTTCTAGTGTATTCATTTTTCAACTAATGTTTAAATTAGTTCAAAGTAAACAAAAAAGCATTTTTAGACCAAAAATCCTTTCAGATTTGTTGAAAAAATGTCAGTCCTCTGAGGTTCACTTTTGCTAAGTGACCACGCGACAAATCACATGCAAGAACTGCTGATCAAGGAACCAATCAAGTGCAAGTAATTTTGCCCTGAATTACAAAAAAATGCTGTCTTCATTACCCAATCATATTCAGCTAATTCTGCCCTCTATATTATTAGCATGTTAATTTATAAAAGCTAATTACTGACGTTTCGTTGCCAACGCGCAACATTTTCAAAGTGATATTACATGACTTAATAACGCCTTGGTAATTGATTCTCATGGGCCATTGTGTTTTCCTTGTGAATTACAATATTACATTAATGATTTGAAAATTAATTATTTTATATGAAATTGGCGTCCTAATAGATAGTTCCCGAATTTGCTTCAGTAAGCACTGACAAACATCGAAATCGAGGCTGCATGGTATGAAAGATAACAGTAAATCATCACGATTTAATTGCCAACCTCGACTTGGAGCCATTGTTTTGTGGACATTGAAGCAAATTCGGAGAGTGTCTATTAGCAACTAAATGAGAATTCCAAGAAAAAACAACCATTATTAGGTCGTTTTTTAAAAGTTGTTGCGCTAGAATTTTTAAACTTGATATTGGATAAAGTGCATGCGTCGACTTAATTAAAATTATGTCCGATCTATCACACAATTTACACAATGTACACAAAATTCTACCAAAAATTAGACCGATGTAAGGAGAAAAAAGATAAGAAAAAGATAGGCAAGGCAAGTGGACAAACTTATATAACTACACTAGTCTTGTAAAACAGGATGCAGTCGATTGATATTCATCAATATATTTTAATCTTAAAAAATGCACGAAGGATTTTATCAAACATAAGTAATGTCTGAAACCCCCCAGAAAAAACGTTAAAACTTCTCAAATTGCTGTCTCAATAATGACAACCAAATGACAACCCCTCCCCTCCCCCAACAACAAACCCAGTGAGCTGCCTCAACGCCAAATTAAATACAGTAGACCAGCTAGATTATCATATAGTATATTCATTATTTTTTTAATAATGTATACTATATGATAATCTAGCTGGTCTACTGTATTTAATTTTCCGTTGAGGAAGTTAATAAATAAATAAATTTAAATTTACGTACTATCTTCAAGAGTTGTTCCTCTCTTTTTCGTGCCAAGAACTCCAGTTCCTTCCCCATTAGTAGCCTTAAACTGCAACGTCATAAGATGTAGCTTCATTTAAACCGCTTAAAGTCACATTCGTAGTGTCAGCACCATTGACTGTCTCACTATTGGTACAAGAGACACTACTTCCACTGCTTGTAAGTTGGTAACAGACAGTATAACTGGTTATATTTCCATTAGCGTCGTCCGCTGACAACTTCAACCAAACAACTGTTAGTTCAGTAGCTTTCGGAGACGTTATATTACTAATAGTTGGTCCTTTAGCAGGTACTACAAATTGACAAATGAAAATAGTATTAAAAATACTTATTAGCACTAAATGTAGATAAAACTGCACTAAAGAGATGGAGCATCGATGCTTTGATCGATGCAATTGCATTCAATTTACGCACCTCCTCTCCCATGCATAACTATTCTCAAAGGGGCAACTGCCCCCCTACCCCCCCCCCCCCCCCCCCACCCCCCGAGAAAATCCAAAATATGATTTTTATAATGTCACACGTCCACACGTCATATTTGTTGCCAGAGTCACATAATTAATAAAGAACTAACTGGTCGTTTAACTAATATCATAACTCTGACAATTAATTTCGCGTTGTATTCGCGCTTTATCCCGTTAGAGTAAGTATTATTTTACAGTCACTTGCTACTCACTTTTCATCAAAATGTTCGGAAGTTCGTTCCGAAGTTCGCAAGTTCGTTGGGAAGTTTAAAGCTCGTTTTAAACTCAGTACGCATTTGATTAACTTCTTGCCTTCTTAGTTCCCAGTTCAAAACGAACTTTGAACTTCCAAACGAACTTCGTAACGAACTTCTGAACATTTTGGTGAAAAGTGACAAGTGAGTTGCAAATGACTGTAGTTGTCTTTGTAAATATGTGATACTGTAGTTTTAGACAAAATCTTTTGTAAAAATGAGAGAATGTGTCTTAAAAAATGTTTTAAAATGTTCAAAATTTAGCTCAAATATATGATGTCAGATCGCGGGAAATGCCATTTCAGAGACTCGATTTTCAAAAAATTTCTGGAGGAGCATACTGGGGGAGTTGTCTTTGTAAATATGTGATACTGTAGTTTTAGACAAAATATTTTGTAAAAATGAGAGAATGTGTCTTAAAAAATGTTTTAAAATGTTCAAAATTTAGCTCAAATATATGTCAGATCGCGGGAAATGCCATTTCAGAGACTCAATTTTCAAAAATTTTCTGGGGAACCATACTGGGGGAGTTGTCTTTGTAAATATGTGATACTGTAGTTTTAGACAAAATATTTTGTAAAATAAATGAGAGAATGTGTCTTAAAAAATGTTTTAAAATGTTCAAAATTTAGCTCAAATATATGATGTCAGATCGCGGGAAATGCCATTTCAGAGACTCAATTTTCAAAAATTTTCTGGGGGAGCATACCCCCGGACCCCCCTAGAAATTTGGCAGTCTTACTGCTCCCCTGACTTAAAAATGTAAAAAATATGAAAAATTTTATTAACCTTACAGTATCAAGGGTTTCTCTATTGATGAGTAAAATACTAGAGTGGTGCTTGATACTAAAAGGGTTAATTTTCTAATGCAATCTCGTTACATGCACAGCTATATATATAACATTTCTAGATCTTGCTGACTCTGGGAACGAGATTAGATCAAATGAAATAACAAGACTCAAAAAGTGTTGAAACCTATATTTATGCTTTACAATACGTCGTTCGTAGAGATTAAAAGGTCGTTTTACTTACACAAACTCACTAAATAGAAGTTTGCTTAAAACATAAAAAGATCTCAAATTCAATATTGCTGTTTCAATAACTTTATAGCAAACGAAAAAAACAACAACAAACCAAGTGTGCTGCCTATATATAGTAACAGCAGATTAAATAAAGTAGATATAGAAGATTCATGGCCAGTAGATCACGACAATTCACCATGCACAGCATTTACTTTCAGGCATGTGCATGTTTGACATGTGGCATGTGTGGGCCACACATGAGTTGTCAGATTTTCAGAAACAGTTGACAAATTTTCATTTTAACGAATAACAGCTCGTTTTTTCACCTACTCGGTGTCGGAAGCGTGCAGACAGTGCGCGGCAACTGCCTGAAAAACTTTCGAACTGTGAGGGCAATATACAGGTTTTTTCCTGACAAAATTTTCTGTGAAGTGACCGGCTATGATGCAATACCAGTAATTGCGAGTCACATAATTAAAAACTGCGTGTTTGTATAAATTAAAGTTATATAGCAGGTATAGCAGGTTTTCAGCACGGAAATAACTAAATAGGCTTCACATGGGGGTGTAAACTTCAAAAAAGTTTCTGGGAAAGCATGGCCTCGTCATGCACAAACTTATTCCTGCCTACACAGTTATAAATTAATATATCTTCCGATGTCCTTGATTTGTAGTCAACCAGCTCTGTATATCTTACAGCACAGTGGCGGATCTATGGAGAAGCGAACGCCACACAAACAGCGAACGCCACACGGGGAAAAGTGTTTGACTGATTACAACATACACCAAAGATTTACCAGGCGGGAATCGTAGTCTTAGAATGAATATTAGAGCCCAGCTCAAAAATCGGATATGTATAGCCATGAAGGAATAAATCAATACAAATAATACGTATAGGTAATCGCATGGGGCCGAGGAAAATTAAGGTTTAATTTCACGAGTGTTTTCAAAATTCTATACAAAATTGCCCGAGTGTAAGCGACGAGGGTAATTTGTAAGATTTTGAAAACACTACGAGAACTCATGCGATTATGTGTTAATAATATAGCGGGCAAAATTATTCAAGAGCTATATTATGTCCAGAAAATGTCGAAGTACAATGTACCTTATCACGGTCGGCGCTCGGCAACATTCCAAATTTCCCTCGCACTATCGCTATGCATGTAACTTTCTTTTTGTAAACACAGGAAAAAGTTCGTAAATTTTCTAGTGTATTCATTTTCACTAATGTTTAAATTAGTTCAAAGTAAACAAAAAAGCATTTTTAGACCAAAAATCCTTTCAGATTTGTTGAAAAAATGTCAGTCCTCTGAGGTTCACTTTTGCTAAGTGACCACGCGACAAATCACATGCAAGAACTGCTGATCAAGGAACCAATCAAGTGCAAGTAATTTTGCCCTGAATTACAAAAAAATGCTGTCTTCATTACCCAATCATATTCAGCTAATTCTGCCCTCTATATTATTAGCATGTTAATTTATAAAAGCTAATTACTGACGTTTCGTTGCCAACGCGCAACATTTTCAAAGTGATATTACATGACTTAATAACGCCTTGGTAATTGATTCTCATGGGCCATTGTGTTTTCCTTGTGAATTACAATATTACATTAATGATTTGAAAATTAATTATTTTATATGAAATTGGCGTCCTAATAGATAGTTCCCGAATTTGCTTCAGTAAGCACTGACAAACATCGAAATCGAGGCTGCATGGTATGAAAGATAACAGTAAATCATCACGATTTAATTGCCAACCTCGACTTGGAGCCATTGTTTTGTGGACATTGAAGCAAATTCGGAGAGTGTCTATTAGCAACTAAATGAGAATTCCAAGAAAAAACAACCATTATTAGGTCGTTTTTTAAAAGTTGTTGCGCTAGAATTTTTAAACTTGATATTGGATAAAGTGCATGCGTCGACTTAATTAAAATTATGTCCGATCTATCACACAATTTACACAATGTACACAAAATTCTACCAAAAATTAGACCGATGTAAGGAGAAAAAAGATAAGAAAAAGATAGGCAAGGCAAGTGGACAAACTTATATAACTACACTAGTCTTGTAAAACAGGATGCAGTCGATTGATATTCATCAATATATTTTAATCTTAAAAAATGCACGAAGGATTTTATCAAACATAAGTAATGTCTGAAACCCCCCAGAAAAACGTTAAAACTTCTCAAATTGCTGTCTCAATAATGACAACCAAATGACAACCCCTCCCCTCCCCCAACAACAAACCCAGTGAGCTGCCTCAACGCCAAATTAAATACAGTAGACCAGCTAGATTATCATATAGTATATTCATTATTTTTTTAATAATGTATACTATATGATAATCTAGCTGGTCTACTGTATTTAATTTTCCGTTGAGGAAGTTAATAAATAAATAAATTTAAATTTACGTACTATCTTCAAGAGTTGTTCCTCTCTTTTTCGTGCCAAGAACTCCAGTTCCTTCCCCATTAGTAGCCTTAACTGCAACGTCATAAGATGTAGCTTCATTTAAACCGCTTAAAGTCACATTCGTAGTGTCAGCACCATTGACTGTCTCACTATTGGTACAAGAGACACTACTTCCACTGCTTGTAAGTTGGTAACAGACAGTATAACTGGTTATATTTCCATTAGCGTCGTCCGCTGACAACTTCAACCAAACAACTGTTAGTTCAGTAGCTTTCGGAGACGTTATATTACTAATAGTTGGTCCTTTAGCAGGTACTACAAATTGACAAATGAAAATAGTATTAAAAATACTTATTAGCACTAAATGTAGATAAAACTGCACTAAAGAGATGGAGCATCGATGCTTTGATCGATGCAATTGCATTCAATTTACGCACCTCCTCTCCCATGCATAACTATTCTCAAGGGGCAACTGCCCCCCTACCCCCCCCCCCCCCCCCCACCCCCCGAGAAAATCCAAAATATGATTTTTATAATGTCACACGTCCACACGTCATATTTGTTGCCAGAGTCACATAATTAATAAAGAACTAACTGGTCGTTTAACTAATATCATAACTCTGACAATTAATTTCGCGTTGTATTCGCGCTTTATCCCGTTAGAGTAAGTATTATTTTACAGTCACTTGCTACTCACTTTCATCAAAATGTTCGGAAGTTCGTTCCGAAGTTCGCAAGTTCGTTGGGAAGTTTAAAGCTCGTTTTAAACTCAGTACGCATTTGATTAACTTCTTGCCTTCTTAGTTCCCAGTTCAAAACGAACTTTGAACTTCCAAACGAACTTCGTAACGAACTTCTGAACATTTTGGTGAAAAGTGACAAGTGAGTTGCAAATGACTGTAGTTGTCTTTGTAAATATGTGATACTGTAGTTTTAGACAAAATCTTTTGTAAAAATGAGAGAATGTGTCTTAAAAAATGTTTTAAAATGTTCAAAATTTAGCTCAAATATATGATGTCAGATCGCGGGAAATGCCATTTCAGAGACTCAATTTTCAAAAATTTCCCGGGGGACCATACCCCCAGACCCCCGTAGAAATTTGGCAGTCTTGCTGCCTTCCTGACTAAAAAATCCTGCCTACGGCCCTGATAACTACATATATTTTAATTCTGGATTATGCATGAAAAAATGTATTAACCTTACAGTATCAAGGGTTTCTCTATTGACGAGTAAAATACTAGAGTATAGGTGCTTGATACTAAAAGGGTTAAACATTTTCTAATGCAATCTCGTTACATGCACAACTATATATAAATAACATTTCTAGATCTTGCTGACTCTGGGAACGAGATTAGATCAAATGAAATAACAAGACTCAAAAAGTGTCAAAACCTATATTTATGCTTTACAATACGTCGTTCGTAGAGATTAAAAGGTCGTTTTACTTAGGGTACACAAACTCACTAAATAGAAGTTTGCTTAAAACATAAAAAGATCTCAAATTCAATATATTGCTGTTTCAATAACTTTAGCAAACGAAAAAAACAACAACAACAAACCAAGTGTGCTGCCTATAGTAACAGCAGATTAAATAAGGTAGATATAGAAGATTCATGGCCAGTAGATCACGACAAATTCACCACAGCATTTCAGCAGTATTTCATACTTTCAGGCGTGTGCATGTTTGACATGTGGCATGTGTGGGCCACACATGAGTTGTCAGATTTTCAGAAACAGTTGACAAATTTTCATTTTAACGAATTAACAGCTCGTCTTTTCACTTACTCGGCAGTAAAATTTGTTTTGCCCCACGTGAGCAACAAGGCAAACAAGTGCCTGCATACTTTTCATTGCTTTAGTATAGTAGTGGCTTTTGAGGAAACTATCACCGGTTTGAAAATCATTTAATAATAAATTAATTTACTTACTAGCTTCAAGAGTTGTATTTGTCTTTTTCGTGCCAAGATTTCCAGTTCCTGCTGCATTAGTAGCTTTAACTGCTACGTCATAAGTTGTAGCCTCATTTAAACCACTAAAAGTCACCATCGTAGTGTCAGCACCATTGACTGCTGTATTCTTGGAACAGGAAACATCACTTCCACTGCTTGCAAATTGGTAACAGACAGTATAACTGGTTATATGTCCATTCGCGTCGTCCGCTGACACTACTTCGACCAAACAACTGTTAGCTCAGTAGACGTTGGAGACGTTATTGTGCTAATAGTTGGTCCTTTAGCAGGTACTACAGATTGAATAAGTAATTGTTAAGAATACAAGCAGCAAATGCAGATAAAGATCCATGTACCATGATGCTTTTAGTACAAACGGCTGATAGCCATTGCATTCAATTTACACGCCTACTCGCACATATAGCCATTTCCACCAAGCGAATTGTTTTCAACTATACTTTTTAAAATAGAAGTTGTAGCTGTAGCGCACTACATTTTTCAGTCCGCATCAAAGCATAGTCCCTAGAAATAAATTGTCTGGAAACGCGGCCAAAGTCTTTGTTCTAGGTTTTTAGTTCACGCTTGTGCACCTTATTTCACCTTAACGCTTGCTGAACACATTGTATTTTTGGTATAATAAGCAATCAGCCAATAGCATCGTTGCTTTATAAATATTAATGAACGTAAAACTAAAGATTGTGCACCTTATAGGCCACCCTCAACCTAAATTGTAGCTCATTGTTAACCGCTTTGATGTTCGCCGCGTCTCCAGACAATATAATTCTAGGGACTATGGTTCACGATCACCTCGGCTTTCTTTGACGTACCGCGGTTGTTTATTTTTAATAATCACTCCCAACCATGCATAAATCAACCTGGGCTAATATATATTAACATCTTATAATTAGCAATTAAATTTTGAAAACGATTTCTAAGCGGAGCGAGATGAAAGCGGAACCCTTGGCGCCGCGGTGTCGTGTGAGCATAGGAACTCTCCTTATTGACTTATTAATCTTCTCCTATTTCACTGGCTAGTCATTGTTCGGTAATAATGTTATAATTGTTCATTCTTAGCAGAAGCTTTTCGAAGTCGAGAAGACAAATAAAGTGTTCCGTCGCTGAAAAATACACCAGCCGTTTGGTTAGGAGCTGAACATTTAGGTGGAGCGAAAAAGTGCCGGATCTTAACAGAACAAGACTAAAATTGTAAACCTAGAAATGGCAGATAGAAACAAGTATTTACTGGCTTACTGCAAATACCCGGATGTATAATATTTAAGATGAATACGACATGATTAAATGTTATTAAACTTTGAAATAATGCAAAAAATATCCAAATGCAGCGTTATTGAATTATTTTTTCTCTCAAAAAGGATAAACAGTATATAAATTACGGATAAAGAATTACCTGTTGCATTACATCGTACACCGGCATCTTCACCGTGCCCACAATTATGGGTTTCCCATCCTCTATGACCACAGTTGGCTAAATACTGTTCACTTCCTACACAAGCAACGTCGTCAAGCCATATTGTCCCAGTACCAGCTGGAACTTCACTACTTTGAAGAGCTGCTACAGCTCCTGCAAAGCCAAGTTGTCGACAAACCACTTTAGCATCGTTCAAGTCCCAGTCGTCATCACAAACTGTTCCCCATTTTCCTTGATAAAATATTTCAACACGCCCATTTCCACTACTCATAAGTGGTCCTTGCAATCGAATTTTTGGAGCTGGGAAAAATTAATGATATATATTATATGTTTCTTCTAATAAAAAAATATTCTAAAATTTTTAATTTAAATAAGCTAATCAATCAATTTTGATAAAATTAAATAAAAATATCGCTTCTACAAAATATATTTTTGCTATTTCTATAGGCCCCATTAATTTCGTAGGCCCTGGGAACAGCGCCTATATAGTGCCTTGTGAATAATCCGGCCCTGCAACATCTTGAGTAGTAAAGTTTGAAACGTTCTCTGGTCAAAGATATTTATTTCTAACAAGCTTTCGGCTGCCAGTCTGCAGCCTTCGACGGGTTAACACTAATGAGATAAAAAATTACTCTTACGGTTGATGATTACACACTACGCCTACAGCTAGGGTTTACAATTACATTACAGTGACAACACAGAGATAAATAGTTCCGCCTACATATAACACTATACTCTACTTTTTAAGTAAAAACCGGTATTGTTCTGGCAAATGTTTTGCATTATTATCTGCATTGGTGGTGGTTGCAGTATGCCATGATTCTAATGTTCCTCTGTGGCGATAGTTTGCCCTGTCAATAACTTTGCTGTTTTTAAAGTCAATTGCGTGGTCGTTAATCCAAGCATGTTTTGCTATGTTTGAACCGGCTTTGTATTTTTCAACATTTCTCATATGTTCTTTTTTCCTCGTCACCAAAGCTCTGCCTGTCTCTCCAATGTAGCTCCACGAGCAATCTGCGCAATTGATTTGGTAGACAACGTTCGTTTGTTTGGCAGCCGAAAGCTTGTTAGAAATAAATATCTTTGACCAGAGAACGTTTCAAACTTTAATATGTTTAATCCTGGTCGCGCTTCTAGCATTTTTATATCTTGAGTAGTGGTAACATGTCACCCCCTACTATCTGCCTCATGGTCGAGACGTCGGAGACTAAACCGGCAACCCCATTTATAACATAGATGTAATACAACGGCGTTTCTGACTGGCTACCGTGCGTGCTCCATTTAACAAATAGATTCCATTTTGCCGTTGTCTGTTCAGTTATAGATGCAGAGATGACGTCACAACGTGGTAAGAACAAAAAAGTGGCCCACGAGACTGATGTTCTTACCACGTTGTTACGTCTTCTGTGCATCTATAACTGAACAGACAACAAAAAAATGGAATCTATTTGTTTTATACAATACAAACATTTAAAAGGTTTTTATCAAAACTCTTGCCGGATTTTGGAGCATGAAGAAGGAAAAAAGCAAGCCAGCTGACGTGATCTGACGTGTCCATGTGTCTGTCCTCTAATAGATCATGGCCAACAACCAATGAAAACATGCGTAGCAACCAGGGTATTGTATAAAACTCGATGGAGCACGGCAATTTCAAACGTAATGAGAAACTCATTTTTAATCAGCGAAATAAATGTTGTTTTCCGTTATTTTGTGTCTGATTCTATGTTATAAAAGAAATCGTTTATGGTTTGGTGGGCTCCTGCACTACCTGTTAGGTGCATTAGCCGCTTATAAGTGTAAATTACCATAGCAAGTTGTGCAAACATCGTTTCCGGTTTCGTAAGTTTCCTATTCAGTTCCCCTCCATTATCTATGGTATATTCATGCTTTGCTCTGCATAATTATTGTGAGCTAAAAAATGAGACTATTCATGACGAACAAGTTGATGCAGTTGTTGCCTATGACAGAAAATTTCAGCCAGCATGCAGCAGCCAGTCAAAGTCAAAGTCACTGTGCACATTCATGGAAAGATTGTGCGAGATATCTATGTAAAATATTTTGATTAGCCTAAATATACATAATGAAATATTTTATATTTCCACAATTGTCAGAAAGTGGTAAATATATCATAAAAAGTGATAAAAATATTCTGACCTTTCATTATATGACAATGTAATTTTTTTCATATATGGGCAATGGAATGCAGCTTATATACCAGCTGGAATCGGGCTCTTGCAGGTGACGTGAAAGGCACCATGTTGGGTGGCAAAGTACCAATGTTTAGTGGATCAAATAATGAATGGTAATCCTTTTGTTTACATTGGATTTTCCACCCAGCCGGGGAATATGTGCAAGAGCTCAATACACACTAAAATAGGTATTGCTGTACACTTCTATACTGGTTTAACCAGTTTTGAAGAGGTAAAACCATACGTTACCAATGTATGTCCTATTTGTACCAGTTCCTGACTAGGGTTACATTTTGTGTTATGACCAGGTCTACATGAAGTACCTGGGTTATATAGAACATGGAAAAATTACTATACATGTAAAACTTGTCCACATATTGCAAATCCAAACCAAACTGGTAGATATGTTTCAACAAGTAGTCATATAATAAATACCTTATTGAGTGGTAATAAGATCAATAATACTGTCTGTTAATTTGCTCATTTCTCCTACTCTTCCTTAACCTTTTTGTTTTAGGGCTTGGAAAAATACATCCAAAATTTGAAAAATACCTGCGCCATATTATCAATCAAACCACTTCAAAAGCAGTTGTTATTTAGAAATGTTCATACCTAGTGACTTTTGAATGCAAGTTAATTAGGGCAACATCTTATTAAATTCCTGCACTGTGCTACAAAGTGCCCAAAATTGGCACAACGACATGCATGGCATTAACAAAATTGAACACTATCAACAATTGAGTTTCTTCAACAAACAATTGAGTTTCTTCTGTTAACTTTTATGCAAATAATGTACGGTATAAGTCATAAATTTAGTAAATCTGAATTTAACAGTGTGTCTGTTCACAGTTCAGTTAAAGTTGGCTTGTTATATTAAGAGTTATAGCATAAGAATATATATATAGCATAAGAGTGAAATTCCCATGTGGTCTGAGACACGTGTATGTAAGTGTCGGCGAAACATGCCGACAGTTACATACAGTGATACACATGTCTTGGACCACATGGGAATTTCACCTCTTACTGGTAATAAGCGCACTAACCCCCCTTTCACTAGAATCTTATCTCATCATGTTGACACTGGTCACCATGTTTCATTTGATGATTTTGAAATTATCTCTTGTTCTTTTGAGTTTGAACTCCTCTTTCGCAATCTTAAACCTTCTTTAAATGCCAATATTGGTTCTGCACCGCTTTTTTTATTATAATATCATTTCTTTTTATTATTGGTTTACTGTTTCCTACACCTGTAACTTCTATATAGTATCTTTCCCTGATTGGTTAATGCATGTTTAATTAATTTATTGACGACTCTGTAAATATAGGGAACATAAAAATTCCCAACGCAGCCAGGTAAAGAATCAGACATGGTTTGACGCTACTCTAGCCTAAAAGTTTTTTGAACGTAGCTTAAAAAGTTACTGTTCATGACCCAACGTTTCGACACTCCAATCTAGTGTCTTCATCAGGGGTCGTTGTGAAGACAGGTCCCATATTTATACTCACAATTTATAATCAACAAAATGCAAATAGGCTTCCGGCAATAGACTACCGTCATCACGATTTAATGAGCGTGGGCGCTATTGATGTGCCATTAGTAATAATTTTTTAATTATCCCACGCAATCTCTTGTGTTTTCTATCGGAGAATTGGATTGTGTTTTGACTTTTGTCTGTAGCACTGCATGTGACAACCTGCGGATGTATATATGATTGCAGCTTCGATAACACTTCAGTACCTTCACCTACTATATATAGCACTGTGATTTTGCAGTAGCCCGAGTGAACGCCTGACCAGGCGTCTTGTTCGAAAAGAAAACCGCTTTCTACATTCAAGGAATTACGGAATAGTTTCAACGTAACAGTTGCTCAAAAACCTTTCTTAACGCTAGGTCATATTTTTTCAAAACCTAAGGATCGTATTGTGAAAAAACAGAGAAAAAATACTATTTATTCCATTCCGTACAATGACTGTAATCAGATTGTGATGTTAATGTTGTGATGTTAACAACGAAACATTAGTTTGTGTTTGATTGAATGTTTTGCTGGGCGTTGATATTTATAATGAGACTACGCTTCCCGTCTGGTCAATCCATAGCTGGTGTTCTAAAATGTTTCTTATTAAACTTTGAAACAATAGCTTGTAATTAGTGAGAAAAAATATTTTAATTTCTTCTCTCAAGCAAGGTAAACAATAATTACAGATAAAACAAAAATTACAGATAAAAACTTGCCTGTTACATTACATCGTACACCGGCATCTTCAACGTGTCGACAATCATGGTTTCCCCATCCTGGATGACTACAGTCGGCTAAATGTTGTTCATTTCCTACACAAGCAACGTTGTCAAGCCATATCGTTCCAGTACCAGCTGGAACTTCACTACCTTGAAGAGCTTCTTCAGCCACTGCAAAGTCAAGTTGTCGACAAACCACTTGAGCATCGTTCAGGTCCCAATTGTCATCACAAACTGTTCCCCACTTTCCTTGGTGAAATATTTCAACACGCCCAGTACCATTACTGATAAATGGACCTTGCAATCGAATAGCATTACCTACAAAAATTCCTAATAATGAAATATTTTAGACTTTTTTATTTTATTAAATATCGGTTCTACAAAATATGTTTTGCTATTTCTAGCTTCTTCGGTTGTTCCGCGGTCTCGGCTTGATTACGCACGTGAAGTATGTTGTCATCATCCATGCATTGGTCAAGTTCGTTCACTTGAAAGTGTGCAAAAAAGAGCTACCTGATTTATACTTTGAAATTTTCGTAATAGTATAATACCGTAATAGTATACCATCACATATAAAGAAAGGCTATTAAAGTTAAACCTTCTCCCAATTTCGTATTGGCATGATATTACATTAAAGATTTGTGGGTTTTTTACCCGGCTGCTGATTGATCAGCTCATAGAAAACTCGGTCTCGTTATCTAATTGTTAAATATATATATATACTATTTACAGAATGAGTGACCGTTCTGTATCTAGGTATACAGACACGTGGCGAAGTACATATATATATATATATATATATATATATATATATATATATATATATATATATATATATATATATAGTTCAATCTACAGACACGGTGTTTCGCTGTACAACAGCTCATCAGTGTAGCTTGGAACAATCTGAATGAATTTCATCAATTACTTATACACATGCGATCGTCGGTGACCACCGCATGTGGGACAGCATCGGTGAAATACATTCAGATAGCGTGAAGTGCGCATAAAAAGTTTGTCAAATCGGTTATAAAACAAACACTGCGAACCGAACCATACAGAGAAGATCCCAATAAATTCGTTTATTTAAAATTACCATTCACAAAAGAAGATTTTAGACGCCGTGCTTTGGCTGTTGTACGGCGATCGGGCATAAAAAATGTCAGGATTCATTTCATGAATGGACAACCACTACCGAGGACTTTTGTGCCGTCAAAAGAGAAACAAAACTATCCTAAAGATTGCTGTACATGCAAATTGTCCTTGAAACCAAACCGTTGCCTAGTGAAGCATACCGTTTATCGCATAATTTGTTTTCAATGCAATTCTGTTTATATAGATCGTTTTCACTCACGTGCATGATCGGTGGCCCCATTGGGGTGGTGAAACAATACGAAATATTTGAATAAGAAAGAGCTAATTCCCATACCGTACACCAATATGGCCGCCATTTCATTGTTTTGGTACACCAATATGGCCGCCGTGACGTCAGATGAAAACGACCTATTGGTGAAACCCGGAGATCTACTGGCTCGCGTATGAAAGAGCACCTACGTATGAAAAAAACAGACAGTGTATATACACATCTAAAATCTCATAACATTGACCCACAAATTGGATCTCCAATCAGTTGGGAAATCATTCATAGCAATGTAAGAAATTATAGGGAACGCAAAGTAATTGAAGCTTTAGAAATTCGTAAACATTCACAAAACATTATGAACGGTTGTGTTGGCAGAATTCTTAGCATTTAATTTTACGTTCTATTCATAAGTAATTTAATTTTATTATCAAGTTTTAAATTATCGGCATATAATCTAATCCTTTCCATTAATTTAGTTATATTTTAATATCAGTATTCATATAAAAAAAATTATTCATGTATATAAAGAGGACGTATATTATTTTAGATGTATTCACTGATGAAGCCTTAACCGGCGAAACGTCTGAAATTAAGAATAAAATCTTTTTAAAATTTGCCTGAAGGAGTCCACATTTATTTAAACTGAATATATATATTTATACAAGTATTTGCAAAAATAATTTCCGATAGAACAAATATGAAATTCATAATCTAAATAACAAATTTCTAAAAATTGAAATAAACTTGGTATGTACATTTTGAGATATGCCAAAGTTGTCGTCCGCTAACGTTACAAAACGAAACACGAAAGACGTGTCTGTAGATTGAACTATTTTCGCCCCCTCACTTCTATGTCGTTGAGCGCCCTCTGTAATAAGGTTGGTGCTAGGTGTCCGTTAAAACGCTAATGCAACGCTCACTAACGTTGTGGCAGTTCGAACACATTGGCCCTATACCGCCCTCTAGATGTGCGCACCATCCATTATACTGCCTCACAAGCGTTGTCACCGGCAATTGCTCGTGGTGTTTACTGTTGGTTAATACGTTGTGTTATCACATCTAGAAAACGAAATATGGAAGCAGTGTAGCACTGAAGAAAGAGAACTAACAGAACACGAATTAGACGCTGCGACACTGACTATATACACGGCGGTTGGTCGGTTCTTTCTCCGCTCTTTTGTGTCATTTCGTTTAATATATCTTTTGATTAGTTGTCTCACTAAATATTCAATGGAAATGGTAAATAAAAATGGTATATTAAATCTTAAAGCATTGGTCGTGGCCCGGAATGTTTCGTCGCGGTATGTATTGACTCAAACTGTTCTTCGTTGCCAAAGAAAGTTGATCAATCGAACGCCTGTTTCAAGTCGCTTAGTAGAAAGGACGGTTGTGGCAGGAACTCGCTTGTGGAAATTTACCTTGGCTGCAAGTCTTGTACTTCTATTGGGTGATGTAGCTGTAAATCCAAAACCATGCAGTCGAGCCTCATGCGACTTCTTCTTCTAGTTCTTGTAAACGTCGTTTTTCTCAAGCCATTGCTCATTGCCATTTTCATTGTCGTCGCCTTTGTCTTCGAGTCTTCTTGTCAGGTGCTTCGACCTCTGATAATACTTACTCTGATCCCTATCCTATGTTTGACATTGGACTACCGTCCTCTGGTTTGAAAATAGGCCACCGAATCGTAACATTTAATTATTTAGACATTTACCAAATACCATAATTATAACGGGAAAAATAAAGACTTCCTCAATCAGTAAACGAACAAAATATCGAAGATCAAATTTTAAATGAGCTCTTAGTCAATTAATACATTTAACCTTCCTGAGAATATAATTATACAACTCGCTATAAAGATTTGTTCAAATTCTGAAAGTCTTCGTGTATTATTAAAGGTAATTTATATGAATTATTGTTAACCGATTACAGTTAAACACCTGTGCATTTTTATCGATCTATAGACTATGAAGTATATGTTATGGTGTACATGCGTATATATGACTAATATAATATTCATTACGATATGCATGGTTACATACTTGTTTCACCGTTGCAGAATAAAGCAGTTACAACCAATTCCAAGGTAAATATTAACAGGTAAGCTTGCTTCATTGTATGATAAACGTTTTTCGCGAATAAAATTCTTGAATCAGTAAACGTTGTTAAACAAGGAAGTAAAGTGCGCGTCTGGACCACAGGATTATAAGTCAACCGTAAACACAATAGCTCTAGAGGGTGCATGGTAATAATAAAAGTAGAGCATTCTTAACTGCAAGCAAAATAAGACAGTTCAGATATGATACACATACTGTAGTGCAAGATAATTAAAAGTGTCATTAATTTGGGACACACGCTGTGCATTGAGAATACTTTCAATAATTTCAGACGCAAATATGCCAGACGCAAATATACAAGTGTTTCTTTTTTTTATTTTTATTTCTATGCCCATATATAATTATAATACGTATAGTTTACACATTTTTTAGTGTTGTAGGGCTAGGGGTCGACTAGAAATCTGGATTTTTTATTAAGACCCCTAGTTAAACATCTTTTGTACGTATATCATGCAATTTCTAATTACAGTCATATAATCATTTCTTGAAAGAAAATAAAATAGGATTTTACCTATATTTACAATTGAGAAGGAGAGAAAAAGAAGGGAAAGCAGATTAAGAAATATATATTACAAAGTGCGTTGCCAGACTCTAACCAAACAAAGCTATTTAAATAGGAAATAGATACTAAGAAAACTGTGTCATATATTACATTGAGCAATTGATTAATTACGTTGAATTTGTAAGAACTGTTTTTTTTGTCAACCTCGTTCCCAGGGCCTTTTTGAAATTGGGTGGGCGGAAAACGGCCCTGGCATCGGCTGGTCACAGCACCCAGAAATAATGGGTGTAATAAATTAGCAATTTAATTTAGTACGCAAAATTATTCCGAGTAATACAGTCCCGTGGGAAAAGTTCATTGTAATGGGCAGTCTCATTGGTCCCATTGAAGCTACTTGATCACAAAACTATGCATAAATATATTTTAGGAGGAATGTTTTAGAAAAGCAATTAACCAATGAAAATGCAGAGTCCACCAGCCGGTGCCAGGGCCTTTTCACGCCCTACCAATTCCAAAAAGGCCCTGGGAACGAGGTTGGTTTTTTGTTTGCTTTTTCAGGGGCGCAACTAGGGGGGTGGGGGGTTGGGGGGGTTGCAACCCCTCCCCTTTATAACCCCTGCCCTTTTTGTGAGACCTCTAATACTAGGTTAGACATTAGATAAACAGATAATTAATCGTCTGTTGAGTACGCAATACAATAGTGGCTGTTGAGTGTTCTCGAAGTGAGCATAACGAAGATATCTAGTATCCCAAATCAGTGCCCCAAATTTTTCGCAGATGAAGTTCTTTGCCTGTTTTGATAACCTGAATTTAACTTTGTGCAAAATAAGGCTAAGACCAAATGTCGAACTTTTCATGTGCCCGAGGGCAGAGGCATCTTAGAAGAATTAGAAGCTATTCAGTAATGTATAGGTATTTAATTATTGAAAGATTAAGCGACTCAAAATCTCAAACGGAGCAACGCAACCCCCAAAATATGTTCACTTTTGTGAAGTGTTGTCTGTCGAGGCTTCAATTCCCTGAACCAATCATAGAGATAGAGCTGGATTTTGGCAACCTGTAGGGTATGTTGGTGCGATAATTTCTTCGTTTTTACAGTAAAATTTGAACTATACTCGCTGTAGAATTAGATGAAAAAGTTCGCTCAAATTGCTGCAAATAGTGTTTCCGAGGTTCTAGATTTCAAAAATTTAATAATTGTTAATAATTGCCACTATACTGCCCCCTATTTTTTGACACCTTGCTATGGCACTGCAAATTGTGTAGAATACTGAACGACTTTGCCCTTTTTTTGCGTTCAACCCCTGCCCTCGAAATTTTCTAGTTGCGCCCCTGTTTTTAACGATGTTATAGCTAGGATTTTATCTTTTTTAAGTTAGATTTCAGACCATTCCAAATATCGACTCCTTTGTTAGATAGAGTATGTTTTACATAATGTGTTCTTTTATAAGACTTATGAAATTGTGCTGCTGTGCATTTCTTGTGTTATGTTGATGAATTTGATTGTTTGTTTGTTACAAAATAATTTTTGAAAACTTCTGGTTAATTTCCGATTAAAATAGCTAATGCTATGCATACACATATTATTCCAGTTCAATGATCGACGACAACAATAACATTCTTTTATTCACTTTTACAAGGGACTTACAAACTTGTCAATGCCCTCAAAAAACTGTTTGCTTCGAACTCGATCTCTCTTTCTCCCTCGAGTCTGCTGTTGCTTAGCAACTGTTTGATAATAGTACCTAGGCTACGCGTGCCCGCGCTACGTGTTTAAATTAATTACACTCTACACTTTGTGGATCTTGTCTATTCTTCCGTATCTGCACTGTCGATAGCGTTCCTAGAATTGTTGATCTCCTGGCATGTGGACACCAAATCCTAGAGCGAACCTATCTTATGCGCGCGTACACTTCCAACTTAATTAACAAACAGATCCGTAACGTTATAGTTAACCCACGTTACATAAAGTGTCTCAAACACTTTCAAAGTTATGCGAACAAAAGTTTGTCTTGTAATAAAAAATTGAGCTTCAGCTGAAAATTCAAATGTCCATTGTCCAATAAGTAAAAGTCGACATCGGTTGGTAAGTATTCATCGTGTAGTAACCAAATGGAGGCAGCGGTGGAATTCTATAGTCTAGAATAAGGGTGATGGTAGCAACCATGCTTTTACCGGTTTGTAAAGACTGCTCAGGAACCAATCAAATTGCAGAAAAATCGCGTTAAGACCGCTAACGTGACACAGCCATATAATAAATGTATTTCTCAAATCATTAATAATTCATGAGCTAATTAGCTAATCAGAGAAAAATATTTGGTCATGTGTATGAGTTTTGAAACCCGGTAAAGGTCGCGCTAACTGAATTTATAATTAAGAAATCAGATAATAAACAGCACAAACAAAGAACCGTTTATTACCACATTTCCTAATTATAAATTCAACGTGAAACCATTGTCTATAAATCTAATATGCACCAATATCACCAAGTCCCTTTACTATAATTGACGATTGAGAAGCTATTTCATAAACTCGTGTATCGTGTTTTACCAGGGGTTTCAAACACTCGAGAACAACAAAAATCACTCGGCCTATTACCTCGTAATTTCAGTTCATTGTTCTCTCGTGTTTGTAAAACATTCGAAAACAATAAAAATCACTCGGCTTCCAGCCTCGTGATTTACATTATTCTGTCATGTTTTACAAACACGCGAGAACAATGAAAATTACTCGGTTGTAAAGGATCATACTAAACACAATACAACACAACACAACACAACACAACACAACACAACACAACACAACACAACACAACACAACACAACACAATACAATACAATACAATACAATACAATACAATACAATACAACGCAACGCAACGCAATATTTGCATGTTGACAAATAGTAATACAAGCGATAATTTTTGGTAACACCACATTTATTTATTGCTGAGCTTTCGACCTGTTGACTCAAGCCTTCTCTGATGAAATGAAATCTACACTGTCCCCAATCATATTGTTTATTATTGTTAATCATATCGAAACAAAGTGGTTTTAGAAATATTTGGAGGGTGATTTCTTCCTCTCCCGGTACCACTAATGATCAGCCATACACGGTTGGTTAATAACCTAATAAAACATTACTTTTTTATTACTTCGTTGTGCAATATTCTATCCTGCAAATTAAACGAGTCAAAAACATATTATGTAAAAGTTTATATTGAGTGCACATACTCTAGTTTTTAGTTCTTTAAAAGATTGCTAAATTATAAAGTTTAGAATATATGTTAATATTACGTCACTGATATTTACGTTGCTGAACTTTAGTTTAACGAAGCATACAAATTCTCCTCTTTCTCTTTCTTGATATATTCAATTCCATGTAGGTATTTTCCTGTGTCGATGTTTGTCCTTCTACGTCCCCGCTGTAATTACCGCGCATATTAGTCGGGTCTCTCTTCGGGAGTATGTCCGCTGGTACTTCGTAAACATTTTCAGGAAGCACGACGTTAGCTAAGTCAGATTGCAAACGATTATTAGAATTATTGGGCAAAAGCATCATCATAAGCAGGATTTCCAATGTTGAAATTTGGACTTTCATCCATGTTGTTTCTTTTATTTCTGCGTCTATATAAAACAAAATAGAATAGCTGGACATGTAAATCAATACAAAATTTACTCATTTAGAATAAGTAATGCCACAGCTCGAATCAATAAAAATTTAAAACTGTCTGGTGCAATAAATAATAATAATAATAATAATAATAATAATAATAATAATAATAATAATAATAATAATAATATGATAATTTATTTCATCAATAAATTCAATGTAAATGAAATATATACATATAAAAAATCCTAAAATGTTCTATATTCCAAAGAATGATATGTCATAAGAATTGTTATTATGTTCTTGTTAAAAACTTTACAAAACAAAAACCTCCAAGACGGATTTCTCTGTAACCCAGTTCAATGTTGGCATCCCGGTCCCGACTAGAAGCTACATCACGACTGCTTCTAATCGCTGTCACCGCCGACCGGATCAAGGCGAAGGAAAGGGCTGCATCGCATCCATGCAAGTGTGATGCTGTATTCTGATTTTCGCTTGTTCGCCAACAATTCTGCCAGTCGTTTATATGCGATGGTTGTCTCTTTCCCCTGTCCACCAGTTGTAGAAAAAACAAGTGGTGTGAATATGACCGCGTACTCCACTTCCCTTATCCTGTATCCGTATTCCCTCTTCTGTGCATTCTCCTGTTTGTCTGCATGTAGAGTGCTGGGATCTCTGTGTTTCGGTAAGCTCGATGCGTTTGGGTGAAAGACCCTAACGTCAAAAATGCATTTTGCTGCCTATTCCAGAAACCCTTTGCTTTTATATCTACTCTTGCTTCCTCTTGCTTAATTGGCCGATCTTGGTAGTATTGTCTCGCCTGTGAGTGGTTGTAACTGTGGTTCTTTTTCCACATCCGAACATACTTCCGTCAGCCATTTGGTGGTTATATCTCTGATTTCGTTATGCTTGATATTGTTAGTCTCCATAGGGCATATATCATAGCGTGATCTGCTGAGGAATTCTTTCCACATTTACAATGATGAGGTACATTCTTCAGCTGCCATCCATATCGTAAGTTGATTGCATCCCGAAATTCTCCATTATTCAAATTGAAACCTTGGTCTTGTAATGGAAAAACTGACAGTCAGGATAAAGATCCTTTTTCACATAGCAGGTCCATTAATAATAATAATATTAATAATAATAATAATAATAATAATAATAATAATTAATAATAATAATAATAATAATAATAATAATAATAATAATAATAATAATAATAATAATAATTTACAATTTTAAAGTTCTGTAGGCTAACTGTTATATATATATATAAAATTATAGTTTACACTAATATTACATTTTAAAAATAAATAGAAAGAAAAAAGACAAAAAAAATAAATAAATAAAAAAATAATAAATAAATAAATAAAAATAAATAAAAAAAAAATTAAATATTTAATTAAAAATTTACGTATAAGATAATCGACTTTCTACAATACTAAGTTCAATGTTCGTGTTCGTATTCGGACTTCGATGTGATGATGCTCTCGAGCCTCTGATACATGAAATAGCGGACCTAAGTAGAGCAAATGAGAGGGAGCATCGCATCCAGGCTAGAGTAGTGCTGTATTCCGTTTTTCGTTTCATGGCCAATAGTTCGGCTAACCGTTTGTATGCTATCGTTGTTTCTTTGCTGAGTCCTCCTGTTGTTGCAAAAACCAAAGGTGTAAAGGAGGCATGCTCGACTTCTCTAATCCTATCGCCGTATTCTCTCTTCTTTGCTTGTTCCTGTCTTCGGAATAAAGCAGTAAATGCTTGTGTTGCGATAGCTTGGCGCGTTTGGATGAAACACCCTCACGTCAAAAAATGCGCTTTGCTGTCGACACCAAAAGCCTTTTGCTTTGATATCCGCCCTGGCTTCTTCTTGCCGATTTGCTGTTCGGGAAGGATGTTCTCACCAGATAGAGGTTGTAGTTGCGGTTCTTTTTCCCATCTCATTACAAACTTCATTCAGCCAATCAGCAGTCAAATCTCGAATTTCATTGTGACGAACAATGGTCATTCCTCCATGGGGACAGATCATGGCATGATCAGTCGAAAAACTCGCACCACATACACAATAGTGGGCAAGGTTTTTCAACTGCCATCCATATCTCAAGCTAAGGGCATCACGAAACTCGCCCTTGTTTAGGTTGAAACCCTGATCTTTCAATGGTAATGTAGTTAACCACGACGATGAACCTTTTTCGTTGAGTAAATCCATTACCCGTTGCTTCGTTGTTGGCAGGCTTTCTCTGACTTGTGTCGCCACACTCTCATGGTATTGATTCTTCTGTCGACGCAAATTTGATTTTATGACTTGTAGCTGTGGCTTTCTGTATGATTCTGTCTGGTCAATGATCATCTCTTTCAAAGGTTCAGCAACCTTCTTAGACGCATCAAATTGAATGTTTGCAGATTCAGTGGATTCACAATGTTGAGTCCCCCGTAGCGTGTCGGTAAGGAGAGTAATTTCCTTTCTTCGAGAGAACATTGTCCTCTGCCAGTAAGGGCTGGAATGAGCTTCTCATTTATGGCATCTTCTATTGGCTGGAATAATTTGCCAACATCTTCAACTGTTCGCATAATATATTGCCATTTTCTCATGATGACATGAGAAAAGGCAGCATACGCTGCGTGTGGGTAATTTCGGCTATTTTAGCAAGATCTAAAATTTCTTCTGCCCATTCTTCTACCTTCTTCGTTACATATTCTTCAACAAAGGTAGTTGTGCCGAGAGCTGCGCCGAGTATCTTCTTACCTTCAGTTGTTATTTCGATACCAGACCCTTCGAACATTTCTGTGGCCTCTTCGCTAAGTTCCGGTTTAACTACCAGTGTGGTTTTACTGGCATTCGGAAAGTATCCAAATCCTGGACCCACAGCTGTGAGGTTTTGCCACCAACTTTTTTAATGCTCGCAGTCTTCCTGCTGCAGTGAAGTCGTCTGCAAACCATACCTGCTTTACGTCTTGTTCTTCTCGTCTTAATCTTGTGATCAACGGAGTAATAGCTAGAGCATACATGGCCATCGCTAATGGGTCACCTTGTGTGATGCCTTCCATAGATGAGATTTCTCCTCCACCAGTGACGAACAGTCTAATTGGTTTGGTATAGGTGTTGTTGAGCACTGTGGACATAGCAGGACATATCACTTTGATGTTATGGAGAGCAGCTTCACGGTTTATGGTATTAAAAGCATTTGTGGCATTCTACCAATAGTATAGCTTCGGTTTCTTCTAGAGCTTGAATTTCCATCATTGCATGAATAGCAGCTTCACACCCCGCTTCGTGCCCAGCACATGTCTGAAGGCACCCCGCAGCTGATTTGACATCTTCACCGATTACTTTAAGGATAGATTTTGCTATTATCCGTCTAGGAACTTCTCCAATCCCGATTGGTCGTACTCCTGGATCTTTATCCAGTGGGATTAAGCGACATGCAACGAATGCTGATATTTCCATCGGGATGAATGGGTGTTGTACACAAACGTCGTGCCACTCCGGCCATAGCGTTACACAGATCCACAGAAGCGCTTTTAAACGATGAACAGAACCGTCGCCACGCATAGGCATCTACCCCTGATGGACCAGCAGCACCCTGTGTCCTATTCGCTGCTTTGCTTGATGCTATCTCCAATTATCCTTTCGAAAATGATAGGATCATGGTAGATTTCGTCGCTTTCTGGTTCTGGGAGAAGCGTTTCTGGTGGTGGAATCTTTCCTTCGGGATGTTTCTGTATTAAGATGTCGCGGGTGGGTTTGCCAGTTGGTATTACCATTTTCATCAGTTCCCATGGGTATTAGTTCATCAATAGATAGAATACCTCCTCTTTCGGCGTTAGAAATTAACCGAACGGCTTGACGAACTTTACCCTGCATCATGAGGCGGCTAAAACCTCGAGCAATCTTCTCCAACTCAACCGTTCTATGTGTGTTTGATGTGAGATGTTTTTGAATACATTTCCCTTCATGTTGAAGCGCTTCAACATTCCCTTGTGACCAAAGCTTTATCCTCCTTTCCAAATGAATGACATGTTCCTTTGTTTTACTTTTGGCGTGTGGTTTTTGCAACAATAGACATTGCATGACAGAGCAGGCTTTTAAGGCAACGCGTTCGAGTGCATTAGCATCTGCATACGATTGATATATATAACCGTGCCAACTCTTGTACGAAAGATTTACCACCTTTTCCGGACGGTATCAAGAAAAACATTGCGCTTCCAATGAACAATCTCTTCATATGCTTTATCTATCCTTTGGCAGAAGACACTTCCATGTACTTCATCCATCGAAAATCGCTCTCATCGGGTAAAGAACTGCTCGCATTATTATTCAATTCTCCAAAGTGCCCTTCATTCTCGATATTAGGAATATCCTGCAATTGTTCTGTTTTCTACTGATGCAGAAAAAGTGCTGCTATTTGCATTTTCAGTTATGCAAATCTCGTCTGAATTCTCCACGATCGCTATTTCAGGGTCTTCAGACTCGCCATTTTCTTGGGAGGCAATACTTTCTTGTTGAACTTGCTCTTCAATTCCACTCGAGGATGATCCCCCAATATCTCTCCGATTTTTCTCATAGTAAGCTGCTCTGTCCCGTAAATTCTGAGCTGTTAAACCCAACAATGCATACCCTTTTTCTTCCCACAATCGTTTCATAATCTCCATATAGCCAGTTCTTCCACGACTGGATATACCATCACAGTTACTTCTGTATTGATCTAAAGCTCTTTTACGGCAGTCCAATATATCGATTACCATTTGGTCAGTCCATTTTATTCTGCCAGAGGCCTTATCCTTTCTCCTTGGCGGCATTTTTGTGATACATATACGTAAAAATGCCCTACCGCCAAGACACACGTCTAAGATGACCGGCCGTCTAAGATGACCGGCCAAAAAAAAAAAAAAATAAATAATAGTAATAATAATAGTAATAATAATAATAATAATAATAATAATAATAATAATAATAATAATAATAATAATAATAATAATAATAATAATAATAATAATAATAATAATAAATAATAATAATGGTGTTATAAATAAAGTGTTACGCAAGTTGTCTTTGCCATGGTAGGACTAATGTCAATCAACATAAATGTTACTTTTACTTGAATGATGAACCTTTCCAAAAATATTGACTATGAAAGGCTATAAAAATGGTACTATTTTGCCAATGAACAGAAATATTGCCCTGCTTCGCAGAGTTGAAAGGTACATTTATATTTTACCGTATATACACGAGTCACGTCAGTCACTTTTGAATTTTGATGGCGCGGTAAACTCGGTAGTTCAGTCACGTTAATGGTAAACCCAGTTACTGACTATAAGCCAGGCTTAAGGACAAGGTTTTTGTCTGGGTTAGATCACCCATATGATCTTGCTTGGGTGGCGTATACTGGTATACGAATCGACGTATATTCTCGAGTACAGTATACTGTAAAATTGCTAAGTTATAAAATGTTATAACTTCTATAAAACAAAGAAATTATTTCTGAACAAGCACATTTGATACATGATGAACTATTGGCGATTGCTCTTTCATATTAATCTCTTGCAAAAAGGCTTACTTTAACCACGAAAAAGAAGGTATACATATATCTCGTGTAATTTTAGATATACGAAATATATTTTAAAAATTAAACCAGATGCCGACTACTGTAAAGTTGTTCTGCAAAAGTATCAATAGTCAGGATTCAGTTTTGACTAATATGTATAAGTTTGTGAGGCTAATTTATGAACGAAACATGCTCATGTTGTGAAGACGAAAAACTAGGAAAACATATATAAAAGTCAGAAATGTACTATATATACTGCAGTGCAAAAATTTAGAACTCAATAAGTCGCACTGACATCTCAAAAGTATATATATATCGCTTAATTATTTTAAGGGAACCGATAAAATATTTATCACAAACCTTCTTAAACAAACTATGATAAAAACCACCAAAAATACTGCAACAACGATAACAACAATCAATTACAATTGTCATGATGTTTGAACTCTCTGCATCTTTTGTCTTCACTTGTAAGATACCAGATGAAGAATATGCATCCTTAACAGAAAAAAAAAAACAAGTTCAAGAAAAAGATAAAAAATAAGACTGACGTCCATCATCATAAACAGTTTTTTACAACTTCCTGCGCAATCTTGTGTCCAGGGTCTATCCTGCACTCTCGCCTTCGTTGGTTTGGAGCGCTGGGTTGGGAGCGAAGAAAACTGAGAAACACGAATACGAGTTTGCTTCTGTTTATCTCTCAGTGCTTCAACGTGCACACTGCGTAAAACTTACTTTTTAAAGCGCACCTAACCCCTAAAATGAAATTTTTTTTGTGGGAAAGGGCGTTAAAAATTATGAAGGATGGCTAACAACAAATTTGCATGATGTGTTATTAACATTTTTTCAATATCTCCTTAGTATTGCCCTAATTGGGTTATTTGTTGGGTTTTTTATTTGTAATGTGTAAATAAGTTAGTGATCACGTCTATACTGGCCAAGAGCATGATTGCGGGTCCGGCTTGAACTGATCTTCGTTTTCTCCCATAATAAGTTTTTCACTAACTTTAGTTTAAACTGCAATCTAATCTTCAATTAGACATAGTTTAACGCTACTCTGGTTTAAATGTTTTTGCCACGTAGCTTAAAAAGTTACTGTCCATGACGCAACGTTTCGACACTCCGATCTAGTGTCTTCATCAGGGGTAATCATTGTGAAGCAGGTCCCATATTTATACTCTCATTATACAACTATTGATGACGTTACCTATCAACAAGATGCAAATAGGCTTCCGGCATGCAGTAGACCGCCGTCATCACGGTTTAATCATGGAGCGTGGGCGCTATTGATGTACCAAGCTTCCAAACAACGTCTTTGGTGGTATCGTGGATTGGTAGTGATAATTCTTGAATTATCCCACGCAATCTCATGGTTGGTTTTGCACGCGTGCTCCAACAAAGCAGAATTTTCCTTTTTTGAAAAGAAAACCGCTTTTTGGTGCTCTTTTAAACGCGTGCCAAACTGACGTTTTGTCTGGCCGATGTATTCCTGATTACAGTCATTGCACGGAATGGAATAAATAGCATCTTATTATTGACAGAGCACGCGTGCAAAACCAACCATGAGATTGCGTGGGATAATTAAAAAATTATCACTACCAATCCACCATACCACCAAAGACGTTGTTTGGAAGCTTGGCACATCAGTAGCGCCCACGCTCCATTAAATCGTGAATGCAATGCAATGATGACATGCAGTGATGACTTTTTAAGCTACGTTCAAAATTTTTTTAAGCCAGAATAGCGTTAAACTATCTCTGATTCTTCACCTGGCTGCGTTGGGAATTTATTTGTTAATCTGCAATTGATCTAAAAATTAAGACGTTTGGAAACTAGTCCTTCATTATGGCATCCATGAAACTTGCCTGATCAATGTTCTACAGTTGTTCTACAATGTTTGATTTTGAAGATATGCCTGACTTAAATCTTTTACCCTGCATATATAGACGTCGCTATCTTAACTATACTTGCATATTACAAACAAAGGCCCCAATTAAATAACCCAAGAAGACTAAAGATATTAAAAAAACGGTTAATTCCACTATCCTTCATAATTTTAAACACATTTTCAAACAAAACAGACGTCATTTTATGGCTTAGTTATACTTTAAGTGATACAAAGGATCTTACTTGGGAATATAGATTAGTAGAAACAATTCTATAAAATAGAATTAAAGATTTGTTTGCGCAAGTATATGCTGTAAATTTTGTCTTACCCCATCGTCATAATATACTCGCAACAATATACCATACTCGGTATTCTCCTTTAGTGGTCCATTTATGTAAACAGTCGACAATTTGTTCTTTTGTACTAACGAATTAGAACTACTTTCGCTATTTCCAACAACAATTACTTTCTGGTTTTCATAACTGTACTGTCTTAACGTGATGTATGGTAAAAATCCACCGTCAGCTGTGTCATATGTTGTTAAATTGTTCTCTGGAATGTGTCGCAGGGCTTCAACGTTTTCACCAACAGATAGTCTTTTGACAATGACCTGAATAAAACTAAAAAAGAAACTTGAAATGTTGCGATTTCAATATGACGTATACGAATTCATTAATTCAGGATTCTAGGATTTAAATAATCCCCGTCACGTCGGACATATTAAGCCGTGTTTACATGCACGGTCAAAAGTTAAGCGGGATATGAGCCACATCTGACTTTAAGCGGGCTTAAAATGTCCGTCGTAAACAGATCGGCGAAAATTGATCGCGATTAGTTTGCACCACCTCAATAAGGTGGATTAAACTGAGCACGATCAGTTAATCGCGCTTAACTTGGCCGTGTAAATGCAACGGGATTGAAAAACGCTTGCTATCAACACGTTGTTATTAATACGATAAAATGCATTTTTTTGCCCTGCTGTAGAAGCTTCCATCTCGCTATTCTTTGTTCCTTTGTTTATTTCTTTCTTTTAGCTATTACTCTTTCTCGTGTACCGATGTCTTCCGTTGTTCTTTGACGCACGCTACCCATACAAAGCTTCCAAAACCATAACTATAGGTTGTCCGCCATCCGCCATGTTGAATAATGGTGTACGTGTTTTAGTGAGAGATTATTCTATAAGCTTAAATGACCGTACGCGTGTAAACGCACCAAGGTGGCGCATTTTAAGCACGCTTAACTTAAGCGTGCTTAAAATTTTGGCCATTAAGATGCTGCGACGGCAACTTCAACGACGACGTTCTCCAAATAAAATATTCTAGTTGTGAAACAAAAGAGAATGAATAATTTAAAGAAACCTCCTGATTTACATAAACTTTAGCTTTGATTTTCTCGGCTTAGACGTTATTTTTTCAGGACTTACTACGCAAATGAACTTACCAAATGGGTCGTTTTTAGAAGCTATTACAAGACACTGCTGCTCATGTTTTAAACAGTATTACTTCAAATATATAATAGTCAGATTACCGTGACTTTTTTCAGTTATAGAATTTATGTTTGTTTTTCAAGCACCGTTCGTCGTCGTAGCATCTTAAGGTCCTAATTATCATCATGCAGCAACCCTCGTGATGATTAGCAAAGTTAATTGGTGGTAAGAACTTGAATGAATAAAGAGGGGATGCAAATTACTAGCAGGCATAAGCTTCATTCTTCTGACAAACTTTTAAGACGTTTTTCCAAACTTAACTAACAAAAAATAATTCTTTAAAAAATAGTAAGTGCAACAAAAAACAGTTTGTTTTGTCATTAAATATTATTTTTGTTACATAGTGCAGATAAAAATATGAAATATTTGAGGAATCTTGGAGGCAATAAGGGCTGTTCAGATCAACCCAACGACGCCATATTGAATTTCTCATTATATATATTTTAAGATGACGTCACTATTTAACTTTGTCCGCTTTTACCCATAATTCTTTGCAGTCCGAACAATAGATAATTGCTCATTTGCAATAATTTGAAAGTCGATTTAGGTTTGTTTGTCCGCATTTTGTGCTATAAATACGAGGGTCGACTGTACGCTATTATGTATCTCAAGCTAAGTAAGTTGTATTTTGGTCTCAAATGCAAAATAAATTGTGCTCAATTTTCTGTAAATCTATAATAATGAACTCTATTAACCAAAATTAGTTTAAACGCATCTTTTAAACAGATAAAAAAACAACTTACTTACACTTTTATAATATAATCAGCAGAACATGCACATATATCAAACAATATAGTTTTTTTCCTGGTAAACAAGATGATCTATAAAACAAGTTTGCAAGTAATATAATGGAGCCCACATTATATAGCGATTACTTACTTGCCTTTTTTTAAAATACTTCATTCATTCTTTCTTCAATACACGGGGAATTTTAAAATAAGAAATTTGTGAGTCAAGGTTCCTGTTGATTCCGATCCGTATATGTTGATTCCCTTTTGCTTTTGAACAAATAAAAGTGGTAAAGCTGTTTATTACCTTCATCGGAATAAATTGCTTTGTTTCCAAAGTTGTAAAAATTAAAACATTTTGTCCAAAATAGAAAACTTCAACCGAGATCCCGTTCGGCGGGACGTCCCAGTCCTCCATATAAACGTAACTTGGAAAATAACAGTAAATTATCTACAAGGACGAGATCCCGGTACACCGGAACATCCGGGTAAACCAAGGATTCATAAAACAGGCCCTAAGGTGACTTCTAGACACGCCCTGTATACGAATCACGACGACTTCGTCAATTCAATTCTGGTCTCCGCCATCTTTTTCCCTTTTTTTTGGGCCTAGTTTTTACTTCTGAAATAGGAATAATGTTTACTCCCTAATATGGGTTATTTTAACTCCAAACTTCAGAGGTTATTTTAACTTTTACAGCGGAGTACTTTTTTCTTCCAAAATAGGATAGTTTTGAACCTTTTTTATTAACTCCTGTTTTTGGGAGTTAAAATTACTCCCTGAAAATAACAGTGCATACTGTATATAGCTCTCAAATAGAAATTACATACTCTTATATATACATACCAAAATATACTGAAAAATACTTACTGTATTTCATCGGTTTCCGTAGCGGTTAAGCTAGGCAATTTATAACGATACTTTTGTTTCGTGAACGTCTACACCCAGTGATTGAGTGTCAGTAAGTAAATCTTTGTTTATTTCTATATAAAGATAAGGAAATTGAAACTTGAAAGTAAACACAGTAGAAGGTAAATATAATGGTTTGATCAGGCTCTGTTCATTAAGTCGCCAGTTATATCAAAAGCCTATAGCGTTTTAGCTGCTTCTGATGATTTGTCAACTCCAGCTGCAAATATTACAAACTAATAACATGACTTTTCGGGAAATTAGCGATTAAATTTCCCCTTTGCCTCGGGAAGATTTGTCAAGTCATGTTATTACTTATAAAAATAACATGACTTGAGGGAAATTAGCGATTAAATTTCCCCGCCGCCGAGGGAAGATTTGTGAAAGTTCGAGGGCCGCCAAAAAGTCATGTTATTAGTTTGTAATATTATGATCGCCGAGGAAAACTTTGAGGAATCTTACCGACAGGAAATTTACACGGTTGATCAGAGAAAGTTGTATCTAATTTTTCCCGTGCATGTTGATGAGGGAAAATATATGCAAGCGGGAAATTTAGAAGAAGACAAAAGATTTCTTTGTCTTCTAATTTTCCCTCATCAACATGCACGGAAAAATTAGAAGAAGACAATGAAGTCTTGCACGGGAAAGAAGAAGACATGCACGGGAAAATTAGAAGACAAAGGATAAATTTCCCTCTTGCATGAGCAATGAGGGAAATACGAGGTTTACATTCCCTCGGAGAACAAAAGAATCCGGGGCGATATTCGGGGGGGGTATTACTTATAAATATACTATCTAGGTACAACAAAATTTTCATATGTAATCATGTGATACCTCATTTAAAATACGAAACAGATAATGAAAAGGTTTTCAATTCCACATATCTATGCATTTCGTATGAAATTTCCGTACGTGAAAATTTCCATATATATGCATAGAGATTTATATCATTTATATAAATTTCATATATTAAATTTTCATATGTAAAAAGGTTCCAATTCCACACACTCATTTTATATATGAAATTTCCATATATGAAAATTTAATAAGAAATTTCCGTTAAGGGCAATTAAGCAACAAAACAAACAAAATAGAAAACAATTAAAATAGAGAACAAATAAGAAAAATGATCTTAAAATTATTGTGCATGATAATGAAACTAAACGTGTCGGAAACTTACGACTTTGTTTGTGTCGTTGCTTGCACTTTAACCAGTTGAACTGCTCCAGCTGATGTAAATCCTTGAACTGTGATGTTATATTTAGTTCCGGGAATTAAATGGGTTAAACGATACAGATATTTTTTCACCAGCAACACTTTTGCAAATTCTCGGTCTTGTGATGCAAAACTTCGTTTCTTGTTATTCTTCCATCCAAATATTTAGAATATTCCCACGAAACGTGTATTGAAGAAAAAATATATTAAAAGTTTGGTAATTGTTGGCTTTTCACGTTCTAGAAATGAGGTGGAGATATTATTAATATTTGAAAACCAAAAAAGTACTTAGTAAAAAAGTTAGGATCAGACAACGGAAAAAAAGCCTCAAACAAAATTGTGTAAATTTTTTACATCAAATTTATAATGACTATATACAATGCTATTAAAGATACAGTTCTAATTGATTGAATTGAATAAGCAAAAAGGATTTAAGTTAATTCGCCGAACGCTCTCAAAAATATGGTACACTATAAAAACTATATAGTGCAGCATGTACACTTCTTTGCGAATATACTTATGTGCATGCACAGCAAAAAATAAATATTTTACAAAGGAAAACGTGGTGGTCTACGTACCTTCGCAACTCACTGTTTCACTGCCCGTAAACCCTGCATTGCAACACTGAAAACTACCAGGATAATTTATACAGAGCGATTGAACACTACAGTAAGTTCCCACACAACATTCATCTTCATCTGTTAAAGAAACAATGCTAACTGAATTGATCACATGGTAATTAAAATGATAGTTGAATGGTTAGGTGACTGGATACAGTCGTATCAAGGGTGCAACGGGAATACGCATATTAGTAGGGCAGTAAGCAGTTAAATATGTATAAAACATGAATAAATTTTGCAATCTATTGTTCTACTCTTATTCTGTTCGCATGGTTATACTTAATAATTTTACGCCAGAAGATTTTACATTAATGGTAAAAAAATCTATACCATTTTTCTATCACAAGCACAAATAAATTCCCATGCTCGATCTACTAGCTCATGCTAAAAAATAAACACTAACTGTACTTACCGAATCCAGTGATAATTTCATTTGTAGGGACTGACAACGCCATACTTTCAACTTTATGCAGTAAACTTTTCTCATATTTATCTATTCGGTTGTTTTCAAGATCCCAACACATACAAATGAAGTATGTCTTGAGTTATTTTAATTACTCCAGGGTAACTAACATTTAAAATCTGATGTGGTTCCACTATAATACGTTTTCATCAGTTTATGCCTCTTTTTTCACGCTGTCATAGTCGACCCAGTAGACCAATGCATTGGTCTGCATCAACAGAAACAAACTGTGGAAAACTACCACCATTATACAAAGAACTTACGTCCATAGTGTCAATATCAATACGAACCAATATCAGCGGCAACGACCGACTTTGCAAGAATTAAGTAACCTATAAATAGGGGAATGTATCAGACAATTAGAAAGCATCCAGAGATTGCACGGAAACAAGATATCCATGCAGGCTAGCTCACATGACCTACGCATGTATGCATAAAATGCTGGATTGCACTCGTACCACTAAACAAAAAAACCCAACTTTTTATATCCCTTAACCACCACCACTTTATTCTATAAACAATGGAAACTGTTAAGTCCTTGTTATTTGTTTAACTCAGGAAAAAGATCATAATTTTTATATAAAGATCATAGCTTTACAGAATACTAATAAGATCTATTGCCATCTCGCGTTAACGATCGTACTTTATACAATTATAGACCTGGAGCAAGGGGTATTCCACAAAAATTTACCCCGAGGGATGGCCCGAGGGATATTTCATCTCGAGGGGTAATTTTTTGTGGAATACTCGAGCGAAAGGTCTATAATTACTCGGGCTATCTGTGGTAGGCCGAGTCTAGGTTTCTGCTCCGTTTTTCTCCCTTTACTATTCATACTTCCGGTGAGTTGTTTGTATAGGTAATAGCATGGTTTTCGAGTGCAATTTGGAAAAAACATGCACGAGCGAGTTTTTCAAATACTGTCAAAATAGCACGAGTCCGAAGGACGAGTGCTATTTGAAGTATTTGAAAAACTTCACGTGTGCATGTTTTTCCAAATTGCACGAGAAACCATGCTATTACTTATTAATAATATACATGAAAAAATGTTCAAAACAACTGTACTAACATTTTAACGTACGCATGTTTCACGGCGTCCACTCCTCGCATATTTATTTGTTAAAAAAACGCTTCGCTTCCTTTACTACTTGAAAAAGTTTACACGAGGCATAATGAAACTTCTGGTCTTCTTGTAGGTACTTCACTTGGCAATATTAAAGCATAACTAGCTTCAAATTTGAACAAATTATCCCCAAAACCGCCGAATCTTGGCCGCCATCTTTGTTTGTTTTGAGTCGAGAAAAATCCGCTGTACAATCAATTTGATTGGTTCTTAGTGATAACAGATTTTTGCACTGTGATTACAGATTTTTGCACTGTGATAAACAGATTTTTGCACTGTGATAACAGATTTTTGCACTGTGATAACAGATTTTTGCACTGTGATTACAGATTTTTGCACTGTGATAACAGATTTTTGCACTGTTGTTTGGGATTAACTGCACTGGAATCAGCCAATCACAGTCGAGATATTTTTTCATGTATATTATTAGCCGTGTAACGGAGTGAGGCCGTGAGGCACGGTGTACGTTTTTTTGCTACTTTCCGGTTTTGGAGTTGGACAAAAAGTTGAACAGCTTTTGCCTTTTTAATCAAGGTGTTCTTGCACGTTGTTGATAAATTTCGAAACTGACTGACCGACTTTGTAGTTTATTTAACAGCCGTTAGCCCGAGTGAACGCCTGACCCAGGCGTCTTGTTGATATATTATACCGAAACATTATTAATCTTGCCAAAAAAAGCTTAAATAATTTTTAATAAAGTTAGCTTAACTTTTGTCAGAGTTTTCATTGTCTGTTTCCATTCTATTGATATTAAGTGTCATCTCAAGGCTTTGTTGCTTTCTTTGTAACCTAATAATCTTTCTTGTCAACATCTGAATGTTCAGACGAAAACGTCTTCTTGTTCCGCCAAACTCCACCATTTGTTGACAGCTTCGTGATTCGTGCGTGGCATTGACGCGTAGTACACAAACTCGAGTACCCCGCTGCGGCCATAGAGATCATAATATAAATACTAGAGGGGGCCTTCCTATGCTGAGTCCAGTCAAATGTGCGAGGAAATATGGAACGGCGCCATTAGAGGGTAAAAGCTAGTATCCAGGCCCTTTGAAGACTTGCACATGAGACTTGCCAATATGCGCGGCCGCGGATAGTTCAGAATGACGGCCACAATTTATATATGCAAGGAGACTGGAAGGAGTGGAAAAATTCAACAAAGATAAAAAACGCCTTAATAAAGAACTAAGAGTAAGAATTTATAATAGTAACAAGACCAAAAATTCTAAAAGTTTTATTTTTCTTAAAAATCGGTGATGAAAATTTAGTAAAAGACTTGTTTTAGAACGAATTTTAGCTCGTTTCCCCCTCTAATGGCGGCGTCCAACTTTCCTCGCATTTTTGGCCCCAATGCCCCCTCTAGTATTATATTATGATCTCTATGGCTGTGGAGGGGTACTCGACATTATACCCGCTAGAGAAGGGTATATTACTTTAATACTATGAAGTGAGGGGTATTATCACATACAAAGACATGATTAAACATGGATTTCGTATGTTTTTTCTTCATGAATTAATAACGAGTTTTTTAAGTTGCTTTTTATCATTATTCCGAAACTTTCAATATAAACAACCACGGTTTTGAACAAGAAATTATCCGTAGGCTCTTAGGCCGGAGATTACTTACTACACAGAAGTCTGGGTTATTGAGTTAAAGAAATTATAAAGTACGTAATTATATAGAAGAATTTATAATTGTTTCAATTTTAATCGACGCAACTACGAATATATAGAAATACGGCGTATATATAACTCGATTAAATTCGGCAAACGAATTAATATTGTCAAACGGATAATGCGATAGTGATGAATTAAATTCGACGTTTAACTCGATCGACGTCACATCACGCGAAAAACGCGAAAAACATGCAGTCAGCGGCTTGTGCCGTGGTTTCATTGTTCTCAATTTTTCTGCTCGTTCATATAATTCTTACCATGCATCTAATTTTGATCTAAACCGGAAGTTGGAAATATTTATCGAGTCAAAATCGCATATGTGAACGGGTTTTAAAACATCAAACATAAGTATAGGAAATAGCATGGTTTCGAGTGTAATTTGGAAAAAACATGCACGAGTGAGTTTTTCAAAGACTATCAAAATTGCACGAGTCCGCAGGACGAGTGCTATTTGAGGTCTTTGAAAAACTCACGAGTGCGTGTTTTTTTCAAATTGCACAAGAAATCATGCTATTACTTATTAATAATATCCATGAAAAAATTTAAGATGAAGAGAATCTTTCCAATCAAACTGCTATGTGCAAATAACATACATGAGAAAATTTAACAGTAAGAGTTTTTTTTCCAGTAAAAAATGATTTTTGTACAAATTTAAAAAATAAAAAATTTGCACTGTATTTCCCTTTTCTCCGCACTGTATTTCCTCAAAACTGCACTGCTCTCAGCCAATTAGAATTGAGAAATTTTTTCATATATATTATTAGAAATAAAATAAAGTATTTTACGGCACTTACCCACGTTTAGTGTCCATATCAAGATCTTTGGCACCAGTGACGGAAGACAAAGCGGCAACGGCGGTGTCTTTCATGCTTGTCATATTGACAGAGTGGATTGTTTCTGTTTGTTTATGGATGTAGTAAATAAGCTTGTTTTTGCTGTCTAGTGTAAACCTCTGAACACCTTTTACTTGCATGATAGTACGAACAAAAGATCCATCTAGGTTCACGCTTAGAAATGTCTCCTTTGAGTTATAGTAATACAAACGACGAGTGGAACTGTCATATGCCATATCAGATGCATCAGAGCTTACAAGTTTGGCAGAACTGTTTACATAGTTAATCGTTATTTTATAGTTGATGTCAGTTGACGTTGCGTAGATAACAACTGGAATATTGCACACAGCTAAAAAGACATAGAAAAATAAAAATATAATTGCATTGGTTAACCACTATTTAGTTGTAATAATTTTAGCGGCAAAGATAGTGCATATGCGAATTTGTATGTAGTATTGCATACACAAAAATAGTTATTAGATGTCTGTGACTTATTCTGATGTGAACAGCAAATTGGGAGGCAGCATAAAAAGCACACGTAACATGCTTTTAATATGCGCATTTACTATACAATTACTATGCTTTTACTGCACATTTACTATACTACAGGCTAGAATAAAAAGCACGGGTAACATGTTTCGGTTTGTTTGTTTCGGTTTGTTTGTTTGTTTGTTTATCTGTCTGTTTGTTTGTTTCTCTGTCTGTTTGTTTGTTTGTTTGTTTGTTTGTTTGTTTGTTTCGAGATATCAATAGCAAAACTTATATAGCATATTACAACAAGTTAGGTGTTTGACGTTTATCCAACATTATTTAAGTCTTCCGTACCTTAAGTATAGACTCGCTCCAACTTTTTTGCTTATAGCTAGGTATACATGCGCGCGTGTCTACGCGGGGTAGAGGAGAGGGCGGAAGCGGAAGACCTGTAAACCTTGCAGACGAACCGCTTAACGGGACTTTGTGTCGAATTAAAGTATGTTCAAACCTTCTCTGCTGAGTCTGATTATAAATTTACTATAAAGCAAGTACGTATAACGCTACACAACACACCGCAAAAGACGATATATCAAAAGGAATGCAAAATACGATAAAATACTATGGATATATAGTCAGATGTGTTTCTTTGTTTTTACGTACGGTTGTATATTTCTCCTTAAAATGTTGTCTCGTATAGCAATACATATTTATTAACTTATTTTACGCAACATATATATCCCTGTGATGTATTATCGCTTAGCTAGTATATTGTTTGTACTATATCAGTAGTTGCTGCTGTACCTATTATAAATATATAGACGTAGCTTGTCGCCCGAGTCGAAATCAAATCACATGATCATATGTTTCAAACGTTATTACCATGATCAAATCATAATTATGTATCCAACGTTAACGAAGCTGTGTATGGGACAATCACCACGTTTCTTGAAGTTGAGAACGCATTGAGCGATCACAAATAACCTAATCTATTGATTACATAACGAATAGCATCTTGACATGACTTCTCCACCGGCATCAGTACTATTGTAACAAATTTGATATTGAGTAATTATTCCATTTGAGTCATCAGCCGACAATGCTAACCACGCCACGTTAAGTTCGGTTGAACTTTCAACACTAAGGCTAACCAATACAGGACCTTTTGTTGGAGCTAGACAAATAAAGTTGTAACTTGGTTAAGGTTGGATCAACGTTTGAAAGTTATGTTGAAGGCCGCATTTCCACATCAATCATTCGTTTGACAGTGATTCTAGTTGTCTTGTGTATCTATTGACATGTATGAAATGTCAGAAACAATATGTTGGATATACCATGCATAACTGCATGCTTTCAGAACAAGCTTTAATAATCATAAAAGTTCTTTAAACAGATATCGTAAGGGTCAGTGGGGGATTTGTGGAGAGCATTTGTATGCGCATTTCTGGAGTCAGGCCTGTGAGGGTCATTGTGGTTTAGATGATATTTGCGTTCAAAATATTGACGTCACGGATGCCAAACAACCACGGTTAGGGGCTGTTGAGACCGGTGATATCTTGGGGGGTAGGGATAACTCGGGGGCTAGGGATAACTCGGGGGCTAGGGTCAAAGTTGACCCTATTTCACATGATAAAACGCAACTACCGGGTTGTCTCTGGCCCTCGAGATAACCCTAGCTTCATGTGAACGCTTCACCCCGAGTTATCCCGAGCAACAGCATAAATACACATGCCTAAGTTGAACCTACCCCCCCGAGATAACTCGGGTGAAAGCGTTCACATGGAGGTAGGGATAACTCGGGGGCTAGGGTTACCCTATTGCTCCAACCGAGTTATCCCTATCCCCCAAGTTATCTCGGTCTCATGTGAACGGTTTACTTTTTTAACATGGAAATAAACTAACACCGAGTTATCTCGGGGGATAGGGATAACCCTACCCCCCGAGATAACTCGCCTCATGTGAACAGGCCTAGAGAAAGTTTTTGGATTGACGACATTAATTGTTATTCTCATTGAGACTTAATACCTTTGAGATTTAATTACATAATAATTATTTTACAGACTTTTAATTTATGGACATAAGAACTTGTTTTGTCATGCACCCATGTAATTTGCTGACAAAGGGACTTTGCCCCGAAACGTTTATGATTTAAGAAAAAAGTTTAGTAAAGAAAATTATTTTTCCTTTTTAAGTTCCCTTTTAAGGGGAGGGTCTACCCAAACTTGAGGATCGCCACTAGATATCTTTAAAGGGTCTGTTGTGGCAACACATTTGAAAAACCTTATGGCAAACTATATATCAGGAGAAACCTAATGAGATGAAGATTCTAAAAAAATATATTTAAGGTGGCTACAATGCGTTGCCATTGGCAACCAGGTGGTTAAAGTGGCTACATGCTGTTTTCGACAGACTGAAGTTGAGAAAAAATATCTTGCCAGGGGCACATTGAAATCAACCCATTTTTTATAATAGACATAGCACAAAGTAATTGTGGGGATGGGTTGAGGATTTTTGAAAATTTTAAATATTTCACTAGAAACGAAGGGTTAAAGTTAGTGCATAAATATATTAGGTATTTTTATGCAATAACTCTGGTTAAAAACTAAATATGAAAAAATCCTCAACTCATCCCCAGAAACATAGTAAGATGCATAAATCCTGAAAATTTGAGGTCAATTGGTCAAATTGTTCCAGAGATATCCTTTCTCAACCTGCGAAATAGGTGATTTTGAGAAAACGGCATTTAAAGTTTGGGTTATTTGTGATGTCTATGAATTAATGTCTAATGTACTCAAATCCATGACCAAAGTCTTTCTGGATGTACTTAAAAGGCACCAGCTTCATATGTGGTACCTTCTGCCTCTCTTAAGGCTTCTTCCCTTCTTACACGAATCATTTTCTCCCCTTGGCGTCGCTTTTTCTCTTTTTCGGTTGCTCTCACATCAGCGGTGCTCACGCGTTTTCTATCCTTTGAAGCTGAACTTTTGCTTGTATATTCCCCACCTGGAATTAACAGCTTTTTCATTATACCCAGTCTACTGGCAGCTCCACAGTGGAACTGTAAAACAGAAGAGGCAACAGCGCAACGAACAGATTTAGATCCATGATGCTTCTGCTTGTGACATCGAGACCAGACGACACCATTGATACATTCATTCGCGTTTTGTGTGGCACCAAGTACACATCTTTTTAGTAAATTGTCATCACTTAAAGCCGTGCTTAAAGTCATATACACAGGCTTCAAGACTGCTAAAAAAGCAGGAGGCAAGCATTCACCTCCCTTATAGGTTGATGTTCCACTTGCCTTATACTGTTGCCACTTGCACCATGATGTTTCACCTCTCGGGCAAAATCTGTGTTGCTGTTGTTGATGACAGATATGTAGTGGTATTTATTGGTCCACTGGGCAAGCAGAAATTTGTAATAAAACTGCATTCTACAACTAAGAGATTGTTTCAAATTTTACCAGAAGTATTTTACAAGTTAGAAACAAAATCATGAAATCATGAAAAAACATTTATGAAATCAGAATATCAAAGACAGCAGATGACAGCTGTTGAATGTCAACAAGTCTGTATGCAGAGATTTGGTCGTCAATTCCTTCTTCTACAGCATCTTTTGGGGTACCAAGGCAGCTATGCTGACTTAATTTCCTTCTTGATGCACTAATGGGTGTCGGAGTTTGTTCTGATTGAGGTGTAGTTGCACCTTTATCGGCAAGCGCGTCACCCAAGTCAGATATCTGTGAATCAGAATTATCACTATCAACATCTTCGTGATCACTCAAGGACGATTGATTGTCCTCAGACGCTTGCTTTTGCAGACCAACAAAGCCAAGTCTTTTTCTTGACTTACGATAAACACTTCTCTTTCTTTTACCAACCATTTGACTAACTAGAACGCTTTTATAACATCACCAGAAAAAGATTTCAACTTGCTGTTGGGTGAGCTCGCTTTTCAAGAGACCACAATGCGCTAGAAATGCATTGTTTTGAAGTAAAAGCCGCTGAACAGAGAGTTTGCTTAACCTTCTTGACTATTCTCTCCAATAATTTTAGCAATACATTACATATTACACCAAAAAAACAATGAAAATTTAAAAAAATACCATGTCAGTTGCCATAGTAACGCATGCAGATTTTAAATACACATTCATAAAACCTTGTAAAAAAACACAAAATCCGTGAGAAATACCCCCCAATTTTTTGGCAGTGGTTAAATGAAGGTCTAAACTTGTGTTTTAGCCCCCCCCCCCAAAAAAAAAAAATTCAATTTTCCGTCACTGTTTGGGTAGACCCTTCCCTTAAGCTGTAATCAAACGCGAACACAAGTCATCCCAAGTTGGCAGTCACGCTATCTCAGCCAGCCGCTCTGAATAGTTTCTCGAAAATATCATGTACCGTGACAAAGTTAAAACTTGTTTAAAACACTCATGAAACCTTTATTTTGTTAATTTGGGGAGTTCGAACGACCGCCACAGAAATTCGTGACTGCCAACGTGCGATGACTTGCGTTGTCGTTTGATTAGGGCTTAAAAATTCCTTTTAAGCTAAATTTTGTAGTCTACAAAAAATTAACCTAGACGAAAAGATTTACGTAGGCGAGCGAAGGTATTCGAGTTTCGAATACCCTGGTGACTTACGCTATATATAGCTAGCGGGAATTTCGATATTAATAAAAAATACCATTGTCACGTGGCACAAATCTAACCCTCTGATTTGACAACTTAATTGTGAAGTATAATATAAGGAGAAATTTAGCATATAAATAAGACAAAATAAAACAAAACAGAAATATTAAAGTAATTGAGTTGCCTCATAAGGCAAACAAAGGCTTTGGCGATTTTTTTTACTGTATTTCCAAATTTTCGACTGAAACGTTGTCGGTATAATACATCTTTCTAGATTCCGATTCTACCAAATTGTTTTTGTGTCGGACTCTATTACAAATGTAATTTTTGAGCTGTTGACTTTTAATTCTGCCTTTGCAAAACAAGAATGCATAGGGAAGCCCTTTAAAGCTTGTTAAAAATAATCCCTTTTGAAACCTCCTAAAAACATATTTTGTAAAACCAGAATTTAATAATGAAATGTAAGCAGTGAACTCGATGACGATAAGTTTTGCATTGAAATGTTAAATCAGTAAAGGCATCTTATCCATAAAATTATAGAATTATCTTGAGGATTATTATTTGTTTTTATATCTGTTTGTTTTTATAAATTGGCTGTATATCAGGTGTGCATATTTTAATCAGGGAAGCCATTTAGGCTTGCTAAAAATAATCCTTTTGAAACCTCCTAAAAACATATTTTGTACAACCAGAATTTAATAATGAAATCTAAGTTTTGCTTTGATATGTTAAATCAGTTTAGTCATCTTATCCATAAATTATACAATTATCTTGAGGATTATCATTTGTTTTTATACCTGTTTGTTTTTATATTGGCTGTATATCAGGAGTGCTTAATTTAATCAGGGTGGGTGGGGTGGGGGTGTTTCAAAAAAGCATTTAATAAAAGCGGGCGAGGGGTTGTTGCATTCATGTATTTCTAGTTACTGATTTAATTATTTCAGTCTTTACTGCCCTCTGCCCTCGGTGAAGACCTACCTAATATGAACAAGTTTTCTGATTGGCTAGAAGTAACCAATCACATTGTCAATTACCAATTCGTTCCCATTCTCATTATTGGCGTTACTACCATATAATGGAGCATTTTTACTCGGACCCAGTTTTCACTAAGTTTATCGCGCCTGCATGGTCAGGCTCAATCTTTTCTGATTATTTAGTTCAGCTTGAGTGACACAAACTGAAAACAATCAAAACATTCCATTTGATTTCCAAATATGTTGTCGAATTATCAAAATAAATAGAATTCTTGTGCTTGCTTAAAGAAAACCTGCTTCTCAATGACCAAACACGTAAATTATTCCCAGTCGTGTACTTTCCTTTCGCAGCCAAAATACTTTTTGACTTCGTTCACCAAGTCTTTCGTTCGCCATATCAGTTTAGAAGACACTATTATTGGTCGTCCCATGGACTTCGTTGTTTGGCAGGGCACAGAGACGACACGACCCATCATTACATATTTATCCTACATTTTTAGGGGTGTTTCGCCAGCTTCTCTCACATTTTCATTAATTTTGAAGTTGTTTTCTAACTGACGGCAATTGCTGCCATCCCTTATTAATAATTTGAGGCCTATAAACAAATGCCTGCGAGTTATCCTGCGTGCCTGCCTTGTTTCCACCAAACATCCAATGTTATCTCGACCAATCAGATGTGGTGATAGCTCATCCTGTGCCAGGGCCATTTGTTCCCGCCATTTTGTTTTGGCTGCCATCTTGGCCCAGCCTCCACAAATGGCCCTGGGGACAAGGTTCCGTAATAGGTTATTTATATTTTCCATATTAGGACATATATACATAACCCGAAGATAAGAACCTGTGGTTCTTTCATTATTCCCTTATTCCCATTATTTTATCCATGTTTCGAAATGGCAATCATTACGTCATCTCATCAGGCCTTGCGCGGCTGATGATGCGTGCTAAAATGCTAATCTTCATGCTTTCTTTCTTCGCTTTTCTGGAATCCTGATCGAGTTGTTTGTAGTCAAGTGTTTCTTTCTTGGACGTGTTCAGTGTGTTCACAGACATAGTTATTGTTCAGTAATGTCGCTGGGCAGGTATCTTGATCTTATATACGCATTACAATCGCTGACTAAACATGGTCATGCTGTGTTGATATTTACACAACACCCGAAGGGTCTCGACATATGAACGCTGTGTGGAAATACGTTGAGGTGGCTCCATACAGTTTCTAGAAAAATGGAAAATACAAGTTTGAGAGTCCAAAAACACGTGCATAAACAATTCGGAAAAAGAACAAAAACTAAATGTTATGGCATAGTTAAACATTCTGACAATCAAAAACTAATTTAATTCGAAAAAAAACTTTGGTCACCTCCAATTTTTTTTTCATTCAAACTTTTCTTGAAGTATGCGGAGTAATCAATAGGCCGATTTAAAAAAAAATCTGTAGATCCAATTTTTTTTAAAAATTAACAAACATGATTTTTCCGGGGAAAAAAAATTCGTTCTGCAGAATTTTTTTAAAATCGGCCTATTGATTACTCATACTTCAAGAAAAGTTTTAATGAAAAACAAATTGGGGGTTACCAAAGTTTGTTTCGAATTAAATTAGTTTGAAGGGTAATTGGCAGCCATTTTGAAACGTCATTGTTGCCATAGAAACAACTGTTGCTATTTATTTGGTAACAGTTTTTTGATTGTCAGAATGTTTAACTACCACATTAACATTTAGTTTTATTATTTTCCCGAATTGTTTATTGCACGTGTTTTGGGACTCTCAAACTTGTGTTTTCCATTTTTCAAGAAACTGTATGGAGCCACCTTAAGTCGTTTAAATACAGGCAATCGTGTTTTGTGTCTTGCGAATTGTGTTTTTCTATTGGAGAATTAGATTATGTTTGGACTATTTTCTGTGACCAATGACGTTTAGACTTTTATAGATCTTAGCACTGCATGCGATGTGATTGCAGTGCGAGTTTGCAGTAGCCTGAGTGAACGCCTGACCAGGCGTCTTGTTTTGATTTAAAATTGTGGACACTGAGCCTTCTCGGCCCTGGAACATCCATACTAAATTATGCATGTTAACGGTTAACAGCATGACAAGTGTTTTGTACTTTTTCAAGCTATTTATTCTCAATATATTGAAAAGAACTTCCATCGCCGTAGTCGTAGAGATAATTTTCGTCGATATATTGGAGATTTTCTCTCAATATCAATCGTCTAGTGAGGAAGGTGACCATCTATTGCAGTGTTTAAGGGAAGAATATGAAACGCCCCATTTCGAAGCCAACTTTATCCGTTAACTATTAAGAAAGTGTTATTTCCTTGTCCCCAAATGATTAGGATCTTCCTCTATTAAAATTCCGGACGGAAATGCTGTGCATTTTACTGGAAATGCAGCCGTAGGACTCTCGGAGATGGTATACTCCCGCAAAGGAGCCTGGAACGATGTGATAGGCCGAGTATTGGAATGTTTCGCATTTCAGCACTTTTCACGAAAAAAAATGTAAAAAAGTTACCAGAAAATATTACTTTCTTGGTTCATCACTGGCGTATTACAAGAAATAGTTATGTGATGAAAATTAGTGAAATTGGGTCTTAGACAATCTTGGACAAAAGTAGTTGTAACAGTGAACCCCCACCCCCCGACTCAATTATGTTATTTTAAACTTTTCGTCAACATTGATTTTGGGAGGAAAGGACGTTACAACATTGATTTGGGTGGGCGGGGGTGTTACAACATTATTGTCCAAGATTGTAGGCAAGACAAATGTCCGCTTCGACCTATATATAGGTATTGGACCTATATTTCCAATAACTCATTGAGCGTTGTGACATCACAATGTTTGATAACACAATTATCACAAACTTGATAACAATTTAATAATAACATTAATTTACTCACCAGCTTCCCCAGTTTTTCCACTTTCTTTCCTGCCAAGAACTCCAGTTCCTGCCCCATTGGTAGCTTTAACAGCAACGTCATAAGTTGTAGCCCCATTTAAAACCACGTCAAGTCACTGTCGTATTGTCAACACCAATGACATGTTTCACCATTGGTACAGGGAGACATCATCTCTACTGCTTGCAACTTGGTAACAGACAGTATAACTGATTATATTTCCATTTGCATCGTCTGCTGACAACTTTGACCAAACCAATGTTAGTTCAGTAGATTTCTGAGACGTTATTGTACTAATAGTTGGTCCTTTAGCAGGTACTACAAATGAACAAACAAAAGACAATAATTATTAAGAATACAAGCGGCTACTATTTTTAACAAGCGAATAGTTTTTGGCTCTACTCTAAAGAAAAGTTGTAGCTATAGCGAACTGCGTTTTATCAACATCAAAGTAGTCAACACTTATCGGGAGAATTGTACCACAATCGCTTTTCTTACGAGTCATAAAGTCACTGAAGTCAGTAATCATGGTTATCATGCAGTAGTAAAAACAGAGTTGGTTTTATCACCAGATTAGTTTTTTGTCAGACGCTTTATACGGACTGCCTGTATAATCTCCTGCTTCCCCCCCGTGGAATTCTTTTTAGGATACTTCAATTTCCAGACGTGACATAGTTTTCTACCTTTTCAAAATTGTTATAGCTGTAGCTGTAGTCAGTAGATAATTACATTTCTTGGCACTAAGTAGCCGTTATTTTAGTTTGACTACATCTTTTTAATGTTATGTATCTAAAATCGTAGCGAATTACAACATATTTGTTGGCTGTAGGCAGTGCGCGGCAACTGCCCGAAAAAACGTTCGAAACTATTATGGCGATATACAGGTTTTATCCTGACAAAATATTGCTGTGAAGTGACCGGCTATGATGCAATACAAGTAATTGCGAGTCCACACAATTAAAAACTGCGTGTTTGTATAAATTATAGTTAGAATTTAGCAAAATTCCACAACTTACATCATTATAGCAGGTTTTCAGCACGGAAATAGCTAAAAATAGGCTTTCCCATGGGGGTGCAAACTTCAAGAACGTTTCTGGGAGAGCATGGCCTCGTCATGTACAAACTTATTCCTGCCAACACACTTATAAATATCTTCCGATGTCCTTGATTTGTAGTCAACCAGCTCTGTATATATAGTACGGCACAGTGGCGGATCTATGGAGAGGCGAACGCCACACAAACAGCGCTCCCAACGCGGGGAAAAGTGTGTTTGACACCAACAACACCAACAACGGCCTATGCGCTTTAAAACCACAGTACGATCCTAATCAATCGCGTGAGCCACGTTAACCGGGCTAGCTCGGTCAATGTAATCAGCCCCTAATAGATACTTCCCGAATTTGCTTCAGTAAGCACGAACAACGGCTTGAAATCGAGGCTGCACGGTATGAAAGATAACAGTAAATGCATCACGATTTCATTGCCATTGTTTCGTGGACATTGAAGCGAATTCGGGAAGTGTCTATTAGTAACTAAATGGGAATTCGCAAGCAAAAACAACCATTATTAGGTCGTTTTTGGAAAGTTGTTGCGTTAGAATTTTTTAAACTTTGATATTGGATAAAGTACATGCGTCAACTTAAAAGGTAAAGGGGATAAAGGAGTGGGGGGCTAATTATCCTTACTTGCAGCCAGCGGCTGAATTGCGAAGGGACGCAGATCAACGTGGCCGTGTCGAGGAATATGAAAGCCGCTCCAGGGACCAGGCAGCCGCCATAAAACACAGTTCAGACCACGGATCACAGCAAAGATGTCAGGTGTTGATTTTATATGTATTTTATATGTTAGGTGTAAATTAAAAAATATGTCCGATCTATCAAACAATGTACGCAATGTACACAAAATTCTACCAAAAATTAGAAAGATTTAAGAAAAAAAAGATAAGAAAAAGACAAACAAGGCAAGTGGACAAAATTATATAACTACACTTAAAAACAGAATGCCAATTTATTGATATTCATAAATATATTTTAATCTTAGAAAAATGCACGAAGGATTTTATGAAAGATAAAGTCTGAAAAAAAAATTAAAAACGTTAAAAATTATCAAATTGATGTCTCAATAATTTAGCAAACGACACACACTCCCCCCCTCCCCCCCTCCCCCCCTTCCTCCAACAAATCCAGTGGGCTTCCCCGAGCAACGCCAAATTAAATACAGTAGACCAGCTAAATTATCATATAGTATATTCATTATTTTTAATAATGTCTATACATAGTCTATATAGACTATATACTATATGCATGTTAATCTAGCTGGTCTGCTGTATATTTGCCGTTGAGGAAGTTAATAAATAAATAAATAATTTAATTAAAATTTACTTACTATCTTCAAGAGTGGAACAACTCTTTTTCGTGCTAAGAACTCCAGTTCCTGCTCCGTTAGTAGCCTTAACTGCAACATCATAGGTTGTAGCTTCATTTAAACCGCTTAAAGTCACCGTCGTAGTGTCAATACCAATGATCTGTTATTACTATTGGTACAAGAGACACTACTTCTTCTGCTTGTAAGTTGGTAACAGACAGTATATCTCGTTATATTTCCATTCGCGTCGTCCGCTGACAACTTTGACCAAACAACTGTTAGTTCAGTAGCTTTCGGAGATATTATTGTGCTAATAGTTTGGTCCTTTAGCAGGTACTATATACAAATTAACAAATGAAAAATAGTATTAAAAACACTGGCACTAAAGTCTAAATGCAGATAAAACTGCACAAAAGAGATGCCCTGATGGATGCAATTGGCATTCAATTTACGCGCCTACTCGCCCATAACTATTCTCAAAACGTTGTGATATTTAAGTCATAGTAAAAAAGTTGGATCGTCCACAATCTTCAACAATCGAATATAGTTTTTGACTATACCAACAACAGATTCCCATTGTGTTTTCCGAATATATAAAATTCGCATAAAAAATAATAATAATTAAATGAGAAAGCAAAAACAAACATTGGATCGTTTTTGGATCTTCTCGCGCTATAGAATTTTAAACTTGATAAAATGTACACATTACACCGCTGTTCATGTCTTAAACATTACAAATGAACGGATAAAAAAAATAACATGCATGTAGACTCAATTAAAAACATATGCCCAATCCATCATTCAACATTCACAATGTATGCAAAATTCTGAAAAAATTAGACAGTTAAAAAAAGGACAGGCGAGGCAAGTGATACACTACACTTATAAGAACAGAATGTGATTTATTCACATTTACAGATATATTTTAATTTTGGATTGTGCATGAAAAAATGTATTAACTCTTACAGTATCAAGGGTTTCTCTATTGACGAGTAAAATACTAGAGTAGGTGCTTGATACTAAAAGGGTTAATCATTTTCTAATGCAATCTCGTTACATGTACAGCTATAGAAAGCATTTCCTGCTGGCTCTGGGAACGAGATTAGATCAAATGAAATAACAAGACTCAAAAAGTGTCAAAACCTATATTTATATGCTTGACAATAGTCCTTCGTAGAGATCAAAAGGCTGTTTTCCTTACACAAACTCACTAAATAGAAGTTTGCTTAAAGCATAAAAAGATTTTCAAATTCAGTATTGCTGTTTCAATAATTTTATAGCAAACAACAACCCCCCCCCCCCCCCCCCCCCCCCCCCCCCCCCCCCCCCCCCCCCCCCCCCCCCCCCCCCCCCCCCCCCCCCCCCACCCCCCCCCCCCCCCCCCCCCCCCCCCCCCCCCCCCAAGAAATCAGTGCATGTACATGCCTTGCAACTGCAAATCGAAACAGCTACTATACGATGGATGACCAGTAGTAGATCACAACAAATTTACCACAGCATTTCAAAGTATTTCACACTTCCCACGTCTTTTAGCAGTAGTGGCTTCTAAATGAACTGTCACCAGGTTGATAATTATTTAATAATCAGTATATATTTACTTACTAGCTTCACCAGTTTTCCACTCATTTTTGTGCCAAGATCCCCAAATCCAACCGCAGTGGCAGCTTTAACAGCAATGTCATAGGTTGTAGCCTCATGTAAACCACTTAAAGTTACCGTCGTAGCATCAGCACCATTGACTGTTGTACTATTGGCACAAGAAACACTTCCACTGCTTGTAAGTTGGTAACAGACAGTATAATTGGTTATATCTCCATTCGCGTCGTCCAGTGACAACTTCGACCAAACAACTATTAGTTCAGTAGCTCTAGGAGATATTATTGTGCTAATAGTTGGTCCTTTAGCAGGTGCTACAAATTAACAAATGAAATTAGTATTATAAATACTAACACTAAATGCAGATAAAATTGCACTAAAGAGATGCAGCATTGCATTTGCATTCATTCATTTACGCGTCTACTCGCCCAAAACTATTCTCAAATGTTGTGATATTGCAGTCATATTGTACAAAAGTTGGATCGTAATGAACTACAATCTTCAACAATCGAATATAGTTTTTGACTATATTGTATATACCAACAACAGATTTCCATTGTGTTTTCCAAATATATAAAATTTGCATTCTAATGAAAAAGCAAAAACAACCATTGGATCGTTTTTGAATCTTCTCGCGCTATAGAATTTTAAATTTGATAAAATTTACACATAACACCGCTGTTCATGTCTTAAACATTACAAATGAAAGGATAAAAAAATAACATGCGTGTAGACTCAATTAAAAACATATGCCCAATCCATCAATCAACATTCACAATGTATGCAAAACCCTGAAAAAATTAGACAGTTAAAAAAAGGACAGGCGAGGCAAGTGATATAACTACACTTATAGAACAGAATGTGATTTATTCACATTTACAGATATATTTTAATTTTGGATTGTGCATGAAAAAATGTATTAACTCTTACAGTATCAAGGGTTTCTCTATTGACGAGTAAAATACTAGAGTAGGTGCTTGATACTAAAAGGGTTAATCATTTTCTAATGCAATCTCGTTACATGTACAGCTATAGAAAGCATTTCCTGCTGGCTCTGGGAACGAGATTAGATCAAATGAAATAACAAGACTCAAAAAGTGTCAAAACCTATATTTATATGCTTGACAATACGTCGTTCGTAGAGATCAAAAGGCTGTTTTACTTACACAAACTCACTAAATAGAAGTTTGCTTAAAGCATAAAAAGATTTTCAAATTCAGTATTGCTGTTTCAATAATTTTATAGCAAACGACAACCCCCCCCAAGAAATCCAGTGCATGTACATGCCTTGCAACTGCAAATCGAAACAGTAACTATACGATGGATGACCAGTAGTAGATCACAACAAATTTACCACAGCATTTCAAAGTATTTCACACTTCCCACGTCTTTTAGCAGTAGTGGCTTCTAAATGAACTGTCACCAGGTTGATAATTATTTAATAATCAGTATATATTTACTTACTAGCTTCACCAGTTTTCCCACTCATTTTTGTGCCAAGATCCCAAATCCAACCGCAGTGGCAGCTTTAACAGCAATGTCATAGGTTGTAGCCTCATGTAAACCACTTAAAGTCACCGTCGTAGCATCAGCACCATTGACTGTTGTACTATTGGCACAAGAAACACTTCCACTGCTTGTAAGTTGGTAACAGACAGTATAATTGGTTATATCTCCATTCGCGTCGTCCAGTGACAACTTCGACCAAACAACTATTAGTTCAGTAGCTCTAGGAGATATTATTGTGCTAATAGTTGGTCCTTTAGCAGGTACTACAAATTAAGAAATGAAATTAGTATTATAAATACTAACACTAAATGCAGATAAAATTGCACTAAAGAGATGCAGCATTGCATTTGCATTCATTCATTTACGCGTCTACTCGCCCAAAACTATTCTCAAATGTTGTGATATTGCAGTCATATTGTACAAAAGTTGGATCGTAATGAACTACAATCTTCAACAATCGAATATAGTTTTTGACTATATTGTATATACCAACAACAGATTTCCATTGTGTTTTCCAAATATATAAAATTCGCATTCTAATGAAAAAGCAAAAACAACCATTGGATCGTTTTTGAATCTTCACACATTACACCGCTGTTCATGTCTTAAACATTACAAATGAATAGGATAAAAAAATAACACGCGTGTAGACTCAATTAAAAACATATGCCCAAATCCATCATTCAACATTCACAATGTATGCAAAATTCTGAAAAAATTAGACAGTTAAAAAAAGGGACAGGCGAGGCAAGTGATATAAGTAATAGATAGCCGAGCTGTATCTGATTTACAAGGCGAGCTGCAGGCGAGCCGTAGTAAATTCAGATACAGCTCGGATGCGAATGCTGTATCTTTCTTAAAAATACAAGTGCATCTAAGTAATCAAGTTCACTAACTATTTTGGGGATACGGTCTGTTTTAGCCGAGAAAATCGAAGCTAAAGTTTTATGTAAATCAGGACGATGCTGTATCCGATTTACAACCACTGCTACGGTATTGATTTCTTTTGAATTTTCGTCATGAATTATTAATGAGTATTTTAAGTAATAGATAAAATACGAGCGGCCGATCTGTATGGGCATTTACAATGGCGAGCGCGTAGCGCGAGCCATTGTTAATGCCATACAGATCGGCCGCGAGTATTTTATCTTACTTGTGAAATTAATAATGGATTATTGATGAACGACAGTTCACAATAGTACTATAATGAATAATTACGTATGTAGAGAGTTATATTCCCCTTGGTATTCTAGCGATTGGTCTAATTTGAATTTACAAGTTATGCACTCGTTTATTGCATTTCAAAGTTAACGTGGTTGCAGTAAACATGTCAATGCAACGTTTTCGTGCGGCAAAAACTGCAGAAGAAGGAAAGTGTTTACTTGCAGAAGCAACACCTAAAAACACTGTCTATAATACCAAACGGGCATTCAAGGTTTTTGAAGTATGGCAGTCGACTCGCTCGAACAAGAGAGCAATACAAGAGACTGTTGGCTTTGAGGGAGTGGTTTTAGCTAATGTACAGGATTTAACTGTTCCTATACATGAAATGACTACGTATACTGTAAACTTCTGGTTGTCTAAGTTCATTACCGAAGTTTACCCGCCGAAAAAGTTTGTACTTGCTGATATGTGGAATCAATCGCCATTTACTGGACTTAAAGGGAGAGAATGGAGTCAATGTTTTGGCGAAAGGCGAGAGAAGGTGAGTAGGTAGGGATTGAATAATTTGTGAATTTCTTGTTAATCAATAGGTGACTTTGAATAAACGTTACGCTGTTGAGGACGGGGCAACCAGAACGTGCGTAAAGTTATTGAATGCTGATTGTTGCTTGGATTTCAGGTTTGCTTTATTTCGTAAAACTTTAGATGCAGAGATGAAGAATGCGACAAAAAGTGGCATCGCGGTAGCATCGAAGAAGAGGATCGCAAAGAAATTACAGCCGAAGAGGAGACTCTACTCTGGGAGAAAGGACTATTAGGAGCCGCAACAGCTGGAGTCGTTACTTTGTACGATTAATTTTATAACGGGAAAATTTTTGGTCTGCGGGCTGGTGAGCATAGATTGCTTAGAAAATGTAATATAATTATCCAAGATAATTTCATTATTTTCGATGAAAGTCTTTCAAAAACGTTTAACAACTGTAAGATTAAGTTTGTTGTGAAGAAGTAACTCTTGCTTGCTAGATATTTGCTTTAAATTGTTGTAAGTGTGTAATATTTTCTTGCAGTCGCGGGTGGTTTGAGTGTGAAATCTGTATCAAAGTTAATGAATTAATTAGCTCAGTAAGAAAATCTGTATGAAAGTTAATGAATTAATTAGCTCGAAAACTACATCATTGTTCTTTTAATTCTATTCCACTAACCCCATGTTTTCCCTGTTACTTTTCAAGCCCTCCCCATGCTTTTAGATACTCGACCTTTATTGAAATTTATTATGTTAGTCATGTGATTTGAATGCCGCGTTAGCATTCGTTCTTAACCTCATTAATTATTCATGAATTTCACAACTATACTTATAGAACAGAATGTGATTTATTCACATTTATAGATATATTTTAATTTTGGATTGTGCATGAAAAATGTATTAACTCTTACAGTATCAAGGGTTTCTCTATTGACGAGTAAAATACTAGAGTAGGTGCTTGATACTAAAAGGGTTAATCATTTTCTAATGCAATCTCGTTACATGTACAGCTATAGAAAGCATTTCCTGCTGGCTCTGGGAACGAGATTAGATCAAATGAAATAACAAGAGTAAAAAAGTGTCAAAACCTATATTTATATGCTTGACAATACGTCGTTCGTAGAGATTAAAAGGCTGTTTTACTTACACAAACTCACTAAATAGAAGTTTGCTTAAAGCATAAAAAGATTTTCAAATTCAATATTACTGTTTCAATAATTTTATAGCAAACGACAAAAAAACAACCACCAAGAAATCCAGTGCATGTACATGCCTTGCAACTGCAAATCGAAACAGTAAATATACGATGGATGACCAGTAGTAGATCACAACAAATTTACCACAGCATTTCAAAGTATTTCACACTCCCCACGTCTTTTAGCAGTAGTGGCTTCTAAATGAACTGTCACCAGGTTGATAATTATTTAATAATCAGTATATATTTACTTACTAGCTTCACCAGTTTTCCCACTCATTTTTGTGCCAAGATCCCCAAATCCAACCGCAGTGGCAGCTTTAACAGCAATGTCATAGGTTGTAGCCTCATGTAAACCACTTAAAGTCACCGTCGTAGCATCAGCACCATTGACTGTTGTACTATTGGCACAAGAAACACTTCCACTGCTTGTAAGTTGGTAACAGACAGTATAATTGGTTATATCTCCATTCGCGTCGTCCAGTGACAACTTCGACCAAACAACTATTAGTTCAGTAGCTCTAGGAGATATTATTGTGCTAATAGTTGGTCCTTTAGCAGGTACTACAAATTAACAAATGAAATTAGTATTATAAATACTAGCACTAAATGCAGATAAAATTGCACGAAAGAGAAAAATTGCACGAAAGAGATGCAGCATCGATGCTCTGGTCGATGCATTTGCATTCATTCATTTACGCGTCTACTCACCCAAACCTATTCTCAAATGTTGTGATATTGCAGTCATATTGTACAAAAGTTGGATCGTAATGAACTACAATCTTCAACAATCGAATCAGTTTTTGACTATATTGTATATACCAACAACAGATTCCCATTGTGTTTTCCAAATATATAAAATTCGCATTCTAATGAAAAAGCAAAAACAACCATTGGATCGTTTTTGAATCTTCTCGCGCTATAGAATTTTAAATTTGATAAAATTTACACATTGCACCGCTGTTCATGTCTTAAACATTAATACAAATGAAAGGATAAAAAAATAACATGCATGTAGACTCAATTAAAAACATATGCCCAGTCCATCATTCAACATACACAATGTACGCAAAATTCTGAAAAAAATAGACAGATAAAAAAAAGACAGACGAGGCACGTGACATAACTACACTTGTAAAACACAATGTAATTTAATTTTGGATTATGCATGAAATATTTTATTCATAGTACATGGGGTTTCCCCATTGACGAGTAAAAGTAAAATACTAGAGTAGGTGCTTGATACTAAAAGGGTTAAACATTTTCTAATGCAATCTCGTTACATGCACAGCTATATATATAACATTTCTAGATCTTGCTGACTCTGGGAACGAGATTAGATCAAATGAAATAACAAGACTCAAAAAGTGTCAAAACCTATATTTATGCTTTACAATACGTCGTTCGTAGAGATTAAAAGGTCGTTTTACTTACACAAACTCACTAAATAGAAGTTCGCTTAAAACATAAAAAGATCTCAAATTCAATATTGCTGTTTCAATAACTTTATAGCAAACGAAAAAAACCCAACAACAAACCAAGTGTGCTGCCTATATATAGTAACAGCAGATTAAATAAAGTAGATATAGAAGATTCATGGCCAGTAGATCACGACAAATTCACCACAGCATTTACTTTCAGGCGTGTGCATGTTTGACATGTGGCATGTGTGGGGCCACACATGAGTTGTCAGATTTTCAGAAACAGTTGACAAATTTTCATTTTAACGAATTACAGCTCGTCTTTTCACCTACTTTTGCCCCACGTGAGCAATAAGGCAAACAAGTGCATGCATACTTTTTCATTGCTTTAGCAGTAGTGGCTTTTGACGAAACTCTCACCGGTTTGATAATCATTTAATAATAAATTAATTTACTTACTAGCTTCAAGAGTTGTATTTGTCTTTTTCGTGCCAAGATTTCCAGTTCCTGCTGCATTCGTAGCTTTACCTGCAACGTCATAAGTTGTAGCCTCATTTAAACCACTAAAAGTCACCATCGTAGTGTCAGCACCATTGACTGCTGTATTCTTGGAACAGGAAACATCACTTCCACTGCTTGCAAATTGGTAACAGACAGTATAACTGGTTATATGTCCATTCGCGTCGTCCGCTGACACTACTTCGACCAAACAACTGTTAGCTCAGTAGACGTTGGAGACGTTATTGTGCTAATAGTTGGTCCTTTAGCAGGTACTACAGATTGAATAAGTAATTGTTAAGAATACAAGCAGCAAATGCAGATAAAGATCCATGTACCATGATGCTTTTAGTACAAACGGCTGATAGCCATTGCATTCAATTTACACGCCTACTCGCACATATAGCCATTTCCACCAAGCGAATTGTTTTCAACTATACTTTTTAAAATAGAAGTTGTAGCTGTAGCGCACTACATTTTTCAGTCCGCATCAAAGCATAGTCCCTAGAAATAAATTGTCTGGAAATGCGGCCAAAGTCTTTGTTCTAAGTTTTTGTTCACGCTTGTGCACCTTATTTCACCTTAACGCTTGCTGAACACATTGTATTTTTGGTATAATGAAGCAATCCGGCAATAGCATCGTTGCTTTATAAATATTAATGAACGTAAAACTAAAGATTGTGCACCTTATTGGCCACCCTCAACCTAAATTGTAGCTCATTGTTAACCGCTTTGATGTTGGCCGCGTCTCCAGACAATGTAATTCTAGGGACTATGGTTCACGATCATGCACCTCGGTTTTCTTTGACGTACCGCGGTTGTTTATTTTTAATAATTACTCCCAACCACGCATAAATCAACCTGGGCTAATATATATTAGCCCGGGGCAATTAACTTGATTTATGCGTGGTTGGGAAAAGTAAGGGTTAATCAATGGTCACGAATGTGATAAAGAATTTATCATCGCGACTGAAGTGTTTTTTAGACAACCTCTGATAACGAACTCAGTATCTCAGTTTTCTTAGGCAACCTCTGTGATCTTGAACTAAGTTACAACTAAGTAGGTTAGTTACCTCAACCTCGGTAACTACGTAAGTTATTTACCTCGGCCCTTCGGCCTCAGTAAACAACTGACGTATAGTTACCTCGGGTTCGGTAACTAACCTATACTTATTGGAAATTAAATTCTACAACAATCATTTTTCACTACCTTCCAAATTTCTGATGAGACTGCCCGCATGCATGAAGTCATTGAAGCCAGTAGTTATAGAACATGCAGAGTCGGTGTCATTTTCTCACGACAATATTTACCAACAACGTCTTGGTATTTAGTGGTTTTAATTCCTCATTAATTATTGAGTTGGAAATTTTATATAAAATTAACATCTTATATTAATTAGCAATTAAATTTTGAAAACGATTTCTAAGCAGAGCGAGATGAAAACGGAACCCTTGGCGGTGTCGTGCATGTGAGCATAGGAACTATCCTTATTGACTTATTAATCTTCTCCTATTTCAATGGCTAGTCATTGTTGTAATAATGTTATAATTGTTCATTCTTAGCAGAAGCTTTTCGAAGTCGAGAAGTCAAATAAAGTGTTCCATCGCTGAAAAGCACACCAGCCGTTTGGTTAGGAGCTGAAAATTTAGGTGGAGCGAAAAAGTGCCGGATCTTAACAGAACAAGACTAAAATTGTAAACCTAGAAATGGCAGATAGAAACGAGTATTTACTGGCTTACTGCAAATACCCGGATGTATAATATTTAAGATGAATACCACATTGTGATATTTTAAATACTTCTAGTAAAAGTTTAAATTAATACTGATGCCAATAGCCAATCAGGAAAAAAAAGTGATTAAAATGTTATTAAACTTTGAAATAGTGCAAAAAATATGCAAATGCAGCGTTATTGAATTATTTTTTCTCTCAAAAAGGATAAACAGTATATAAATTACGGATAAAGAATTACCTGTTGCATTACATCGTACACCGGCATCTTCACCGTGCCCACAATTATGGGTTTCCCATTTTAACGAAACGTTAGTTTGTGTTTGATTGAATGTTTTGCTGGGCGTTGATATTTATAATGAGACTACGCTTCCCGTCTGGTCAATCCATAGCTGATGTTCTAAAATGTTTCTTATTAAACTTTGAAACAATAGCTTGTAATTAGTGAGAAAAAATATTTTAATTTCTTCTCTCAAGGAAGGTAAACAATAATTACAGATAAAACAAAAATTACAGATAAAAACTTGCCTTTTAAATTACATCGTACACCAACATCTTCACCGTGGATACAATCATGGTTTCCCCATCCTCTATGACCACAGTTGGCTAAATACTGTTCACTTCCTACACAAGCAACCTGGTCAAGCCATATCGTTCCAGTACCAGCTGGAACTTCACCACCTTGAAGATCTTCTTCAGCCGCTGCAAAGCCAAGTTGTCGACAAACCACTTTAGCATCGTTCAAGTCCCAATTGTCATCACAAACTGTTCCCCACTTTCTTGGTGAAATATTTCAACACGCCCAGCACCATTACTAAATGGACCTTGCAATCGAATAGCATTACCTACAAAAATAAATAATCTGAGATATTTTTAATAATATCGGTTCTACAAAATATGTTTTGCTATTTCTAGCTTCTTCGGTTGTTCTGTGGTTCGGCTTGATTACGCACGTGAAGTATGTTGTCATCATCCATTGGTCAAGTTCGTTCACTTGAAAGTGTGCAAAAAAAAGCTACCTGATTTATACTTTGAAATTTTTGTAATAGTATACCGTAATAGTATACCATCACATATAAAGAAAGGCTATTAAAGTTAAACCTTCTACCAATTTCGTATTGGCATGATATTTCATTAAAGATTTAGTTTTTTTTACCCGGCTGCTGATTGATCAGCACATAGAAAACTCGGTCTCGTTATCTAATTGTTAAATATATACTATTTACAGAATGAGTGACCGTTCTGTATCTAGGTATACAGACACGTGGCGAAGTAGTGTGCCTGCATGCATTATCCCAATACAGAACGGACACGAATTCTGTAAATTACTTCTAAAACGATCTATTTTTGGTAAGTTCACTGGCGTAGTAATTTTTCTAAAAATTAAAAAACGTTGTCTTAAAGGCCTGGCCCAAACGCTTTCAACATTTCATGCAACATCGTTCAGCATTGTTGAACGCATGTTGAACGAAAATTTGAACATGTTCAAATTTCGTTCAACATCATTCAACACCATTCAACAACGTTCAACATCATTCAACAGGGTGGCCAAACGCTTTCAACATGTTGAATCACGGTTGAATTCAACAATGTTGAACGATGTTGAATGAAATGTTGAAAGTGTTTGGCCAGGCCTTAAGTCGAGAAAATCAAAGCTAAAGTTTATGTAAATCAAGAGGAATATATATATATTATATAAAAGTTTGTCAAATCGGTTATAAAACAAATTAACACTGCGAACCGAACCATACAGAGAAGATCCCGATAAATTCGTTTATTTAAAATTACCATTCATAAACGAAGATTTTAGACGCCGTGCTTTGGCTGTTGTACGGCGATCGGGCATAAAAAACGTCAGGATTCATTTCATGAATGGACAACCACTACCGAGGACTTTTGTGCCGTCAAAAGAGAAACAAAACTGTCCTAAAGATTGCTGTACATGCAAATTGTCCTTGAAATCAAACCGTTGCCTAGTGAAGCATACCGTTTATCGCATACTAGTGTTTTCAATGCGATTCTGTTTATATTGGTGAAACCGGGAGATCTACTGGCTCGCGTATGAAAGAGCGCCTACGTATGAAAGAAACAGACAGTGTATATACACATCTAAAATCTCATAACAAATTGGATCTCCAATCAGTTGGGAAATCATTCATAGCATGCAATGTAAGAAATTATAGGGAACGCAAAGTAATTGAAGCTTTAGAGATTCGTAAACATTCACAAAAACATTATGAACGGTTGTGTTGGCAGAATTCTTAGCATTTAATTTTACGTTCTATTCATAAGTAATTTAATTTTATTATCAAGTTTTAAATTATCGGCATATAATCTAATCCTTTCCATTAATTTTGTTGTTATATTTTAATATCAGTATTCATATAAAAAAAATTATTCATGTATTTTAATTAATTAGCCGTGTATATAAAGAGGACGTATATTATTTTAGATTTATTCACTGATGAAGCCTTAACCGGCGAAACGTCTGAAATTAAGAATAAAATCTTTTTAAAATTTGCCTGAAGGAGTCATTTATTTAACTTATAACAATATATATATATAACAATATATATATATATATATATTGATATTCACTTAAAACTGAATATGTATATTTATACAAGTATTTGCAAAAATAATTTCCGATAGAACAAATATGAAACTGATAATCTAAATAACAAATTTCTAAAAATTGAAATAAATGTGGCATGTACATTTTGAGATATGCCAAAGTTGTCGTCCACTAACGTTACAAAACGAAACACGAAAGACGTGTCTGTAGATTGAACTATTTTCGCCCCCTCACTTCTATGTCGTTGAGCGCCCTCTGTAATAAGGTTGGTGCTAGGTGTCCGTTAAAACGCTAATGCAACGCTCACTAACGTTGTGGCAGTTCGAACACATTGGCCCTATACCGCCCTCTAGATGTGCGCACCATCCATTATACTGCCTCACAAGCGTTGTCACCGGCAATTGCTCGTGATGTTTACTGTTGGTTAATACGTTGTGTTATCACATCTAGAAAACGAAATATGGAAGCAGTGTAGCACTGAAGAAAGAGAACTGACAGAACACGAAGACGTTGCGACACTGACTATATACACGGCGGTTGGTCGGTTCTTTCTCCGCTCTTTTGTGTCATTTCGTTTAATATATCTTTTGATTAGTTGTCTCACTAAATATTCAATGGAAATGGTAAATAAAAATGGTATATTAAATCTTAAAGCATTGGTCGTGGCCCGGAATGTTTCGTCGCGGTATGTATTGACTCAAACTGTTCTTCGTTGCCAAAGAAAGTTGATCAATCGAACGCCTGTTTCAAGTCGCTTAGTAGAAAGGACGGTTGTGGCAGGAACTCGCTTGTGGAAATTTACCTTGGCTGCAAGTCTTGTACTTCTATTGGGTGATGTAGCTGTAAATCCAAAACCATGCAATCGAGCCTCATGCGACTTCTTCTTGTAGTTCTTGTAAACGTCGTTTTTCTCAAGCCATTGCTCATTGCCATTTTCATTGTCGTCGCCTTTGTCTTCGAGTTCTTCGACTTCTACCTCAGGTGCTTCGACCTCTGATAATACTTGCTCTGATCCCTATCCTATGTTTGACATTGGACTACCGTCCTCTGGTTTGAAAATAGGCCACCGAATCATAACATTTAATTATTTAGACATTTACCAAATACCATATAACGGGAAAAATAAAGACTTCCTCAATCACTAAACGAACAAAATATCGAAGATCAAATTTTAAATGAGCTCTTAGTCAATTAATACATTTAACCTTCCTGAGAATATAATTATACAACTCGCTATAAAGATTTGTTCAAATTCTGAAAGTCTTCGTGTATTATTAAAGGTAATTTATATGAATTATTGTTAACCGATTACAGTTAAACACCTGTGCATTTTTATCGATCTATATGACTATGAAGTATGTGTTATGGTGTACATATGACTAATATAATATTCATTACGATATGCCATGGTTACATACTTGTTTCACCGTTGCAGAATAAAGCAGTTACAACCAATTCCAAGGTAAATATTAACAGGTAAGCTTGCTTCATTGTATTGATAAATGTTTTTCGCGAGTAAAATTCTTGAATCAGTAAACGTTGTTAAACAATTAGTAAAGGGCACGTCTGGACCACAGGATTATAAGGTCAACCGTAAACACAATAGCTCTAGAGGGTGCATGGTATTAATAAAAGTAGAGCATTCTTAACTGCAAGCAAAATAAGACAGTTCCGATATGATTCACATATACTGTAGTGCAAGATAATTAAAAGTGTCATTAATTTATGACACCACGCTGTGCATTGAGAATACTTTCAATAATTTCAGACGCAAATATGCCAGACGCAAATATACAAGTGTTTCTTTTTTTTATTTTTATTTCTTTGCCCATATATAATTATAATACGTATAGTTTACACATTTTTTAGTGTTGTAGGGCTAGGGGTCGACTAGAAATCTGGATTTTTTATTAAGACCCCTAGTTAAACATCTTTTGTACGTATATCATGCAATTTCTAATTACAGTCATATAATCATTTCTTGAAATAAAATAAAATAGGATTTTACCTATATTTACAATTGAGAAGGAGAGAAAAAGAAGTGAAAGAAGATTAAGAAATATATATTACAAAGTGCGTTGCCAGACTCTAACCAAACAAAGCTATTTAAATAGGAAATAGATACTAAGAAAACTGTGTCATATATTACATTGAGCAGTTGATTAATTATGTTGAATTTGTAAGAACTGTTTTTTTTGTCAACCTCGTTCCCAGGGCCTTTTTGAAATTGGGTGGGCGGAAAACGGCCCTGGCATCGGCTGGTCACAGCACCCAGAAATAATGGGTGTAATAAATTAGCAATTTAATTTAGTACGCAAAATTATTCCGAGTAATACAGTCCCGTGGGAAAAGTTCATTGTAATGGGCAGTCTCATTGGTCCCATTGAAGCTACTTGATCACAAAACTATGCATAAATATATTTTAGGAGGAATGTTTGAGAAAAGCAATTAACCAATGAAAATGCAGAGTCCACCAGCCGGTGCCAGGGCCTTTTCACGCCCTACCAATTCCAAAAAGGCCCTGGGAACGAGGTTGGTTTTTTGTTTGCTTTTTCAGGGGCGCAACTAGGGGGGTGGGGGGTTGGGGGGGTTGCAACCCCTGCCCTTTATAACCCCTGCCCTTTTTGTGAGACCTCTAATACTAGGTTAGACATTAGATAAACAGATAATTAATCGTCTGTTGAGTACGCAATACAATAGTGGCTGTTGAGTGTTCTCGAAGTGAGCATAACGAAGATATCTAGTATCCCAAATCAGTGCCCCAAATTTTTCGCAGATGAAGTTCTTTGCCTGTTTTGATAACCTGAATTTAACTTTGTGCAAAATAAGGCTAAGACCAAATGTCGAACTTTTCATGTGCCCGAGGGCAGAGGCATCTTAGAAGAATTAGAAGCTATTCAGTAATGTATAGGTATTTAATTATTGAAAGATTAAGCGACTCAAAATCTCAAACGGAGCAACGCAACCCCCAAAATATGTTCACTTTTGTGAAGTGTTGTCTGTCGAGGCTTCAATTCCCTGAACCAATCATAGAGATAGAGCTGGATTTTGGCAACCTGTAGGGTATGTTGGTGCGATAATTTCTTCGTTTTTACAGTAAAATTTGAACTATACTCGCTGTAGAATTAGATGAAAAAGTTCGCTCAAATTGCTGCAAATAGTGTTTCCGAGGTTCTAGATTTCAAAAATTTCCGGGGGAGGACCCCCGGACCCCCCTACAAAAGCGGTTAATAATTGCCACTATACTGCCCCCTATTTTTTGACACCTTGCTATGGCACTGCAAATTGTGTAGAATACTGAACGACTTTGCCCTTTTTTTTGCGTTCAACCCCTGCCCTCGAAATTTTCTAGTTGCGCCCCTGTTTTTAACGATGTTATAGCTAGGATTTTATCTTTTTTAAGTTAGATTTCAGACCATTCCAAATATCGACTCCTTTGTTAGATAGAGTATGTTTTACATAATGTGTTCTTTTATAAGACTTATGAAATTGTGCTGCTGTGCATTTCTTGTGTTATGTTGATGAATTTGATTGTTTGTTTGTTACAAAATAATTTTTGAAAACTTCTGGTTAATTTCCGGTTAAAATAGCTAATGCTATGCATACACATATTATTCCAGTTCAATGATCGACGACAACAATAACATTCTTTTATTCGCTTTTACAAGGGACTTACAAACTTGTCAATGCCCTCAAAAAACTGTTTGCTTCGAACTCGATCTCTCTTTCTCCCTCGAGTCTGCTGTTGCTTAGCAACTGTTTGATAATAGTACCTAGGCTACGCGTGCCCGCGCTACGTGTTTAAATTAATTACACTCTACACTTTGTGGATCTTGTCTATTCTTCCGTATCTGCACTGTCGATAGCGTTCCTAGAATTGTTGATCTCCTGGCATGTGGACACCAAATCCTAGAGCGAACCTATCTTATGCGCGCGTACACTTCCAACTTAATTAACAAACAGATCCGTAACGTTATAGTTAACCCACGTTACATAAAAGTGTCTCAAACACTTTCAAAGTTATGCGAACAAAAGTTTGTCTTGTAATAAAAAATGGAGCTTCAGCTGAAAATTCAAATGTCCATTGTCCAATAAGTAAAAGTCGACATCGGTTGGTAAGTATTCATCGTGTAGTAACCAAATGGAGGCAGCGGTGGAATTCTATAGTCCTAGAATAAGGGTGATGGTAGCAACCATGCTTTTACCGGTTTGTAAAGACTGCTCAGGAACCAATCAAATTGCAGAAAAATCGCGTTAAGACCGCTAACGTGACACAGCCATATAATAAATGTATTTCTCAAATCATTAATAATTCATGAGCTAATTAGCTAATCAGAGAAAAATATTTGGTCATGTGTATGAGTTTTGAAACCCGGTAAAGGTCGCGCTAACTGAATTTATAATTAAGAAATCAGATAATAAACAGCACAAACAAAGAACCGTTTATTACCACATTTCCTAATTATAAATTCAACGTGAAACCATTGTCTATAAATCTAATATGCACCAATATCACCAAGTCCCTTTACTATAATTGACGATTGAGAAGCTATTTCATAAACTCGTGTATCGTGTTTTACCAGGGGTTTCAAACACTCGAGAACAACAAAAATCACTCGGCCTATTACCTCGTAATTTCAGTTCATTGTTCTCTCGTGTTTGTAAAACATTCGAAAACAATAAAAATCACTCGGCTTCCAGCCTCGTGATTTACATTATTCTGTCATGTTTTACAAACACGCGAGAACAATGAAAATTACTCGGTTGTAAAGGCCTCGCGATTTTTATTGTCCTCTCGTGTTTGTAATCCCTGTAAAACACTCCCACTCGTTTATGAAATATTACTTAATGTAGGCTATATTGAGTTGGACTATAACTTCACTGGCATAAAATAATAATGACATCAATTATTTGAAAACGTGTAATCTAGCATTAGCTAACTGCATGTGGATCATACTAAACACAATACAACACAACACAACACAACACAACACAACACAACACAACACAACACAACACAACACAACACAACACAACACAATACAATACAATACAATACAATACAATACAATACAATACAATACAATACAATACAATACAATACAACGCAACGGAACGCAACGCAACGCAACGCAACGCAATGCAATGCAATATTTGCATGTTGACAAATAGTAATACAAGCGATAATTTTTGGTAACACCACATTTATTTATTGCTGAGCTTTCGACCTGTTGACTCAAGCCTTCTCTGATGAAATGAAATCTACACTGTCCCCAATCATATTGTTTATTATTGTTAATCATATCGAAACAAAGTGGTTTTAGAAATATTTGGAGGGTGATTTCTTCCTCTCCCGGTACCACTAATGATCAGCCATACACGGTTGGTTAATAACCTAATAAAACATTACTTTTTTATTACTTCGTTGTGCAATATTCTATCCTGCAAATTAAACGAGTCAAAACATATTATGTAAAAGTTTATATTGAGTGCACATACTCTAGTTTTTAGTTCTTTAAAAGATTGCTAAATTATAAAGTTTAGAATATATGTTAATATTACGTCACTGATATTTACGTTGCTGAACTTTAGTTTAACGAAGCATACAAATTCTCCTCTTTCTCTTTCTTGATATTCAATTCCATGTAGGTATTTTCCTGTGTCGATGTTTGTCCTTCTACGTCCCCGCTGTAATTACCGCGCATATTAGTCGGGTCTCTCTTCGGGAGTATGTCCGCTGGTACTTCGTAAACATTTTCAGGAAGCACGACGTTAGCTAAGTCAGATTGCAAACGATTATTAGAATTATTGGGCAAAGCATCATCATAAGCAGGATTTCCAATGTTGAAATTTGGACTTTCATCCATGTTGTTTCTTTTATTTCTGCGTCTATATAAAACAAAATAGAATAGCTGGACATGTAAATCAATACAAAATTTACTCATTTAGAATAAGTAATGCCACAGCTCGAATCAATAAAAATTTAAACTGTCTGGTGCAATAAATAATAATAATAATAATAATAATAATAATAATAATAATAATAATAATAATAATAATATGATAATTTATTTCATCAATAAATTCAATGTAAATGAAATATATACATATAAAAAATCCTAAAATGTTCTATATTCCAAAGAATGATATGTCATAAGAATTGTTATTATGTTCTTGTTAAAACTTTACAAAACAAAAACCTCCAAGACGGATTTCTCTGTAACCCAGTTCAATGTTGGCATCTCGGTCCCGACTAGAAGCTACATCACGACTGCTTCTAATCGCTGTCACCGCCGACCGGATCAAGGCGAAGGAAAGGCTGCATCGCATCCATGCAAGTGTGATGCTGTATTCTGATTTTCGCTTGTTCGCCAACAATTCTGCCAGTCGTTTATATGCGATGGTTGTCTCTTTCCCCTGTCCACCAGTTGTAGAAAAACAAGTGGTGTGAATATGACCGCGTACTCCACTTCCCTTATCCTGTATCCGTATTCCCTCTTCGGTGCATTCTCCTGTTGTCTGCATGTAGAGTGCTGGGATCTCTGTGTTTCGGTAGCTCGATGCGTTTGGGTGAAAGACCCTAACGTCAAAAATGCATTTTGCTGCCTATTCCAGAAACCCTTTGCTTTTATATCTACTCTTGCTTCCTCTTGCTTATTGGCCGATCTTGGTAGTATTGTCTCGCCTGTGAGTGGTTGTAACTGTGGTTCTTTTTCCACATCCGAACATACTTCCGTCAGCCATTTGGTGGTTATATCTCTGATTTCGTTATGCCTTGATATTGTTAGTCCTCCATAGGGGCATATATCATAGCGTGATCTGCTGAGGAATTCTTTCCACATTTACAATGATGAGGTACATTCTTCAGCTGCCATCCATATCGTAAGTTGATTGCATCCCGAAATTCTCCATTATTCAAATTGAAACCTTGGTCTTGTAATGGCAAAACTGACAGTCAGGATAAAGATCCTTTTTCACATAGCAGGTCCATTAATAATAATAATAATAATAATAATAATAATAATAATAATAATAATAATAATAATAATAATAATAATAATAATAATAATAATAATAATAATAATAATAATAATAATAATTTACAATTTTAAAGTTCTGTAGGCTAACTGTTATATATATATATAAAATTATAGTTACACTAATATTACATTTTAAAAATAAATAGAAAGAAAAAAAGACAAAAAAAATAAATAAATAAAAAAATAATAAATAAATAAATAAAAATAAATAAATAAAAAATTAAATATTTAATTAAAAATTTACGTATAAGATAATCGACTTTCTACAATACTAAGTTCAATGTTCGTGTTCGTATTCGGACTTCGATGTGATGATGCTCTCGAGCCTCTGATACATGAAATAGCGGACCTAAGTAGAGCAAATGAGAGGGAGCATCGCATCCAGGCTAGAGTAGTGCTGTATTCCGTTTTTCGTTTCATGGCCAATAGTTCGGCTAACCGTTTGTATGCTATCGTTGTTTCTTTGCTGAGTCCTCCTGTTGTTGCAAAAACCAAAGGTGTAAAGGAGGCATGCTCGACTTCTCTAATCCTATCGCCGTATTCTCTCTTCTTTGCTTGTTCCTGTCTTCGGAATAAAGCAGTAATGCTTGTGTTGCGATAGCTTGGCGCGTTTGGATGAAACACCCTCACGTCAAAAAATGCGCTTTGCTGTCGACACCAAAAGCCTTTTGCTTTGATATCCGCCCTGGCTTCTTCTTGCCGATTTGCTGTTCGGGGAAGGATGTTCTCACCAGATAGAGGTTGTAGTTGCGGTTCTTTTCCCGTCTCAGTGCAAACTTCATTCAGCCAATCAGCAGTCAAATCTCTAATTTCATTGTGACGAACAATGGTCATTCCTCCATGGGGACAGATCATGGCATGATCAGTCGAAAAACTCGCACCACATACACAATAGTGGGCAAGGTTTTTCAACTGCCATCCATATCTCAAGCTAAGGGCATCACGAAACTCGCCCTTGTTTAGGTTGAAACCCTGATCTTTCAATGGTAATGTAGTTAACCACGACGATGAACCTTTTTCGTTGAGTAAATCCATTACCCGTTGCTTCGTTGTTGGCAGGCTTTCTCTGACTTGTGTCGCCACACTCTCATGGTATTGATTCTTCTGTCGACGCAAATTTGATTTTATGTCTTGTAGCTGTGGCTTTCTGTATGATTCTGTCTGGTCAATGATCATCTCTTTCAAAGGTTCAGCAATCTTCTTAGACGCATCAAATTGAATGTTTGCAGATTCAGTTGGATTCACAATGTTGAGTCCCCCGTAGCGTGTCGGTAAGGAGAGTAATTTCCTTTCTTCGAGAGAACATTGTCCTCTGCCAGTAAGGGCTGGAATGAGCTTCTCATTTATGGCATCTTCTATTGGCTGGAATAATTTGCCAACATCTTCAACTGTTCGCATAATATATTGCCATTTTCTCATGATGACATGAGAAAAGGCAGCATACGCTGCGTGTGGGTACATTTCGGCTATTTTAGCAAGATCTAAAATTTCTTCTGCCCATTCTTCTACCTTCTTCGTTACATATTCTTCAACAAAGGTAGTTGTGCCGAGAGCTGCGCCGAGTATCTTCTTACCTTCAGTTGTTATTTCGATACCAGACCCTTCGAACATTTCTGTGGCCTCTTCGCTAAGTTCCGGTTTAACTACCAGTGTGGTTTTACTGGCATTCGGAAAGTATCCAAATCCTGGACCCACAGCTGTGAGGTTTTGCCACCAACTTTTTAATGCTCGCAGTCTTCCTGCTGCAGTGGAGTCGTCTGCAAACCATACCTGCTTTACGTCTTGTTCTTCTCGTCTTAATCTTGTGATCAACGGAGTAATAGCTAGAGCATACATGGCCATCGCTAATGGGTCACCTTGTGTGATGCCTTCCATAGATGAGATTTCTCCTCCACCAGTGACGAACAGTCTAATTGGTTTGGTATAGGTGTTGTTGAGCACTGTGGACATAGCAGGACATATCACTTTGATGTTATGGAGAGCAGCTTCACGGTTTATGGTATTAAAAGCATTTGTGGCATCTACCAATAGTATAGCTTCGGTTTCTTCTAGAGCTTGAATTTCCTTCATTGCATGAATAGCAGCTTCACACCCCGCTTCGTGCCCAGCACATGTCTGAAGGCACCCCGCAGCTGATTTGACGTCTTCACCGATTACTTTAAGGATAGATTTTGCTATTATCCGTCTAGGAACTTCTCCAATCCCGATTGGTCGTACTCCTGGATCTTTATCCAGTGGGATTAAGCGACATGCAACGAATGCTGATATTCCATCGGGATGAACGGGTGTTGTACACAAACGTCGTGCCACTCCGGCCATAGCGTTACACAGATCCACAGAAGCGCTTTTAAACGATGAACAGAACCGTCGCCACGCATAGGCATCTACCCCTGATGGACCAGCAGCACCCTGTGTCCTATTCGCTGCTTGCTTGATGCTATCTCCAGTTATCCTTTCGAAAATGATAGGATCATGGTAGATTTCGTCGCTTTCTGGTTCTGGGAGAAGCGTTTCTGGTGGTGGAATCTTTCCTTCGGGATGTTTCTGTATTAAGATGTCGCGGGTGGTTTGCCAGTTGGTATTACCATTTTCATCAGTTCCCATGGGTATTAGTTCATCAATAGATAGAATACCTCCTCTTTCGGCGTTAGAAATTAACCGAACGGCTTGACGAACTTTACCCTGCATCATGAGGCGGCTAAAACCTCGAGCAATCTTCTCCAACTCAACCGTTCTATGTGTGTTTGATGTGAGATGTTTTTGAATACATTTCCCTTCATGAAGAAGCGCTTCAACATTCCCTTGTGACCAAAGCTTTATCCTCCTTTCCAAATGAATGACATGTTCCTTTGTTTTACTTTTGGCGTGTGGTTTTTGCAACAATAGACATTGCATGACAGAGCAGGCTTTTAAGGCAACGCGTTCGAGTGCATTAGCATCTGCATACGATTGATATATATAACCGTGCCAACTCTTGTACGAAAGATTTACCACCTTTTCCGGACGGTATCAAGAAAACATTGCGCTTCCAATGAACAATCTCTTCATATGCTTTATCTATCCTTTGGCAGAAGACACTTCCATGTACTTCATCCCATCGAAAATCGCTCTCATCGGGTAAAGAACTGCTCGCATTATTATTCAATTCTCCAAAGTGCCCTTCATTCTCGATATTAGGAATATCCTGCAATTGTTCTGTTTCTACTGATGCAGAAAAAGTGCTGCTATTTGCATTTTCAGTTATGCAAATCTCGTCTGAATTCTCCACGATCGCTATTTCGGGGTCTTCAGACTCGCCATTTTCTTGGGAGGCAATACTTTCTTGTTGAACTTGCTCTTCAATTCCACTCGAGGATGATCCCCCAATATCTCTCCGATTTTTCTCATAGTAAGCTGCTCTGTCCCGTAAATTCTGAGCTGTTAAACCCAACAATGCATACCCTTTTTCTTCCCACAATCGTTTCATAATCTCCATATAGCCGGTTCTTCCACGACTGGATATACCATCACAGTTACTTCTGTATTGATCTAAAGCTCTTTTACGGCAGTCCAATATATCGATTACCATTTGGTCAGTCCATTTTATTCTGCCAGAGGCCTTATCCTTTCTCCTTGGCGGCATTTTTGTGATACATATACGTAAAAATGCCCTACCGCCAAGACGCACGTCTAAGATGACCGGCCGTCTAAGATGACCGGCCAAAAAAAAAAATAAATAAATAAATAAATAATAGTAATAATAATAGTAATAATAATAATAATAATAATAATAATAATAATAATAATAATAATAATAATAATAATAATAATAATAATAATAATAATAATAATAATAATAATAATAATAATAATAATAATAATAATAATAATAATAATAATAATAATAATAATAATAATAATAATAATAATAATAATAATGGTGTTATAAATAAAGTGTTACGCAAGTTGTCTTTGCCATGGTAGGACTAATGTCAATCAACATAAATGTTACTTTTACTTGAATGATGAACCTTTCCAAAAATATTGACTATGAAAGGCTATAAAAATGGTACTATTTTGCCAATGAACAGAAATATTGCCCTGCTTCGCAGAGTTGAAAGGTACATTTATATTTTACCGTATATACACGAGTCACGTCAGTCACTTTTGAATTTTGATGGCGCGGTAAACTCGGTAGTTTCAGTCACGTTAGTGGTAAACCCAGTTACTGACTATAAGCCAGGCTTAAGGATAAGGTTTTTGTATGGGTTAGATCACCCATATGATCTTGCTTGGGTGGCGTATACTGGTATACGAATCGACGTATATTCTCGAGTACAGTATACTGTAAAATTGCTAAGTTATAAAATGTTATAACTTCTATAAAACAAAGAAATTATTTCTGAACAAGCACATTTGATACATGATGAACTATTGGCGATTGCTCTTTCATATTAATCTCTTGCAAAAAGGCTTACTTTAACCACGAAAAAGGAGGTATACATATATCTCGTGTAATTTTAGATATTCGAAATATATTTTAAAAATTAAACCAGATGCCGACTACTGTAAAGTTGTTCTGCAAAAGTATCAATAGTCAGGATTTCAGTTTTGACTAATATGTATAAGTTTGTGAGGCTAATTTATGAACGAAACATGCTCATGTTGTGAAGACGAAAACTAGGAAAACATATATAAAAGTCAGAAATGTACTATATATACTGCAGTGCAAAAATTTAGAACTCAATAAGTCGCACTGACATCTCAAAAGTATATATATCGCTTAATTATTTTAAGGGAACCGATAAATTATTTATCACAAACCTTCTTAAACAAACTATGCCAAAAACAACCAAAAATACTGCAACAACGATAACAACAATCAATACAATTGTCATGATGTTTGAACTCTCTGCATCTTTTGTCTTCACTTGTAAGATACCAGATGAAGAATATGCATCCTTAACAGAAAAAACCCAAACAAGTTCAAGAAAAAGATCAAAAATAAGACTGATGTCCATCATCATAAACAGTTTTTACAACTTCCTGCGCAATCTTGTGTCCAGGGTCTATCCTGCACTCTCGCCTTCGTTGGTGTGGAGCGCTGGGTTGGGAGCGAAGAAAACTGAGAACACGAATACGAGTTTGCTTCTGTTTATCTCTCAGTGCTTCAACGAGCACACTGCGTAAACTTACTTTTTAAAGCGCACCTAACCCCTAAAATGAAATTTTTTTTGTGGGAAAGGGGGTTAAAAATTATGAAGGATGGCTAACAACAAATTTGCATGATGGATTATTAACATTTTTTCAATATCTCTTTAGTATTGCCCTAATTGGGTTATTTGTTGGGTTTTTTATTTGTAATATGTAAATAAGTTAGTGATCACGTCTATACTGGCCAAGAGCATGATTGCGGGTCCGGCTTGAACTGATCTTCGTTTTCTCCCATAATAAGTTTTTCACTAACTTTAGTTTAAACTGCAATCTAATCTTCAATTAGACATAGTTTAACGCTACTCTGGTTTAAATGTTTTTGCCACGTAGCTTAAAAAGTTACTGTCCATGACGCAACGTTTCGACACTCCGATCTAGTGTCTTCATCAGGGGTAATCATTGTGAAGCAGGTCCCATATTTATACTCTCATTATACAACTATTGATGACGTTACCTATCAACAAGATGCAAATAGGCTTCCGGCATGCAGTAGACCGCCGTCATCACGATTTAATCATGGAGCGTGGGCGCTATTGATGTGCCAAGCTTCCAAACAACGTCTTTGGTGGTATCGTGGATTGGTAGTGATAATTCTTGAATTATCCCACGCAATCTCATGGTTGGTTTTGCACGCGTGCTCCAACAAAGCAGAATTTTCCTTTTTTGAAAAGAAAACCGCTTTTTGGTGCTCTTTTAAACGCGTGCCAAACTGACGTTTTGTCTGGCCGATGTATTCCTGATTACAGTCATTGCACGGAATGGAATAAATAGCATCTTATTATTGTCGGAGCACGCGTGCAAAACCAACCATGAGATTGCGTGGGATAATTAAAAAATTATCACTACCAATCCACCATACCACCAAAGACGTTGTTTGGAAGCTTGGCACATCAGTTGCGCCCACGCTGCATTAAATCGTGATGCAATGCAATGATGACATGCAGTGATGACTTTTTAAGCTACGTTCAAAATTTTGTTAAGCCAGAATAGCGTTAAACTATCTCTGATTCTTCACCTGGCTGCGTTGGGAATTTATTTGTTAATCTGCAATTGATCTAAAAATTAAGAGGTTTGGAAACTAGTCCTTCATTATGGCATCCATGAAACTTGCCTGATCAATGTTCTACAGTTGTTCTACAATGTTTGATTTTGAAGATATGCCTGACTTAAATCTTTTACCCTGCATATATAGACGTCGCTATCTTAACTATACTTGCATATTACAAACAAAGGCCCCAATTAAATAACCCAAGAAGACTAAAGATATTAAAAAAACGGTTAATTCCACTATCCTTCATAATTTTAAACACATTTTCAAACAAAACAGACGTCATTTTATGGCTTAGTTATACTTTAAGTATACAAAGGATCTTACTTGGGAATATAGATTAGTAGAAACAATTCTATAAAATAGAATTAAAGATTTGTTTGCGCAAGTATATGCTGTAAATTTTGTCTTACCCCATCCTCATAATATACTCGCAACAATATACCATACTCGGTATTCTCCGTTAGTGGTCCATTTATGTAAACAGTCGACAATTTGTTCTTTTGTACTAACGAATTAGAACTACTTTCGCCATTTCCAACAACAATTACTTTCTGGTTTTCATAACTATACTGTCTTAACGTGATGTATGGTAAAAATCCACCGTCAGCTGTGTCATATGTTGTTAAATTGTTCTCTGGAATGTGTCGCAGGGCTTCAACGTTTTCACCAACCGATAGTCTTTTGACAATGACCTGAATAAAACTAAAAAGAAACTTGAAATGTTGCGATTCAATATGACGTATACGAATTCATTAATTCAGGATTCTAGGATTTAAATAATCCCCGTCACGTCGGACATATTAAGCCGTGTTTACATGCACGGTCAAAAGTTAAGCGGGATATGAGCCACATCTGACTTTAAGCGGGCTTAAAATGTCCGTGTAAACAGATCGGCGAAAATTGATCGCGATTAGTTTGCACCACCTCAATAAGGTGGATTAAACTGAGCACGATCAGTTAATCGCGCTTAACTTGGCCGTGTAAACGCAACGGGATTGAAAAACGCTTGCTATCAACACGTTGTTATTAATACGATAAAATGCATTTTTTTGCCCTGCTGTAGAAGCTTCCATCTCGCTATTCTTTGTTCCTTTGTTTATTTCTTTCTTTTAGCTATTACTCTTTCTCGTGTACCGATGTCTTCCGTTGTTCTTTGACGCACGCTACCCATACAAAGCTTCCAAAACCATAACTATAGGTTGTCCGCCATCCGCCATGTTGAATAATGGTGTACGTGTTTTAGTGAGAGATTATTCTATAAGCTTAAATGACCGTACGCGTGTAAACGCACCAAGGTGGCGCAATTTTAAGCACGCTTAACTTAAGCGTGCTTAAATTTTGGCCATTAAGATGCTGCGACGGCAACTTCAACGACGACGTTCTCCAAATAAAATATTCTAGTTGTGAAACAAAAGAGAATGAATAATTTAAAGAAACCTCCTGATTTACATAAACTTTAGCTTTGATTTTCTCGGCTTAGACGTTATTTTTCAGACTTACTACGCAAAATGAACTTACCAAACGGGTCGTTTTTAGAAGCTATTACAAGACACTGCTGCTCATGTTTTAAACAGTATTACTTCAAATATATAATAGTCAGATTACCGTGACTTTTTTCAGTTATAGAATTTATGTTGTTTTTCAAGCACCGTTCGTCGTCGTAGCATCTTAAGGTCCTAATTATCATCATGCAGCAACCCTCGTGATGATTAGCAAAGTTAATTGGTGGTAAGAACTTGAATGAATAAAGAGGGGATGCAAATTACTAGCAGGCATAAGCTTCATTTTTCTGACAAACTTTTAAGACGTTTTTCCAAACTTAACTAACAAAAATAATTCTTAAAAATAGTAAGTGCAATCTAAAACATTTTGTTTTGTCATTAAATATTATTTTTGTACATAGTGCAGATAAAAATATAAAATATTTGAGGAATCTTGGAGGCAATAAGGGCTGTTCAGATCAACCCAAGGACGCCATATTGAATTTCTCATTATATATATATTAAGATGACGTCACTATTTAACTTTGTCCGCTTTTACCCATAATTCTTGCAGTCCGAACAATAGATAATTGCTAATTTGCAATAATTTGAAAGTCGATTTAGGTTTGTTTGTCCGCATTTTGTGCTATAAATACGAGGTCGACTGTACGCTATTATGTATCTCAAGCTAAGTAAGTTGTATTTTGGTCTCAAATGCAAAATAAATTGTGCTCAATTTTCTGCAAATCTATAATAATGAACTCTATTAAACCAAAATTAGTTAAACGCATCTTTAAACAGATAAAAAACAACTTACTTACACTTTTATAATATAATCAGCAGAACATGCACATATATCAAACAATATAGTTTTTTTCCTGGTAAACAAGATGATCTATAAAACAAGTTTGCAAGTAATATAATGGAGCCCACATTATATAGCGATTACTTACTTGCCTTTTTTAAAATACTCATTCATTCTTTCTTCAATACACGGGGAATTTTAAAATAAGAAATTTGTGAGTCAAGGTTCCTGTTGATTCCGATCCGTATATGTTGATTCCCTTTTGCTTTTGAACAAATAAAAGTGGTAAAGCTGTTTATTACCTTCATCGGAATGAATTGCTTTGTTTCCACAGTTGTAAAAATTAAAACATTTTGTCCAAAATAGAAAACTTCAACCGAGATCCCGTTCGGCGGGACGTCCCAGTCTCCATATAAACGTAACTTGGAAAATAACAGTAAATTATCTACAAGACGAGATCCCGGTACACCGGAACATCCCGGTAAACCAAGGATCATAAAACAGGCCCTAAGTTGACTTCTAGACACGCCCTGTATACGAATCACGACGACTTCGTCAATTCAATTCTGGTCTCCGCCATCTTTTTTCCTTTTTTTGGGCCTAGTTTTTACTTCTGAAATAGGAATAATGTTTACTCCCTAATATGGGTTATTTTAACTCCAAACTTCAGAAGTTATTTTAACTTTTTACAGCGGAGTACTTTTTTCTTCCAAAATAGGATAGTTTTGAACCTTTTTTATTAACTCCTGTTTTGGGAGTTAAAATTACTCCCTGAAAATAACAGTGCATACTGTATATAGCTCCAAATAGAAATTACATACTCTATATATATACATACCAAAAATACTGAAAAATACTTACTGTATTTCATCGGTTTCCGTAGCGGTTAAGCTAGGCAATTTAAACGATACTTTTGTTTCGTGAACGTCTACACCCAGTGATTGAGTATCAGTAAGTAAATCTTTGTTTATTTCTATATAAAGATAAGGAAATTGAAACTTGAAAGTAAACACAGTAGAAGGTAAATATAATGGTTTGATCAGGCTCTGTTCATTAAGTCGCCAGTTATATCAAAAGCCTATAGCGTTTTAGCTGCTTCTGATGATTTGTCAACTCCAGCTGCAGTGACAGCGAATATATATGATAATACCATGATCGCCTCGGATTCTTTTGTTCTCCGAGGGAATGTAAACCTTGTATATTTCCCTCATTGCTCATGCAAGAGGGAAATTTTATCCTTTGTCTTCTAATTTTCCCGTGCATGTTGATGAGGGAAAATTAGAAGACAAAGAAATCTTTTTGTCTTCTTCTAAATTTCCCGGTTGCATATATTTTCCCTCATCAACATGCACGGGAAAATTAGATACAACTTCTCTGATCAACCGTGTAAATTTCCTGTCGGTAAGATTCTCAAAGTTTTCCTCGGCGATCATAATATTACAAACTAATAACATGACTTTTCGGGAAATTAGCGATTAAATTTCCCCTTTGCCTCGGGAAGATTTGTCAAGTCATGTTATTACTTATAAAAATAACATGACTTGAGGGAAATTAGCGATTAAATTTCCCCGCCGCCGAGGGAAGATTTGTGAAAGTTCGAGGGCCGCAAAAAGTCATGTTATTAGTTTGTAATATTATGATCGCCGAGGAAAACTTTGAGAATCTTACCGACAGGAAATTTACACGGTTGATCAGAGAAGTTGTATCTAATTTTCCCGTGCATGTTGATGAGGGAAAATATATGCAAGCGGGAAATTTAGAAGAAGACAAAAGATTTCTTTGTCTTCTAATTTTCCCTCATCAACATGCACGGAAAAATTAGAAGAAGACAATGAAGACATGCACGGGAAAGAAGAAGACATGCACGGGAAAATTAGAAGACAAAGGATAAATTTCCCTCTTGCATGAGCAATGAGGGAAATACGAGGTTTACATTCCCTCGGAGAACAAAAGAATCCGGGGCGATATTCGGGGGGGGTATTACTTATAAATATACTATCTAGGTACAACAAAATTTTCATATGTAATACCTTATATGTGATACCTCATTTAAAATACGAAACAGATAATGAAAAGGTTTCAATTCCACATATCCATGTATGAAATTTCGTACGTGAAATTTCCGTACGTGAAAATTTCATATATATGCATAGAGATTTATATCATTTATATAAATTTCATATATTAAATTTTCATATGTAAAAAGGTTCCAATTCCACACACTCATTTTATATATGAAATTTCCATATATGAAATTTAATAAGAAATTTCCGTTAAGGGCAATTAAGCAACAAAACAAACAAAATAGAAAACAATTAAAATAGAGAACAAATAAGAAAAATGATCTTAAAATATTGTGCATGATAATGAAACTAACGTGTCGGAAACTTACGACTTTGTTGTGTCGTTGCTTGCACTTTAACCAGTTGAACTGCTCCAGCTGATGTAAATCCTTGAACTGTGATGTTATATTTAGTTCCGGGAATTAAATGGGTTAACGATACAGATATTTTTTCACCAGCAACACTTTTGCAAATTCTCGGTCTTGTGATGCAAACTTCGTTTCTTGTTATTCTTCCATCCAAATATTTAGAATATTCCCACGAAACGTTTATTGAAGAAAAATATATTAAAAGTTTGGTAATTGTTGGCTTTTCACGTTCTAGAAATGAGGTGGAGATATTATTAATATTTGAAAACCAAAAAAGTACTTAGTAAAAAAGTTAGGATCAGACAACGGAAAAAAAGCCTCAAACAAAATTGTGTAAATTTTTTACATCAAATTTATAATGACTATATACAATGTATTAAATATACAGTTTTAATTGATTGAATTGAATAAGCAAAAAGGATTTAAGTTAATTCGCCGAACGCTCTCAAAAATATGGTACACTATATAAAAACTATATAGTTCAGCATGTACACTTCTTTGCGAATATACTTATGTGCATGCACAGCAAAAAAATAAATATTTTACAAAGGAAAACGTGGTGGTCTACGTACCTTCGCAACTCACTGTTTCACTGCCCGTAAACCCTGCATTGCAACACTGAAAACTACCAGGATAATTTATACAGAGCGATTGAACACTACAGTAAGTTCCCACACAACATTCATCTTCATCTGTTAAAGAAACAAGCTAACTGAATTGATCACATGGTAATTAAAATGATAGTTGAATGGTTAGGTGACTGGATACAGTCGTATCAAGGGTGCAACGGGAATACGCATATTAGTAGGGCAGTAAGCAGTTAAATATGTATAAAACATGAATAAATTTTGCAATCTATTGTTCTACTCTTTTCTGTTCGCATGGTTATACTTAATAATTTTACGCCAGAAGATTTTACATTAATGGTAAAAAAATCTATACCATTTTTCTATCACAAGCACAAATAAATCCCATGCTCGATCTACTAGCTCATGCTAAAAAATAAACACTAACTGTACTTACCGAATCCAGTGATAATTTCATTTGTAGGGACTGACAACGCCATACTTTCAACTTTATGCAGTAAACTTTTCTCATATTTATCTATTCGGTTGTTTTCAAGATCCAACACATACAAATGAAGTATGTCTTGAGTTATTTTAATTACTCCAGGGTAACTAACATTTAAATCTGATGTGGTTCCACTATAATACGTTTTCATCAGTTTATGCCTCTTTTTCACGCTGTCATAGTCGACCCAGTAGACCAATGCATTGTCTGCATCAACAGAAACAAACTGTGGAAAACTACCACCATTATACAAAGAACTTACGTCCATAGTGTCAATATCAATACGAACAATATCAGCGGCAACGACCGACTTTGCAAGAATTAAGTACCTATAAATAGGGAATGTATCAGACAATTAGAAAGCATCCAGAGATTGCACGGAAACAAGATATCCATGCAGGCTAGCTCACATGACCTACGCATGTATGCATAAAATGCTGGATTGCACTCGTACCACTAAACAAAAAAACCAACTTTTTATATCCCTTAACCACCACCACTTTATTCTATAAACAATGGAACTGTTAAGTCCTTGTTATTTGTTAACTCAGGAAAAAGATCATAATTTTTATATAAAGATCATAGCTTTACAGAATACTAATAAGATCTATTGCCATCTCGCGTTAACGATCGTACTTTATACAATTATAGACCTGGAGCAAGGGGTATTCCACAAAAATTTACCCCGAGGGATGGCCCGAGGGATATTTCATCTCGAGGGGTAATTTTTTGTGGAATACTCGAGCGAAAGGTCTATAATTACTCGGGCTATCTGTGGTAGGCCGAGTCTAGGTTTCTGCTCCGTTTTTCTCCCTTTACTATTCATACTTCCGGTGAGTTGTTTGTATAGGTAATAGCATGGTTTCGAGTGCAATTTGGAAAAAACATGCACGAGCGAGTTTTTCAAATACTGTCAAAATAGCACGAGTCCGAAGGACGAGTGCTATTTGAAGTATTTGAAAAACTCACGTGTGCATGTTTTTCCAAATTGCACGAAAAACCATGCTATTACTTATTAATAATATACATGAAAAAATGTTCAAAACAACTGTACTAACATTTTAACGTACGCATGTTTCACGGCGTCCACTCCTCGCATATTTATTTGTTAAAAAACGCTTCGCTTCCTTTACTACTTGAAAAAGTTTACACGAGGCATAAAGAAACTTCTGGTCTTCTTGTAGGTACTTCACTTGGCAATATTAAAGCATAACTAGCTTCAAATTTGAACAAATTATCCCCAAAACCGCCGAATCTTGGCCGCCATCTTTGTTTGTTTTGAGTCGAGAAAAATCCGCTGTACAATCAATTTGATTGGTTCTTAGTGATAACAGATTTTTGCACTGTGATTACAGATTTTTGCACTGTGATAACAGCTTTTTGCACTGTGATAACAGATTTTTGGACTGTGATAACAGATTTTTGCACTGTGATTACAGATTTTTGCACTGTGATAACAGATTTTTGCACTGTTGTTTGGGATTAACTGCACTGGAATCAGCCAATCACAGTCGAGATATTTTTTCATGTATATTATTAGCCGTGTAACGGAGTGAGGCCGTGAGGCACGGTGTACGTTTTTTGCTACTTTCGGTTTTGGAGTTGGACAAAAAGTTGAACAGCTTTGCCTTTTAATCAAGGTGTTCTTGCACGTTGTTGATAAATTTCGAAACTGACTGACCGACTTTGTAGTTTATTTAACAGCCGTTAGCCCGAGTGAACGCCTGACCCAGGCGTCTTGTTGATATATTATACCGAAACATATTAATCTTGCCAAAAAAAGCTTAAATAATTTTAATAAAGTTAGCTTAACTTTTGTCAGGTTTTCATTGTCTGTTTCCATTCTATTGATATTAAGTGTCATCTCAAGGCTTTGTTGCTTTCTTTGTAACCTAATAATCTTCTTGTCAACATCTGAATGTTCAGACGAAACGTCTTCTTGTTCCGCCAAACTCCGCCATTGTTGACAGCTTCGTGATTCGTGCGTGGCATTGACGCGTAGTACACAAACTCGAGTACCCCGCTGCGGCCATAGAGATCATAATATAAATACTAGAGGGGGCCTTCCTATGCTGAGTCCAGTCAAATGTGCGAGGAATATGGAACGGCGCCATTAGAGGGTAAAAGCTAGTATCCAGGCCCTTTGAAGACTTGCACATGAGACTTGCCAATATGCGCGGCCGCGGATAGTTCAGAATGACGGCCACAATTTATATATGCAAGGAGACTGAAGGAGTGGAAAAATTCAACAAAGATAAAAACGCCTTAATAAAGAACTAAGGTAAGAATTTATAATAGTAACAAGACCAAAAATTCTAAAAGTTTTATTTTCTTAAAAATCGTGATGAAAATTTAGTAAAAGACTTGTTTTAGACGAATTTTAGCTCGTTTTCCCCCTCTAATGGCGGCGTCCAACTTTCCTCGCATTTTTGGCCCCAATGCCCCCTCTAGTATTATATTATGATCTCTATGGCTGTGGAGGGGTACTCGACATTATACCCGCTAGAGAAGGGTATATTACTTTAATACTATGAAGTGAGGGGTATTATCACATACAAAGACATGATTAAACATGGATTTCGTATGTTTTTTCTTCATGAATTAATAACGAGTTTTTTAAGTTGCTTTTTATCATTATTCCGAAACTTTCAATATAAACACCACGGTTTGAACAAGAAATTATCCGTAGGCTCTTAGGCCGGAGATTACTTACTACACAGAAGTCTGGGTTATTGAGTTAAAGAAATTATAAAGTACGTAATTATATAGAAGAATTTATAATTGTTTCAATTTTAATCGACGCAACTACGAATATATAGAAATACGGCGTATATATAACTCGATTAAATTCGGCAAACGAATTAATATTGTCAAACGGATAATGCGATAGTGATGAATTAAATTCGACGTTTAACTCGATCGACGTCACATCACGCGAAAAACGCGAAAAAACATGCAGTCAGCGGCTTGTGCCGTGGTTTCATTGTTCTCAATTTTTCTGCTCGTTCATATAATTCTTACCATGCATCTAATTTTGATCTAAACCGGAAGTTGGAAATATTTATCGAGTCAAAATCGCATATGTGAACGGGTTTTAAAACATCAAACATAAGTATAGGAAATAGCATGGTTTCGAGTGTAATTTGGAAAAAACATGCACGAGTGAGTTTTTCAAAGACTATCAAAATTGCACGAGTCCGCAGGACGAGTGCTATTTGAGGTCTTTGAAAAACTCACGAGTGCGTGTTTTTTTCAAATTGCACAAGAAATCATGCTATTACTTATTAATAATATCCATGAAAAAATTTAAGATGAAGAGAATCTTTCCAATCAAACTGCTATGTGCAAATAACATACATGAGAAAATTTAACAGTAAGAGTTTTTTTTTCCAGTAAAAAATGATTTTTGTACAAATTTAAAAAATAAAAAATTTGCACTGTATTTCCTTTTCTCCGCACTGTATTTCCTCAAAACTGCACTGCTCTCAGCCAATTAGAATTGAGAAATTTTTTCATATATATTATTAGAAATAAAATAAAGTATTTTACGGCACTTACCCACGTTTAGTGTCCATATCAAGATCTTTGGCACCAGTGACGGAAGACAAAGCGGCAACGGCGGTGTCTTTCATGCTTGTCATATTGACAGAGTGGATTGTTTCTGTTTGTTTATGGATGTAGTAAATAAGCTTGTTTTTGCTGTCTAGTGTAAACCTCTGAACACCTTTTACTTGCATGATAGTACGAACAAAAGATCCATCTAGGTTCACGCTTAGAAATGTCTCCTTTGAGTTATAGTAATACAAACGACGAGTGGAACTGTCATATGCCATATCAGATGCATCAGAGCTTACAAGTTTGGCAGAACTGTTTACATAGTTAATCGTTATTTTATAGTTGATGTCAGTTGACGTTGCGTAGATAACAACTGGAATATTGCACACAGCTAAAAAGACATAGAAAAATAAAAATATAATTGCATTGGTTAACCACTATTTAGTTGTAATAATTTTAGCGGCAAAGATAGTGCATATGCGAATTTGTATGTAGTATTGCATACACAAAAATAGTTATTAGATGTCTGTGACTTATTCTGATGTGAACAGCAAATTGGGAGGCAGCATAAAAAGCACACGTAACATGCTTTTAATATGCGCATTTACTATACAATTACTATGCTTTTACTGCACATTTACTATACTACAGGCTAGAATAAAAAGCACGGGTAACATGTTTCGGTTTGTTTGTTTCGGTTTGTTTGTTTGTTTGTTTATCTGTCTGTTTGTTTGTTTCTCTGTCTGTTTGTTTGTTTGTTTGTTTGTTTGTTTGTTTGTTTCGAGATATCAATAGCAAAACTTATATAGCATATTACAACAAGTTAGGTGTTTGACGTTTATCCAACATTATTTAAGTCTTCCGTACCTTAAGTATAGACTCGCTCCAACTTTTTTGCTTATAGCTAGGTATACATGCGCGCGTGTCTACGCGGGGTAGAGGAGAGGGCGGAAGCGGAAGACCTGTAAACCTTGCAGACGAACCGCTTAACGGGACTTTGTGTCGAATTAAAGTATGTTCAAACCTTCTCTGCTGAGTCTGATTATAAATTTACTATAAAGCAAGTACGTATAACGCTACACAACACACCGCAAAAGACGATATATCAAAAGGAATGCAAAATACGATAAAATACTATGGATATATAGTCAGATGTGTTTCTTTGTTTTTACGTACGGTTGTATATTTCTCCTTAAAATGTTGTCTCGTATAGCAATACATATTTATTAACTTATTTTACGCAACATATATATCCCTGTGATGTATTATCGCTTAGCTAGTATATTGTTGTACTATATCAGTAGTTGCTGCTGTACCTATTATAAATATATAGACGTAGCTTGTCGCCCGAGTCGAAATCAAATCACATGATCATATGTTTCAAACGTTATTACCATGATCAAATCATAATTATGTATCCAACGTTAACGAAGCTGTGTATGGGACAATCACCACGTTTCTTGAAGTTGAGAACGCATTGAGCGATCACAAATAACCTAATCTATTGATTACATAACGAATAGCATCTTGACATGACTTCTCCACCGGCATCAGTACTATTGTAACAAATTTGATATTGAGTAATTATTCCATTTGAGTCATCAGCCGACAATGCTAACCACGCCACGTTAAGTTCGGTTGAACTTTCAACACTAAGGCTAACCAATACAGGACCTTTTGTTGGAGCTAGACAAATAAAGTTGTAACTTGGTTAAGGTTGGATCAACGTTTGAAAGTTATGTTGAAGGCCGCATTTCCACATCAATCATTCGTTTGACAGTGATTCTAGTTGTCTTGTGTATCTATTGACATGTATGAAATGTCAGAAACAATATGTTGGATATACCATGCATAACTGCATGCTTTCAGAACAAGCTTTAATAATCATAAAAGTTCTTTAAACAGATATCGTAAGGGTCAGTGGGGGATTTGTGGAGAGCATTTGTATGCGCATTTCTGGAGTCAGGCCTGTGAGGGTCATTGTGGTTTAGATGATATTTGCGTTCAAAATATTGACGTCACGGATGCCAAACAACCACGGTTAGGGGCTGTTGAGACCGGGATATCTTGGGGGGTAGGGATAACTCGGGGGCTAGGGATAACTCGGGGGCTAGGGTCAAAGTTGACCCTATTTCACATGATAAAACGCAACTACCGGGTTGTCTCTGGCCCTCGAGATAACCCTAGCTTCATGTGAACGCTTCACCCCGAGTTATCCCGAGCAACAGCATAAATACACATGCCTAAGTTGAACCTACCCCCCCGAGATAACTCGGGTGAAAGCGTTCACATGGAGGTAGGGATAACTCGGGGGCTAGGGTTACCCTATTGCTCCAACCGAGTTATCCCTATCCCCCAAGTTATCTCGGTCTCATGTGAACGGTTTACTTTTTTAACATGGAAATAAACTAACACCGAGTTATCTCGGGGGATAGGGATAACCCTACCCCCCGAGATAACTCGCCTCATGTGAACAGGCCTAGAGAAAGTTTTTGGATTGACGACATTAATTGTTATTCTCATTGAGACTTAATACCTTTGAGATTTAATTACATAATAATTATTTTACAGACTTTTAATTTATGGACATAAGAACTTGTTTTGTCATGCACCCATGTAATTTGCTGACAAAGGGACTTTGCCCCGAAACGTTTATGATTTAAGAAAAAAGTTTAGTAAAGAAAATTATTTTTCCTTTTTAAGTTCCCTTTTAAGGGGAGGGTCTACCCAAACTTGAGGATCGCCACTAGATATCTTTAAAGGGTCTGTTGTGGCAACACATTTGAAAAACCTTATGGCAAACTATATATCAGGAGAAACCTAATGAGATGAAGATTCTAAAAAAATATATTTAAGGTGGCTACAATGCGTTGCCATTGGCAACCAGGTGGTTAAAGTGGCTACATGCTGTTTTCGACAGACTGAAGTTGAGAAAAAATATCTTGCCAGGGGCACATTGAAATCAACCCATTTTTTATAATAGACATAGCACTAAAGTAATTGTGGGGATGGGTTGAGGATTTTTGAAAATTTTAAATATTTCACTAGAAACGAAGGGTTAAAGTTAGTGCATAAATATATTAGGTATTTTTATGCAATAACTCTGGTTAAAAAACTAAATATGAAAAAATCCTCAACTCATCCCCAGAAACATAGTAAGATGCATAAATCCTGAAAATTTGAGGTCAATTGGTCAAATTGTTCCAGAGATATCCTTTCTCAACCTGCGAAATAGGTGATTTTGAGAAAACGGCATTTAAAGTTTGGGTTATTTGTGATGTCTATGAATTAATGTCTAATGTACTCAAATCCATGACCAAAGTCTTTCTGGATGTACTTAAAAGGCACCAGCTTCATATGTGGTACCTTCTGCCTCTCTTAAGGCTTCTTCCCTTCTTACACGAATCATTTTCTCCCCTTGGCGTCGCTTTTTCTCTTTTTCGGTTGCTCTCACATCAGCGGTGCTCACGCGTTTTCTATCCTTTGAAGCTGAACTTTTGCTTGTATATTCCCCACCTGGAATTAACAGCTTTTTCATTATACCCAGTCTACTGGCAGCTCCACAGTGGAACTGTAAAACAGAAGAGGCAACAGCGCAACGAACAGATTTAGATCCATGATGCTTCTGCTTGTGACATCGAGACCAGACGACACCATTGATACATTCATTCGCGTTTTGTGTGGCACCAAGTACACATCTTTTTAGTAAATTGTCATCACTTAAAGCCGTGCTTAAAGTCATATACACAGGCTTCAAGACTGCTAAAAAAGCAGGAGGCAAGCATTCACCTCCCTTATAGGTTGATGTTCCACTTGCCTTATACTGTTGCCACTTGCACCATGATGTTTCACCTCTCGGGCAAAATCTGTGTTGCTGTTGTTGATGACAGATATGTAGTGGTATTTATTGGTCCACTGGGCAAGCAGAAATTTGTAATAAAACTGCATTCTACAACTAAGAGATTGTTTCAAATTTTACCAGAAGTATTTTTACAAGTTAGAAACAAAATCATGAAATCATGAAAAAACATTTATGAAATCAGAATATCAAAGACAGCAGATGACAGCTGTTGAATGTCAACAAGTCTGTATGCAGAGATTTGGTCGTCAATTCCTTCTTCTACAGCATCTTTTGGGGTACCAAGGCAGCTATGCTGACTTAATTTCCTTCTTGATGCACTAATGGGTGTCGGAGTTTGTTCTGATTGAGGTGTAGTTGCACCTTTATCGGCAAGCGCGTCACCCAAGTCAGATATCTGTGAATCAGAATTATCACTATCAACATCTTCGTGATCACTCAAGGACGATTGATTGTCCTCAGACGCTTGCTTTTGCAGACCAACAAAGCCAAGTCTTTTTCTTGACTTACGATAAACACTTCTCTTTCTTTTACCAACCATTTGACTAACTAGAACGCTTTTATAACATCACCAGAAAAAGATTTCAACTTGCTGTTGGGTGAGCTCGCTTTTCAAGAGACCACAATGCGCTAGAAATGCATTGTTTTGAAGTAAAAGCCGCTGAACAGAGAGTTTGCTTAACCTTCTTGACTATTCTCTCCAATAATTTTAGCAATACATTACATATTACACCAAAAAACAATGAAAATTTAAAAAAATACCATGTCAGTTGCCATAGTAACGCATGCAGATTTTAAATACACATTCATAAAACCTTGTAAAAAAACACAAAATCCGTGAGAAATACCCCCCAATTTTTTGGCAGTGGTTAAATGAAGGTCTAAACTTGTGTTTTAGCCCCCCCCCCCAAAAAAAAAAATTCAATTTTCCGTCACTGTTTGGGTAGACCCTTCCCTTAAGCTGTAATCAAACGCGAACACAAGTCATCCCAAGTTGGCAGTCACGCTATCTCAGCCAGCCGCTCTGAATAGTTTCTCGAAAATATCATGTACCGTGACAAAGTTAAAACTTGTTTAAAACACTCATGAAACCTTTATTTTGTTAATTTGGGGAGTTCGAACGACCGCCACAGAAATTCGTGACTGCCAACGTGCGATGACTTGCGTTGTCGTTTGATTAGGGCTTAAAAATTCCTTTTAAGCTAAATTTTGTAGTCTACAAAAAATTAACCTAGACGAAAAGATTTACGTAGGCGAGCGAAGGTATTCGAGTTTCGAATACCCTGGTGACTTACGCTATATATAGCTAGCGGGAATTTCGATATTAATAAAAAATACCATTGTCACGTGGCACAAATCTAACCCTCTGATTTGACAACTTAATTGTGAAGTATAATATAAGGAGAAATTTAGCATATAAATAAGACAAAATAAAACAAAACAGAAATATTAAAGTAATTGAGTTGCCTCATAAGGCAAACAAAGGCTTTGGCGATTTTTTTTACTGTATTTCCAAATTTTCGACTGAAACGTTGTCGGTATAATACATCTTTCTAGATTCCGATTCTACCAAATTGTTTTTGTGTCGGACTCTATTACAAATGTAATTTTTGAGCTGTTGACTTTTAATTCTGCCTTTGCAAAACAAGAATGCATAGGGAAGCCCTTTAAAGCTTGTTAAAAATAATCCCTTTTGAAACCTCCTAAAAACATATTTTGTAAAACCAGAATTTAATAATGAAATGTAAGCAGTGAACTCGATGACGATAAGTTTTGCATTGAAATGTTAAATCAGTAAAGGCATCTTATCCATAAATTATAGAATTATCTTGAGGATTATTATTTGTTTTTATATCTGTTTGTTTTTATAAATTGGCTGTATATCAGGTGTGCATATTTTAATCAGGGAAGCCATTTAGGCTTGCTAAAAATAATCCCTTTTGAAACCTCCTAAAAACATATTTTGTACAACCAGAATTTAATAATGAAATCTAAGTTTTGCTTTGATATGTTAAATCAGTTTAGTCATCTTATCCATAAATTATACAATTATCTTGAGGATTATCATTTGTTTTTATACCTGTTTGTTTTTATATTGGCTGTATATCAGGAGTGCTTAATTTAATCAGGGTGGGTGGGTGGGGGGTGTTTCAAAAAAGCATTTAATAAAAGCGGGCGAGGGGTTGTTGCATTCATGTATTTCTAGTACTGATTTAATTATTTCAGTCTTTACTGCCCTCTGCCCTCGGTGAAGACCTACCTAATATGAACAAGTTTTCTGATTGGCTAGAAGTAACCAATCACATTGTCAATTACCAATTCGTTCCCATTCTCATTATTGGCGTTACTACCATATAATGGAGCATTTTTACTCGGACCCAGTTTTCACTAAGTTTATCGCGCCTGCATGGTCAGGCTCAATCTTTTCTGATTATTTAGTTCAGCTTGAGTGACACAAACTGAAAACAATCAAAACATTCCATTTGATTTCCAAATATGTTGTCGAATTATCAAAATAAATAGAATTCTTGTGCTTGCTTAAAGAAAACCTGCTTCTCAATGACCAAACACGTAAATTATTCCCAGTCGTGTACTTTCCTTTCGCAGCCAAAATACTTTTTGACTTCGTTCACCAAGTCTTTCGTTCGCCATATCAGTTTAGAAGACACTATTATTGGTCGTCCCATGGACTTCGTTGTTTGGCAGGGCACAGAGACGACACGACCCATCATTACATATTTATCCTACATTTTTAGGGGTGTTTCGCCAGCTTCTCTCACATTTTCATTAATTTTGAAGTTGTTTTCTAACTGACGGCAATTGCTGCCATCCCTTATTAATAATTTGAGGCCTATAAACAAATGCCTGCGAGTTATCCTGCGTGCCTGCCTTGTTTCCACCAAACATCCAATGTTATCTCGACCAATCAGATGTGGTGATAGCTCATCCTGTGCCAGGGCCATTTGTTCCCGCCATTTTGTTTTGGCTGCCATCTTGGCCCAGCCTCCACAAATGGCCCTGGGGACAAGGTTCCGTAATAGGTTATTTATATTTTCCATATTAGGACATATATACATAACCCGAAGATAAGAACCTGTGGTTCTTTCATTATTCCCTTATTCCCATTATTTTATCCATGTTTCGAAATGGCAATCATTACGTCATCTCATCAGGCCTTGCGCGGCTGATGATGCGTGCTAAAATGCTAATCTTCATGCTTTCTTTCTTCGCTTTTCTGAATCCTGATCGAGTTGTTTGTAGTCAAGTGTTCTTTCTTGGACGTGTTCAGTGTGTTCACAGACATAGTTATTGTTCAGTAATGTCGCTGGCAGGTATCTTGATCTTATATACGCTTACAATCGCTGACTAAACATGGTCATGCTGTGTTGATATTTACACAACACCCGAAGGGTCTCGACATATGAACGCTGTGTGGAAATACGTTGAGGTGGCTCCATACAGTTTCTAGAAAAATGGAAAATACAAGTTTGAGAGTCCAAAACACGTGCATAAACAATTCGGAAAAAGAACAAAACTAAATGTTATGCATAGTTAAACATTCTGACAATCAAAAACTAATTTAATTCGAAAAAAACTTTGGTCACCTCCAATTTTTTTTTCATTCAAACTTTTCTTGAAGTATGCGGAGTAATCAATAGGCCGATTTAAAAAAAAATCTGTAGATCCAATTTTTTTTAAAAATTAACAAACATGATTTTTCCGGGGAAAAAAAATTCGTTCTGCAGAATTTTTTTAAAATCGGCCTATTGATTACTCATACTTCAAGAAAAGTTTTAATGAAAAACAAATTGGGGGTTACCAAAGTTTGTTTCGAATTAAATTAGTTTGAAGGGTAATTGGCAGCCATTTTGAAACGTCATTGTTGCCATAGAAACAACTGTTGCTATTTATTTGGTAACAGTTTTTGATTGTCAGAATGTTTAACTACACATAACATTTAGTTTTATTATTTTCCCGAATTGTTTATGCACGTGTTTTGGACTCTCAAACTTGTGTTTTCCATTTTTCAAGAAACTGTATGGAGCCACCTTAAGTCGTTAAATACAGGCAATCGTGTTTTGTGTCTTGCGAATTGTGTTTTCTATTGGAGAATTAGATTATGTTTGGACTATTTTCTGTGACCAATGACGTTTAGACTTTTATAGATCTTAGCACTGCATGCGATGTGATTGCAGTGCGAGTTTGCAGTAGCCTGAGTGAACGCCTGACCAGGCGTCTTGTTTTGATTTAAAATTGTGGACACTGAGCCTTCTCGGCCCTGGAACATCCATACTAAATTATGCATGTTACGGTTAACAGCATGACAAGTGTTTTGTACTTTTTCAAGCTATTTATCTCAATATATTGAAAAGAACTTCCATCGCCGTAGTCGTAGAGATAATTTTCGTCGATATATTGGAGATTTTCTCTCAATATCAATCGTCTAGTGAGGAAGGTGACCATCTATTGCAGTGTTTAAGGGAAGAATATGAAACGCCCATTTCGAAGCCAACTTTATCCGTTAACTATTAAGAAAGTGTTATTTCCTTGTCCCCAAATGATTAGGATCTTCCTCTATTAAAATTCCGGACGGAAATGCTGTGCATTTTACTGGAAATGCAGCCGTAGGACTCTCGGAGATGGTATACTCCCGCAAAGGAGCCTGGAACGAGTGATAGGCCGAGTATTGGAATGTTTCGCATTTCAGCACTTTTCACGAAAAAAAATGTAAAAAGTTACCAGAAAATATTACTTTCTTGGTTCATCACTGGCGTATTACAAGAAATAGTTATGTGATGAAAATTAGTGAAATTGGGTCTTAGACAATCTTGGACAAAAGTAGTTGTAACAGTGAACCCCCACCCCCCGACTCAATTATGTTATTTTAAACTTTTCGTCAACATTGATTTTGGGAGAAAGGACGTTACAACATTGATTTGGTGGGCGGGGGTGTTACAACATTATTGTCCAAGATTGTAGGCAGACAAATGTCCGCTTCGACCTATATATAGGTATTGGACCTATATTTCCAATAACTCATTGAGCGTTGTGACATCACAATGTTGATAACACAATTATCACAAACTTGATAACAATTTAATAATACATTAATTTACTCACCAGCTTCCCCAGTTTTTTCCACTTTCTTTCCTGCCAAGAACTCCAGTTCCTGCCCCATTGGTAGCTTTAACAGCAACGTCATAAGTTGTAGCCCCATTTAAACCACGTAAAGTCACTGTCGTATTGTCAACACCAATGACTGTTTCACCATTGGTACAGGAGACATCATCTCTACTGCTTGCAACTTGGTAACAGACAGTATAACTGATTATATTTCCATTTGCATCGTCTGCTGACAACTTTGACCAAACCAATGTTAGTTCAGTAGATTTCTGAGACGTTATTGTACTAATAGTTGGTCCTTTAGCAGGTACTACAAATGAAACAAACAAAAGACAATAATTATTAAGAATACAAGCGGCTACTATTTTTAACAAGCGAATAGTTTTTGGCTCTACTCTAAAGAAAAGTTGTAGCTATAGCGAACTGCGTTTTATCAACATCAAAGTAGTCAACACTTATCGGGAGAATTGTACCACAATCGCTTTTCTTACGAGTCATAAAGTCACTGAAGTCAGTAATCATGGTTATCATGCAGTAGTAAAAACAGAGTTGGTTTTATCACCAGATTAGTTTTTTGTCAGACGCTTTATACGGACTGCCTGTATAATCTCCTGCTTCCCCCCCGTGGAATTCTTTTTAGGATACTTCAATTTCCAGACGTGACATAGTTTTCTACCTTTTCAAAATTGTATAGCTGTAGCTGTAGTCAGTAGATAATTACATTTCTTGGCACTAAGTAGCCGTTATTTTAGTTGACTACATCTTTTTAATGTTATGTATCTAAAATCGTAGCGAATTACAACATATTTGTTGGCTGTAGGCAGTGCGCGGCAACTGCCCGAAAAACGTTCGAACTATATGGCGATATACAGGTTTTATCCTGACAAAATATTGCTGTGAAGTGACCGGCTATGATGCAATACAAGTAATTGCGAGTCACACAATTAAAAACTGCGTGTTTGTATAAATTATAGTTAGAATTTAGCAAAATTCCACAACTTACATCATTATAGCAGGTTTTCAGCACGGAAATAGCTAAAAATAGGCTTCCCATGGGGGTGCAAACTTCAAGAACGTTTCTGGGAGAGCATGGCCTCGTCATGTACAAACTTATTCCTGCCAACACACTTATAAATATCTTCCGATGTCCTTGATTTGTAGTCAACCAGCTCTGTATATATAGTACGGCACAGTGGCGGATCTATGGAGAGGCGAACGCCACACAAACAGCGCTCCCAACGCGGGGAAAAGTGTGTTTGACACCAACAACACCAACAACGCCTATGCGCTTTAAAACCACAGTACGATCCTAATCAATCGCGTGAGCCACGTTAACCGGGCTAGCTCGGTCAATGTAATCAGCCCCTAATAGATACTTCCCGAATTTGCTTCAGTAAGCACGAACAACGGCTTGAAATCGAGGCTGCACGGTATGAAAGATAACAGTAAATGCATCACGATTTCATTGCCATTGTTTCGTGGACATTGAAGCGAATTCGGGAAGTGTCTATTAGTAACTAAATGGGAATTCGCAAGCAAAAACAACCATTATTAGGTCGTTTTGGAAAGTTGTTGCGTTAGAATTTTTAAACTTGATATTGGATAAAGTACATGCGTCAACTTAAAGGTAAAGGGGATAAAGGAGTGGGGGGCTAATTATCCTTACTTGCAGCCAGCGGCTGAATTGCGAAGGACGCAGATCAACGTGGCCGTGTCGAGGAATATGAAAGCCGCTCCAGGGACCAGGCAGCCGCCATAAAACACAGTTCAGACCACGGATCACAGCAAAGATGTCAGGTGTTGATTTTATATGTATTTTATATGTTAGGTGTAAATTAAAAATATGTCCGATCTATCAAACAATGTACGCAATGTACACAAAATTCTACCAAAAATTAGAAAGATTTAAGAAAAAAAAGATAAGAAAAAGACAAACAAGGCAAGTGGACAAAATTATATAACTACACTTAAAACAGAATGCAATTTATTGATATTCATAAATATATTTTAATCTTAGAAAATGCACGAAGGATTTTATGAAAGATAAAGTCTGAAAAAAAAATTAAAAACGTTAAAAATTATCAAATTGATGTCTCAATAATTTAGCAAACGACACACACTCCCCCCCTCCCCCCCTTCCTCCAACAAATCCAGTGGGCTTCCCCGAGCAACGCCAAATTAAATACAGTAGACCAGCTAAATTATCATATAGTATATTCATTATTTTTAATAATGTCTATACATAGTCTATATAGACTATATACTATATGCATGATAATCTAGCTGGTCTGCTGTATATTTGCCGTTGAGGAAGTTAATAAATAAATAAATAATTTAATTAAAATTTACTTACTATCTTCAAGAGTGGAACAACTCTTTTTCGTGCTAAGAACTCCAGTTCCTGCTCCGTTAGTAGCCTTAACTGCAACATCATAGGTTGTAGCTTCATTTAAACCGCTTAAAGTCACCGTCGTAGTGTCAATACCAATGACTGTTATACTATTGGTACAAGAGACACTACTTCTTCTGCTTGTAAGTTGGTAACAGACAGTATATCTCGTTATATTTCCATTCGCGTCGTCCGCTGACAACTTTGACCAAACAACTGTTAGTTCAGTAGCTTTCGGAGATATTATTGTGCTAATAGTTGGTCCTTTAGCAGGTACTATATACAAATTAACAAATGAAAAATAGTATTAAAAACACTGGCACTAAAGTCTAAATGCAGATAAAACTGCACAAAAGAGATGCCCTGATGGATGCAATTGCATTCAATTTACGCGCCTACTCGCCCATAACTATTCTCAAACGTTGTGATATTTAAGTCATAGTAAAAAAGTTGGATCGTCCACAATCTTCAACAATCGAATATAGTTTTTGACTATACCAACAACAGATTCCCATTGTGTTTTCCGAATATATAAAATTCGCATAAAAATAATAATAATTAAATGAGAAAGCAAAAACAAACATTGGATCGTTTTTGGATCTTCTCGCGCTATAGAATTTTAAACTTGATAAAATGTACACATTACACCGCTGTTCATGTCTTAAACATTACAAATGAACGGATAAAAAAAATAACATGCATGTAGACTCAATTAAAAACATATGCCCAATCCATCATTCAACATTCACAATGTATGCAAAATTCTGAAAAAATTAGACAGTTAAAAAAAGGACAGGCGAGGCAAGTGATACACTACACTTATAAGAACAGAATGTGATTTATTCACATTTACAGATATATTTTAATTTTGGATTGTGCATGAAAAAATGTATTAACTCTTACAGTATCAAGGGTTTCTCTATTGACGAGTAAAATACTAGAGTAGGTGCTTGATACTAAAAGGGTTAATCATTTTCTAATGCAATCTCGTTACATGTACAGCTATAGAAAGCATTTCCTGCTGGCTCTGGGAACGAGATTAGATCAAATGAAATAACAAGACTCAAAAAGTGTCAAAACCTATATTTATATGCTTGACAATACGTCCTTCGTAGAGATCAAAAGGCTGTTTTCCTTACACAAACTCACTAAATAGAAGTTTGCTTAAAGCATAAAAAGATTTTCAAATTCAGTATTGCTGTTTCAATAATTTTATAGCAAACAACAACCCCCCCCCCCCCCCCCCCCCCCAAGAAATCCAGTGCATGTACATGCCTTGCAACTGCAAATCGAAACAGCTACTATACGATGGATGACCAGTAGTAGATCACAACAAATTTACCACAGCATTTCAAAGTATTTCACACTTCCCACGTCTTTTAGCAGTAGTGGCTTCTAAATGAACTGTCACCAGGTTGATAATTATTTAATAATCAGTATATATTTACTTACTAGCTTCACCAGTTTTCCCACTCATTTTTGTGCCAAGATCCCCAAATCCAACCGCAGTGGCAGCTTTAACAGCAATGTCATAGGTTGTAGCCTCATGTAAACCACTTAAAGTTACCGTCGTAGCATCAGCACCATTGACTGTTGTACTATTGGCACAAGAAACACTTCCACTGCTTGTAAGTTGGTAACAGACAGTATAATTGGTTATATCTCCATTCGCGTCGTCCAGTGACAACTTCGACCAAACAACTATTAGTTCAGTAGCTCTAGGAGATATTATTGTGCTAATAGTTGGTCCTTTAGCAGGTGCTACAAATTAACAAATGAAATTAGTATTATAAATACTAACACTAAATGCAGATAAAATTGCACTAAAGAGATGCAGCATTGCATTTGCATTCATTCATTTACGCGTCTACTCGCCCAAAACTATTCTCAAATGTTGTGATATTGCAGTCATATTGTACAAAAGTTGGATCGTAATGAACTACAATCTTCAACAATCGAATATAGTTTTTGACTATATTGTATATACCAACAACAGATTTCCATTGTGTTTTCCAAATATATAAAATTTGCATTCTAATGAAAAAGCAAAAACAACCATTGGATCGTTTTTGAATCTTCTCGCGCTATAGAATTTTAAATTTGATAAAATTTACACATAACAACCGCTGTTCATGTCTTAAACATTACAAATGAAAGGATAAAAAAATAACATGCGTGTAGACTCAATTAAAAACATATGCCCAATCCATCAATCAACATTCACAATGTATGCAAAACCCTGAAAAAATTAGACAGTTAAAAAAAGGACAGGCGAGGCAAGTGATATAACTACACTTATAGAACAGAATGTGATTTATTCACATTTACAGATATATTTTAATTTTGGATTGTGCATGAAAAAATGTATTAACTCTTACAGTATCAAGGGTTTCTCTATTGACGAGTAAAATACTAGAGTAGGTGCTTGATACTAAAAGGGTTAATCATTTTCTAATGCAATCTCGTTACATGTACAGCTATAGAAAGCATTTCCTGCTGGCTCTGGGAACGAGATTAGATCAAATGAAATAACAAGACTCAAAAAGTGTCAAAACCTATATTTATATGCTTGACAATACGTCGTTCGTAGAGATCAAAAGGCTGTTTTACTTACACAAACTCACTAAATAGAAGTTTGCTTAAAGCATAAAAAGATTTTCAAATTCAGTATTGCTGTTTCAATAATTTTATAGCAAACGACAACCCCCCCCAAGAAATCCAGTGCATGTACATGCCTTGCAACTGCAAATCGAAACAGTAACTATACGATGGATGACCAGTAGTAGATCACAACAAATTTACCACAGCATTTCAAAGTATTTCACACTTCCCACGTCTTTTAGCAGTAGTGGCTTCTAAATGAACTGTCACCAGGTTGATAATTATTTAATAATCAGTATATATTTACTTACTAGCTTCACCAGTTTTCCCACTCATTTTTGTGCCAAGATCCCCAAATCCAACCGCAGTGGCAGCTTTAACAGCAATGTCATAGGTTGTAGCCTCATGTAAACCACTTAAAGTTACCGTCGTAGCATCAGCACCATTGACTGTTGTACTATTGGCACAAGAAACACTTCCACTGCTTGTAAGTTGGTAACAGACAGTATAATTGGTTATATCTCCATTCGCGTCGTCCAGTGACAACTTCGACCAAACAACTATTAGTTCAGTAGCTCTAGGAGATATTATTGTGCTAATAGTTGGTCCTTTAGCAGGTACTACAAATTAAGAAATGAAATTAGTATTATAAATACTAACACTAAATGCAGATAAAATTGCACTAAAGAGATGCAGCATTGCATTTGCATTCATTCATTTACGCGTCTACTCGCCCAAAACTATTCTCAAATGTTGTGATATTGCAGTCATATTGTACAAAAGTTGGATCGTAATGAACTACAATCTTCAACAATCGAATATAGTTTTTGACTATATTGTATATACCAACAACAGATTTCCATTGTGTTTTCCAAATATATAAAATTCGCATTCTAATGAAAAAGCAAAAACAACCATTGGATCGTTTTTGAATCTTCACACATTACACCGCTGTTCATGTCTTAAACATTACAAATGAAAGGATAAAAAAATAACACGCGTGTAGACTCAATTAAAAACATATGCCCAATCCATCATTCAACATTCACAATGTATGCAAAATTCTGAAAAAATTAGACAGTTAAAAAAAGGACAGGCGAGGCAAGTGATATAAGTAATAGATAGCCGAGCTGTATCTGATTTACAAGGCGAGCTGCAGGCGAGCCGTAGTAAATCAGATACAGCTCGGATGCGAATGCTGTATCTTTCTTAAAATACAAGTGCATCTAAGTAATCAAGTTCACTAACTATTTTGGGGATACGGTCTGTTTTAGCCGAGAAAATCGAAGCTAAAGTTTATGTAAATCAGGACGATGCTGTATCCGATTTACAACCACTGCTACGGTATTGATTTCTTTTGAATTTTCGTCATGAATTATTAATGAGTATTTTAAGTAATAGATAAAATACGAGCGGCCGATCTGTATGGGCATTTACAATGGCGAGCGCGTAGCGCGAGCCATTGTTAATGCCCATACAGATCGGCCGCGAGTATTTTATCTTACTTGTGAAATTAATAATGGATTATTGATGAACGACAGTTCACAATAGTACTATAATGAATAATTACGTATGTAGAGAGTTATATTCCCCTTGGTATTCTAGCGATTGGTCTAATTTGAATTTACAAGTTATGCACTCGTTTATTGCATTTCAAAGTTAACGTGGTTGCAGTAAACATGTCAATGCAACGTTTTCGTGCGGCAAAAACTGCAGAAGAAGGAAAGTGTTTACTTGCAGAAGCAACACCTAAAAACACTGTCTATAATACCAAACGGGCATTCAAGGTTTTTGAAGTATGGCAGTCGACTCGCTCGAACAAGAGAGCAATACAAGAGACTGTTGGCTTTGAGGGAGTGGTTTTAGCTAATGTACAGGATTTAACTGTTCCTATACATGAAATGACTACGTATACTGTAAACTTCTGGTTGTCTAAGTTCATTACCGAAGTTACCCGCCGAAAAGTTTGTACTTGCTGATATGTGGAATCAATCGCCATTTACTGGACTTAAAGGGAGAGAATGGAGTCAATGTTTTGGCGAAAGGCGAGAGAAGGTGAGTAGGTAGGGATTGAATAATTTGTGAATTTCTTGTTAATCAATAGGTGACTTTGAATAAACGTTACGCTGTTGAGGACGGGGCAACCAGAACGTGCGTAAAGTTATTGAATGCTGATTGTTGCTTGGATTTCAGGTTTGCTTTATTTCGTAAAACATTAGATGCAGAGATGAAGAATGCGACAAAAAGTGGCATCGCGGTAGCATCGAAGAAGAGGATCGCAAAGAAATTACAGCCGAAGAGGAGACTCTACTCTGGGAGAAAGGACTATTAGGAGCCGCAACAGCTGAGTCGTTACTTTGTACGATTAATTTTATAACGGGAAAATTTTTGGTCTGCGGGCTGGTGAGCATAGATTGCTTAGAAAATGTAATATAATTATCCAAGATAATTTCATTATTTTCGATGAAAGTCTTTCAAAAACGTTTAACAACTGTAAGATTAAGTTTGTTGTGAAGAAGTAACTCTTGCTTGCTAGATATTTGCTTTAAATTGTTGTAAGTGTGTAATATTTTCTTGCAGTCGCGGGTGGTTTGAGTGTGAAATCTGTATCAAAGTTAATGAATTAATTAGCTCAGTAAGAAATCTGTATGAAAGTTAATGAATTAATTAGCTCGAAAACTACATCATTGTTCTTTTAATTCTATTCACTAACCCCATGTTTTCCCTGTTACTTTTCAAGCCCTCCCCATGCTTTTAGATACTCGACCTTTATTGAAATTTATTATGTTAGTCATGTGATTTGAATGCCGCGTTAGCATTCGTTCTTAACCTCATTAATTATTCATGAATTTCACAACTATACTTATAGAACAGAATGTGATTTATTCACATTTATAGATATATTTTAATTTTGGATTGTGCATGAAAAAATGTATTAACTCTTACAGTATCAAGGGTTTCTCTATTGACGAGTAAAATACTAGAGTAGGTGCTTGATACTAAAAGGGTTAATCATTTTCTAATGCAATCTCGTTACATGTACAGCTATAGAAAGCATTTCCTGCTGGCTCTGGGAACGAGATTAGATCAAATGAAATAACAAGAGTAAAAAAGTGTCAAAACCTATATTTATATGCTTGACAATACGTCGTTCGTAGAGATTAAAAGGCTGTTTTACTTACACAAACTCACTAAATAGAAGTTTGCTTAAAGCATAAAAAGATTTTCAAATTCAATATTACTGTTTCAATAATTTTATAGCAAACGACAAAAAAAACAACCACCAAGAAATCCAGTGCATGTACATGCCTTGCAACTGCAAATCGAAACAGTAAATATACGATGGATGACCAGTAGTAGATCACAACAAATTTACCACAGCATTTCAAAGTATTTCACACTCCCCACGTCTTTTAGCAGTAGTGGCTTCTAAATGAACTGTCACCAGGTTGATAATTATTTAATAATCAGTATATATTTACTTACTAGCTTCACCAGTTTTCCCACTCATTTTTGTGCCAAGATCCCCAAATCCAACCGCAGTGGCAGCTTTAACAGCAATGTCATAGGTTGTAGCCTCATGTAAACCACTTAAAGTCACCGTCGTAGCATCAGCACCATTGACTGTTGTACTATTGGCACAAGAAACACTTCCACTGCTTGTAAGTTGGTAACAGACAGTATAATTGGTTATATCTCCATTCGCGTCGTCCAGTGACAACTTCGACCAAACAACTATTAGTTCAGTAGCTCTAGGAGATATTATTGTGCTAATAGTTGGTCCTTTAGCAGGTACTACAAATTAACAAATGAAATTAGTATTATAAATACTAGCACTAAATGCAGATAAAATTGCACGAAAGAGAAAAATTGCACGAAAGAGATGCAGCATCGATGCTCTGGTCGATGCATTTGCATTCATTCATTTACGCGTCTACTCACCCAAACCTATTCTCAAATGTTGTGATATTGCAGTCATATTGTACAAAAGTTGGATCGTAATGAACTACAATCTTCAACAATCGAATCAGTTTTTGACTATATTGTATATACCAACAACAGATTCCCATTGTGTTTTCCAAATATATAAAATTCGCATTCTAATGAAAAAGCAAAAACAACCATTGGATCGTTTTTGAATCTTCTCGCGCTATAGAATTTTAAATTTGATAAAATTTACACATTGCACCGCTGTTCATGTCTTAAACATTAATACAAATGAAAGGATAAAAAAAATAACATGCATGTAGACTCAATTAAAAACATATGCCCAGTCCATCATTCAACATACACAATGTACGCAAAATTCTGAAAAAAATAGACAGATAAAAAAAGACAGACGAGGCACGTGACATAACTACACTTGTAAAACACAATGTAATTTAATTTTGGATTATGCATGAAATATTTTATTCATAGTACATGGGGTTTCCCCATTGACGAGTAAAAGTAAAATACTAGAGTAGGTGCTTGATACTAAAAGGGTTAAACATTTTCTAATGCAATCTCGTTACATGCACAGCTATATATATAACATTTCTAGATCTTGCTGACTCTGGGAACGAGATTAGATCAAATGAAATAACAAGACTCAAAAAGTGTCAAAACCTATATTTATGCTTTACAATACGTCGTTCGTAGAGATTAAAAGGTCGTTTTACTTACACAAACTCACTAAATAGAAGTTCGCTTAAAACATAAAAAGATCTCAAATTCAATATTGCTGTTTCAATAACTTTATAGCAAACGAAAAAAACCCAACAACAAACCAAGTGTGCTGCCTATATATAGTAACAGCAGATTAAATAAAGTAGATATAGAAGATTCATGGCCAGTAGATCACGACAAATTCACCACAGCATTTACTTTCAGGCGTGTGCATGTTTGACATGTGGCATGTGTGGGCCACACATGAGTTGTCAGATTTTCAGAAACAGTTGACAAATTTTCATTTTAACGAATTACAGCTCGTCTTTTCACCTACTTTTGCCCCACGTGAGCAATAAGGCAAACAAGTGCATGCATACTTTTCATTGCTTTAGCAGTAGTGGCTTTTGACGAAACTCTCACCGGTTTGATAATCATTTAATAATAAATTAATTTACTTACTAGCTTCAAGAGTTGTATTTGTCTTTTTCGTGCCAAGATTTCCAGTTCCTGCTGCATTCGTAGCTTTACCTGCAACGTCATAAGTTGTAGCCTCATTTAAACCACTAAAAGTCACCATCGTAGTGTCAGCACCATTGACTGCTGTATTCTTGGAACAGGAAACATCACTTCCACTGCTTGCAAATTGGTAACAGACAGTATAACTGGTTATATGTCCATTCGCGTCGTCCGCTGACACTACTTCGACCAAACAACTGTTAGCTCAGTAGACGTTGGAGACGTTATTGTGCTAATAGTTGGTCCTTTAGCAGGTACTACAGATTGAATAAGTAATTGTTAAGAATACAAGCAGCAAATGCAGATAAAGATCCATGTACCATGATGCTTTTAGTACAAACGGCTGATAGCCATTGCATTCAATTTACACGCCTACTCGCACATATAGCCATTTCCACCAAGCGAATTGTTTTCAACTATACTTTTTAAAATAGAAGTTGTAGCTGTAGCGCACTACATTTTTCAGTCCGCATCAAAGCATAGTCCCTAGAAATAAATTGTCTGGAAATGCGGCCAAAGTCTTTGTTCTAAGTTTTTGTTCACGCTTGTGCACCTTATTTCACCTTAACGCTTGCTGAACACATTGTATTTTTGGTATAATGAAGCAATCCGGCAATAGCATCGTTGCTTTATAAATATTAATGAACGTAAAACTAAAGATTGTGCACCTTATTGGCCACCCTCAACCTAAATTGTAGCTCATTGTTAACCGCTTTGATGTTGGCCGCGTCTCCAGACAATGTAATTCTAGGGACTATGGTTCACGATCATGCACCTCGGTTTTCTTTGACGTACCGCGGTTGTTTATTTTTAATAATTACTCCCAACCACGCATAAATCAACCTGGGCTAATATATATTAGCCCGGGGCAATTAACTTGATTTATGCGTGGTTGGGAAAAGTAAGGGTTAATCAATGGTCACGAATGTGATAAAGAATTTATCATCGCGACTGAAGTGTTTTTTAGACAACCTCTGATAACGAACTCAGTATCTCAGTTTTCTTAGGCAACCTCTGTGATCTTGAACTAAGTTACAACTAAGTAGGTTAGTTACCTCAACCTCGGTAACTACGTAAGTTATTTACCTCGGCCCTTCGGCCTCAGTAAACAACTGACGTATAGTTACCTCGGGTTCGGTAACTAACCTATACTTATTGGAAATTAAATTCTACAACAATCATTTTTCACTACCTTCCAAATTTCTGATGAGACTGCCCGCATGCATGAAGTCATTGAAGCCAGTAGTTATAGAACATGCAGAGTCGGTGTCATTTTCTCACGACAATATTTACCAACAACGTCTTGGTATTTAGTGGTTTTAATTCCTCATTAATTATTGAGTTGGAAATTTTATATAAAATTAACATCTTATATTAATTAGCAATTAAATTTTGAAAACGATTTCTAAGCAGAGCGAGATGAAAACGGAACCCTTGGCGGTGTCGTGCATGTGAGCATAGGAACTCTCCTTATTGACTTATTAATCTTCTCCTATTTCAATGGCTAGTCATTGTTGTAATAATGTTATAATTGTTCATTCTTAGCAGAAGCTTTTCGAAGTCGAGAAGTCAAATAAAGTGTTCCATCGCTGAAAAGCACACCAGCCGTTTGGTTAGGAGCTGAAAATTTAGGTGGAGCGAAAAAGTGCCGGATCTTAACAGAACAAGACTAAAATTGTAAACCTAGAAATGGCAGATAGAAACGAGTATTTACTGGCTTACTGCAAATACCCGGATGTATAATATTTAAGATGAATACCACATTGTGATATTTTAAATACTTCTAGTAAAAGTTTAAATTAATACTGATGCCAATAGCCAATCAGGAAAAAAAAGTGATTAAAATGTTATTAAACTTTGAAATAGTGCAAAAAATATGCAAATGCAGCGTTATTGAATTATTTTTTCTCTCAAAAAGGATAAACAGTATATAAATTACGGATAAAGAATTACCTGTTGCATTACATCGTACACCGGCATCTTCACCGTGCCCACAATTATGGGTTTCCCATTTTAACGAAACGTTAGTTTGTGTTTGATTGAATGTTTTGCTGGGCGTTGATATTTATAATGAGACTACGCTTCCCGTCTGGTCAATCCATAGCTGATGTTCTAAAATGTTTCTTATTAAACTTTGAAACAATAGCTTGTAATTAGTGAGAAAAAATATTTTAATTTCTTCTCTCAAGGAAGGTAAACAATAATTACAGATAAAACAAAAATTACAGATAAAAACTTGCCTTTTAAATTACATCGTACACCAACATCTTCACCGTGGATACAATCATGGTTTCCCCATCCTCTATGACCACAGTTGGCTAAATACTGTTCACTTCCTACACAAGCAACCTGGTCAAGCCATATCGTTCCAGTACCAGCTGGAACTTCACCACCTTGAAGATCTTCTTCAGCCGCTGCAAAGCCAAGTTGTCGACAAACCACTTTAGCATCGTTCAAGTCCCAATTGTCATCACAAACTGTTCCCCACTTTCCTTGGTGAAATATTTCAACACGCCCAGCACCATTACTAAATGGACCTTGCAATCGAATAGCATTACCTACAAAAATAAATAATCTGAGATATTTTTAATAATATCGGTTCTACAAAATATGTTTTGCTATTTCTAGCTTCTTCGGTTGTTCTGTGGTTCGGCTTGATTACGCACGTGAAGTATGTTGTCATCATCCATTGGTCAAGTTCGTTCACTTGAAAGTGTGCAAAAAAAAGCTACCTGATTTATACTTTGAAATTTTTGTAATAGTATACCGTAATAGTATACCATCACATATAAAGAAAGGCTATTAAAGTTAAACCTTCTACCAATTTCGTATTGGCATGATATTTCATTAAAGATTTAGTTTTTTTTACCCGGCTGCTGATTGATCAGCACATAGAAAACTCGGTCTCGTTATCTAATTGTTAAATATATACTATTTACAGAATGAGTGACCGTTCTGTATCTAGGTATACAGACACGTGGCGAAGTAGTGTGCCTGCATGCATTATCCCAATACAGAACGGACACGAATTCTGTAAATTACTTCTAAAACGATCTATTTTTGGTAAGTTCACTGGCGTAGTAATTTTTCTAAAAATTAAAAAACGTTGTCTTAAAGGCCTGGCCCAAACGCTTTCAACATTTCATGCAACATCGTTCAGCATTGTTGAACGCATGTTGAACGAAAATTTGAACATGTTCAAATTTCGTTCAACATCATTCAACACCATTCAACAACGTTCAACATCATTCAACAGGGTGGCCAAACGCTTTCAACATGTTGAATCACGGTTGAATTCAACAATGTTGAACGATGTTGAATGAAATGTTGAAAGTGTTTGGCCAGGCCTTAAGTCGAGAAAATCAAAGCTAAAGTTTATGTAAATCAAGAGGAATATATATATATTATATAAAAGTTTGTCAAATCGGTTATAAAACAAATTAACACTGCGAACCGAACCATACAGAGAAGATCCCGATAAATTCGTTTATTTAAAATTACCATTCATAAACGAAGATTTTAGACGCCGTGCTTTGGCTGTTGTACGGCGATCGGGCATAAAAAACGTCAGGATTCATTTCATGAATGGACAACCACTACCGAGGACTTTTGTGCCGTCAAAAGAGAAACAAAACTGTCCTAAAGATTGCTGTACATGCAAATTGTCCTTGAAATCAAACCGTTGCCTAGTGAAGCATACCGTTTATCGCATACTAGTGTTTTCAATGCGATTCTGTTTATATTGGTGAAACCGGGAGATCTACTGGCTCGCGTATGAAAGAGCGCCTACGTATGAAAGAAACAGACAGTGTATATACACATCTAAAATCTCATAACAAATTGGATCTCCAATCAGTTGGGAAATCATTCATAGCATGCAATGTAAGAAATTATAGGGAACGCAAAGTAATTGAAGCTTTAGAGATTCGTAAACATTCACAAAACATTATGAACGGTTGTGTTGGCAGAATTCTTAGCATTTAATTTTACGTTCTATTCATAAGTAATTTAATTTTATTATCAAGTTTTAAATTATCGGCATATAATCTAATCCTTTCCATTAATTTTGTTGTTATATTTTAATATCAGTATTCATATAAAAAAAATTATTCATGTATTTTAATTAATTAGCCGTGTATATAAAGAGGACGTATATTATTTTAGATTTATTCACTGATGAAGCCTTAACCGGCGAAACGTCTGAAATTAAGAATAAAATCTTTTTAAAATTTGCCTGAAGGAGTCATTTATTTAACTTATAACAATATATATATATAACAATATATATATATATATATTGATATTCACTTAAAACTGAATATGTATATTTATACAAGTATTTGCAAAAATAATTTCCGATAGAACAAATATGAAACTGATAATCTAAATAACAAATTTCTAAAAATTGAAATAAATGTGGCATGTACATTTTGAGATATGCCAAAGTTGTCGTCCACTAACGTTACAAAACGAAACACGAAAGACGTGTCTGTAGATTGAACTATTTTCGCCCCCTCACTTCTATGTCGTTGAGCGCCCTCTGTAATAAGGTTGGTGCTAGGTGTCCGTTAAAACGCTAATGCAACGCTCACTAACGTTGTGGCAGTTCGAACACATTGGCCCTATACCGCCCTCTAGATGTGCGCACCATCCATTATACTGCCTCACAAGCGTTGTCACCGGCAATTGCTCGTGATGTTTACTGTTGGTTAATACGTTGTGTTATCACATCTAGAAAACGAAATATGGAAGCAGTGTAGCACTGAAGAAAGAGAACTGACAGAACACGAAGACGTTGCGACACTGACTATATACACGGCGGTTGGTCGGTTCTTTCTCCGCTCTTTTGTGTCATTTCGTTTAATATATCTTTTGATTAGTTGTCTCACTAAATATTCAATGGAAATGGTAAATAAAAATGGTATATTAAATCTTAAAGCATTGGTCGTGGCCCGGAATGTTTCGTCGCGGTATGTATTGACTCAAACTGTTCTTCGTTGCCAAAGAAAGTTGATCAATCGAACGCCTGTTTCAAGTCGCTTAGTAGAAAGGACGGTTGTGGCAGGAACTCGCTTGTGGAAATTTACCTTGGCTGCAAGTCTTGTACTTCTATTGGGTGATGTAGCTGTAAATCCAAAACCATGCAATCGAGCCTCATGCGACTTCTTCTTGTAGTTCTTGTAAACGTCGTTTTTCTCAAGCCATTGCTCATTGCCATTTTCATTGTCGTCGCCTTTGTCTTCGAGTTCTTCGACTTCTACCTCAGGTGCTTCGACCTCTGATAATACTTGCTCTGATCCCTATCCTATGTTTGACATTGGACTACCGTCCTCTGGTTTGAAAATAGGCCACCGAATCATAACATTTAATTATTTAGACATTTACCAAATACCATATAACGGGAAAAATAAAGACTTCCTCAATCACTAAACGAACAAAATATCGAAGATCAAATTTTAAATGAGCTCTTAGTCAATTAATACATTTAACCTTCCTGAGAATATAATTATACAACTCGCTATAAAGATTTGTTCAAATTCTGAAAGTCTTCGTGTATTATTAAAGGTAATTTATATGAATTATTGTTAACCGATTACAGTTAAACACCTGTGCATTTTTATCGATCTATATGACTATGAAGTATGTGTTATGGTGTACATATGACTAATATAATATTCATTACGATATGCATGGTTACATACTTGTTTCACCGTTGCAGAATAAAGCAGTTACAACCAATTCCAAGGTAAATATTAACAGGTAAGCTTGCTTCATTGTATTGATAAATGTTTTTCGCGAGTAAAATTCTTGAATCAGTAAACGTTGTTAAACAATTAGTAAAGGGCACGTCTGGACCACAGGATTATAAGTCAACCGTAAACACAATAGCTCTAGAGGGTGCATGGTATTAATAAAAGTAGAGCATTCTTAACTGCAAGCAAAATAAGACAGTTCCGATATGATTCACATATACTGTAGTGCAAGATAATTAAAAGTGTCATTAATTTATGACACCACGCTGTGCATTGAGAATACTTTCAATAATTTCAGACGCAAATATGCCAGACGCAAATATACAAGTGTTTCTTTTTTTTATTTTTATTTCTTTGCCCATATATAATTATAATACGTATAGTTTACACATTTTTTAGTGTTGTAGGGCTAGGGGTCGACTAGAAATCTGGATTTTTTATTAAGACCCCTAGTTAAACATCTTTTGTACGTATATCATGCAATTTCTAATTACAGTCATATAATCATTTCTTGAAATAAAATAAAATAGGATTTTACCTATATTTACAATTGAGAAGGAGAGAAAAAGAAGTGAAAGAAGATTAAGAAATATATATTACAAAGTGCGTTGCCAGACTCTAACCAAACAAAGCTATTTAAATAGGAAATAGATACTAAGAAAACTGTGTCATATATTACATTGAGCAGTTGATTAATTATGTTGAATTTGTAAGAACTGTTTTTTTTTGTCAACCTCGTTCCCAGGGCCTTTTTGAAATTGGGTGGGCGGAAAACGGCCCTGGCATCGGCTGGTCACAGCACCCAGAAATAATGGGTGTAATAAATTAGCAATTTAATTTAGTACGCAAAATTATTCCGAGTAATACAGTCCCGTGGGAAAAGTTCATTGTAATGGGCAGTCTCATTGGTCCCATTGAAGCTACTTGATCACAAAACTATGCATAAATATATTTTAGGAGGAATGTTTGAGAAAAGCAATTAACCAATGAAAATGCAGAGTCCACCAGCCGGTGCCAGGGCCTTTTCACGCCCTACCAATTCCAAAAAGGCCCTGGGAACGAGGTTGGTTTTTTGTTTGCTTTTTCAGGGGCGCAACTAGGGGGGTGGGGGGTTGGGGGGGTTGCAACCCCTGCCCTTTATAACCCCTGCCCTTTTTGTGAGACCTCTAATACTAGGTTAGACATTAGATAAACAGATAATTAATCGTCTGTTGAGTACGCAATACAATAGTGGCTGTTGAGTGTTCTCGAAGTGAGCATAACGAAGATATCTAGTATCCCAAATCAGTGCCCCAAATTTTTCGCAGATGAAGTTCTTTGCCTGTTTTGATAACCTGAATTTAACTTTGTGCAAAATAAGGCTAAGACCAAATGTCGAACTTTTCATGTGCCCGAGGGCAGAGGCATCTTAGAAGAATTAGAAGCTATTCAGTAATGTATAGGTATTTAATTATTGAAAGATTAAGCGACTCAAAATCTCAAACGGAGCAACGCAACCCCCAAAATATGTTCACTTTTGTGAAGTGTTGTCTGTCGAGGCTTCAATTCCCTGAACCAATCATAGAGATAGAGCTGGATTTTGGCAACCTGTAGGGTATGTTGGTGCGATAATTTCTTCGTTTTTACAGTAAAATTTGAACTATACTCGCTGTAGAATTAGATGAAAAAGTTCGCTCAAATTGCTGCAAATAGTGTTTCCGAGGTTCTAGATTTCAAAAATTTCCGGGGGAGGACCCCCGGACCCCCCTACAAAAGCGGTTAATAATTGCCACTATACTGCCCCCTATTTTTTGACACCTTGCTATGGCACTGCAAATTGTGTAGAATACTGAACGACTTTGCCCTTTTTTTGCGTTCAACCCCTGCCCTCGAAATTTTCTAGTTGCGCCCCTGTTTTTAACGATGTTATAGCTAGGATTTTATCTTTTTTAAGTTAGATTTCAGACCATTCCAAATATCGACTCCTTTGTTAGATAGAGTATGTTTTACATAATGTGTTCTTTTATAAGACTTATGAAATTGTGCTGCTGTGCATTTCTTGTGTTATGTTGATGAATTTGATTGTTTGTTTGTTACAAAATAATTTTTGAAAACTTCTGGTTAATTTCCGGTTAAAATAGCTAATGCTATGCATACACATATTATTCCAGTTCAATGATCGACGACAACAATAACATTCTTTTATTCGCTTTTACAAGGGACTTACAAACTTGTCAATGCCCTCAAAAAACTGTTTGCTTCGAACTCGATCTCTCTTTCTCCCTCGAGTCTGCTGTTGCTTAGCAACTGTTTGATAATAGTACCTAGGCTACGCGTGCCCGCGCTACGTGTTTAAATTAATTACACTCTACACTTTGTGGATCTTGTCTATTCTTCCGTATCTGCACTGTCGATAGCGTTCCTAGAATTGTTGATCTCCTGGCATGTGGACACCAAATCCTAGAGCGAACCTATCTTATGCGCGCGTACACTTCCAACTTAATTAACAAACAGATCCGTAACGTTATAGTTAACCCACGTTACATAAAAGTGTCTCAAACACTTTCAAAGTTATGCGAACAAAAGTTTGTCTTGTAATAAAAAATGGAGCTTCAGCTGAAAATTCAAATGTCCATTGTCCAATAAGTAAAAGTCGACATCGGTTGGTAAGTATTCATCGTGTAGTAACCAAATGGAGGCAGCGGTGGAATTCTATAGTCTAGAATAAGGGTGATGGTAGCAACCATGCTTTTACCGGTTTGTAAAGACTGCTCAGGAACCAATCAAATTGCAGAAAAATCGCGTTAAGACCGCTAACGTGACACAGCCATATAATAAATGTATTTCTCAAATCATTAATAATTCATGAGCTAATTAGCTAATCAGAGAAAAATATTTGGTCATGTGTATGAGTTTTGAAACCCGGTAAAGGTCGCGCTAACTGAATTTATAATTAAGAAATCAGATAATAAACAGCACAAACAAAGAACCGTTTATTACCACATTTCCTAATTATAAATTCAACGTGAAACCATTGTCTATAAATCTAATATGCACCAATATCACCAAGTCCCTTTACTATAATTGACGATTGAGAAGCTATTTCATAAACTCGTGTATCGTGTTTTACCAGGGGTTTCAAACACTCGAGAACAACAAAAATCACTCGGCCTATTACCTCGTAATTTCAGTTCATTGTTCTCTCGTGTTTGTAAAACATTCGAAAACAATAAAAATCACTCGGCTTCCAGCCTCGTGATTTACATTATTCTGTCATGTTTTACAAACACGCGAGAACAATGAAAATTACTCGGTTGTAAAGGCCTCGCGATTTTTATTGTCCTCTCGTGTTTGTAATCCCTGGTAAAACACTCCCACTCGTTTATGAAATATTACTTAATGTAGGCTATATTGAGTTGGACTATAACTTCACTGGCATAAAATAATAATGACATCAATTATTTGAAAACGTGTAATCTAGCATTAGCTAACTGCATGTGGATCATACTAAACACAATACAACACAACACAACACAACACAACACAACACAACACAACACAACACAACACAACACAACACAACACAACACAATACAATACAATACAATACAATACAATACAATACAATACAATACAATACAATACAATACAATACAATACAACGCAACGGAACGCAACGCAACGCAACGCAACGCAATGCAATGCAATATTTGCATGTTGACAAATAGTAATACAAGCGATAATTTTTGGTAACACCACATTTATTTATTGCTGAGCTTTCGACCTGTTGACTCAAGCCTTCTCTGATGAAATGAAATCTACACTGTCCCCAATCATATTGTTTATTATTGTTAATCATATCGAAACAAAGTGGTTTTAGAAATATTTGGAGGGTGATTTCTTCCTCTCCCGGTACCACTAATGATCAGCCATACACGGTTGGTTAATAACCTAATAAAACATTACTTTTTTATTACTTCGTTGTGCAATATTCTATCCTGCAAATTAAACGAGTCAAAACATATTATGTAAAAGTTTATATTGAGTGCACATACTCTAGTTTTTAGTTCTTTAAAAGATTGCTAAATTATAAAGTTTAGAATATATGTTAATATTACGTCACTGATATTTACGTTGCTGAACTTTAGTTTAACGAAGCATACAAATTCTCCTCTTTCTCTTTCTTGATATTCAATTCCATGTAGGTATTTTCCTGTGTCGATGTTTGTCCTTCTACGTCCCCGCTGTAATTACCGCGCATATTAGTCGGGTCTCTCTTCGGGAGTATGTCCGCTGGTACTTCGTAAACATTTTCAGGAAGCACGACGTTAGCTAAGTCAGATTGCAAACGATTATTAGAATTATTGGGCAAAGCATCATCATAAGCAGGATTTCCAATGTTGAAATTTGGACTTTCATCCATGTTGTTTCTTTTATTTCTGCGTCTATATAAAACAAAATAGAATAGCTGGACATGTAAATCAATACAAAATTTACTCATTTAGAATAAGTAATGCCACAGCTCGAATCAATAAAAATTTAAACTGTCTGGTGCAATAAATAATAATAATAATAATAATAATAATAATAATAATAATAATAATAATAATAATAATAATATGATAATTTATTTCATCAATAAATTCAATGTAAATGAAATATATACATATAAAAAATCCTAAAATGTTCTATATTCCAAAGAATGATATGTCATAAGAATTGTTATTATGTTCTTGTTAAAACTTTACAAAACAAAAACCTCCAAGACGGATTTCTCTGTAACCCAGTTCAATGTTGGCATCTCGGTCCCGACTAGAAGCTACATCACGACTGCTTCTAATCGCTGTCACCGCCGACCGGATCAAGGCGAAGGAAAGGCTGCATCGCATCCATCCATGCAAGTGTGATGCTGTATTCTGATTTTCGCTTGTTCGCCAACAATTCTGCCAGTCGTTTATATGCGATGGTTGTCTCTTTCCCCTGTCCACCAGTTGTAGAAAAACAAGTGGTGTGAATATGACCGCGTACTCCACTTCCCTTATCCTGTATCCGTATTCCCTCTTCGGTGCATTCTCCTGTTGTCTGCATGTAGAGTGCTGGGATCTCTGTGTTTCGGTAGCTCGATGCGTTTGGGTGAAAGACCCTAACGTCAAAAATGCATTTTGCTGCCTATTCCAGAAACCCTTTGCTTTTATATCTACTCTTGCTTCCTCTTGCTTATTGGCCGATCTTGGTAGTATTGTCTCGCCTGTGAGTGGTTGTAACTGTGGTTCTTTTTCCACATCCGAACATACTTCCGTCAGCCATTTGGTGGTTATATCTCTGATTTCGTTATGCCTTGATATTGTTAGTCCTCCATAGGGGCATATATCATAGCGTGATCTGCTGAGGAATTCTTTCCACATTTACAATGATGAGGTACATTCTTCAGCTGCCATCCATATCGTAAGTTGATTGCATCCCGAAATTCTCCATTATTCAAATTGAAACCTTGGTCTTGTAATGGCAAAACTGACAGTCAGGATAAAGATCCTTTTTCACATAGCAGGTCCATTAATAATAATAATAATAATAATAATAATAATAATAATAATAATAATAATAATAATAATAATAATAATAATAATAATAATAATAATAATAATAATAATAATAATAATAATAATTTACAATTTTAAAGTTCTGTAGGCTAACTGTTATATATATATATAAAATTATAGTTACACTAATATTACATTTTAAAAATAAATAGAAAGAAAAAAGACAAAAAAAATAAATAAATAAAAAAATAATAAATAAATAAATAAAAATAAATAAATAAAAAATTAAATATTTAATTAAAAATTTACGTATAAGATAATCGACTTTCTACAATACTAAGTTCAATGTTCGTGTTCGTATTCGGACTTCGATGTGATGATGCTCTCGAGCCTCTGATACATGAAATAGCGGACCTAAGTAGAGCAAATGAGAGGGAGCATCGCATCCAGGCTAGAGTAGTGCTGTATTCCGTTTTTCGTTTCATGGCCAATAGTTCGGCTAACCGTTTGTATGCTATCGTTGTTTCTTTGCTGAGTCCTCCTGTTGTTGCAAAAACCAAAGGTGTAAAGGAGGCATGCTCGACTTCTCTAATCCTATCGCCGTATTCTCTCTTCTTTGCTTGTTCCTGTCTTCGGAATAAAGCAGTAATGCTTGTGTTGCGATAGCTTGGCGCGTTTGGATGAAACACCCTCACGTCAAAAAATGCGCTTTGCTGTCGACACCAAAAGCCTTTTGCTTTGATATCCGCCCTGGCTTCTTCTTGCCGATTTGCTGTTCGGGGAAGGATGTTCTCACCAGATAGAGGTTGTAGTTGCGGTTCTTTTCCCGTCTCAGTGCAAACTTCATTCAGCCAATCAGCAGTCAAATCTCTAATTTCATTGTGACGAACAATGGTCATTCCTCCATGGGGACAGATCATGGCATGATCAGTCGAAAAAACTCGCACCACATACACAATAGTGGGCAAGGTTTTTCAACTGCCATCCATATCTCAAGCTAAGGGCATCACGAAACTCGCCCTTGTTTAGGTTGAAACCCTGATCTTTCAATGGTAATGTAGTTAACCACGACGATGAACCTTTTTCGTTGAGTAAATCCATTACCCGTTGCTTCGTTGTTGGCAGGCTTTCTCTGACTTGTGTCGCCACACTCTCATGGTATTGATTCTTCTGTCGACGCAAATTTGATTTTATGTCTTGTAGCTGTGGCTTTCTGTATGATTCTGTCTGGTCAATGATCATCTCTTTCAAAGGTTCAGCAATCTTCTTAGACGCATCAAATTGAATGTTTGCAGATTCAGTTGGATTCACAATGTTGAGTCCCCCGTAGCGTGTCGGTAAGGAGAGTAATTTCCTTTCTTCGAGAGAACATTGTCCTCTGCCAGTAAGGGCTGGAATGAGCTTCTCATTTATGGCATCTTCTATTGGCTGGAATAATTTGCCAACATCTTCAACTGTTCGCATAATATATTGCCATTTTCTCATGATGACATGAGAAAAGGCAGCATACGCTGCGTGTGGGTACATTTCGGCTATTTTAGCAAGATCTAAAATTTCTTCTGCCCATTCTTCTACCTTCTTCGTTACATATTCTTCAACAAAGGTAGTTGTGCCGAGAGCTGCGCCGAGTATCTTCTTACCTTCAGTTGTTATTTCGATACCAGACCCTTCGAACATTTCTGTGGCCTCTTCGCTAAGTTCCGGTTTAAACTACCAGTGTGGTTTTACTGGCATTCGGAAAGTATCCAAATCCTGGACCCACAGCTGTGAGGTTTTGCCACCAACTTTTTAATGCTCGCAGTCTTCCTGCTGCAGTGGAGTCGTCTGCAAACCATACCTGCTTTACGTCTTGTTCTTCTCGTCTTAATCTTGTGATCAACGGAGTAATAGCTAGAGCATACATGGCCATCGCTAATGGGTCACCTTGTGTGATGCCTTCCATAGATGAGATTTCTCCTCCACCAGTGACGAACAGTCTAATTGGTTTGGTATAGGTGTTGTTGAGCACTGTGGACATAGCAGGACATATCACTTTGATGTTATGGAGAGCAGCTTCACGGTTTATGGTATTAAAAGCATTTGTGGCATCTACCAATAGTATAGCTTCGGTTTCTTCTAGAGCTTGAATTTCCTTCATTGCATGAATAGCAGCTTCACACCCCGCTTCGTGCCCAGCACATGTCTGAAGGCACCCCGCAGCTGATTTGACGTCTTCACCGATTACTTTAAGGATAGATTTTGCTATTATCCGTCTAGGAACTTCTCCAATCCCGATTGGTCGTACTCCTGGATCTTTATCCAGTGGGATTAAGCGACATGCAACGAATGCTGATATTCCATCGGGATGAACGGGTGTTGTACACAAACGTCGTGCCACTCCGGCCATAGCGTTACACAGATCCACAGAAGCGCTTTTAAACGATGAACAGAACCGTCGCCACGCATAGGCATCTACCCCTGATGGACCAGCAGCACCCTGTGTCCTATTCGCTGCTTGCTTGATGCTATCTCCAGTTATCCTTTCGAAAATGATAGGATCATGGTAGATTTCGTCGCTTTCTGGTTCTGGGAGAAGCGTTTCTGGTGGTGGAATCTTTCCTTCGGGATGTTTCTGTATTAAGATGTCGCGGGTGGTTTGCCAGTTGGTATTACCATTTTCATCAGTTCCCATGGGTATTAGTTTCATCAATAGATAGAATACCTCCTCTTTCGGCGTTAGAAATTAACCGAACGGCTTGACGAACTTTACCCTGCATCATGAGGCGGCTAAAACCTCGAGCAATCTTCTCCAACTCAACCGTTCTATGTGTGTTTGATGTGAGATGTTTTTGAATACATTTCCCTTCATGAAGAAGCGCTTCAACATTCCCTTGTGACCAAAGCTTTATCCTCCTTTCCAAATGAATGACATGTTCCTTTGTTTTACTTTTGGCGTGTGGTTTTTGCAACAATAGACATTGCATGACAGAGCAGGCTTTTAAGGCAACGCGTTCGAGTGCATTAGCATCTGCATACGATTGATATATATAACCGTGCCAACTCTTGTACGAAAGATTTACCACCTTTTCCGGACGGTATCAAGAAAACATTGCGCTTCCAATGAACAATCTCTTCATATGCTTTATCTATCCTTTGGCAGAAGACACTTCCATGTACTTCATCCCATCGAAAATCGCTCTCATCGGGTAAAGAACTGCTCGCATTATTATTCAATTCTCCAAAGTGCCCTTCATTCTCGATATTAGGAATATCCTGCAATTGTTCTGTTTCTACTGATGCAGAAAAAGTGCTGCTATTTGCATTTTCAGTTATGCAAATCTCGTCTGAATTCTCCACGATCGCTATTTCGGGGTCTTCAGACTCGCCATTTTCTTGGGAGGCAATACTTTCTTGTTGAACTTGCTCTTCAATTCCACTCGAGGATGATCCCCCAATATCTCTCCGATTTTTCTCATAGTAAGCTGCTCTGTCCCGTAAATTCTGAGCTGTTAAACCCAACAATGCATACCCTTTTTCTTCCCACAATCGTTTTCATAATCTCCATATAGCCGGTTCTTCCACGACTGGATATACCATCACAGTTACTTCTGTATTGATCTAAAGCTCTTTTACGGCAGTCCAAATATATCGATTACCATTTGGTCAGTCCATTTTATTCTGCCAGAGGCCTTATCCTTTCTCCTTGGCGGCATTTTTGTGATACATATACGTAAAAATGCCCTACCGCCAAGACGCACGTCTAAGATGACCGGCCGTCTAAGATGACCGGCCAAAAAAAAAAATAAATAAATAAATAAATAATAGTAATAATAATAGTAATAATAATAATAATAATAATAATAATAATAATAATAATAATAATAATAATAATAATAATAATAATAATAATAATAATAATAATAATAATAATAATAATAATAATAATAATAATAATAATAATAATAATAATAATAATAATAATAATAATAATAATAATAATAATAATAATAATAATGGTGTTATAAATAAAGTGTTACGCAAGTTGTCTTTGCCATGGTAGGACTAATGTCAATCAACATAAATGTTACTTTTACTTGAATGATGAAACCTTTCCAAAAATATTGACTATGAAAGGCTATAAAAATGGTACTATTTTGCCAATGAACAGAAATATTGCCCTGCTTCGCAGAGTTGAAAGGTACATTTATATTTTACCGTATATACACGAGTCACGTCAGTCACTTTTGAATTTTGATGGCGCGGTAAACTCGGTAGTTCAGTCACGTTAGTGGTAAACCCAGTTACTGACTATAAGCCAGGCTTAAGGATAAGGTTTTTGTCTGGGTTAGATCACCCATATGATCTTGCTTGGGTGGCGTATACTGGTATACGAATCGACGTATATTCTCGAGTACAGTATACTGTAAAATTGCTAAGTTATAAAATGTTATAACTTCTATAAAAACAAAGAAATTATTTCTGAACAAGCACATTTGATACATGATGAACTATTGGCGATTGCTCTTTCATATTAATCTCTTGCAAAAAGGCTTACTTTAACCACGAAAAAGGAGGTATACATATATCTCGTGTAATTTTAGATATTCGAAATATATTTTAAAAATTAAACCAGATGCCGACTACTGTAAAGTTGTTCTGCAAAAGTATCAATAGTCAGGATTCAGTTTTGACTAATATGTATAAGTTTGTGAGGCTAATTTATGAACGAAACATGCTCATGTTGTGAAGACGAAAACTAGGAAAACATATATAAAAGTCAGAAATGTACTATATATACTGCAGTGCAAAAATTTAGAACTCAATAAGTCGCACTGACATCTCAAAAGTATATATATCGCTTAATTATTTTAAGGGAACCGATAAATTATTTATCACAAACCTTCTTAAACAAACTATGCCAAAAACAACCAAAAATACTGCAACAACGATAACAACAATCAATACAATTGTCATGATGTTTGAACTCTCTGCATCTTTTGTCTTCACTTGTAAGATACCAGATGAAGAATATGCATCCTTAACAGAAAAAACCCAAACAAGTTCAAGAAAAAAGATCAAAAATAAGACTGATGTCCATCATCATAAACAGTTTTTACAACTTCCTGCGCAATCTTGTGTCCAGGGTCTATCCTGCACTCTCGCCTTCGTTGGTGTGGAGCGCTGGGTTGGGAGCGAAGAAAACTGAGAACACGAATACGAGTTTGCTTCTGTTTATCTCTCAGTGCTTCAACGAGCACACTGCGTAAACTTACTTTTTAAAGCGCACCTAACCCCTAAAATGAAATTTTTTTTGTGGGAAAGGGGGTTAAAAATTATGAAGGATGGCTAACAACAAATTTGCATGATGGATTATTAACATTTTTTCAATATCTCTTTAGTATTGCCCTAATTGGGTTATTTGTTGGGTTTTTTATTTGTAATATGTAAATAAGTTAGTGATCACGTCTATACTGGCCAAGAGCATGATTGCGGGTCCGGCTTGAACTGATCTTCGTTTTCTCCCATAATAAGTTTTTCACTAACTTTAGTTTAAACTGCAATCTAATCTTCAATTAGACATAGTTTAACGCTACTCTGGTTTAAATGTTTTTGCCACGTAGCTTAAAAAGTTACTGTCCATGACGCAAACGTTTTCGACACTCCGATCTAGTGTCTTCATCAGGGGTAATCATTGTGAAGCAGGTCCCATATTTATACTCTCATTATACAACTATTGATGACGTTACCTATCAACAAGATGCAAATAGGCTTCCGGCATGCAGTAGACCGCCGTCATCACGATTTAATCATGGAGCGTGGGCGCTATTGATGTGCCAAGCTTCCAAACAACGTCTTTGGTGGTATCGTGGATTGGTAGTGATAATTCTTGAATTATCCCACGCAATCTCATGGTTGGTTTTGCACGCGTGCTCCAACAAAGCAGAATTTTCCTTTTTTGAAAAGAAAACCGCTTTTTGGTGCTCTTTTAAACGCGTGCCAAACTGACGTTTTGTCTGGCCGATGTATTCCTGATTACAGTCATTGCACGGAATGGAATAAATAGCATCTTATTATTGTCGGAGCACGCGTGCAAAACCAACCATGAGATTGCGTGGGATAATTAAAAAATTATCACTACCAATCCACCATACCACCAAAGACGTTGTTTGGAAGCTTGGCACATCAGTTGCGCCCACGCTGCATTAAATCGTGATGCAATGCAATGATGACATGCAGTGATGACTTTTTAAGCTACGTTCAAAATTTTGTTAAGCCAGAATAGCGTTAAACTATGTCTGATTCTTCACCTGGCTGCGTTGGGAATTTATTTGTTAATCTGCAATTGATCTAAAAATTAAGAGGTTTGGAAACTAGTCCTTCATTATGGAATCCATGAAACTTGCCTGATCAATGTTCTACAGTTGTTCTACAATGTTTGATTTTGAAGATACGCCTGACTTAAATCTTTTACCCTGCATATATAGACGTCACTATCTTAACTATACTTGCATATTACAAACAAAGGCCCCAATTAAATAACCCAAGAAGACTAAAGATATTAAAAAAACGGTTAATTCCGCTATCCTTCATAATTTTTAACACATTTTCAAACAAAACAGACGTCATTTTATGGCTTAGTTATACTTTAAGTATACAAAGGATCTTACTTGGGAATATAGATTAGTAGAAACAATTCTATAAAATAGAATTAAAGATTTGTTTGCGCAAGTATATGCTGTAAATTTTGTCTTACCCCATCCTCATAATATACTCGCAACAATATACCATACTCGGTATTCTCCGTTAGTGGTCCATTTATGTAAACAGTCGACAATTTGTTCTTTTGTACTAACGAATTAGAACTACTTTCGCCATTTCCAACAACAATTACTTTCTGGTTTTCATAACTATACTGTCTTAACGTGATGTATGGTAAAAATCCACCGTCAGCTGTGTCATATGTTGTTAAATTGTTCTCTGGAATGTGTCGCAGGGCTTCAACGTTTTTCACCAACCGATAGTCTTTTGACAATGACCTGAATAAAACTAAAAAGAAACTTGAAATGTTGCGATTCAATATGACGTATACGAATTCATTAATTCAGGATTCTAGGATTTAAATAATCCCCGTCACGTCGGACATATTAAGCCGTGTTTACATGCACGGTCAAAAGTTAAGCGGGATATGAGCCACATCTGACTTTAAGCGGGCTTAAAATGTCCGTGTAAACAGATCGGCGAAAATTGATCGCGATTAGTTTGCACCACCTCAATAAGGTGGATTAAACTGAGCACGATCAGTTAATCGCGCTTAACTTGGCCGTGTAAACGCAACGGGATTGAAAAAACGCTTGCTATCAACACGTTGTTATTAATACGATAAAATGCATTTTTTTGCCCTGCTGTAGAAGCTTCCATCTCGCTATTCTTTGTTCCTTTGTTTATTTCTTTCTTTTAGCTATTACTCTTTCTCGTGTACCGATGTCTTCCGTTGTTCTTTGACGCACGCTACCCATACAAAGCTTCCAAAACCATAACTATAGGTTGTCCGCCATCCGCCATGTTGAATAATGGTGTACGTGTTTTAGTGAGAGATTATTCTATAAGCTTAAATGACCGTACGCGTGTAAACGCACCAAGGTGGCGCATTTTAAGCACGCTTAACTTAAGCGTGCTTAAATTTTGGCCATTAAGATGCTGCGACGGCAACTTCAACGACGACGTTCTCCAAATAAAATATTCTAGTTGTGAAACAAAAGAGAATGAATAATTTAAAGAAACCTCCTGATTTACATAAACTTTAGCTTTGATTTTCTCGGCTTAGACGTTATTTTTCAGACTTACTACGCAAATGAACTTACCAAACGGGTCGTTTTTAGAAGCTATTACAAGACACTGCTGCTCATGTTTTAAACAGTATTACTTCAAATATATAATAGTCAGATTACCGTGACTTTTTTCAGTTATAGAATTTATGTTGTTTTTCAAGCACCGTTCGTCGTCGTAGCATCTTAAGGTCCTAATTATCATCATGCAGCAACCCTCGTGATGATTAGCAAAGTTAATTGGTGGTAAGAACTTGAATGAATAAAGAGGGGATGCAAATTACTAGCAGGCATAAGCTTCATTTTTCTGACAAACTTTTAAGACGTTTTTCCAAACTTAACTAACAAAAATAATTCTTAAAAATAGTAAGTGCAATCTAAAACATTTTGTTTTGTCATTAAATATTATTTTTGTACATAGTGCAGATAAAAATATAAAATATTTGAGGAATCTTGGAGGCAATAAGGGCTGTTCAGATCAACCCAAGGACGCCATATTGAATTTCTCATTATATATATTAAGATGACGTCACTATTTAACTTTGTCCGCTTTTACCCATAATTCTTGCAGTCCGAACAATAGATAATTGCTAATTTGCAATAATTTGAAAGTCGATTTAGGTTTGTTTGTCCGCATTTTGTGCTATAAATACGAGGTCGACTGTACGCTATTATGTATCTCAAGCTAAGTAAGTTGTATTTTGGTCTCAAATGCAAAATAAATTGTGCTCAATTTTCTGCAAATCTATAATAATGAACTCTATTAAACCAAAATTAGTTAAACGCATCTTTAAACAGATAAAAAACAACTTACTTACACTTTTATAATATAATCAGCAGAACATGCACATATATCAAACAATATAGTTTTTTTCCTGGTAAACAAGATGATCTATAAAACAAGTTTGCAAGTAATATAATGGAGCCCACATTATATAGCGATTACTTACTTGCCTTTTTTAAAATACTCATTCATTCTTTCTTCAATACACGGGGAATTTTAAAATAAGAAATTTGTGAGTCAAGGTTCCTGTTGATTCCGATCCGTATATGTTGATTCCCTTTTGCTTTTGAACAAATAAAAGTGGTAAAGCTGTTTATTACCTTCATCGGAATAAATTGCTTTGTTTCCAAAGTTGTAAAAATTAAAACATTTTGTCCAAAATAGAAAACTTCAACCGAGATCCCGTTCGGCGGGACGTCCCAGTCTCCATATAAACGTAACTTGGAAAATAACAGTAAATTATCTACAAGACGAGATCCCGGTACACCGGAACATCCCGGTAAACCAAGGATCATAAAACAGGCCCTAAGTTGACTTCTAGACACGCCCTGTATACGAATCACGATGACTTCGTCAATTCAATTCTGGTCTCCGCCATCTTTTTCCCTTTTTTTTGGGCCTAGTTTTTACTTCTGAAATAGGAATAATGTTTACTCCCTAATATGGGTTATTTTAACTCCAAACTTCAGAAGTTATTTTAACTTTTACAGCGGAGTACTTTTTTCTTCCAAAATAGGATAGTTTTGAACCTTTTTTATTAACTCCTGTTTTGGGAGTTAAAATTACTCCCTGAAAATAACAGTGCATACTGTATATAGCTCCAAATAGAAATTACATACTCTATATATACATACCAAAAATACTGAAAAATACTTACTGTATTTCATCGGTTTCCGTAGCGGTTAAGCTAGGCAATTTAAACGATACTTTTGTTTCGTGAACGTCTACACCCAGTGATTGAGTATCAGTAAGTAAATCTTTGTTTATTTCTATATAAAGATAAGGAAATTGAAACTTGAAAGTAAACACAGTAGAAGGTAAATATAATGGTTTGATCAGGCTCTGTTCATTAAGTCGCCAGTTATATCAAAAGCCTATAGCGTTTTAGCTGCTTCTGATGATTTGTCAACTCCAGCTGCAGTGACAGCGAATATATATGATAATACCATGATCGCCTCGGATTCTTTTGTTCTCCGAGGGAATGTAAACCTTGTATATTTCCCTCATTGCTCATGCAAGAGGGAAATTTATCCTTTGTCTTCTAATTTTCCCGTGCATGTTGATGAGGGAAAATTAGAAGACAAAGAAATCTTTTTGTCTTCTTCTAAATTTCCCGGTTGCATATATTTTCCCTCATCAACATGCACGGGAAAATTAGATACAACTTCTCTGATCAACCGTGTAAATTTCCTGTCGGTAAGATTCTCAAAGTTTTCCTCGGCGATCATAATATTACAAACTAATAACATGACTTTTCGGGAAATTAGCGATTAAATTTCCCCTTTGCCTCGGGAAGATTTGTCAAGTCATGTTATTACTTATAAAAATAACATGACTTGAGGGAAATTAGCGATTAAATTTCCCCGCCGCCGAGGGAAGATTTGTGAAAGTTCGAGGGCCGCAAAAAGTCATGTTATTAGTTTGTAATATTATGATCGCCGAGGAAAACTTTGAGAATCTTACCGACAGGAAATTTACACGGTTGATCAGAGAAGTTGTATCTAATTTTCCCGTGCATGTTGATGAGGGAAAATATATGCAAGCGGGAAATTTAGAAGAAGACAAAAGATTTCTTTGTCTTCTAATTTTCCCTCATCAACATGCACGGAAAAATTAGAAGAAGACAATGAAGACATGCACGGGAAAGAAGAAGACATGCACGGGAAAATTAGAAGACAAAGGATAAATTTCCCTCTTGCATGAGCAATGAGGGAAATACGAGGTTTACATTCCCTCGGAGAACAAAAGAATCCGGGGCGATATTCGGGGGGGGGGGGTATTACTTATAAATATACTATCTAGGTACAACAAAATTTTCATATGTAATACCTTATATGTGATACCTCATTTAAAATACGAAACAGAAATGAAAAGGTTTCAATTCCACATATCCATGCATTTCGTATGAAATTTCCGTACGTGAAAATTTCATATATATGCATAGAGATTTATATCATTTATATAAATTTCATATATTAAATTTTCATATGTAAAAAGGTTCCAATTCCACACACTCATTTCATATATGAAATTTCCATATATGAAATTTAATAAGAAATTTCCGTTAAGGGCAATTAAGCAACAAAACAAACAAAATAGAAAACAATTAAAATAGAGAACAAATAAGAAAAATGATCTTAAATTATTGTGCATGATAATTAAACTAACGTGTCGGAAACTTACGACTTTGTTGTGTCGTTGCTTGCACTTTAACCAGTTGACCTGCTCCAGCTGATGTAAATCCTTGAACTGTGATGTTATATTTAGTTCCGGGAATTAAATGGGTTAACGATACAGATATTTTTTCACCAGCAACACCTTTGCAAATTCTCGGTCTTGTGATGCAAACTTCGTTTCTTGTTATTCTTCCATCCAAATATTTAGAATATTCCCACGAAACGTTTATTGAAGAAAAATATATTAAAAGTTTGGTAATTGTTGGCTTTTCACGTTCTAGAAATGAGGTGGAGATATTATTAATATTTGAAAACCAAAAAAGTTCTTAGTAAGAAAGTTAGGATCAGACAACGGAAAAAAAGCCTCAAACAAAATTGTGTAAATTTTTTACATCAAATTTATAATGACTATATACAATGTATTAAAGATACAGTTCTAATTGATTGAATTGAATCAGCAAAAAGGATTTAAGTTAATTCGCTGAACGCTCTCAAAAATATGGTACACTATATAAAAACTATATAGTTCAGCATGTACACTTCTTTGCAAATATACTTATGTGCATGCACAGCAAAAAATAAATATTTTACAAAGGAAAACGTGGTGGTCTACGTACCTTCGCAACTCACTGTTTCACTGCCCGTAAACCCTGCATTGCAACACTGAAAACTACCAGGATAATTTATACAGAGCGATTGAACACTACAGTAAGTTCCCACACAACATTCATCTTCATCTGTTAAAGAAACAAGCTAACTGAATTGATCACATGGTAATTAAAATGATAGTTGAATGGTTAGGTGACTGGATACAGTCGTATCAAGGGTGCAACGGGAATACGCATATTAGTAGGGCAGTAAGCAGTTAAATATGTATAAAACATGAATAAATTTTGCAATCTATTGTTCTACTCTTTTCTGTTCGCATGGTTATACTTAATAATTTTACGCCAGAAGATTTTACATTAATGGTAAAAAAATCTATACCATTTTTCTATCACAAGCACAAATAAATCCCATGCTCGATCTACTAGCTCATGCTAAAAAATAAACACTAACTGTACTTACCGAATCCAGTGATAATTTCATTTGTAGGGACTGACAACGCCATACTTTCAACTTTATGCAGTAAACTTTTCTCATATTTATCTATTCGGGTTGTTTTCAAGATCCAACACATACAAATGAAGTATGTCTTGAGTTATTTTAATTACTCCAGGGTAACTAACATTTAAATCTGATGTGGTTCCACTATAATACGTTTTCATCAGTTTATGCCTCTTTTTCACGCTGTCATAGTCGACCCAGTAGACCAATGCATTGTCTGCATCAACAGAAACAAACTGTGGAAAACTACCACCATTATACAAAGAACTTACGTCCATAGTGTCAATATCAATACGAACAATATCAGCGGCAACGACCGACTTTGCAAGAATTAAGTACCTATAAATAGGGAATGTATCAGACAATTAGAAAGCATCCAGAGATTGCACGGAAACAAGATATCCATGCAGGCTAGCTCACATGACCTACGCATGTATGCATAAAATGCTGGATTGCACTCGTACCACTAAACAAAAAACCCAACTTTTTATATCCCTTAACCACCACCACTTTATTCTATAAACAATGGAACTGTTAAGTCCTTGTTATTTGTTAATTCAGGAAAAAGATCATAATTTTTATATAAAGATCATAGCTTTACAGAATACTAATAAGATCTATTGCCATCTCGCGTTAACGATCGTACTTTATACAATTATAGACCTGGAGCAAGGGGTATTCCACAAAAATTTACCCCGAGGGATGGCCCGAGGGATATTTCATCTCGAGGGGTAATTTTTTGTGGAATACTCGAGCGAAAGGTCTATAATTACTCGGGCTATCTGTGGTAGGCCGAGTCTAGGTTTCTGCTCCGTTTTTCTCCCTTTACTATTCATACTTCCGGTGAGTTGTTTGTATAGGTAATAGCATGGTTTTCGAGTGCAATTTGGAAAAAACATGCACGAGCGAGTTTTTTCAAATACTGTCAAAATAGCACGAGTCCGAAGGACGAGTGCTATTTGAAGTAATTGAAAAACTCACGTGTGCATGTTTTTCCAAATTGCACGAAAAACCATGCTATTACTTATTAATAATATACATGAAAAAATGTTCAAAACAACTGTACTAACATTTTAACGTACGCATGTTTCACGGCGTCCACTCCTCGCATATTTATTTGTTAAAAAACGCTTCGCTTCCTTTACTACTTGAAAAAGTTTACACGAGGCATAAAGAAACTTCTGGTCTTCTTGTAGGTACTTCACTTGGCAATATTAAAGCATAACTAGCTTCAAATTTGAACAAATTATCCCCAAAACCGCCGAATCTTGGCCGCCATCTTTGTTTGTTTTGAGTCGAGAAAAAATCCGCTGTACAATCAATTTGATTGGTTTTAGTGATAACAGATTTTTGCACTGTGATTACAGATTTTTGCACTGTGATAACAGCTTTTTTGCACTGTGATAAACAGATTTTTGGACTGTGATAACAGATTTTTTGCACTGTGATTACAGATTTTTGCACTGTGATAACAGATTTTTGCACTGTTGTTTGGGATTAACTGCACTGGAATCAGCCAATCACAGTCGAGATATTTTTTCATGTATATTATTAGCCGTGTAACGGAGTGAGGCCGTGAGGCACGGTGTACGTTTTTTGCTACTTTCGGTTTTGGAGTTGGACAAAAAGTTGAACAGCTTTTGCCTTTTAATCAAGGTGTTCTTGCACGTTGTTGATAAATTTCGAAACTGACTGACCGACTTTGTAGTTTATTTAACAGCCGTTAGCCCGAGTGAACGCCTGACCCAGGCGTCTTGTTGATATATTATACCGAAACATATTAATCTTGCCAAAAAAAGCTTAAATAATTTTAATAAAGTTAGCTTAACTTTTGTCAGGTTTTCATTGTCTGTTTCCATTCTATTGATATTAAGTGTCATCTCAAGGCTTTGTTGCTTTCTTTGTAACCTAATAATCTTCTTGTCAACATCTGAATGTTCAGACGAAACGTCTTCTTGTTCCGCCAAACTCCGCCATTGTTGACAGCTTCGTGAATCGTGCGTGGCATTGACGCGTAGTACACAAACTCGAGTACCCCGCTGCGGCCATAGAGATCATAATATAAATACTAGAGGGGGCCTTCCTATGCTGAGTCCAGTCAAATGTGCGAGGAAGATAGAACGGCGCCATTAGAGGGTAAAAGCTAGTATCCAGGCCCTTTGAAGACTTGCACATGAGACTTGCCAATATGCGCGGCCGCGGATAGTTCAGAATGACGGCCACAATTTATATATGCAAGGAGACTGAAGGAGTGGAAAAATTCAACAAAGATAAAAACGCCTTAATAAAGAACTAAGGTAAGAATTTATAATAGTAACAAGACCAAAAATTCTAAAAGTTTTATTTTCTTAAAAATCGTGATGAAAATTTAGTAAAAGACTTGTTTTAGACGAATTTTAGCTCGTTTTTACCCCCTAATGGCGGCGTCCAACTTTCCTCGCATTTTTGGCCCCAATGCCCCCTCTAGTATTATATTATGATCTCTATGGCTGTGGAGGGGTACTCGACATTATACCCGCTAGAGAAGGGTATATTACTTTAATACTATGAAGTGAGGGGTATTATCACATACAAAGACATGATTAAACATGGATTTCGTATGTTTTTTCTTCATGAATTAATAACGAGTTTTTTAAGTTGCTTTTTATCATTATTCCGAAACTTTCAATATAAACACCACGGTTTGAACAAGAAATTATCCGTAGGCTCTTAGGCCGGAGATTACTTACTACACAGAAGTCTGGGTTATTGAGTTAAAGAAATTATAAAGTACGTAATTATATAGAAGAATTTATAATTGTTTCAATTTTAATCGACGCAACTACGAATATATAGAAATACGGCGTATATATAACTCGATTAAATTCGGCAAACGAATTAATATTGTCAAACGGATAATGCGATAGTGATGAATTAAATTTGACGTTTAACTCGATCGACGTCACATCACGCGAAAAACGCGAAAAACATGCAGTCAGCGGCTTGTGCCGTGGTTTCATTGTTCTCAATTTTTCTGCTCGTTCATATAATTCTTACCATGCATCTAATTTTGATCTAAACCGGAAGTTGGAAATATTTATCGAGTCAAAATCGCATATGTGAACGGGTTTTAAAACATCAAACATAAGTATAGGAAATAGCATGGTTTCGAGTGTAATTTGGAAAAAAACATGCACGAGTGAGTTTTTCAAAGACTATCAAAATTGCATGAGTCCGCAGGACGAGTGCTATTTGAGGTCTTTGAAAAACTCACGAGTGCGTGTTTTTTTCAAATTGCACAAGAAATCATGCTATTACTTATTAATAATATCCATGAAAAAATTTAAGATGAAGAGAATCTTTCCAATCAAACTGCTATGTGCAAATAACATACATGAGAAAATTTAACAGTAAGAGTTTTTTTTCCAGTAAAAAATGATTTTTGTACAAATTTAAAAAATAAAAAATTTGCACTGTATTTCCTTTTCTCCGCACTGTATTTCCTCAAAACTGCACTGCTCTCAGCCAATTAGAATTGAGAAATTTTTTTCATATATATTATTAGAAATAAAATAAAGTATTTTACGGCACTTACCCACGTTTAGTGTCCATATCAAGATCTTTGGCACCAGTGACGGAAGACAAAGCGGCAACGGCGGTGTCTTTCATGCTTGTCATATTGACAGAGTGGATTGTTTCTGTTTGTTTATGGATGTAGTAAATAAGCTTGTTTTTTGCTGTCTAGTGTAAACCTCTGAACACCTTTTACTTGCATGATAGTACGAACAAAAGATCCATCTAGGTTCACGCTTAGAAATGTCTCCTTTGAGTTATAGTAATACAAACGAACGAGTGGAACTGTCATATGCCATATCAGATGCATCAGAGCTTACAAGTTTGGCAGAACTGTTTACATAGTTAATCGTTATTTTATAGTTGATGTCAGTTGACGTTGCGTAGATAACAACTGGAATATTGCACACAGCTAAAAAGACATAGAAAAATAAAAATATAATTGCATTGGTTAACCACTATTTAGTTGTAATAATTTTAGCGGCAAAGATAGTGCATATGCGAATTTGTATGTAGTATTGCATACACAAAAATAGTTATTAGATGTCTGTGACTTATTCTGATGTGAACAGCAAATTGGGAGGCAGCATAAAAAGCACACGTAACATGCTTTTACTATGCGCATTTACTATACAATTACTATGCTTTTACTGCACATTTACTATACTACAGGCTAGAATAAAAAGCACGGGTAACATGTTTCGGTTTGTTTGTTTCGGTTTGTTTGTTTGTTTGTTTGTTTGTCTGTCTGTTTGTTTGTTTCTCTGTCTGTTTGTTTGTTTGTTTGTTTGTTTGTTTCGAGATATCAATAGCAAAACTTATATAGCATATTACAACAAGTTAGGTGTTTGACGTTTATCCAACATTATTTAAGTCTTCCGTACCTTAAGTATAGACTCGCTCCAACTTTTTTGCTTATAGCTAGGTATACACGCGCGCGTGTCTACGCGGGGTAGAGGAGAGGGCGGAAGCGGAAGACCTGTAAACCTTGCAGACGAACCGCTTAACGGGACTTTGTGTCGAATTAAAGTATGTTCAAACCTTCTCTGCTGAGTCTGATTCTAAATTTACTATAAAGCAAGTACGTATAACGCTACACAACACACCGCAAAAGACGATATATCAAAAGGAATGCAAAATACGATAAAATACTATGGATATATAGTCAGATGTGTTTCTTTGTTTTTACGTACGGTTGTATATTTCTCCTTAAAATGTTGTCTCGTATAGACAATACATATTTATTAACTTATTTTACGCAACATATATATCCCCTGTGATGTATTATCGCTTAGCTAGTATATTGTTGTACTATATCAGTAGTTGCTGCTGTACCTATTATAAATATATAGACGTAGCTTGTCGCCCGAGTCGAAATCAAATCACATGATCATATGTTTCAAACGTTATTACCATGATCAAATCATAATTATGTATCCAACGTTAACGAAGCTGTGTATGGGACAATCACCACGTTTCTTGAAGTTGAGAACGCATTGAGCGATCACAAATAACCTAATCTATTGATTACATAACGAATAGCATCTTGACATGACTTCTCCATCGTTTATTTTTATACAACGCAACCTACCTTAGGCAACCAAGGTTGAATTGATATACCCATGCACCCCCCCCCCCCCGATATATTGACTTTAAAGCTGATTGGTTTAAAGGATTTACGTCATTGGCCGAAATTTCAGTCAGCAAAAATGGCACGCTGCAAGTTTGAAAAGTCCGTATCTCAGGGTGAATACATTAGGGACTCAGAGAAACTCTAGGTGGAGGTTTGAAAATTGTGGAGTAAAATATTGAATCATGATTTATATATCATGAATGATCTATACCGACAGAACGACTTGATCTTACTGATTGTAGAAAAACGACTGTTCTGATTGGTTTTCGCGCCTTGGTGCATGACGTCAATTGTACATTTATACTGTAGTAATATCACGGCCACCTCGGTTTTCATTGTTCCCACACGGACAATTTAATCTCTAAATAACCTGATGCATAAAGATTAGGGTAAGATTAGTAACTAATCATACCTAATCTTTATGCCAAAGTTCGCTTATCATATAACAACTAACAAATACATGAGGTGAACACTTCCCAATAGTATTAATCACAACTCAATAATTTATTCACTTTGAAGTTGTTGACTCCGCCAAAAGCGTTCTTGTTTTACTCTCCTTCTTCCTCGGAAACCGTAATATTACAAAGTGATATCATGGCATTTCGGTTGATTAGTGATTAAATATGTCCCTCAAGCCTCGGGAGGTTTAGTAAAGCCCTCGGTCTTCGCCCTCGGGACATTTACTAAACCTCCCTCGGCTTTCGGGTACATTTAATCGCTAATCAACCTCAATGCCATGCTATCATTCAGAAGGTTTAGATTCTCAAGGAAAGATAAATCTCAAAATCTAGAAAAAATGAGCAGCCAATCACTATTTTGATCTCAAGCCTCATTGAATAACTGTCTCCTGTACAACGAAATACATTTAATGTATACCAATTCCCCAGCAACAACAAACAACACTGAATAAGAAAATTTCACCACTAACAACCGCTTGGATTATTCTTACGACTAAAAAAATAGTTTGTAAAACAGACAAACTTGCTAAAGTATCATATATTTCTTACACCAAAATTTTTAAGGAATTTATAGAGAACCTACCTGCTTCGGAAGTTTTCTTTTTTAAAGTGTTCCCCAGTGGTCCAGCTCCCGCAGAGTTTTTGGCTCTGACTCCAACTTCATAAGTAGTTGCTTCATTTAAACCAGTTAAGGTATATGTTAGAGTATTGCCAATAACTGATTTTATATTTTGTGAGCACAAGTCTCCACCGGCATCAGTACTATTGTAACAAATTTGATATTGAGTAATTATTCCATTTGAGTCATCAGCCGACAATGCTAACCACGCCACGTTAAGTTCGGTTGAACTTTCAACACTAAGGCTAACCAATACAGGACCTTTTGTTGGAGCTAGACAAATAAAGTTGTAACTTGGTTAAGGTTGGATCAACGTTTGAAAGTTATGTTGAAGGCCGCATTTCCACATCAATCATTCGTTTGACAGTGATTCTAGTTGTCTTGTGTATCTATTGACATGTATGAAATGTCAGAAACAATATGTTGGATATACCATGCATAACTGCATGCTTTCAGAACAAGCTTTAATAATCATAAAAGTTCTTTAAACAGATATCGTAAGGGTCAGTGGGGGATTTGTGGAGAGCATTTGTATGCGCATTTCTGGAGTCAGGCCTGTGAGGGTCATTGTGGTTTAGATGATATTTGCGTTCAAAATATTGACGTCACGGATGCCAAACAACCACGGTTAGGGGCTGTTGAGACCGGGATATCTTGGGGGGTAGGGATAACTCGGGGGCTAGGGATAACTCGGGGGCTAGGGTCAAAGTTGACCCTATTTCACATGATAAAACGCAACTACCGGGTTGCCTCTGGCCCTCGAGATAACCCTAGCTTCATGTGAACGCTTCACCCCGAGTTATCCCGAGCAACAGCATAAATACACATGCCTAAGTTGAACCTACCCCCCCGAGATAACTCGGGTGAAAGCATTCACATGGAGGTAGGGATAACTCGGGGGCTAGGGTTACCCTATTGCTCCAACCGAGTTATCCCTATCCCCCAAGTTATCTCGGTCTCATGTGAACGGTTTACTTTTTTAACATGGAAATAAACTAACACCGAGTTATCTCGGGGGATAGGGATAACCCTACCCCCCGAGATAACTCGCCTCATGTGAACAGGCCTAGAGAAAGTTTTTGGATTGACGACATTAATTGTTATTCTCATTGAGACTTAATACCTTTGAGATTTAATTACATAATAATTATTTTACAGACTTTTAATTTATGGACATAAGAACTTGTTTTGTCATGCACCCATGTAATTTGCTGACAAAGGGACTTTGCCCCGAAACGTTTATGATTTAAGAAAAAAGTTTAGTAAAGAAAATTATTTTTCCTTTTTAAGTTCCCTTTTAAGGGGAGGGTCTACCCAAACTTGAGGATCGCCACTAGATATCTTTAAAGGGTCTGTTGTGGCAACACATTTGAAAAACCTTATGGCAAACTATATATCAGGAGAAAGCTAATGAGATGAAGATTCTAAAAAAATATATTTAAGGTGGCTACAATGCGTTGCCATTGGCAACCAGGTGGTTAAAGTGGCTACATGCTGTTTTTCGACAGACTGAAGTTGAGAAAAAATATCTTGCCAGGGCAAATTGAAATCAACCCATTTTTTTATAATAGAACATAGCACTAAGTAATTGTGGGGATGGGTTGAGGATTTTTGAAAATTTTAAATATTTCACTAGAAACGAAGGGTTAAAGTTAGTGCATAAATATATTAGGTATTTTTATGCAATAACTCTGGTTAAAAACTAAATATGAAAAAATCCTCAACTCATCCCCAGAAACATAGTAAGATGCATAAATCCTGAAAATTTGAGGTCAATTGGTCAAATTGTTCCAGAGATATCCTTTCTCAACCTGCGAAATAGGTGATTTTGAGAAAACGGCATTTAAAGTTTGGGTTATTTGTGATGTCTATGAATTAATGTCTAATGTACTCAAATCCATGACCAAAGTCTTTCTGGATGTACTTAAAAGGCACCAGCTTCATATGTGGTACCTTCTGCCTCTCTTAAGGCTTCTTCCCTTCTTACACGAATCATTTTCTCCCCTTGGCGTCGCTTTTTCTCTTTTTCGGTTGCTCTCACATCAGCGGTGCTCACAGCGTTTTCTATCCTTTGAAGCTGAACTTTTGCTTGTATATTCCCCACCTGGAATTAACAGCTTTTTCATTATACCCAGTCTACTGGCAGCTCCACAGTGGAACTGTAAAACAGAAGAGGGCAACAGCGCAACGAACAGATTTAGATCCATGATGCTTCTGCTTGTGACATCGAGACCAGACAAACACCATTGATACATTCATTCGCGTTTTGTGTGGCACCAAGTACACATCTTTTTAGTAAATTGTCAATCACTTAAAGTCATATACACAGGCTTCAAGACTGCTAAAAAAACAGGAGGCAAGCATTCACCTCCCTTATAGGTTGATGTTCCACTTGCCTTATACTGTTGCCACTTGCACCATGATGTTTCACCTCTCGGGCAAAATCTGTGTTGCTGTTGTTGATGACAGATATGTAGTGGTATTTATTGGTCCACTGGGCAAGCAGAAATTTGTAATAAAACTGCATTCTAACAACTAAGAGATTGTTTCAAATTTTACCAGAAGTATTTTACAAGTTAGAAACAAAATCATGAGGCCTACCTTCTCGACATTTATGAAATCAGAATATCAAAGACAGCAGATGACAGCTGTTGAATGTCAACAAGTCTGTATGCAGAGATTTGGTCGTCAATTCCTTCTTCAACAGCATCTTTTGGGGTACCAAGGCAGCTATGCTGACTTAATTTCCTTCTTGATGCACTAATGGGTGTCGGAGTTTGTTCTGATTGAGGTGTAGTTGCACCTTTATCGGCAAGCGCGTCACCCAAGTCAGATATCTGTGAATCAGAATTATCACTATCAACATCTTCGTGATCACTCAAGGACGATTGATTGTCCTCAGACGCTTGCTTTTGCAGACCAACAAAGCCAAGTCTTTTTCTTGACTTACGATAAACACTTCTCTTTCTTTTACCAACCATTTGACTAACTAGAACGCTTTTATAACATCACCAGAAAAATATTTCAACTTGCTGTTGGGTGAGCTCGCTTTTCAAGAGACCACAATGCGCTAGAAATGCATTGTTTTGAAGTAAAAGCCGCTGAACAGAGAGTTTGCTGACCCTTCTTGATTCTTCTTGACTATTCTCTCCAATAATTTTAGCAATACATTACATATTACACCAAAAAACAATGAAAATTTAAAAAAATACCATGTCAGTTGCCATAGTAACGCATGCAGATTTTAAATACACATTCATAAAACCTTGTAAAAAAACACAAAATCCGTGAGAAATACCCCCCAATTTTTTGGCAGTGGTTAAATGAAGGTCTAAACTTGTGTTTTAGCCCCCCCCCCCCCAAAAAAAAAAAATTTCAATTTTCCGTCACTGTTTGGGTAGACCCTTCCCTTAAGCTGTAATCAAACGCGAACACAAGTCATCCCCAAGTTGGCAGTCACGCTATCTCAGCCAGCCGCTCTGAATAGTTTCTCGAAAATATCATGTACCGTGACAAAGTTAAAACTTGTTTTAAAACACTCATGAAACCTTTATTTTGTTAATTTGGGGAGTTCGAACGACCGCCACAGAAATTCGTGACTGCCAACGTGCGATGACTTGCGTTGTCGTTTGATTAGGGCTTAAAAATTCCTTTTAAGCTAAATTTTGTAGTCTACAAAAAATTAACCTAGACGAAAAGATTTACGTAGGCGAGCGAAGGTATTCGAGTTTTTCGAATACCCTGGTGACTTACGCTATATATAGCTAGCGGGAATTTCGATATTAATAAAAAATACCATTGTCACGTGGCACAAATCTAACCCTCTGATTTGACAACTTAATTGTGAAGTATAATATAAGGAGAAATTTAGCATATAAATAAGACAAAATAAAACAAAACAGAAATATTAAAGTAATTGAGTTGCCTCATAAGGCAAACAAAGGCTTTGGGCGATTTTTTTTTACTGTATTTCCAAATTTTCGACTGAAACGTTGTCGGTATAATACATCTTTCTAGATTCCGATTCTACCAAATTGTTTTTGTGTCGGACTCTATTACAAATGTAATTTTTGAGCTGTTGACTTTTAATTCTGCCTTTGCAAAACAAGAATGCATAGGGAAGCCCTTTAAAGCTTGTTAAAAATAATCCCTTTTGAAACCTCCTAAAAACATATTTTGTAAAACCAGAATTTAATAATGAAATGTAAGCAGTGAACTCGATGACGATAAGTTTTGCATTGAAATGTTAAATCAGTAAAGGCATCTTATCCATAAATTATAGAATTATCTTGAGGATTATTATTTGTTTTTATATCTGTTTGTTTTTATAAATTGGCTGTATATCAGGTGTGCATATTTTAATCAGGGAAGCCATTTAGGCTTGCTAAAAATAATCCCTTTTGAAACCTCCTAAAAACATATTTTGTACAACCAGAATTTAATAATGAAATCTAAGTTTTGCTTTGATATGTTAAATCAGTTTAGTCATCTTATCCATAAATTATACAATTATCTTGAGGATTATCATTTGTTTTTATACCTGTTTGTTTTTATATTGGCTGTATATCAGGAGTGCTTAATTTAATCAGGGTGGGTGGGTGGGGGGTGTTTCAAAAAAGCATTTAATAAAAGCGGGCGAGGGGTTGTTGCATTCATGTATTTCTAGTACTTGATTTAATTATTTCAGTCTTTACTGCCCTCTGCCCTCGGTGAAGACCTACCTAATATGAACAAGTTTTCTGATTGGCTAGAAGTAACCAATCACATTGTCAATTACCAATTCGTTCCCATGCTCATTATTGGCGTTACTACCATATAATGGAGCATTTTTACTCGGACCCAGTTTTCACTAAGTTTATCGCGCCTGCATGGGTCAGGCTCAATCTTTTCTGATTATTTAGTTCAGCTTGAGTGACACAAACTGAAAACAATCAAAACATTCCATTTGATTTCCAAATATGTTGTCGAATTATCAAAATAAATAGAATTCTTGTGCTTGCTTAAAGAAAACCTGCTTCTCAATGACCAAACACGTAAATTATTCCCAGTCGTGTACTTTCCTTTCGCAGCCAAAATACTTTTTGACTTCGTTCACCAAGTCTTTCGTTCGCCATATCAGTTTAGAAGACACTATTATTGGTCGTCCCATGGACTTCGTTGTTTGGCAGGGCACAGAGACGACACGACCCATCATTACATATTTATCCTACATTTTTAGGGGTGTTTCGCCAGCTTCTCTCACATTTTCATTAATTTTGAAGTTGTTTTTCTAACTGACGGCAATTGCTGCCATCCCTTATTAATAATTTGAGGCCTATAAACAAATGCCTGCGAGTTATCCTGCGTGCCTGCCTTGTTTCCACCAAACATCCAATGTTATCTCGACCAATCAGATGTGGTGATAGCTCATCCTGTGCCAGGGCCATTTGTTCCCGCCATTTTGTTTTGGCTGCCATCTTGGCCCAGCCTCCACAAATGGCCCTGGGGACAAGGTTCCGTAATAGGTTATTTATATTTTCCATATTAGGACATATATACATAACCCGAAGATAAGAACCTGTGGTTCTTTCATTATTCCCTTATTCCCATTATTTTATCGATGTTTTCGAAATGGCAATCATTACGTCATCTCATCAGGCCTTGCGCGGCTGATGATGCGTGCTAAAATGCTAATCTTCATGCTTTCTTTCTTCGCTTTTCTGAATCCTGATCGAGTTGTTTTGTAGTCAAGTGTTCTTTCTTGGACGTGTTCAGTGTGTTCACAGACATAGTTATTGTTCAGTAATGTCGCTGGCAGGTATCTTGATCTTATATACGCTTACAATCGCTGACTAAACATGGTCATGCTGTGTTGATATTTACACAACACCCGAAGGGTCTCGACATATGAACGCTGTGTGGAAATACGTTGAGGTGGCTCCATACAGTTTCTAGAAAAATGGAAAATACAAGTTTGAGAGTCCAAAACACGTGCATAAACAATTTCGGAAAAAGAACAAAACTAAATGTTATGCATAGTTAAACATTCTGACAATCAAAAACTAATTTAATTCGAAAAAAACTTTGGTCACCTCCAATTTTTTTTTTCATTCAAACTTTTCTTGAAGTATGCGGAGTAATCAATAGGCCGATTTAAAAAAAAATCTGTAGATCCAATTTTTTTTTAAAAATTAACAAACATGATTTTTCCGGGGAAAAAAAATTCGTTCTGCAGAATTTTTTTAAAATCGGCCTATTGATTACTCATACTTCAAGAAAAGTTTTAATGAAAAACAAATTGGGGGTTACCAAAGTTTGTTTCGAATTAAATTAGTTTGAAGGGTAATTGGCAGCCATTTTGAAACGTCATTGTTGCCATAGAAACAACTGTTGCTATTTATTTGGTAACAGTTTTTGATTGTCAGAATGTTTAACTACACATAACATTTAGTTTTATTATTTTCCCGAATTGTTTATGCACGTGTTTTGGACTCTCAAACTTGTGTTTTCCATTTTTCAAGAAACTGTATGGAGCCACCTTAAGTCGTTAAATACAGGCAATCGTGTTTTGTGTCTTGCGAATTGTGTTTTCTATTGGAGAATTAGATTATGTTTGGACTATTTTCTGTGACCAATGACGTTTAGACTTTTATAGATCTTAGCACTGCATGCGATGTGATTGCAGCTGCGAGTTTGCAGTAGCCCAAGTGAACGCCTGACCAGGCGTCTTGTTTTGATTTAAAATTGTGGACACTGAGCCTTCTCGGCCCTGGAACATCCATACTAAATTATGCATGTTACGGTTAACAGCATGACAAGTGTTTTGTACTTTTTCAAGCTATTTATCTCAATATATTGAAAAGAACTTCCATCGCCGTAGTCGTAGAGATAATTTTCGTCGATATATTGGAGATTTTCTCTCAATATCAATCGTCTAGTGAGGAAGGTGACCATCTATTGCAGTGTTTAAGGGAAGAATATGAAACGCCCATTTCGAAGCCAACTTTATCCGTTAACTATTAAGAAAGTGTTATTTCCTTGTCCCCCAAATGATTAGGATCTTCCTCTATTAAAATTCCGGACGGAAATGCTGTGCATTTTACTGGAAATGCAGCCGTAGGACTCTCGGAGATGGTATACTCCCGCAAAGGAGCCTGGAACGAGTGATAGGCCGAGTATTGGAATGTTTCGCATTTCAGCACTTTTCACGAAAAAAAATGTAAAAAGTTACCAGAAAATATTACTTTCTTGGTTCATCACTGGCGTATTACAAGAAATAGTTATGTGATGAAAATTAGTGAAATTGGGTCTTAGACAATCTTGGACAAAAGTAGTTGTAACAGTGAACCCCCACCCCCCGACTCAATTATGTTATTTTAAACTTTTCGTCAACATTGATTTTGGGAGAAAGGACGTTACAACATTGATTTGGTGGGCGGGGGTGTTACACATTATTGTCCAAGATTGTAGGCAGACAAATGTCCGCTTCGACCTATATATAGGTATTGGACGTATATTTCCAATAACTCATTGAGCGTTGTGACATCACAATGTTGATAACACAATTATCACAAACTTGATAACAATTTAATAATACATTAATTTACTCACCAGCTTCCCCAGTTTTTCCACTTTCTTTCCTGCCAAGAACTCCAGTTCCTGCCCCATTGGTAGCTTTAACAGCAACGTCATAAGTTGTAGCCCCATTTAAACCACGTAAAGTCACTGTCGTATTGTCAACACCAATGACTGTTTCACCATTGGTACAGGAGACATCATCTCTACTGCTTGCAACTTGGTAACAGACAGTATAACTGATTATATTTCCATTTGCATCGTCTGCTGACAACTTTGACCAAACCAATGTTAGTTCAGTAGATTTCTGAGACGTTATTGTACTAATAGTTGGTCCTTTAGCAGGTACTCACAAATGAACAAACAAAAGACAATAATTATTAAGAATACAAGCGGCTACAAATTTTTAACAAGCGAATAGTTTTTGGCTCTACTCTAAAGAAAAGTTGTAGCTATAGCGAACTGCGTTTTATCAACATCAAAGTAGTCAACACTTATCGGGAGAATTGTACCACAATCGCTTTTCTTACGAGTCATAAAGTCACTGAAGTCAGTAATCATGGTTATCATGCAGTAGTAAAAACAGAGTTGGTTTTATCACCAGATTAGTTTTTTGTCAGACGCTTTATACGGACTGCCTGTATAATCTCCTGCTTGCCCCCCGTGGAATTCTTTTTAGGATACTTCAATTTCCAGACGTGACATAGTTTTCTACCTTTTCAAAATTGTATAGCTGTAGCTGTAGTCAGTAGATAATTACATTTCTTGGCACTAAGTAGCCGTTATTTTAGTTGACTACATCTTTTTAATGTTATGTATCTAAAATCGTAGCGAATTACAACATATTTGTTGGCTGTAGGCAGTGCGCGGCAACTGCCCGAAAAACGTTCGAACTATATGGCGATATACAGGTTTTATCCTGACAAAATATTGCTGTGAAGTGACCGGCTATGATGCAATACAAGTAATTGCGAGTCACACAATTAAAAACTGCGTGTTTGTATAAATTATAGTTAGAATTTAGAAAAATTCCACAACTTACATCATTATAGCAGGTTTTCAGCACGGAAATAGCTAAAAATAGGCTTCCCATGGGGGTGCAAAAACTTCAAGAACGTTTCTGGGAGAGCATGGCCTTCGTCATGTACAAACTTATTCCTGCCAACACACTTATAAATATCTTCCGATGTCCTTGATTTGTAGTCAACCAGCTCTGTATATATAGTACGGCACAGTGGCGGATCTATGGAGAGGCGAACGCCACACAAAACAGCGCTCCCAACGCGGGGAAAAGTGTGTTTGACACCAACAACACCAACAACGCCTATGCGCTTTAAAACCACAGTACGATCCTAATCAATCGCGTGAGCCACGTTAACCGGGCTAGCTCGGTCAATGTAATCAGCCCCTAATAGATACTTCCCGAATTTGCTTCAGTAAGCACGAACAACGGCTTGAAATCGAGGCTGCACGGTATGAAAGATAACAGTAAATGCATCACGATTTCATTGCCATTGTTTCGTGGACATTGAAGCGAATTCGGGAAGTGTCTATTAGTAACTAAATGGGAATTCGCAAGCAAAAACAACCATTATTAGGTCGTTTTGGAAAGTTGTTGCGTTAGAATTTTTAAACTTGATATTGGATAAAGTACATGCGTCAACTTAAAGGTAAAGGGGATAAAGGAGTGGGGGGCTAATTATCCTTACTTGCAGCCAGCGGCTGAATTGCGAAGGACGCAGATCAACGTGGCCGTGTCGAGGAATATGAAAGCCGCTCCAGGGACCAGGCAGCCGCCATAAAACACAGTTCAGACCACGGATCACAGCAAAGATGTCAGGTGTTGATTTTATATGTATTTTATATGTTAGGTGTAAATTAAAAATATGTCCGATCTATCAAACAATGTACGCAATGTACACAAAATTCTACCAAAAATTAGAAAGATTTAAGAAAAAAAAGATAAGAAAAAGACAAACAAGGCAAGTGGACAAAATTATATAACTACACTTAAAACAGAATGCAATTTATCGATATTCATAAATATATTTTAATCTTAGAAAATGCACGAAGGATTTTATGAAAGATAAAGTCTGAAAAAAAAATTAAAAACGTTAAAAATTATCAAATTGATGTCTCAATAATTTAGCAAACGACACCCCCCCCCCCCTCCCCCACTTCCTCCAACAAATCCAGTGTGCTTCCCCGAGCAACGCCAAATTAAATACAGTAGACCAGCTAAATTATCATATAGTATATTCATTATTTTTAATAATGTCTATACATAGTCTATATAGACTATATACTATATGCATGATAATCTAGCTGGTCTGCTGTAATATTTGCCGTTGAGGAAGTTAATAAATAAATAAATAACTTAATTAAAATTTACTTACTATCTTCAAGAGTGGAACAACTCTTTTTCGTGCTAAGAACTCCAGTTCCTGCTCCGTTAGTAGCCTTAACTGCAACATCATAGGTTGTAGCTTCATTTAAACCGCTTAAAGTCACCGTCGTAGTGTCAATACCAATGACTGTTATACTATTGGTACAAGAGACACTACTTCTTCTGCTTGTAAGTTGGTAACAGACAGTATATCTCGTTATATTTCCATTCGCGTCGTCCGCTGACAACTTTGACCAAACAACTGTTAGTTCAGTAGCTTTCGGAGATATTATTGTGCTAATAGTTGGTCCTTTAGCAGGTACTATATACAAATTAACAAATGAAAAATAGTATTAAAAACACTGGCACTAAAGTCTAAATGCAGATAAAACTGCACAAAAGAGATGCCCTGATGGAAGCAATTGCATTCAATTTACGCGCCTACTCGCCCATAACTATTCTCAAACGTTGTGATATTTTAGTCATAGTAAAAAAGTTGGATCGTCCACAATCTTCAACAATCGAATATAGTTTTTGACTATACCAACAACAGATTCCCATTGTGTTTTCCGAATATATAAAATTCGCATAAAAATAATAATAATTAAATGAGAAAGCAAAAACAAACATTGGATCGTTTTTGGATCTTCTCGCGCTATAGAATTTTAAACTTGATAAAATGTACACATTACACCGCTGTTCATGTCTTAAACATTACAAATGAACGGATAAAAAAAATAACATGCATGTAGACTCAATTAAAAACATATGCCCAATCCATCATTCAACATTCACAATGTATGCAAAATTCTGAAAAAATTAGACAGTTAAAAAAAAGGACAGGCGAGGCAAGTGATACAACTACACTTATAAGAATAGAATGTGATTTATTCACATTTACAGATATATTTTAATTTTGGATTGTGCATGAAAAAATGTATTAACTCTTACAGTATCAAGGGTTTCTCTATTGACGAGTAAAATACTAGAGTAGGTGCTTGATACTAAAAGGGTTTTAATCATTTTCTAATGCAATCTCGTTACATGCACAGCTATAGAAAGCATTTCCTGCTGGCTCTGGGAACGAGATTAGATCAAATGAAATAACAAGACTCAAAAAGTGTCAAAACCTATATTTATATGCTTGACAATACGTCGTTCGTAGAGATCAAAAGGCTGTTTTACTTACACAAACTCACTAAATAGAAGTTTGCTTAAAGCATAAAAAGATTTTCAAATTCAGTATTGCTGTTTCAATAATTTTATAGCAAACGACAACCCCCCCCCCCCCCCCCCCCCCCAAGAAATCCAGTGCATGTACATGCCTTGCAACTGCAAATCGAAACAGTAACTATACGGATGGATGACCAGTAGTAGATCACAACAAATTTACCACAGCATTTCAAAGTATTTCACACTTCCCCACGTCTTTTAGCAGTAGTGGCTTCTAAATGAACTGTCACCAGGTTGATAATTATTTAATAATCAGTATATATTTACTTACTAGCTTCCACCAGTTTTCCCACTCATTTTTGTGCCAAGATCCCCAAATCCAACCGCAGTGGCAGCTTTAACAGCAATGTCATAGGTTGTAGCCTCATGTAAACCACTTAAAGTTACCGTCGTAGCATCAGCACCATTGACTGTTGTACTATTGGCACAAGAAACACTTCCACTGCTTGTAAGTTGGTAACAGACAGTATAATTGGTTATATCTCCATTCGCGTCGTCCAGTGACAACTTCGACCAAACAACTATTAGTTCAGTAGCTCTAGGAGATATTATTGTGCTAATAGTTGGTCCTTTAGCAGGTACTACAAATTAACAAATGAAATTAGTATTATAAATACTAACACTAAATGCAGATAAAATTGCACTAAAGAGATGCAGCATTGCATTTGCATTCATTCATTTACGCGTCTACTCGCCCAAAACTATTCTCAAATGTTGTGATATTGCAGTCATATTGTACAAAAGTTGGATCGTAATGAACTACAATCTTCAACAATCGAATATAGTTTTTGACTATATTGTATATACCAACAACAGATTTCCATTGTGTTTTCCAAATATATAAAATTTGCATTCTAATGAAAAAGCAAAAACAACCATTGGATCGTTTTTGAATCTTCTCGCGATATAGAATTTTAAATTTGATAAAATTTACACATAACACCGCTGTTCATGTCTTAAACATTACAAATGAAAGGATAAAAAAATATCATGCGTGTAGACTCAATTAAAAACATATGCCCAATCCATCATTCAACATTCACAATGTATGCAAAACTCTGAAAAAATTAGACAGTTAAAAAAAGGACAGGCGAGGCAAGTGATATAACTACACTTATAGAACAGAATGTGATTTATTCACATTTACAGATATATTTTAATTTTGGATTGTGCATGAAAAAATGTATTAACTCTTACAGTATCAAGGGTTTCTCTATTGACGAGTAAAATACTAGAGTAGGTGCTTGATACTAAAAGGGTTAATCATTTTCTAATGCAATCTCGTTACATGTACAGCTATAGAAAGCATTTCCTGCTGGCTCTGGGAACGAGATTAGATCAAATGAAATAACAAGACTCAAAAAGTGTCAAAACCTATATTTATATGCTTGACAATACGTCGTTCGTAGAGATCAAAAGGCTGTTTTACTTACACAAACTCACTAAATAGAAGTTTGCTTAAAGCATAAAAAGATTTTCAAATTCAGTATTGCTGTTTCAATAATTTTATAGCAAACGACTACCCCCCCCCCCCCCCCCCCCCAAGAAATCCAGTGCATGTACATGCCTTGCAACTGCAAATCGAAACAGTAACTATACGATGGATGACCAGTAGTAGATCACAACAAATTTACCACAGCATTTCAAAGTATTTCACACTTCCCACGTCTTTTAGCAGTAGTGGCTTCTAAATGAACTGTCACCAGGTTGATAATTATTTAATAATCAGTATATATTTACTTACTAGCTTCACCAGTTTTCCCACTCATTTTTGTGCCAAGATCCCCAAATCCAACCGCAGTGGCAGCTTTAACAGCAATGTCATAGGTTGTAGCCTCATGTAAACCACTTAAAGTCACCGTCGTAGCATCAGCACCATTGACTGTTGTACTATTGGCACAAGAAACACTTCCACTGCTTGTAAGTTGGTAACAGACAGTATAATTGGTTATATCTCCATTCGCGTCGTCCAGTGACAACTTCGACCAAACAACTATTAGTTCAGTAGCTCTAGGAGATATTATTGTGCTAATAGTTGGTCCTTTAGCAGGTACTACAAATTAACAAATGAAATTAGTATTATAAATACTAACACTAAATGCAGATAAAATTGCACTAAAGAGATGCAGCATCGATGCTCTGGTCGATGCATTTGCATTCATTCATTTACGCGTCTACTCGCCCAAAACTATTCTCAAATGTTGTGATATTGCAGTCATATTGTACAAAAGTTGGATCGTAATGAACTACAATCTTCAACAATCGAATATAGTTTTTGACTATATTGTATATACCAACAACAGATTTCCATTGTGTTTTCCAAATATATAAAATTCGCATTCTAATGAAAAAGCAAAAACAACCATTGGATCGTTTTTGAATCTTCTCGCGCTATAGAATTTTAAACTTGATAAAATTTACACATTACAACGCTGTTCATGTCTTAAACATTACAAATGAAAGGATAAAAAAATAACACGCGTGTAGACTCAATTAAAAACATATGCCCAATCCATCATTCAACATTCACAATGTATGCAAAATTCTGAAAAAATTAGACAGTTAAAAAAAGGACAGGCGAGGCAAGTGATATAAGTAATAGATAGCCGAGCTGTATCTGATTTACAAGGCGAGCTGCAGGCGAGCCGTAGTAAATCAGATACAGCTCGGATGCGAATGCTGTATCTTTCTTAAAATACAAGTGCATCTAAGTAATCAAGTTCACTAACTATTTTGGGGATGCGGTCTGTTTTAGCCGAGAAAATCGAAGCTAAAGTTTATGTAAATCAGGACGATGCTGTATCCGATTTACAACCACTGCTACGGTATTGATTTCTTTTGAATTTTCGTCATGAATTATTAATGAGTATTTTAACTATACTTATAGAACAGAATGTGATTTATTCACATTTATAGATATATTTTAATTTTGGATTGTGCATGAAAAAATGTATTAACTCTTACAGTATCAAGGGTTTCTCTATTGACGAGTAAAATACTAGAGTAGGTGCTTGATACTAAAAGGGTTAATCATTTTCTAATTCAATCTCGTTACATGCACAGCTATAGAAAGCATTTCCTGCTGGCTCTGGGAACGAGATTAGATCAAATGAAATAACAAGAGTAAAAAAGTGTCAAAACCTATATTTATATGCTTGACAATACGTCGTTCGTAGAGATTAAAAGGCTGTTTTACTTACACAAACTCACTAAATAGAAGTTTGCTTAAAGCATAAAAAGATTTTCAAATTCAATATTACTGTTTCAATAATTTTATAGCAAACGACAAAAAAACAACCACCAAAAAATCCAGTGCATGTACATGCCTTGCAACTGCAAATCGAAACAGTAAATATACGATGGATGACCAGTAGTAGATCACAACAAATTTACCACAGCATTTCAAAGTATTTCACACTCCCCACGTCTTTTAGCAGTAGTGGCTTCTAAATGAACTGTCACCAGGTTGATAATTATTTAATAATCAGTATATATTTACTTACTAGCTTCACCAGTTTTCCCACTCATTTTTGTGCCAAGATCCCCAAATCCAACCGCAGTGGCAGCTTTAACAGCAATGTCATAGGTTGTAGCCTCATGTAAACCACTTAAAGTCACCGTCGTAGCATCAGCACCATTGACTGTTGTACTATTGGCACAAGAAACACTTCCACTGCTTGTAAGTTGGTAACAGACAGTATAATTGGTTATATCTCCATTCGCGTCGTCCAGTGACAACTTCGACCAAACAACTATTAGTTCAGTAGCGCTAGGAGATATTATTGTGCTAATAGTTGGTCCTTTAGCAGGTACTACAAATTAACAAATGAAATTAGTATTATAAATACTAGCACTAAATGCAGATAAAATTGCACGAAAGAGAAAAATTGCACGAAAGAGATGCAGCATCGATGCTCTGGTCGATGCATTTGCATTCATTCATTTACGCGTCTACTCACCCAAACCTATTCTCAAATGTTGTGATATTGCAGTCATATTGTACAAAAGTTGGATCGTAATGAACTACAATCTTCAACAATCGAATAAGTTTTTGACTATATTGTATATACCAAGAACAGATTCCCATTGTGTTTTCCAAATATATAAAATTCGCATTCTAATGAAAAAGCAAAAACAACCATTGGATCGTTTTTGAATCTTCTCGCGCTATAGAATTTTAAATTTGATAAAATTTACACATTGCACCGCTGTTCATGTCTTAAACATTAATACAAATGAAAGGATAAAAAAATAACATGCATGTAGACTCAATTAAAAACATATGCCCAGTCCATCATTCAACATACACAATGTACGCAAAATTCTGAAAAAAATAGACAGATAAAAAAAGACAGACGAGGCACGTGACATAACTACACTTGTAAAACACAATGTAATTTAATTTTGGATTATGCATGAAATATTTTATTCATAGTACATGGGGTTTCCCCATTGACGAGTAAAAGTAAAATACTAGAGTAGGTGCTTGATACTAAAAGGGTTAATTTTCTAATGCAATCTCGTTACATGCACAGCTATATATATAACATTTCTAGATCTTGCTGACTCTGGGAACGAGATTAGATCAAATGAAATAACAAGACTCAAAAAGTGTCAAAACCTATATTTATGCTTTACAATACGTCGTTCGTAGAGATTAAAAGGTCGTTTTACTTACACAAACTCACTAAATAGAAGTTCGCTTAAAACATAAAAAGATCTCAAATTCAATATTGCTGTTTCAATAACTTTATAGCAAACGAAAAAAACCCAACAACAAACCAAGTGTGCTGCCTATATATAGTAACAGCAGATTAAATAAAGTAGATATAGAAGATTCATGGCCAGTAGATCACGACAAATTCACCACAGCATTTACTTTCAGGCGTGTGCATGTTGGACATGTGGCATGTGTGGGCCACACATGAGTTGTCAGATTTTCAGAAACAGTTGACAAATTTTCATTTTAACGAATTAACAGCTCGTCTTTTCACCTACTTTTGCCCCACGTGAGCAATAAGGCAAACAAGTGCATGCATACTTTTCATTGCTTTAGCAGTAGTGGCTTTTGACGAAACTCTCACCGGTTTGATAATCATTTAATAATAAATTAATTTACTTACTAGCTTCAAGAGTTGTATTTGTCTTTTTCGTGCCAAGATTTCCAGTTCCTGCTGCATTCGTAGCTTTAACTGCAACGTCATAAGTTGTAGCCTCACCTAAACCACTAAAAATCACCATCGTAGTGTCAACACCAATGACTGTTGTATTCTTGGAACAGGAAACATCACTTCCACTGCTTGCAAATTGGTAACAGACAGTATAACTGGTTATATCTCCATTCGCGTCGTCCGCTGACAACTTCGACCAAATAACTGTTAGTTCAGTAGCTCTAGGAGACGTTATTGTGCTAATAGTTGGTCCTTTAGCAGGTACTACAAATTGACAAAGAAAAAAACGGGTTAAGAATACAAGCAGCAAATGCAGATAAAGATCCATGTACCATAATTGATGCTTTTAGTACAAACGGTAGCAATTGCATTCAATTTACACGCCTACGCACATATAGCCACTTTTCATAAATGTTGTAGTATTTCAGTCATAGTACGAAGGTTGAGTCGCAACAAACTGCAATTTCCACCAAGCGAATTGTTTTCAACTATACTTTTTAAAATAGAAGTTGTAGCTGTAGCGCACTACATTTTTCAGTCAGCATCAAAGCATAGTCCCTAGAAATAAATTGTCTGGAAACGCGGCCAAAGTCTTTGTTCTAGGTTTTTGTTCACGCTTGTACACCTTATTTCACCTTAACGCTTGCTGAACACATTGCATTTTTGGTATAATGAAGCATGGTTGCTTTATTAATATTAATGAACGTAAAACTTAAGATTGGTATAGGTTAGTGACCGAAACCGAGGTCACTACGCTGGTTATTAACCCCGAGGGCCGCAGGCCCGAGGGTAATAACCAGCGTAGTGACCGAGGTTAAGGTCACTGACCGACTTAGTTTATTCATGACACAGACGATATTTGTCGTTATTTAACAAAAAAATGGTATTCTAGACGTAGTTTTAAAGCGATATAGTAGGTCATTTAATATGCAAGGTAAATAACCTATTTATTAATCGCGGCACATCAAAGATAATTTATGCATGAATAAACTAATGCACCTTATTTGCCACCCTCAACCTAAATTGTAGCTCATTGTTAACCGCTTTGATGTTCGCCGCGTCTCCAGACAATATAATTCTAGGGACAATGGTTCACGATCACCTCGGTTTTCTTTGACGTACCGCGGTTGTTTATTTTTAATAATTACTCCCAACCACGCATAAATCAACCTGGGCTAATATATATTAGCCCGGGGCAATTAACTTGATTTATGCGTGGTTGGGAAAAGTAAGGGTTAATCAATGGTCACGAATGTGATAAAGAATTTATCATCGCGACTGAAGTGTTTTTTAGACAACCTCTGTGATAACGAACTCAGTATCTCAGTTTTCTTAGGCAACCTCTGTGATCTTGAACTAAGTTACAACTAAGTAGGTTAGTTACCTCAACCTCGGTAACTACGTAAGTTATTTACCTCGGCCCTTCGGCCTCAGTAAACAACTGACGTAGTTACCTCGGGTTCGGTAACTAACCTATACTTATTGGAAATTAAATTGTACAACAATCATTTTTCACTGCCTTCCAAATTTCTGATGAGACTGCCCGCATGCATGAAGTCATTGAAGCCAGTAGTTATAGAACAGAAGTCGGTGTCATTTTCTCACGACAATATTTACCAACATCGTCTTGGTATTTAGTGGTTTTAATTCCTCTTCAAAAACTCATTAATAATTCATGAGGAAAATTCAAAAGAAATTAATGTTTAATCAGTGTCTTTATATGTGGTAAAGATACCCCCTGATTTACATAAACTTTAGCTTTGATTTTCTCGGCTTAGACAAGGTTATTTTTCAAACTTACTACGCCAATGAACTTACCAAGTGGTTCGTTTTTGAAACCGTTCAATAAACTCGCAGTTCGTGTTTTATCAGATATAAAAACACTCGGCTTCGCCTGGTGTCTTTATATCTGATAAAACACTCCTGCTCGTTTATTAAACAGTACATCAATTATTGAGTTGGAAATTTTATATAAAATTAACATCTTATAATTAGCAATTAAATTTTGAAAACGATTTCTAAGCGGAGCGAGATGAAAACGGAACCCTTGGCGGTGTCGTGTGAACATAGGAACTCTCCTTATTGACTTATTAATCTTCTCCTATTTCACTGGCTAGTCATTGTTGTAATAATGTTATAATTGTTCATTCTTAGCAGAAGCTTTTCGAAGTCGAGAAGACAAATAAAGTTTTCCATCGCTGAAAAATACACCAGCCGTTTGGTTAGGAGCTGAAAATTTAGGTGGAGGAATAGGAAAAGGAATAGGAATAATTTATTTAACGTCATTAACGTAGGGAGGAGTCGCCTCATCTCCCGAGCACTAGGCTCATGTAAAAACGTATGACTATAAATTAGTACTACATTAAATAGGTATATATGAATAGAGAGAGATTACAATGTTGTTAACACTTAGAATCAACAAAATTATGTTGACAGAATAAAGGTAGGGAAATATATTAGATCTAAAAAAAAAACAAAGTTAATACTTAATACTTAATACTTAATACAAACGAACAATATATTAAAACTACGATAAACATCGAGTACATTTGCAATTAAAATAGGAGTCAGCTAGGTCTAATTTCGATAGATGACTACGAAATAAATTAATAGAATCAACGCTTCTTAGATAAGAGGGGAGTTGGTTCCACATGTGCGATGCTATGTAGATAAACGAGTTATGCGAAACAGTGCCGGATCTTAACAGAACAAGACTGAAATTGTAAACCTAGAAATGGCAGATAGAAACGAGTATTTACTGGCTCACTGCAAATACCCGGATGTATAATATTTAAGTTGAATACCACATTGTGATATTTTATATTCTTCTAGTAAAAGTTTAAATTAAAACTGATAGCCAATCAGGAAAAAAAAGTGATTAAAATGTTATTAAACTTTGAAATAGTGCAAAAAATATGCAAATGCAGCGTTATTGAATTATTTTTTCTCTCAAAAAGGATAAACAGTATATAAATTACGGATAAAGAATTACCTGTTGCATTACATCGTACACCGGCATCCTCGCCATGCCCACAATTATGGGTTTCCCATCCTGGATGACCACAGTTGGCTAAGTACTGTTCACTTCCTACACAAGCAACGTCGTCAAGCCATATTGTCCCAGTACCATCTGGAACTTCACTACCTTGAAGAGCTTCTAAAGCTCCTGCAAAGCCAAGTTGTCGACAAACCACTTTAGCATCGTTCAAGTCCCAGTTGTCATCACAAACTGTTCCCCATTTTCCTTGATAAAATATTTCAACACGCCCAGTTCCACTACTCATAAGTGGTCCTTGCAATCGAATTTTTGGAGCACCTGGGAAAAATTAATGATATATATTATATGTTTCTTCTAATAAGAAAATATTCTAAATTTTTAATTTAAATAAGCTAATCAATCAATTTTGATAAAATTAAATAAAAATATCGCTTCTACAAAATATATTTTTGCTATTTCTATAGGCCCCATTAATTTCGTAGGCCCTGGGAACAGTGCCTATATAGTGCCTTGTGAATAATCCGGCCCTGCAACATCTTGAGTAGTGGTAACATGTCACCCACTACTATCTGCCTCATGGTCGAGACGTCACAGACTAAACCGGCAACCCCATTTATAACATAGATGTAATATAACGGCGTTTCTGATTGGCTACCGTGCGTGCTCCATTTAACAAATAGATTCCATTTTGCCGTTGTCTGTTCAGTCATAGATGCAGAGATGACGTCACAACGTGGTAAGAACAAAAAAGTGGCCCACGAGACGCAGTCGAGTGGCTCACTGATGTTCTTACCACGTTGTTACGTCTTCTGTGCATCTATAACTGAACAGACAACAAAAAAATGGAATCTATTTGTTTTATACAATACAAACATTTAAAAGGTTTTTATGAAAACTCTTGCCGGATTTTGGAGCATGAAGAAGGAAAAAAGCAAGACAGCTGACGTGATCTGACGTGATCTGACGTGTCCATGTGTCTGTCCTCTAATAGATCATGGCCAACAACCAATGAAAACACGTGTAGCAACCAGGGTATTGTATAAAACTCGATGGAGCACGGCAATTTCAAACGTAATGAGAAACTCATTTTTAATCAGCGAAATAAATGTTGTTTTCCGTTATTTTGTGTCTGATTCTATGTTATAAAAGAAATCGTTTATGGTTTGGTGGGCTCGATTGAGATATGGGTGCACTTGGGAAGTTGGGATGGGAGAGCACTAAAAAATCTAGAGATTATCGGCTATACGCCTCGACCAACTCTTGCGATTTTTTCGTGCTCTCCGAACTTCCCGCGTGCATCCATAACTCGACGAAGCACTGGAAAACTAGTTGAAGAGGGTGTGGGCTGAGGTCATAACCCAACAGGACTAAAAACAAGACATGTCAAAGGACGTATAGGAGATCCATTAAGAGCTAATAGCCATCCTCTGCTGGGTAGGCTAGACTCTACAGCCAATGACAGCAGCTGGCCTAGGACCACGCCAAAAACTGTGCTTGGCGTCAGCAAAGGTGGCAAGAAGCAGGAGAAGAAAACATGGTGGTGGGGAGCTGAGGTACAAGAAAGTATTAGGAAGAAAAAGTAAACTTTTAAGAAATGGCAGAAAAATGGGACGGAACAAGCGAAAGGAGAATACAAAATAGCCAAGAGAGATGCAAAAAGAGTGGTGGCACAGGCAAAGAGAGAAGTCTTGAAAAAATAGCATGACAAGCTAGACGCGAAAGAAGGAGATAGGGGATATATCGCATTGCAAAGCAGAGGGCAGCTACCAGATAGGACATTAAAGAAAGTGTTATCAGATATGAGCAGGGAAGATTGCTGACAGCTGGAAAAAAAGAAATAAGGACCAAATGGAAGAAGTATTTCAACACCCTGTTAAACGTTGAAAATGAACACGAGGAACTGGAACCAGTGGCTTGCTATAGCTATGCAAGTGCAAGAGAAGTACTGGAAAGGGAACAGATACTTGTTTTTCACTTTCGTGGATCTAGAAAAGGCATATGACAGAATTCCAAGAGAGTTGGTTTACTGGTGCTTCAGAAAAAAAGGCGTACCAGAATAGCTGATTACACTGATATAAAGGCGACATACTACCAAGCAAAAACAACAGTAAGGACAACCCCATGTGAGTGACGGATGAATTTCTGATACAAGTAGTTTACATTAATGATCAACACTCAACGCATTATTATTTATAATAGTGTTAGACTACACCATGGGAGCTGTTGTTTGCGAATGATGGTTGCTAGTAGAGATCAAAGAAGAGCAGAATTACAGAAAGAAAGTGGGGGATTGCTGCGGCAGGTGGACAAGTTCAAATATCTTGGAGCAACTTTAAATGAAAAAGGCGGGTCGGAAGCGGCAGACTGAGGTGGTATAGACATGTGCCGAAAAGAAAGGAAAAGAATAGCCCAGTGCAGAGAAGTGCATTGATGAGAAGATTTCCCGGAAGAAGAAGAAGAAGAAGAAGAAGAAGAAGAAGAAGAGGGAGACCAAGGAAAAGATGGTTGGGCGGAGTGAAAGAGGTGATGGAGGAAGAAGGATTTCAAGATCAAGATACGTTAGATAAAAGGAGATAGAGACAGAAAGTGGTCGACTTTGCACGAGCAGAAACAGGGCTTAGATGATGATGATGATGAGAAAAAGTTGCAGTATTAGCCAGTTTGGAAGATTGAAACAAGCATTTACTGCAAATGCCCGAATGTATGATATTTAAGAAAAATGTGGTATAAATATACCCCCAGTAAAATATTTAAATTTTAATGTCATCAGCCAGTAATGATAAAAAATAGAGAAAATTAATAATTAAAATATTTCTTAGTCTAATTATAAATATCAAAGCCCAGCAAAATATCTTTAGAAAAGACATTCAATCAAATATATACTATAAATAGAAGGTACTGGTTAGGAGACAGTAAACTAAAGAAAATCAAAAGAAAAGAAATGAAAGCTGACAGACATATGATAATAGAAAAAGCGATGGAGAACCAATATTGGCATTTAAAGAACTGAAGGTTTAAGATTGCGAATAAACAGACTTTCGCGTAAGAGGAGTTCAAACTCAAAAGAACAAGAAGAGATAATTTTAACATCATCAAATGAAACAGGGTGACCAGTGTCAACGTGATGAGTTAATTAAGATGCTAGTAGAAGGGGGGTTAGTGCGCTTATCTCCAGTAAGAGGTGAAATTCCCATGTGGTCCGAGACATGTGTATCAGCAGGGCCGTAGCCACCAATTTTGAAGTGGTCCTGTTGGGCGTGGTGGATGCGAGCGCCGAAGCCACGAGAAATTTCTAGGGGGGTCCGGGGGCATGCTCCCACGGAGGCTCTGAAACGCTATTTCCTGCATATCATATATCAATATTAAGCGAAACTGATGATATGCAGTGCAAGATAACCGTAATATTACTCTCATACTAACTTAAGAAACTAACCGTAATACTAACCCTAATAATAATACTATCCTCTAAACTAACTCTAGCTATAATATTTTTGGTGCTACGGAATGTGGTCCGGTTGAAACCGGACCAACCGTAGCGGTGGCTACGGCTCTGACTGTATGTAAGTGTTGGCATGTTTCTCCGACACTTACATACACGTATCTCAGACCACATGGGAATTTCACTTCATATATACTGGAAATAATTAAGTAACTCTTCTTTTGAGTTTGAACTCCTCTTACGCGAAAGTCTATTCATTCGGAGTCTTAAACCTTCTTTAAATGCCAATATGCCAATCTGCACCGCCTTTTCTATTATAATATGTATGTCAACTTTCATTTCGTTTTATTAGTTTACTGTTTCCTACACCTGTAACTTCTATTTATAGTATCTTTTCTGAAGATGTTGTGATGTTAACAACGAAAGGTTAGATTTTTATTAAATATTATGATTTTACTCTTGTGTTGGATAGAATGTTTTTCTAAAGATATTTTGCTGGGCTTTGATATTTATAATTAGACTACGCTTCCCGCCTGGTTAATCCATAGCTGATGTTCTAAAATGTTTCTTATTAAACTTTGAAATAATGCAAAAGAAATACATAATAGCTGGTTTGTGAGAAAAAATAATTTAATTTCCTCTCTCAAACAAAGTAAACAATAATAAATTACAGACAAAAAATTCCCTGTTACATTACATCGTACACCGGCATCTTCAACGTGTCGACAATTATGGTTTCCCCATCCTGGATGACTACAGTCGGCTAAATGTTGTTCATTTCCTACACAAGCAACGTCGTCAAGCCATATTGTTCCAGTACCATCTGGAACTTTAACACCTTGAAGAGCTTCCATAGCTCCTGCAAAGTCAAGTTGTCGACAAACCACTTCAGCATCGTTCAAGTCCCAAATGTCATCACAAACTGTTCCCCATTTCCCTTGGTGAAATATTTCAACACGCCCAGTACCATTACTCATAAATGGACCTTGCAATCGAATAGGATTACCTGCAAAAATAAATAATAGATATTATATGTTTTTTCTAATAATGAAATAGTTTAGACTTTTGTATTTTATGCAAGCTAAAATATCGCTTCTACACGGGACGTGGCACACGTACCAAAAGTAGGACACTCCACAGTCTAGATTTAGTCTTTAAATCCCAGTTGCTACCCGAGAAGCTGCTATGCAAAGACGAGGTTACATTTCGACTTAAATCAGGCATGCCAATCAATTTTACTCAGAAATAAATAAAACTTTAGCTTGTATATGGCGGCCCCGTTTACACTATTACGGTGCGGTCAGTCTTTCGTTCAAAAATTGAAACGTTTCTTTGTTGTGTTTACACTATTCCAGAGTGGTTTTCCGTAAATAGTCACTACGCTTAGCACTCCGGCTGCAAATCACCACGCTATTGTAAAATTTCCGTAGCGTCATAGTGTAAACGCACAGAGCCGTATAAACACACGATCCGAAAAGTTGCGGTATCAAGCCAGTTTGGCAGATTGAAACAAGCATTTACTGCAAGTGCCCGAATGTATGATATTTAAGAAAAATGTGGTATAAATACCCCTAATAAAATATTTAAATTTTAATGTCATCAGTCAGTCATGATAAAATATAGAAAATTAATTAAAATGTTTCTTAGTCTAATTATAAATATCAAAGTCCAGCAAAATATCTTTAGAAAAGCCATTCAATAAAAAAAAAGTGTAAAATCATATTTAATAAAAATCTAACGTTTCGTTGTTAACATCACAACATCTTCACAGATAATAGGGACTTTAAAATCTACGACGTCAACCTCAACGACGACGTCCTTTAAACAACAAAGAGAATAGTAGTAAGCCCACAGCTATAGAACACTGAGTCAGCATTTTTCCACTCTTACCCCTAGTTTTTAGTTACCAGGGCTGGCCGCGTGAGTCCTGTGCGCTCGCATGTCAACCGGAAATACGTTTTTGAATAGAGAAACCGGTTTTTGACAAGTATGATTGTTGTCAGACAATGGTTCAAATGAATAAAGAAGCTGTTTAATGAAACAAACGTGCAATGCTTACGGTCACTGTTTATTTAGTAAGTGTGTTTGTGAACTGGTTGAAGAAACGTTGTAAAGGGAATAATGGCACATCTGTTTGAACAAATGTATGTCGATGAAGTTGATTTTGAAGACATTCTAACTGTTGAGCAGATTATTGATCTCGTTTCTTCCGAGTTTGTCCATCGGCATATTGAACAGTTAGAGAAGCTAGCGTCATGTTGCAAGGAGACCGAAGAGGTGGATGGTAATCAATGGACGACCATGAGAGAGCCTTGTGAATTTCTGATGAAGATTATCGTTGGATGGCCTACACAGACCAAGCTATTTCAATGTTTGACCGTGAAGATATTTGGAGGGCAATCGTGGAGGCCTGCAGGATTTTATCGTTTCCTAGTCCTTCCACTTTATACAGACAATATTTTGACAGCTTATTTAATTTGAGCTGGTTTGTGTGGTCTAAGTAGTACGCTGAGACCGAAAGAACAATGAACATTAATAACTTACTGGACTATATAACGTGTGCTTGTAAACTTAAGTACCATTCAACTGTGTAATTAAAATTGTGTGAATAAAAATGTTTTTTAAAAACCTAATGCATTGGTCTACTTTCTTCATACTATACATTGTTGCTTGTGGTGACATTGGTGTACGGTTTAGAGAAAATTTCCAAATGTGGGCTTGTTATAGCAGATCACAAAATGACAGAGCCAAGAGAAATAAAAACCATAACAGACAGAAAATGTTTAGAATTGGTGTTAGCTTTGGTCGTAACGATTTAAATTTAGAGGGTCATCTGCAAATGGGATATAATAGAATGGTTATCCAAATTGATGCTGGAGAATCCGTAATATTGTTTCATTCCAAATATGGCGCAACAAATTAATAAAAGAACCACTCTGGCTATAGAGCGTTTTCATCTGACGTCACGGCGGCCATATTGGTGTACCAAAACAATGAAATGGCGGCCATATTGGTGTACGGTATGGGAATTAGCTCTTTCTTATTCAAATATTTCGTATTGTTTCACCACCCCCATGGGGCCACCGATCACGTGAGTGAAAACGCTCTATACACTGTGAACGACGTTTGAAAATGCGCCATTCAGAGAAAAGTGTAGGTATTCAAACTGTCTTTGTAAATAGAACTCGAAGCAAAGATCATTGAAGCGTTTATGAATAAGTTACAAGGGAAAATTAATTACCTGTCAAATGACTTTTGTTTCCTGTACAATTTCATTTGTTTTACTTTTATATATTTATATTGTACACTGTATGATGCGAACGTGTTAATTAGGCATAATTTATGTTCGCATTTGCTCCTTGAACTCGTATTTAAGTTATCATTGTCTTTCTAAGGGGTCCCGAAAACTCGCTGTTTCCTTAGGCGCCAGTCAACGTATGCTGTAAGGGATAACTTAACAAAGATCGTGCTAATTAATTAAACTGTTTAATTAAAAGTTAAATGATTAAATAACACAACTTGTGTTTTAAAATGGATTTATTTTGTAGATTGACTTATGCATGCACAAACAATTATTATTCTGTCCCGGTGTTCATGTTACCATAACGGTTTTGTATCCCAACATTCGTTGTAGAAATAATTTTCTTTGATTTATAGCCGTATTTATACTTTCATCTTCATCGTAGCCTTCTTCATCGATTAAACGTTTCATTGTTTTCATAATTTTCTTGTGGATACTGTCACGTTGAAGCTCCTTTACTAATCGAATGTACTTTTTGTATGTTTTTGCCATTTCTCTGGTATAAATGAACACAATGCGCACTCAATGAGCATAATGCGAATGTGAATGAGCACAATGCGAATGTAAATGAGCACAATGCCAATGTAAATGAGCACAATGCGCGCGTGATGAGCAAAATGCGAATGTAAATGAGCACAATGTGCACGTGATGGGCATAATGCGAATGTGAATGAGCACAATGCGACTGTAAATGCATGTGATGCGCACGTAATGAGCAAAATACGAATGTGACTGAGCATAATGCGAATATGAATGAGCAAAATACGCAAGCATGATGAGAAAAATGAGAATATAATGAGCAAAATTCGCATATGGATTTTGTTCGGAGATCTATATAATATTGCCTGTTATAAAAAAATTACGAGAGTGTGCATGTCCAATCAAACAATGCATCACGATTCACGGCAACGTTTTTGTACCACATGTTAACTAGGCAATAGATCGTAATATATAGTCATTTCTCTCTGCTAGTTTTTTCATTTCTCCTCAATTTTTGCTGGTGGTAGTATGAGTAATTGTTATCAGTGTAACCAGTGTATGAAGCGTTTTTCGTCTGCGTATAACGTAAGACGACATCAAGCCATCTGTTTTGATTATCCGCTTCTGGTGGAACAAGGTGACATTTTAGATATTTCAGAGGGAGGATACGATACAGATAAGCATAACGATGTAGTTATGGAGAATGAAAGTACGGATGCATACAGCGATGAAGAAAATAGCAATGAGTCGGAGGAAGATGAAGAAGACGACTCTTCTACAGACGAAAAAACCAGCATATTGTCGGCGGAAGAAGAAAACAGCATATCGCCGACGGAAGACAACTTGTCCATCGATGAGGAAAGTACTACGAACATTCTGAAGAGTCCGAATGCGAGGAAGATGAAGAAAACGACACACTGGCGCCTTAGGAAACATCGAGTTTTCGGGACCCCTTAGAAAGACAATGATAACTTAAATACGAGTTCAAGGAGCAAATGCGAACATAAATTAACACGTTCGCATCATACATTGTACAATATAAATATATAAAAGTAAAACAAATGAAATTGTACAGGAAACAAAAGTCATTTGACAGGTAATTAATTTTCCCTTGTAACTTATTCATAAACGCTTCAATGATCTTTGCTTCGAGTTCTATTTACAAAGACAGTTTGAATACCTTCACTTTTGTCTGAATGGCGCATTTTCAAACGTCGTTCACAGTGTATAGCCAGAGTGGTTCTTTTATTAACTTGATGCGCCATATTTGGAATGAAACAATATTACAGATTCTCCAGTGTCAATTTGGATAACCATTCTATTATATCCCATTTGCAGATGACCCTCTAAATTTAAATCGTTACGACCAAAGCTAACACCAATTCTAAACATTTTCTGTCTGTTATGGTTTTTATTTCTCTTGGCTCTGTCATTTTGTGATCTGCTATAACAAGCCCACATTTGGAAATTTTCTCTAAATCGTACACCAATGTCACCACAAGCAACAATGTATAGTATGAAGAAAGTAGACCAATGCATTAGGTTTTTAAAAAACATTTTTATTCACACAATTTTAATTACACAGTTGAATAATCTTCATGAGAAACGTCACAAGGCTCTCTCATGGTCGTCCATTGATTACCATCCACCTCTTCGGTCTCCTTGGAACATGAGGCTAGCTTCTCTAACTGTTCAATATGCCGATGGACAAACTCGGAAGAAACGAGATCAATAATCTGCTCAACAGTTAGAATGTCTTCAAAATCAACTTCATCGACATACATTTGTTCAAACAGATGTGCCATTATTCCCTTTACAACGTATCTTCAACCAGTTCACAAACACACTTACTAAATAAACAGTGACCGTAAGCATTGCACGTTTGTTTCATTAAACAGCTTCTTTATTCATGTGAACCATTGTCTGACAACAATCATACTTGTCAAAAACCGGTTTCTCTATTCAAAAACGTATTTCCGGTCGACATGCGAGCGCACAGGACTCACGCGGCCAGCCCTGGTAACTAAAAACTAGGGGTAAGAGCTCCTGGGAAAATGCTGACTCAGTGTTCTATAGCTGTGGGCTTACTATTGAGAATGAATAATGTTTAGTCCCCAGAGTAAACTCAACACCGTCCTCGTTCTTTATACAACGCCACTTAGAGGATTTTCACGTCTTCAGGACGACGTCAACGGCCAAAAGATGAGAACTGTTGCTTGAGATTGACTTCAATACGGACACTACAATCATTTTAGCAATACTGGGGCGTTTGGAAGTCATTAAATTAGCTTCAAATATTAAAGATAATAGTCAGTTAACCATGATATCTTTAAATTGTAAGACTTATCTTGCTTTTTAACCGACGTCGTCGTTCTGGCAACTTAAAGTCCCTATTAACTGATAAGTACAGAATGTCAAGATATATATTTACAGAGTTATCAATAATTAAACGTACATTAACCAATCAGAGGAAGATACTATCAATAGAAGTTACAGGTGTAGGAAACAGTAAACTAAAGACATATTATAATAGAAAATAATAGCGGTGCTGAGAACCAATATTGGCATTTAAAGAAGGTTTAAGACTGCGAATGAATAGACTTTCGCGTAAGAGGAGTTCAAACTCAAAAGAACAACAAGAGATAATTTCAAAATCATCAAATGAAACAGGGTGACCAGTGTTAACATGAGATAAGATGCTAGTGGAAGGGGTGTTAGTGCGCTTACTACCAGTAAGAGGTGAAATTCCCACGTGGTCCGAGACGCGTGTATTTGGTAATAATAAAGTCTTCTTTTTTTGAGTTTGAACTCCTCTTACGCAAAAGTCTATTCATTCGCAGTCTTAAACCTTCTTTAAATGCCAATATTGGTTCTCAGCACCACTTTTTATACATGTAATATATCTGTCAGCTCTCAATTCTTTTCATTAGTTTACTGTTTCCTACGCCTGTACCTTCTATTTATAGCATCTTTCTCTGAATGGTTAATGCCCGTTAACTCTGTAAATATATACTTAGCCATACTGGACTTATCAGTTATTACCTCTGAAGATGTTGTGATGTTAACAAGGAAAGGTTAGATTTTATTAAATATTATGATTTTACTCTTGTGTTATATTGAATGCTTTTCTAAACATATTTTGCTGGGCTTTGATATTTATAATTAGACTACGCATCCGGCCTGGTCAATCCAAAGCTGATGTTCTAAAATGTTTGTTATTAAACTTGTGCAAAAGAAATACATAATAGCTTGTTTGTGAGAAAAAATAGTTTAATCTTTACAAACAAAGTAAACAATAATAAATTAGAGATAAAAAATTTGCCTGTTACATTACATCGTACACCGGCATCTTCATCGTGCCCACAATTATGGCTTTTCCATCCTCGATGACCACACTTGGCTAAATACTCTTCACTTCCCACACAAGCAACGTCGTCAAGCCATATTGTTCCAGTACCATCTGGAACTTCACTACCTCGAAGAGCTTCTTCAGCTCCTGAAAAGCCAAGTTGTCGACAAACCACTTCAGCATCGTTCAAGTCCCAGGCGTTATCACAAACTGTTCCCCATTTTCCTTGATAAAATATTTCAACACGCCCAGTTCCACTACTCATAAGTGGTCCTTGCAATTGAATTTTTGGAGCACCTGGAAAAAATTAATAATATACACTATATGTTTCATCTAATAAGAAAATATTCTAAAATGTTTAATTTAAAGAAGCTAATCAATCAATTTTGATAAAATTAAATAAAAAGATCGCTTCTACAAAATATATTTTTGCTATTTCTATAGGCCCCATTAATTTCGTAGACCCCAGGAACAGTGCCTATATAGTGCCTTGTAAATAATCCGGCCCTGCAACAACTTGAGTAGAAGGTAATTTGTTAATTCATACCTGCTAGCGGTAACATGTAACCCGCGCTACTACCTGCCTCGTGGTCGAGACGTCGGAAACTAAACCGGTAACCCCGTCTGGTAAACTAGGTGAAGAGGGTGTATGCAGAGATCATAACCCAACAGGACTAAAAACAAGACCTGGCAAAGGGCGTAGGAGCTCCATTAAGAGCGAACAGCCATCGTCTGCTGGGTGGCCTACGACCACGCCAAAACTGGGTGGCGTGAGCAAGGGCATCCGGCCATGAAAATCTAGCCAGTAAATTCATTATGCAACTTGTCTCCAATGGAGAAAACACCTATACTAGGGGCGTTCCCCAGAAGCGACGCACTTATAGGTCCCCTCTGGCTGCGTGGAAATAATGCAAGTGGTACCGCGGGATAGACTGCAACAGCGGCTAAAAAGCGAGTGGTGAGAATAGTTCGAATAGGGACGTGGAACGTAGCATCGATAACGGGAGAAGGTAGAGAAATGATGGATGTGTTCAAGAGGAGAAAGATTGATACAATGTGCGAACATGAGGCAAAGTAAGGTGAAAAGAGGGCTAAAGAATTAGGAGAACGTTATAAGATTATCTATAGTGGTGATAGAAATTAAAGAAATGGTGTTAGAATTATACTAAGCCCAGACTTGAAGGACCAAGTAATTGGGGTGTGCGGTAGTAGCATACTGGCCTATCAAGGTCATTAGTCATGCGTGATGCGTACTTGCGGTTGTTGTTCAGACCAGGCTGTCTTGTAACTGACTTATACTTGTAAGTTCGAATAAAGGTATTTGCGATAGTTTCTCTGGTACATAACAGTTGGTACATAACAGTTGGTACATAACAGTTGGTACATAACAGTTGGATTTTAAAATAAAACAAAAGCAAAGACACTCTACTGTTTCCTGGAGAATAAAAACACACAATTGCCCTGGTTAGCCGAAGAAACAGCAAGGACTGGAGGATTTCAAATTTCGGGTTAGGATCTTCAAGATTCATCTTCATGGTATGTCATTTTAATTTAACCTCGTGATGGCTGGTTTCATTGGGAAAATTGATGCTTTGAAGAGTCTAAAGACGATTGGCCAACTTACATTGAAAGGGTCGAGCAATACTTTATAGCGAACGATATTGACAACGACAAGAAAGTACCTTCTCTTCTAAGTCTGATCGGAAGCAAGGCTTATGTTTTACTTCGAAGCCTCACTGCGCCAGCTAAACCTTCAGAGGAAAACTACGACGAAATTGTAAAAATTCTGAATTATCATGTCTCCAAAACCCCTGGTTACTGCGGAACGAGTCCGGTTTCATAAGCGTCAACAGAATGAAGGTGCATGAAAAGAAAGGGAAAGAACAGCCTAGTGAGAAGTGCATTGCATGATGAGAAAATTGCCCGGAACTCTGGAAGAAGAAGAAGAGGGAGACCAAGGAAAAAATGGTTGGATGGAGTGAAAGAGGTGATAGAAGAAAACGGATTTCAAGATCAAGATACGTTATAGATAAAAGGAGATATTGAGACAGAAAGTAGCCGACCTGGCACGAGCAGAAACAGGGCCTAGATGATGATGATAATGATGATGATCAAAAGTTGCGGTATATCAATCCTTAGCCATGCAGTTTCGCAAACAAGCATTTACTGCAAATCCCGAATGTGTGATGTTTAAGAACAATGTGGTATAAATACTACTAGTAAAATATTTAAATTTTAATGTTATCAGCCAGTCATGATAAAAAATAGAGAAAATTAATTAAAATGTTTCCACAGGTGAAGTTTATTGGTGAAGGATGTTTGTCAGTAAAACGGGTTTATCTATATATTTTTATCAAAAAGAAAAGTAAATTGCTAAAGCGGATTTTTATTAGTAAATAGATCGTTTGTTCATAACGCATAGCGAAATAAATGGCAGGCAGCGGTTTGAAATCTAATACTGTAAATTTTGAAAGTCCGTTGGAAAGCCGAAATACTCCGCCCATTCGTGGGAGACACGCGAAGCTGCGGGACAGGTATTAACTTATTATTAACGGTAATAAGATAAAAAGAGACGAAGGTGAAACTCGAGCCGTTTTTCGTAAGATGAATGCCCCGACTTGACTAGGCGCTCAGTGTTGAGACCACACAAATATATCAGACTGAGCCCACATCGTCTAAGATCTCGAGTTCCTTTTTAAAAAGGTATTACCCATTTATAAAGCCAACCTGCCTGCATGCTATATAGCTTGTTGGAGTTTGGCTTTTCATATTCAATTCTGATTTTTGTCAGGCTATCCCATGTCTGCCAAACTGACTTTAATAAATAATATATTTCACGTACTGGAAGAGTACTAAAACAATCTACTGTGAAACTAGAAATCTTTTATTCGAGACGGGTTTGCGAGACTGACGGAGAGGCGGCAGACGGGTTTGTTTTGAAGTACACTGCATGGTTTCCATCGAACGGGATTTTTACGGGGTTTGTTTGTTTGTTTGTTTGTTTGTTTGTTTGTTTGTTTGTTTGTTTTATTTTTGTTGTTTTTTGTTTTTTTTATTTGCCCACAATTTAAAATAATGATAAATGAAGTAATTGTTGATTTTGGGCTAGGGACCAATTTGAAACCCTAATTAAGGCTTTTACTTTTAAGCCGTTGATTTCGTTCATGTCAGAGGCCTTCATACCGTTGGAACGGTGATCCCACTGTTCGCGAATTGAGAATTGTCAGATCGAGCTAGAATTCAAGAAAACCAGCATTTCACGTCAATATTTATCCGTAAAAATATTATTCTTTTCTGCGTAAGATTGACAGAAGGGATGTCCTAGGTCAAAGCAAAGAACATCCAGTCGGGGCATAGCCTGCGTGTATCCTCGATCTACCCGATATCGTTACTTAAAGTTTAGGCAAGTTATAAGCTCCTAAAGCTTTCAATGACAAAAATCGTAATACTACCACATACTTTAACCTTTGATCTATCATCTAGTCAATTTTCAAACGGAAATTCAGATCAGCCGCGCGTACGGCTTCAAAAGTAATCACTCTGTAAAAGAGTTTCATCATTATTAACATTAGCGCGCTAATAAGTTAACCTCGCGGGACTCTCGCGAACGGGCGGGTTTTTTTCTCGCGTCATTCTCGTTCTCAGAACGGGGACTCTGGAAACGAGAATGCTCTCTAGAGTGCTCTCTCGCGTAACCAAACAGCTTTAAGCTTCTAAACTAGCGATTTAATAAACTTCTTAATAAAAAATATACAGATAAACCCGTTTTACTGATAAACATTCTTCACTAATAAACGTTTGGGCTCCCTGTGAAAATATCTTTAACTAGAAATTACTATCGTAAGTGAAGTGCTGCCTCAAGTGGGACGAAAATCCTGATTAGTTTCCGATGTTTTACGAAATTCCCAATATAAGCCCTGGGTATTTATTAATTGCAACAGACAGAGGGTATTTACACAGCTATTTTTAATTTTTTAATTATAAGATTTAGAATTAAACATTAGAACTGATAAGTCCAGAAGGACGAGGTATATACAGTATTTACAGAGTTGTCAATAAATTAATTAAACATGCATTAACCAATCAGAGAAAGATACTATAAATAGAACGTACAGGTGTATGAAACAGTAAACTAGCTAAAGAAAAGAAATGAAAGCTGACAGACATATTATAATAAAAAAGCGGTGCAGAACCAATATTGGCATTTAAAGAACTGAAGGTTTAAGATTGCGAATAAATAGACTTTCGCGTAAGAGGAGTTCAAACTCAAAAGAGCAAGAAGATATACTTTTAACATCATCAAATGAAACAGGGTGACCAGTGTCAACGTGATGAGATAATTAAGATGCTAGTAGAACTGTAGAAGGAGTTAGTGCGCTTATCTCCAGTAAAAGGTGAAATTCCCATGTGGTCCGACACATGTGTATCACTATGTAAGTGTCGGCATGTTTCTCCGACACTTATACATACACGTATCTCAGAGCACATGGGAATTTCATTCCATATACTGGTAATAATGAAGTAACTCTTCTTTTGAGTTTGAACTCCTCTTACGCGAAAATCTATTCATTCGCAGTCTTAAACCTTCTTTAAATGCCAATATTGGTTCTGCACCGCCTCTTCTATTATAATATATCTGTCAACTTTCATATCTTTTTATTATTTTACTGTTTCCTACACCTGTAACTTATATTTATAGTATCTTTCTCTGATTGGTTAATGCATGTTTAATTACTCTGTAAATATATACTTAGCCATACTGCGGACTTATCAGTTATTACCTCTGAAGATGTTGTGATGTTAACAACGAAAGGTTAGATTTTTATTAAATATTATGATTTTACTCTTGTGTTGGATTGAATGCTTTTCTAAAGATATTTTGCTGGGCTTTGATATTTATAATTAGACTACGCTTCCCGCCTGGTCAATCCATAGCTGATGTTCTAAAATGTTTCTTATTAAACTTTGAAACAATGCAAAAGAAATACATAATAGCTTGTTTGTGAGAAAAAATAATTTAATTTCTTCTCTCAAACAAAGTAAAACAATAATAAATCACAGATAAAAATTTGCCTGTTACATTACATCGTACACCGGCATCTTCAACGTGTCGACAATTATGGTTTCCCCATCCTGGATGATTACAGTCGGCTAAATGTTGTTCATTTCCTACACAAGCAACGTTGTCAAGCCATATTGTTGCAGTACCATCTGGAACTTTATCACCTTGAAGAGCTTCTATAGCTCCTGCAAAGCCAAGTTGTCGACAAACCACTTCAGCATCGTTCAAGTCCCAAATGTCATCACAAACTGTTCCCCATTTCCCTTGGTGAAATATTTCAACACGCCCAGTACCATTACTCATAAATGGACCTTGCAATCGAATAGGATTACCTGCAAAAATAAATAATAGATATTATATGTTTTTTCTAATAATGAAATAGTTTAGACTTTTGTATTTTATGCAAGCTAAAATATCGCTTCTACACGGGACGTGGTACACGTACCAAAAGTAGGACACTTCACAGTCTAGATTTAGTCTTTAAATCCCAGTTGCTACCCGAGAAGCTGCTATGCAAAGACGAGGTTACATTTCGACTTAAATCAGGCATGCCAATCAATTTTACTCAGAAATAAATAAAACTTTAGCTTGTATATGGCGGCCCCGTTTACACTATTACGGTGCGGTCAGTCTTTCGTTCAAAAATTGAAACGTTTCTTTGTTGTGTTTACACTATTCCGGAGTGGTTTTCCGTAAATAGTCACTACGCTTAGCACTCCGGCTGCAAATCACCACGCTATTGTAAAATTTCCGTAGCGTCATAGTGTAAACACACAGAGCCGTATAAACACACGATCCGAAAAGTTGCGGTATCAAGCCAGTTTGGCAGATTGAAACAAGCATTTACTGCAAGTGCCCGAATGTATGATATTTAAGAAAAATGTGGTATAAATACCCCTAATAAAATATTTAAATTTTAATGTCATCAGTCAGTCATGATAAAATATAGAAAATTAATTAAAATGTTTCTTAGTCTAATTATAAATATCAAAGTCCAGCAAAATATCTTTAGAAAAGCCATTCAATAAAAAAAAAGTGTAAAATCATATTTAATAAAAATCTAACGTTTCGTTGTTAACATCACAACATCCTCACAGATAATATGGACTTTAAAATCTACGACGTCAACCTCAACGACGACGTCCTTTAAACAACAAAGAGAATAGTAGTAAGCCCACAGCTATAGAACACTGTAGTTTTTAGTTACCAGGGCTGGCCGCGTGAGTCCTGTGCGCTCGCATGTCGACCGGAAATACGTTTTTGAATAGAGAAACCGGTTTTTGACAAGTATGATTGTTGTCAGACAATGGTTCAAATGAATAAAGAAGCTGTTTAATGAAACAAACGTGCAATGCTTACGCTCACTGTTTATTTAGTAAGTGTGTTTGTGAACTGGTTGAAGAAACGTTGTAAAGGGAATAATGGCACATCTGTTTGAACAAATGTATGTCGATGAAGTTGATTTTGAAGACATTCTAACTGTTGAGCAGATTATTGATCTCGTTTCTTCCGAGTTTGTCCATCGGCATATTGAACAGTTAGAGAAGCTAGCGTCATGTTGCAAGGAGACCGAAGAGGTGGATGGTAATCAATGGACGACCATGAGAGAGCCTTGTGAAGTTTCTGATGAAGATTATCGTTGGATGGCCTACACAGACCAAGCTATTTCAATGATTGACCGTGAAGATATTTGGAGGGCAATCGTGGAGGCCTGCAGAATTTTATCGTTTCCTAGTCCTTCCACTTTATACAGACAATATTTTGACAGCTTATTTAATTTGAGCTGGTTTGTGTGGTCTAAGTAGTACGCTGAGACCGAAAGAAAAATGAACATTAATAACTTACTGGACTATATAACGTGTGCTTGTAAACTTAAGTACCATTCAACTGTGTAATTAAAATTGTGTGAATAAAAATGTTTTTTAAAAACCTAATGCATTGGTCTACTTTCTTCATACTATACATTGTTGCTTGTGGTGACATTGGTGTACGGTTTAGAGAAAATTTCCAAATGTGGGCTTGGTATAGCAGATCACAAAATGACAGAGCCAGAGGGTCATCTGCAAATGGGATATAATAGAATGGTTATCCAAATTGACGCTGGAGAATCCGTAATATTGTTTCATTCCAAATATGGCGCAACAAATTAATAAAAGAACCACTCTGGCTATAGAGCGTTTTCATCTGACGTCACGGCGGCCATATTGGTGTACCAAAACAATGAAATGGCGGCCATATTGGTGTACGGTATGGGAATTAGCTCTTTCTTATTCAAATATTTCGTATTGTTTCACCACCCCCATGGGGCCACTGATCACGTGAGTGAAAACGCTCTATACACTGTGAACGACGTTTGAAAATGCGCCATTCAGACAAAAGTGAAGGTATTCAAACTGTCTTTGTAAATAGAACTCGAAGCAAAGATCATTGAAGCGTTTATGAATAAGTTACAAGGGAAAATTAATTACCTGTCAAATGACTTTTGTTTCCTGTACAATTTCATTTGTTTTACTTTTATATATTCATATTGTACACTGTATGATGCGAACGTGTTAATTAGGCATAATTTATGTTCGCATTTGCTCCTTGAACTCGTATTTAAGTTATCATTGTCTTTCTAAGGGGTCCCGAAAACTCGCTGTTTCCTTAGGCGCCAGTCAACGTATGCTGTAAGGGATAACTTAACAAAGATCGTGCTAATTAATTAAACTGTTTAATTAAAAGTTAAATGATTAAATAACACAACTTGTGTTTTAAAATGGATTTATTTTGTAGATTGACTTATGCATGCACAAACAATTATTATTCTGTCCCGGTGTTCATGTTAACATAACGGTTTTGTATCCCAACATTCGTTGTAGAAGGAATTTTCTTTGATTTATAGCCGTATTTATACTTTCATCTTCATCGTAGCCTTCTTCATCGATTAAACGTTTCATTGTTTTCATAATTTTCTTGTGGATACTGTCACGTTGAAGCTCCTTTACTAATCGAATGTACTTTTTGTATGTTTTTGCCATTTCTCTGGTATAAATGAGCACAATGAGCACTCAATGAGCATAATGCGAATGTGAATGAGCACAATGCGAATGTAAATGAGCACAATGCGCGCGTGATGAGCAAAATGCGAATGTAAATGAGCACAATGTGCACGTGATGGGCATAATGCGAATGTGAATGAGCACAATGCGACTGTAAATGCATGTGATGCGCACGTAATGAGCAAAATGCGAATGTGACTGAGCATAATGCGAATATGAATGAGCAAAATGCGCACGCAATGAGCATAATGCGAATGTGACTGAGCAAAATACGCAAGCATGATGAGAAAAATGAGAACATAATGAGCAAAATTCGCATATGGATTTTGTTCGGAGATCTATATAATATTGCCTGTTATAAAAAAATTACGAGAGTGTGCATGTCCAATCAAACAATGCATCACGATTCACGGCAACGTTTTTGTACCACATGTTAACTAGGCAATAGATCGTAATATATAGTCATTTCTCTCTGCTAGTTTTTTCATTTCTCCTCAATTTTTGCTGGTGGTAGTATGAGTAATTGTTATCAGTGTAACCAGTGTATGAAGCGTTTTTCGTCTGCGTATAACGTAAGACGACATCAAGCCATCTGTTTTGATTATCCGCTTCTGGTGGAACAAGGTGACATTTCAGATATTTCAGAGGGAGGATACGATACAGATAAGCATAACGATGTAGTTATGGAGAATGAAAGTACGGATGCATACAGCGATGAAGAAAATAGCAATGAGTCGGAGGAAGATGAAGAAGACGACTCTTCTACAGACGAAAAAACCAGCATATTGTCGGCGGAAGAAGAAAACAGCATATCGCCGACGGAAGACAACTTGTCCATCGATGAGAAAAGTACTACGAACATTCTGAAGAGTCCGAATGCGAGGAAGATGAAGAAAACGACACACTGGCGCCTTAGGAAACATCGAGTTTTCGGGACCCCTTAGAAAGACAATGATAACTTAAATACGAGTTCAAGGAGCAAATGCGAACATAAATTAACACGTTCGCATCATACATTGTACAATTATGTTATTATAATTGTTAATACTGTTATGGTTTTTATTTCTCTTGGCTCTGTCATTTTGTGATCTGCTATAACAAGCCCACATTTGGAAATTTTCTCTAAATCGTACACCAATGTCACCACAAGCAACAATGTATAGTATGAAGAAAGTAGACCAATGCATTAGGTTTTTAAAAAACATTTTTACTCACACAATTTTAATTACACAGTTGAATAATCTTCATGAGAAACGTCACAAGCCTCTCTGATGGTCGTCCATTGATTACCACCCACCTCTTCGGTCTCCTTGGAACATGACGCTAGCTTCTCTAACTGTTCAATATGCCGATGGACAAACTCGGAAGAAACGAGATCAATAATCTGCTCAACAGTTAGAATGTCTTCAAAATCAACTTCATCGACATACATTTGTTCAAACAGATGTGCCATTATTCCCTTTACAACGTATCTTCAACCAGTTCACAAACACACTTACTAAATAAACAGTGACCGTAAGCATTGCACGTTTGTTTCATTAAACAGCTTCTTTATTCATGTGAACCATTGTCTGACAACAATCATACTTGTCAAAAACCGGTTTCTCTATTCAAAAACGTATTTCCGGTCGACATGCGCGCGCACAGGACTCACGCGGCCAGCCCTGGTAACTAAAAACTAGGGGTAAGAGCTCCTGGAAAAATGCTGACTCAGTGTTCTATAGCGGTGGGCTTACTATTGAGAATGAATAATGTTTAGTCCCCAGAGTAAACTCAACACCGTCCTCGTTCTTTATACAACGCCACTTAGAGGATTTTCACGTCTTCAGGACGACGTCAACGGCCAAAATATGAGAACTGTTGCTTGAGATTGACTTCAATACGGACACTACAAGCATTTTAGCAATACTGGGGCGTGTGGAAGTCATTAAACTAGCTTCAAATATTAAAGATAATAGTCAGTTAACCATGATATCTTTAAATTGTAAGACTTATCTTGCTTTTTAACCGACGTCGTCGTTCTGGCAACTTAAAGTCCCTATTAACTGATAAGTACAGAATGTCAAGATACATATTTACAGAGTTATCAATAATTAAACGTACATTAACCAATCAGAGGAAGATACTATCAATAGAAGTTACAGGTGTAGGAAACAGTAAACTAAAGAAAATAAATGAAAGCTGACAGACATATTATAATAGAAAATAATAGCGGTGCTGAGAACCAATATTGGCATTTAAAGAAGGTTTAAGACTGCGAATGAATAGACTTTCGCGTAAGAGGAGTTCAAACTCAAAAGAACAACAAGAGATAATTTCAAAATCATCAAATGAAACAGGGTGACCAGTGTTAACATGAGATAAGATGCTAGTGGAAGGGGTGTTAGTGCGCTTACTACCAGTAAGAGGTGAAATTCCCATGTGGTCCGAGACGCGTGTATTTGGTAATAATAAAGTCTTCTTTTTTTGAGTTTGAACTCCTCTTACGCAAAAGCCTATTCATTCGCAGTCTTAAACCTTCTTTAAATGCCAATATTGGTTCTCAGCACCACTTTTTATACATGTAATATATCTGTCAGCTCTCAATTCTTTTTATTAGTTTACTGTTTCCTACGCCTGTACCTTCTATTTATAGCATCTTTCTCTGAATGGTTAATGCACGTTTAATTACTGATAACTCTGTAAATATATACTTAGCCATACTGGACTTATCAGTTATTACCTCTGAAGATGTTGTGATGTTAACAAGGAAAGGTTCGATTTTATTAAATATTATGATTTTACTCTTGTGTTATATTGAATGCTTTTCTAAACATATTTTGCTGGGCTTTGATATTTATAATTAGACTACGCATCCGGCCTGGTCAATCCAAAGCTGATGTTCTAAAATGTTTGTTATTAAACTTGTGCAAAAGAAATACATAATAGCTTGTTTGTGAGAAAAAATAGTTTAATCTTTGCAAACAAAGTAAACAATAATAAATTAGAGATAAAAAATTTGCCTGTTACATTACATCGTACACCGGCATCTTCATCGTGCCCACAATTATGGCTTTTCCATCCTCGATGACCACACTTGGCTAAATACTCTTCACTTCCCACACAAGCAACGTCGTCAAGCCATATTGTTCCAGTACCATCTGGAACTTCACTACCTCGAAGAGCTTCTTCAGCTCCTGAAAAGCCAAGTTGTCGACAAACCACTTCAGCATCGTTCAAGTCCCAGGCGTTATCACAAACTGTTCCCCATTTTCCTTGATAAAATATTTCAACACGCCCAGTTCCACTACTCATAAGTGGTCCTTGCAATTGAATTTTTGGAGCACCTGGAAAAAATTAATAATATACACTATATGTTTCATCTAATAAGAAAATATTCTAAAATGTTTAATTTAAAGAAGCTAATCAATCAATTTTGATAAAATTAAATAAAAAGATCGCTTCTACAAAATATATTTTTGCTATTTCTATAGGCCCCATTAATTTCGTAGACCCCAGGAACAGTGCCTATATAGTGCCTTGTAAATAATCCGGCCCTGCAACATCTTGAGTAGAAGGTAATTTGTTAATTCATACCTGCTAGCGGTAACATGTAACCCGCGCTACTACCTGCCTCGTGGTCGAGACGTCGGAAACTAAACCGGTAATCGAGTGGTGAGAATAGTTCGAATAGGGACGTGGAACGTAGCATCGATAACGGGAGAAGGTAGAGAAATGATGGATGTGTTCAAGAGGAGAAAGATTGATACAATGTGCGAACATGAGATAAAGTAAGGTGAAAAGAGGGCTAAAGAATTAGGAGAACGTTATAAGATTATCTATAGTGGTGATAGAAATTAAAGAAATGGTGTTAGAATTATACTAAGCCCAGACTTGAAGGACCAAGTAATTGGGGTGTGCGGTAGTAGCATACTGGCCTATCAAGGTCATTAGTCATGCGTGATGCGTACTTGCGGTTGTTGTTCAGACCAGGCTGTCTTGTAACTGACTTATACTTGTAAGTTCGAATAAAGGTATTTGCGATAGTTTCTCTGGTACATAACAGTTGGTACATAACAGTTGGATTTTAAAATAAAACAAAAGCAAAGACACTCTACTGTTTCCTGGAGAATAAAAACACACAATTGCCCTGGTTAGCCGAAGAAACAGCAAGGACTGGAGGATTTCAAATTTCGGGTTAGGATCTTCAAGATTCATCTTCATGGTATGTCATTTTAATTTAACCTCGTGATGGCTGGTTTCATTGGAAAAATTGATGCTTTGAAGAGTCTAAAGACGATTGGCCAACTTACATTGAAAGGGTCGAGCAATACTTTATAGCGAACGATATTGACAACGACAAGAAAGTACCTTCTCTTCTAAGTCTGATCGGAAGCAAGGCTTATGTTTTACTTCGAAGCCTCACTGCGCCAGCTAAACCTTCAGAGGAAAACTACGACGAAATTGCAAAAATTCTGAATTATCATGTCTCCAAAACCCCTGGTTACTGCGGAACGATTCCGGTTTCATAACCGTCAACAGAATGAAGGTGCATGAAAAGAAAGGAAAAGAATAGCCTAGTGAGAAGTGCATTGCATGATGAGAAAATTGCCCGGAACTCTGGAAGAAGAAGAAGAGGGAGACCAAGGAAAAAATGGTTGGATGGAGTGAAAGAGGTGATAGAAGGAAACGGATTTCAAGATCAAGATACGTTATAGATAAAAGGAGATATTGAGACAGAAAGTAGCCGACCTGGCACGAGCAGAAACAGGGCCTAGATGATGATGATAATGATGATGATCAAAAGTTGCGGTATATCAATCCTTAGCCATGCAGTTTCGCAAACAAGCATTTACTGCAAATCCCGAATGTGTGATGTTTAAGAACAATGTGGTATAAATACCACTAGTAAAATATTTAAATTTTAATGTTATCAGCCAGTCATGATAAAAAATAGAGAAAATTAATTAAAATGTTTCCACAGGTGAAGTTTATTGGTGAAGGATGTTTGTCAGTAAAACGGGTTTATCTATATATTTTTATCAAAAAGAAAAGTAAATTGCTAAAGCGGATTTTTATTAGTAAAATAGATTGTTTGTTCATAACGCATAGCGAAATAAATGGCAGGCAGCGGTTTGAAATCTAATACTTTAAATTTTGAAAGTCCGTTGGAAAACCGAAATACTCCGCCCATTCGTGGGAGACACGCGAAGCTGCGGGACAGGTATTAACTTATTATTAAGGGTAATAAGATAAAAAGAGACGAAGGTGAAACTCGAGCCGTTTTTCGTAAGATGAATGCCCCGACTTGACTAGGCGCTCAGTGTTGAGACCACACAAATATATCAGACTGAGGATCCCACATCGTCTAAGATCTCGAGTTCCTTTTTAAAAAGGTATTACCCATTTATAAAGCCAACCTGCCTGGCTATATAGCTTGTTGGAGTTTGGCTTTTCATATTCAATTCTGATTTTTGTCAGGCTATCCCATGTCTGCCAAACTGACTTTAATAAATAATATATTTCACGTACTGGAAGAGTACTAAAACAATCTACTGTGAAACTAGAAATCTTTTATTCGAGACGGGTTTGCGAGACTGACGGAGAGGCGGCAGACGGGTTTGTTTTGAAGTACACTGCATGGTTTCCATCGAACGGGATTTTTACGGGGTTTGTTTGTTTGTTTGTTTGTTTGTTTCTTTGTTTGTTTCTTTGTTTGTTTGTTTTATTTTTGTTGTTTTTTTGTTTTTTTATTTGCCCACAATTTAAAATAATGATAAATGAAGTAATTGTTGATTTTGGGCTAGGGACCAATTTGAAACCCTAATTAAGGCTTTTAGTTTTAAGGTCCTTAGTTTACATTTGAGATAAAATTATTTACATGGTATCATTCCACACAATTCTTGAATCTTGAATACAATTGTACCAAAACTTAAATAGACTAGTTAAGTAATCATTAATTTTCAACACATTTAATATTTTCGGATTTTTAAATACTGGTTCAGTGTGGTCCCAGTGTGATTTAAAACTCATTAAACGTACAATTTTCTTTTTTCTCTCGGGGTTTTACAGGTTTTATTTGAATCAAAACAAAACTTGTAACTGTATTAAAACTCCATCTCAAACTAGGGTCGAAACAAACCCGTCTCGTAAATATTATTTAAAATCTGATCTGTCTCGTCTCGTCTTGAAACGGCTTTACTAAACAAGACAAATAACATTGCTGTACGCAGCCGTTGATTTCGTTCATGTCAGAGGCCTTCATACCGTTGGAACGGTGATCCCACTGTTCGTGAATTGAGAATTGTCAGATCGAGCTAGAATTCAAGAAAACCAGCATTTCACGTCAATATTTATCCGTAAAATATTATTCTTTTCTGCGTAAGATTGACAGAAGGGATGTCCTAGGTCAAAGCAAAGAACATCCAGTCGGGGCATAGCCTGCGTGTATCCTCGATCTACCCGATATCGTTACTTAAAGTTTAGGCAAGTTATAAGCTCCTAAAGCTTTCAATGACAAAAATCGTAATACTACCACATACTTTAACCTTTGATCTATCATCTAGTCAATTTTCAAACGGAAATTCAGATCAGCCGCGCGTACGGCTTCAAAAGTAATCACTCTGTAAAAGAGTTTCATCATTATTAACATTAGCGCGCTAATAAGTTAACCTCGCGGGACTCTCGCGAACGGGCGGGGTTTTTTCTCGCGTCATTCTCGTTCTCAGAACGGGGACTCTAGAAACGAGAATGCTCTCTAGAGTGCTCTCTCGCGTAACCAAACAGCTTTACAGATAAACCCGTTTTACTGATAAACATTCTTCACTAATAAACATTTGGGCTCCCTGTGAAAATATCTTTAAAACTAGAAATTACTATCGCAAGTGAAGTGCTGCCTCAAGTCATCACCAGAAATTTTGGTCATTTGTGCCGCTGCTCTCTGTCGCCTAATAATATAATTATGTATTCTAATGCATTTGATTCTATTGTATGCTAGTGTATTCTCATTATTCAGGTCATTGAGTTCTTTAGAATTTGCCTAAATCGTGCATGTATGTATATGTAAACAACCTGTAAACGGCTATAAGAACTGTGAAATCAAGCAAGTTCAAACGCTTTTGGAAGTACTATGCCTGGGACAAATCAGGATCTTTATGTGCTCAGGAAGTAGACTGACTCATGCCGAATGCATTGCGATCTGGAGACTTCGCATCGCCCGTAACATTGTTTGTATATTTGGCCAATTTCTCGCACCTGTTTACAAAGATTACTATGGCTAACACTATGGATAGTGGCGCTTTTAGTGCAAAAATAAGACGAGCTAGGGAATTATTTTGTCGTCGAGCTAAGCAAATTTTTTTTAGTTACAACTGTTGCTTAGTCCATGCTGAAGTCAGCCGGATCTGGAGAAAGAAGAAATATATCACCGTTTAAGAAAAATTTGAATTATTGTGTGCTCTCATTATTATTTACTGTTGAGAATCTCCATTATTATGATCGTTAATGCGCACGCGCGCCACCATCTTGTCCCAAATTTCTGGCAATGTGAAACGAAAATCCTGATTAGTTTCCTGATGTTTTACGAAATTCCCAATATAAGCGCTGGGTATTTATTAATTGCAACAGACAGAGGGTATTTACACAGTTATTTTTAATTTTTTAATTATAAGATTTAGAATTAAACATTAGAACTGATAAGTCCAGAAGGACGAGGTATATATTTACAGAGTTGTAAATATAAATTAATTAAACATGCATTAACCAATCAGAGAAAGATACTATAAATAGAAGGTACAGGTGTATGAAACAGTAAACTAGCTAAAGAAAAGAAATGAAAGCTGACAGACATATTATAATAAAAAAGCGGTGCAGAACCAATATTGGCATTTAAAGAACTGAAGGTTTAAGATTGCGAATAAATAGACTTTCGCGTAAGAGGAGTTCAAACTCAAAAGAACAAGAAGATATAATTTTAACATCATCAAATAAAACAGGGTGACCAGTGTCAACGTGATGAGATAATTAAGATGCTAGTAGAAGGGGTTAGTGCGCTTATCTCCAGTAAAAGGTGAAATTCCCATGTGGTCCGACACATGTGTATCACTATGTAAGTGTCGGCATGTTTCTCCGACACTTACATACACGTATCTCAGAGCACATGGGAATTTCATTCCATATACTGGTAATAATGAAGTAACTCTTCTTTTGAGTTTGAACTCCTCTTACGCGAAAGTCTATTCATTCGCAGTCTTAAACCTACTTTAAATGCCAATATTGGCTCTGCACCGCCTTTTCTATTATAATATATCTGTCAACTTTCATATCTTTTTATTATTTTACTGTTTCCTACACCTGTAACTTCTATTTATAGTATCTTTCTCTGATTGGTCAATGCATGTTTAATTACTGATAACTCTGTAAATATATACTTAGCCATACTGCAGGACTTGTCAGTTATTACCTCTGAAGCAAAAGGTTAGATTTTTATTAAATATTATGATTTTACTCTTGTGTTGGATTGAATGCTTTTCTAAAGATATTTTGCTGGGCTTTGATATTTATAATTAGACTACGCTTCCCGCCTGGTCAATCCATAGCTGATGTTCTAAAATGTTTGTTATTAAACTTTGAAACAGTGCAAAAGAAATACATAATAGCTTGTTTGTGAGAAAAAATATTTTAATTTCTTCTCTCAAACAAAGTAAACAATAATAAATTAGAGATTAAAATTTCCCTGTTACATTACATCGTACACCGGCATCTTCAACGTGTCGACAATTATGGTTTCCCCATCCTGGATGACTACAGTCGGCTAAATGTTGTTCATTTCCTACACAAGCAACGTCGTCAAGCCATATCGTTCCATTACCATCTGGAGTTTTATCACCTTGAAGAGCTTCTATAGCTCCTGCAAAGCCAAGTTGTCGACAAACCACTTCAGTATCGTTCAAGTCCCAATTGTCATCACAAACTGTTCCCCATTTTCCTTGGTGAAATATTTCAACACGCCCAGTACCATTACTGATAAATGGTCCTTGCAATCGAATAGGATTACCTTGCAAAAATAAATAATAGATATTATATGTTTTTTCTAATAATGAAATAGTTTAGACTTTTTTATTTTAAGCAAGCTAAAATATCGCTTCTACACGGGACGTGGCACACGTACCAACAGTAGGACACTTCACAGTCTAGATTTAGTCTTTAAATCCCAGTTGCTACCGAGAAGCTGCTATGCAAAGACGAGGTTAAATTTCGACTTAAATCAGGCATGCCAATCAATTTTACTCAGAAATAAATAAAACTTTAGCTTGCATTAGGCCCCGTTTACACTATTACGGTGCGGTCAGTCTTTCGTTCAAAAATTGAAACGTTTCTTTGTTGTGTTTACACTATTCCGGAGTGGTTTTCCGTAAATAGTCACTACGCTTAGCACTCCAGCTGCAAATCACTACGCTATTGTAAAATTTCCGTAGCGTCATAGTGTAAACACACAGATCCGTGTAAACACACGATCAAAAGTTGCGGTATCAAGCCAGTTTGGCAGATTGAAACAAGCATTTACTGCAAGTGCCCGAATGTATGATATTTAAGAAAAATGTGGTATAAACACCCCCTAATAAAATATTTAAATTTTAATGTCATCAGTCGTCATGATAAAAAATAGAGAAAATTAATTAAAATGTTCTTAGTCTAGTTATAAATATCAAAGTCCAGCAAAATATCTTTAGAAAAGCCATGTTAACATCACAAATCTTCAGAGATAATAGGGACTTTAAATATACGACGTCAACCTCAACGACGTTAAACAACAAAGAGAATGAATAATGTTTAGTCCCCAGAGTAATCTCAACACCGTCCTCGTTCTTTACACAACGCCACTTAGAGGATTTTCACGTCTTCAGGACGACGTCAACGGCCAAAAGATGAGAACCGTTGCTTGAGATTGACTTCAATACGGACACTACAATCATTTTAGCAATACTGGGGCGTTTGGAAGTCATTAAACTAGCTTCAAATATTAAATATAATAGTCAGTTAACCATGATATCTTTAAATTGTAAGACTTATCTTGCTTTTTAACCGACGTCGTCGTCCTGGCATCTTAAAGTCCCTATTAACTGATAAGTCCAGAATGTCAAGATATATATTTACAGAGTTATCAATAATTAAACATACATTAACCAATCAGAGGAAGATACTATCAATAGAAGTTACAGGTGTAGGAACTCCTCTTACGCAAAAGTCTATTCATTCGCAGTCTTAAACCTTCTTTAAATGCCAATATTGGTTCTCAGCACCGCTTTTTATATATGTAATATGTCTGTCAGCTCTCAATTCTTTTTATTAGTTTACCGTTTCCTACACCTGTACCTTCTATTTATAGCATCTTTTTCTGATTGGTTAATGCATGTTTAATTACTGATAACTCTGTAAATATATATTTAGCCATACTGGACTTATCAGTTATTACCTCTGAAGATGTTGTGATGTTAACAACGAAAGGTTAGATTTTATTAAATATTATTATTTTACCCTTGTGTTGGATTGAATGCTTTTCTAAAGATATTTTGCTCGGCTTTGATATTTATAATTAGACTACGCTTCCCACCTGGTCAATCCATAGCTGATGTTCTAAAATGTTTGTTATTAAACTTTGAAAGAGTGCAAAAGAAATACATAATAGCTTGTTTGTGAGAAAAAATAGTTTAATTTCTTCTCTCAAACAAAGTAAATAATAATAAATTAGAGATCAAAATTTGCCTGTTACATTACATCGTACACCGGCATCTTCTCCGTGCACACAATTATGGATTTTCCATCCTCGATGACCACACTCGGCTAAATACTGTTCACTTCCTACACAAGCAACGTCGTCAAGCCATATTGTTCCAGTACCATCTGGAACTTCACTACCTCGAAGAGCTTCTTCAGCTCCTGAAAAGCCAAGTTGTCGACAAACCACTTTAGCATCGTTCAAGTCCCAGGCGTCATCACAAACTGTTCCCCATTTTCCTTGATAAAATATTTCAACACGCCCAGTTCCACTACTCATAAGTGGTCCTTGCAATTGAATTTTTGGAGCACCTGGAAAAAATTAATAATATACACTATATGTTTCCTCTAATAAGAAAATATTCTAAAAATTTTAATTTAAAGAAGCTAATCAATCAATTTTGATAAAATTAAATAAAAATATCGTTTCTACAAAATATATTTTTACTATTTCTATAGGCCCCATTAATTTCGTAGGCCCTAGGAACAGTGCCTATATAGTGCCTTGTAAATAATCCGGTCCTGCAATATCTTGAGCAGAAGGTAATTTGTTAATTCATTCGTTGGAAAAATTGATGCTTTGAAGAGTCTAAATACGATTGGCCAACTTATATTGAAAGGGCGAACGATATTGACAACGACAAGAAAGTACCTTCTCTTCTACGTCTGATTGAAAGCAGGCTTATGTTTTACTTCGAAGCCTCACTGCGCCAGCTAAACCTTCAGAGAAAAAAACTACGACAAAATTGTAAACATTCTGAATTATGATCTGTCTCCAAAACCCCTGGTTACTGCGGAACGATTCCGGTTTCATAAGCGTCAACAGAATGAAGGTGCATGAAAAGAAAGGAAAATAATAGCCTAGTGAGAAGTGCATTGCATGATGAGAAAATTGCCCGGAACTCTGGAAGAAGAAGAAGAAGAGGGAGACCAAGGAAAAAATGATTGGATGGAGCGAGAGGTGACAGAAGAAAACGGATTTCAAGATCAAGATACGTTATAGATAAAAGGAGATAGAGACAGAAAGTAGCCAACCTGGCACGAGCAGAAACAGGGCCTAGATGATGATGATGATGATGATGATGATGACGATGATGATCAAAAGTTGCGGTATATCAATCCTTAGCCATGCAGTTTCGCAAACAAGCATTTACTGCAAATGTCCGAATGTGTGATGTTTAAGAAAAATGTGGTATAAATATCCCTAGTATATAAAATATTTAAATTTTAATGTTATCAGACAGTTATGATAAAAAAATATAGAGAAAATTAATTAAAATGTTTCCACAGGGAGCTCAAACGTTTACTGGTGACGGATGTTTGCCGGTAAAACGGGTTTATCTGTATATTTTTATCAAAAAGAAAAGTAAATTGCTAAATCGGATTATTATTAATAAAATAGATTGTTTGTTCATAACGTATAGCGAAATAAATAAAATATGACGAAGCAACGCAGGCAGCGGTTTGAAATCTAATACTTTAAATTTTCAAAGTCCGTTGGAAAACCGAAATACTCCGCCCATTCGTGGGAGACACGCGAAGCTGCGGGACAGGTATTAACTTATTATTAACGGTAATAAGATAAAAAGAGACGAAGGTGAAACTCGAGCCGTTTTTCGTAAGATGAATGCCACGACTTGACTAGGCGCTCAGTGTTGAGACCACACAAATATATCAGACTGAGGATCCCACATCGTCTAAGATCTCGAGTTTCTTTTTAAAAAGGTATTACCCATTTATAAAGCCAACCTGCCTGCATGCTATATAGCTTGTTGGAGTTTGGCTTTTCATATTCAATTCTGATTTTTGTCAGGCTATCCCATGTCTGCCAAACTGACTTTAATGAATACTATATTTCACATACTGGAAGAGTACTAAAACAATCTACTGTGAAACTAGAAATCTTTTATTCGAGACGGGTTTGTGAGACTGACGGAGAGGCGGCAGACGGGTTTATTTTGAAGTACGCTGCATGGTTTCCATCGAACGGGATTTTTACGGGGTTTGTTTGTTTGTTTGTTTGTTTGTTTGTTTGTTTGTTTGTTTGTTTTTTTGGGGTTTTTATTTGCCTCAAGTAATTGTTGATTTTGGGCTAGGGACCAATTTGAAACCCTAATTAAGGCTTTTAGTTTTAAGGTCCCTAGTTTACATTTGAGTTAAAATTATTTACATGGTATCACTCCATACAATTCTTGAATCTTGAATACAATTGTACCAAAACTTAAATAGACTAGTTAAGTAATCATTAATTTTAAACACATTTTGTTAAAGTATAAGTTTAACAGTGTAGAAAACGCGTGACGCTTTTGAATGGACTACATGATGTATAAACTTTAATAGAAACAACTGAGAGTTGAATCTATATGTCTAGTACATAAGATAACTACAACAACAACAAGAAGTGAGCCCCTCGGAGAGCGTCTGGATAAATAACTACCTGTCAAGATGATTGATGACGTTCTCTTATTTTCGCTCGTTAACCTGATAATATTAACACTCCCTCTCGAAAATAGAGAACTATATATGTAAGTCTAATAAAGTATTATCGTGTCCGTAAACTATTCAGATAACATTAGTTACACCCATAAGGTTTCTGAAACGTTGAAATAAAGTCTTTCCTAATGCTTTAGTTAATAAGTCTGCTACCATCTGGTCTGTATAGGACAATGTTCCAGGATGATTCCGGCATTGTCGACCTTTTCACGAATGAAATGATGCTTGATGTCGATATGCTTTGTTCTGGAATGATAATTTGGATTCTTGGATAAGGCTATTGCTCCTTGGTTGTCCTCTTTGATGATTGTACTTTCTTCTTGAACAAGGTTGAGATCATGAAGTAATACACGTAACCACACTGCTTCTTGACATGCAAGGGATGCTGCAACATATTCGGCTTCTGTTGAAGATAAAGCCACGGTACTTTGTCGTTTACTAGCCCAGCTAATAATTCCACCACAGAAAGAAAATAGATATCCCGACTAAGATCTCCGTCCATTTGGGTTACTACCCCAATCAGCGTCAACAAATCCAGATACTCGTACTGTATCTAGCTTAGAACCGTCGAATTTAATTCCATAATCCATTGTTCCTTTAATGTAACGCAGGATTCGCTTTGCTGCTTTCCAATGTTCAAGTCCTGGATTTGAACAGAATTGACTAACCACTCCTAAAGCATGTGCAAGGTCAGGTCTTGTACCAGTTACTGCATAGGTCAGACTACCAACAAGTGCTTGATACTTGGTCTTCTCTATCGGATCTCCCTCATTTGGCAATAACTTTGCGCTCTGATCAAGAGGAGTTGAGACTGGTTTGCAATTCTCCATTCCAAACTTCTTTAGTAAGCTTGTGAGATACTTGGTTTGATGCAGCAGCATGAGCTTCTTGTTTCGTTTGCGTTCGATCTGGATTGCAAGACAGTAGTGGACTTCCCCAAGATCTTTCATTTCAAATCGGCTCTTCAAAGCTTCTTTCTCTCTGCGCAACATCTTCTTGCTGTTACTTGCTATTAACAAGTCATCAACGTACAAGGCTATCAACATGAAACTGTCTCCCTCTCGCTTTATGTAGAGACATGGGTCGGACTTGCACTGTACATACCCTGAATTCTTGAGAAATTCATCGATTGTATTGTACCAACATCTAGATGCTTGCTTTAGACCATACATGCTTTTGTTCAACTTGCCAACCAAATGTTCTTGGCCTTTCTCAACATACCCTTCAGGCTGCGTCATGTAGATTTCTTCTTGTAATTATCCGTTAAGAAATGCTGTGGAAATGCTGTTCAACTGATTTGCTAATGCGAGGATCGTACGGATTGATGTGTAACGTGCTACAGGAGAAAATGTTTCCTCGTAGTCTAGACCAGCTTCTTGTGAACCTTTATGTCGCTCAATAGATCCGTCAGCGTTCTATTTCACTTTGAAAACCCACCGACAATCAACTGCATTGTGTCCTTCCGGGAGTGGTCCAAGTGTCCAAGTGTTATTCTTTATGAGAGATGAGTATAGAGCTTCTTTCCATTGTGCTTTATCAGGTGAAGTTAAAGCTGCTTCAAGTGTTGTAGGCTCTTCAGAAATACCCTCTGTACTACTACATGCAGCATTGTGTTTCCACCAATCACCAGTGATTGCACCATCTCTATAGGGTGGCATTCTATTTCGCTCTGAACGGCGTGGCAATTCTTCTGACTCTTTTTTATGGTTGTCAGTTTCTTGTACTTCAGTTTCTTCTTCAGCATCATCATTGGTAATTACACTTTGATCTTCATTTACTGGCTCCTCTGGCAAATCGTCTGTCGCTTGCTTGTCAGCTTCTTGTTGGTTGCTTTCCTCAGCATCATCCTGGCGAATTGCACTTTGTTGTTTCTCTGGCTCTTCTGGCAACTCTTCTTCCATTGCTTGTTCTTGGTTGTCAGGTGCAAGTTCCAAACTCGTGGTGTACTGTGGTGCTCTGACACGTTCGTCAAAGTTATTCTCCTCAAACAGGACGTCTCTGGATAAATGCACTTTTCTTGCTGGATCCCACAGTCTATATGCTTTACTCTCGAGGCTATATCCAATGAAAATGCATTTCTTTGATTTAGCGCCCCACTTCTTTCTGGTTTCTATGGCGATGTGCATGTAAGCGTTGCACCCAAAAACTTTCAAATTCGAAATATCTGCTTTCTTACCCATGAAACTCTCGTAAGGGGTTATATTCTCCACTGCAACGGTTGGACTACGATTTCTAAGTACAACTGCAGTTGCCACAGCTTCACCCCAATACCCATAATCAAGTCCTGCATTGTGCATCATTGATCTTGCTGCTTCTTGTATGGTTCTGTTCATTCTCTCGGCGACTCCATTCTGCTGTGGTGTTCGAGGAATGGTCAACTGCCTCTGGATTCCTTTCTTGTGGAGATAGTCAACAAATACTTTTGAGGTGTATTCTCCACCATTATCTGAACGCAAGATCTTGATATTCTTTCCAGTCACATTCGTAACCATTGCTTCATACTCCTTGAATTTCTCAAAGACTTGATCTTTATGTTTCATGAAGTAGATTGCTGGATTTATCATCAATGAATGTTACGAAGTAACAATTTCCTCCATGACTCTTCATTTGCATGGGACCACAAACATCGCTATGAACAATCCCTAGGATTTCAGTTGCTCGAGTTGCTTGTTCTTTAGGAAATGGCATCCTTTTTTGCTTGCCCTTTGCACAACCATCGCAAAACGTTGATTCTTGTGAAATCTTGAATTTCAAACCTTGGACAAGTTCCTCGTCTCGTAGCTTCCTCAGGTTCTTTAAGCCCAAATATCCGTATCTTTGGTGCCATAAATGTTCTGAGCTCTCTCCGGTGGCAGCGTTGACATTATGTGACTTTTCCTTCATTTCAAGGACATCAAGAACAAAGAGGTTATCACTCACTTTACCAGAACCCACCAGATTTCCAATTCTTGTCATTGCCAGAAATTTGGGACAAGATGGTGGCGCGCGTGCGCATTAACGATCATAATAATGGAGATTCCCAACAGTAAATAATAATGAGAGCACACAATAATTCAAATTTTTCTTAAACGGTGATATATTTCTTCTTTCTCCAGATCCGGCTGACTTCAGCATGGACTAAGCAACAGTTGTAACTAAAAAAAATTTGCTTAGCTCGACGACAAAATACTTCCCTAGCTCGTCTTATTTTTGCACTAAAAGCGCCACTATCCATAGTGTTAGCCATAGTAATCTTTGTAAACAGGTGCGAGAAATTGGCCAAATATACAAACAATGTTACGGGCGATGCGAAGTCTCCAGATCGCAATGCATTCGGCATGAGTCAGTCTACTTCCTGAGCACATAAAGATCCTGATTTGTCCCAGGCATAGTACTTCCAAAAGCGTTTGAACTTGCTTGATTTCACAGTTCTTATAGCCGTTTACAGGTTGTTTACATATACATACATGCACGATTTAGGCAAATTCTAAAGAACTCAATGACCTGAATAATGAGAATACACTAGTATACAATAGAATCAAATGCATTAGAATACATAATTATATTATTATAGGCGACAGAGAGCAGCGGCACAAATGACCAACATTTCTGGTGATGTCTATGATGACACACTTTTGCTGATCAAACGACATAGAATGTCCTTTCTTGGCGATGGCACTAACAGAAAACAGATTTTTGGCTAGGTCTGGCACAAACAAAACATCTTGTAATTTAGCTGGCTTGTAATTCTCGCCAACTTTGACTTGTAACCAAACTGACCCTTTTCCAAGTGCTTCTATTACTCGGTTGTCTCCTAAGCGCACTTTCTCTGGAGTACAAAATTCGACATAATCTTCCATTGAATCCTTTTGATGAGACATGTGCTGTGAAGCGCCCGAACCTATATACCACGTCGAACTGTTGTTGGCATGTTTCGAAGTCCAAAATAAAGTGTGTTGTTCCACGGTAACAGTAGATTTAGTCGCACAAGACGCATTGGCTTGAGTTCCTTTCTTTTCTTCAGGTTGGACTTTCTTTGGTTTCCGGCAATCTCTAGCCCAATGTCCTAGTAACCCACAATTGTAGCATTTCCCTTTCTTCTTACCTTTAGGCTTTTCGTGTTGTTTACCTTTCGATGTGAGAAGAGCTTTCTCTGTATTGTCAACAGGAAGAGAAATTTCGTTACGCTTGTGTTCTTCATGAAGTAATCTTGCAGTGACGAATTCCAGTTTTAAATCCTCACGCGAGACTCCAAAGCCATGATTAAATTATTATACGAATCAGGAAGACTACAATACAACGTTGCAACTTGATCATCTTCGGAAATTGGAGGGCCTACAGCCTCAAGTTGTTCTGCCAAAGCTTTCAACTTGTTAATATGCTCCGTCATCGTATCATTCTTGGCCATTGTCATTGTAAGTACCTCTTACGCAGAAATAACTTATTCGCTAACGATTTTACCTCGTAGTGGCTTTCCAGTTTACACCAGGCTTCCTTTGAAGTGTTCGCAGATCGAACCAACGCTAGTTTAGTTGTTCATCTCCCAGAGATAAATAAATCGTCGCTAGCACTTTATGGGCACGTCGTTGAAATAGTCGTCGTTGAGTTTCAGTAGTTTCTTCCTCGGTAGGTTCTACCTCAACGCCAGTCACGATGCCCCAAAGATCCTTGTCTTCATTTGTTATTGTTATTTTCAGGTAAGGTAAGGTGAGGTAGGGTAGGGTAGGGTAAAGTAAGGCGAGGCGAGGTAAAGTAAGGTAAGGTAAGGTAAGGTAAGGGAAGGGAAGGGAAGGGAAGGGAAGGGAAGGGAAGGGAAGGGAAGGGAAGGGAAGGGAAGGGAAGGGAAGGGAAGGGAAGGGAAGGGAAGGGAAGGGAAGGGAAGGGAAAGAAAGGGAAAGAAAGGGAAGGGAAGGGAAGGGAAGGGAAGGGAAGGGAAGGGAAGTGAAGGGAAGGGAAGGTGATGTATGATGTAATGTAAGGTGATGTAATGTAATGTAATCTAATGTAATATACTGTACTGTAATGTAATGTAATATATTTCTTACTATCTTTCGCCAATAACTTATTTATACAAATGTTTGCAAATGTAATTTCCGATAGAACAAATATGAAACTCGACAAATTTCTAAAAATTGAAATAAATGTGGCATGTACATTTTGAGATATGCCAAAGTTGCCGTCCTAAAGTTACAAAACGAAACACGTGTCTGAACTATTTACTGACGCCTCCTCACTTCTATGTTGTTCAGCGATTTCTGTGAGGTTGGTGTAGGTGTCCGTTAGCACTAATGCAATGCTCACTACCGTTGTGGCAGTTCGAGCACTCTGGCCCTATAGCGCTCTCTAGATGTGCACCACCAATTATAATAATGGAAACTTTATTAATGATTTTTTTCTAAACAAACAATTGTAAATCTCACTCATCGAGGTAATTTACAATCGACTACTTGAATCACAACTAAGCTACTTAAAAACTTAAAAGTTCAGTAAGTCAGGATTCGTCCATTCCTTATTTCTGCAGCAAAAAATATAATAGGTTGTTCTGATGGCAGTAGATATCATTTTTCTGACACAATAATTTTGATGCTTCACATCAACTCCTACATCGTTTAACATTGCTATAAAGGAGGTACACTCTTTTGCGAAAACACCGAGTGAACTAATCGAGAGATTGACAAATTTAACAGTGCTAAAGTGTTCACTTTGTTGTCTAACTATTTCTTCATATTTGGCTTTTTTGCGCTCTACGTTGTTTTGAAGGTTGGATTCAAATCCCACGGTAAGTTCGACTATATATAGACATCCCTTTGAAGTAGATAGGAGTAAATCTGGACGATATTTGTCACCAGTTATTATTGAGGGGCTTTTGAATTCAGGAAGATCAACAAAAAGGTTGGAGCAATTGGCAGTTTGTAGGGTCTTGGCAAGAAAGTTGAGAATAGAGTCGTGTCTCCACGTAAAACGTTCAAGGTATGATTGACATCCGGCAACCACGTGTAGGAGAGTTTCTGGGCGTAAGCAAAAGGAACAGTCAGAACTTGATGATATACCCCATCTGGAAAGGTTTTTGCGGGTAGGAAGAGAGTTATTGATATAACGCATAGTAAAATTATAGATGTTTTTTGGTAGTTTAGATTGAGAAGCAGACCACAATTTGTTTAGCTTTGGTAAGGAGAATTTCGTAACATTCGAGAAAAATGAGCCTTGACAGGTCAAGTGGTTTTGAAGTTTATCCTCTTGTCCAGAACGGAAATCTTTGATAACTTCCTTGGTAGAGTTGTAAATATCATACTGAATGTTAGTGCTGTTATTAGTTGATTTCCAAAGCTCTTTTATTGATTCATTGGGAGATGTTTTTAAGGCATTTCGAAGAACTGTTTGACACTGAGTGAATTTGATAGATGGTGGGAAAATACTTAGACCAAATTTGTTACGGGTTAGAAAGATGTTACTCAATGTTCCAGATACTGGTATTTCCAGCCATTTACGGATGTATTTGTTTACAACGGAATCAATATTTTCAGAGACCCAAGTTTTGGACAAGGTAGCAACAGTAAAATGCCAGGATATTTTAGATAAGACGTAGCGACTGTAAAGAAGAAGTTTATTTTTCGGATGTAGTGGTTTAAGGTCAATATCAGACATCAGTTCTGTGATGAGGGAGGTCAGCTCAGACTTGTGTTCTTGGTTGGACATATCAAAATCAAAGTATCTTCCTAAATATCGGAAAGATTCTCCAATTTTAGTAGTTGGGATTAGGTCACTGTTAATTAAGAGTTTAGGTAAATATTGGACTGATTTTGTTAAAGCTTTCTTGATACCAAATGTGCTACATTTGTCAACCCGGATAATCATACTGGACCATTGGCACCAGATACAGAAACGATTTAGAAGATGCTGGTTTTCTGATTCTTGGCCACTAATGACCGCGGCATCATCAGCAAACTGAAACCAGTGGATCGGGTTTAGAAATTGGAAGGAGAAACCAAATTGACGGTACTTATCGGCCTTTATGTGTTGAATGAAAGTGTTGAAGCACATATTAAATAGTAGAGGACTAGAAGACAATCACCTTGCAGTACACCACGGCCAACAGATATAAAAGGAGTACGAAATTCAGATGTTATTATTGAAGTCTTAAAATCCGTGTATAAACTTTTTATAACAGTTTTGATGTGATTAGGAATGTGATGGTAATCAAGGATGGACTGAATTAAATTATGATGAACTTCACCAAAGGCAAATGATAATAATAATAATAATAATAATAATAATAATAATAATAATAATAATAATAATAACAATAATAATAATAATAATGGAAACTTTATTGAAATACTTTATATATATATATATACAATTATAAATCTCACTAATTAAGGTAATTTATAATTGACTACTTGAACCTATTTATTGTTTACAACTATATAGAAAAATTTGAATTTAAAATGTATCTTCAAATGTTCATTAAGTATGGATTTGTCCAAGCCTTGTTTCTACAACAAAATATATAGTATGTTATTCTAATGGCGATAGACATTATTTTCTTAATACAAAAATTTTGGTGATTTTTATCAAGACCTAGATCGTTTAATATCTCCAAAAAGGTACGACATTCTTTTGAGAAAACACCTACGGAACTGATTGATAAATTTACAAATTTGACAGTTTTAAAATGTTCCTTTTGCTGTGTAATTACATCCCTGTATCTTGCTCTTTTGCGATCAACGTTAGTTTGGAGATTAGATTCATATCCGACAGAGAGTTCAAGGATATAGAAGCAATCAGTGGAAATGGAAAGAAGCACATCTGGGCGATACGTTTCACCAGTTATTATTGATGGGCTCTTATATCCAGGAAGATCAACGAAGAGATTAGAGTTGTTGACAGGTTGTAGCGTTTTTGCAATAAAGTTGAGAACAGAGTCATGTCTCCATGTAAATCGTGGAAGGTACGATTGGCATCCAGCAACTACATGTAGGAGGGTTTCAGGGTTTAAGCAGAAGGAGCAATCAGAGTTCGACATTATTCCCCATAATAATAATAATAATAATAATAATAATAATAATAATAATAATAATAATAATAATAATAATAATAATAATAATAATAATAATAATAATAATAATAATGGAAACTTTATTTGTTTATGATTTACGTATACTACAATGATAAACCTCTCTTTTACAGGTAGTTTACCAATGTCTACTTGAATTAACACTATATGGTATAAAAATATTAGTATGACATTAAAGTCGGGTCATCCCATTTTTTGTTACGTTTACAAAATATATAGTAAGAGGTCCTTATGCAAGTGTTCATAATTTTCTGAGTATAGTACTTTCTACATCGTTCGTCAAATTTCAGGTCTTTCAGCATTTCAATAAAGTCTACAGCTGACTGATTAAAAACTCCAAGCGAACTGATAAATAAATTTATAAATTTTACTTTTTCATAATTTTTGTGCTGTTCGTTGATAAGTTCTAGATATTTATGTCTCTTCCGGGTTGCATTAGTAAGAAGATTAGATTCAAATCCAACAGTCAGTTCGAGTATGTAGATGTATTTGTTTTCGATTGTTATCAGAAGATCAGGGCGTAACTTATCTCCGGTGATAACAGATGGACTGATGAAGCCAGGTAGGTCAGCATAAAGGTTTATTGAGTGTTGTACGGATTTAAGAGAGGTTGCAATGAAGTTAAGGACGGAATCGTGTCGCCACGTAAAACGTCCTTCGTTTAGGTATGTCTTGCATCCATTTACGACGTGGAGCAAGGTTTCGGGTTAATAATAATAATAATAATAATAATAATAATAATAATAACGGTTTAATTAACATATCCAACTAAGTGGCTCTTCCATGTTAAATGTTTTAAGTTAGTATATAAATTATGGTAGACTCGATATCTTTCATGCATGCGTTTATATTTGACAGATTCTTTAACGTATGCCCCAACACCTCCTCCTCTAATGGATTCACGATTGTGGTATCCAAAATTGAAACCAGGAATAGTTAGTAACAATATTTATTCAGGAAGTCCACTCACAAAAGTGATTTTCAGTGGAGCCCTGCATAGGTAAAACATATACATACATATTTATATATAACAGATATAGCAGAAACGGTACGGTATAACAGATACGGAATTAGAACAATATAAATGAAAAATTACAAAACTAAAAATTAAAGTTTTAAATGTTTCTTAAGTTTAAGTTTAAATAATGAAAAAAGTTCAATGTTCCGAAGTTCTTCTGGTAAAGTGTTCCAGTCTTGAGCACCGTGGTAGGTGAATGACTGTTACCCCCAGTTCCTGTTGACTCGTTGTAAGTGTAATTTATGTTTGTTTCGGGTGTTGTAATTGTGGATATCAGTAGTGTGTTTGAAATTAAAATCAGAGTCAACGTCATTGTTTAAACATTTATACATGATAAGGCAACGGTGAAAGAGCCTGCGCACTGATAGCGGTTGCCAGTGTAAGGATCTCAGTGATTCGGTGGCTGACGAGAGTGGATGGAGATCAAGAATAATTATTGCAGCTTTGTTGTGAAGGACTTGAAGATGGTCCATGAGGACAGAATTGTTTTTATCACCCCAGACAGAATCAGCGTAGTCAAAGAGCGGCATAACAAGCCTGTTTACTAAAGTAAGGCGGGATTCGAGAGATAGAAGGTGTTTAATTCTTCCGATGACGCCAAGGCGTTGGTAGATTTTCTTAGAAAGTATTTCAATATGATTTGACCAAGATAATGACTGACTCAACGTTACACCAAGATACTTAAAACATTCGACACGGTTTAATGGGCAGTTGTTGATGAGTAAATTGATGTCCTTAAGTTTCGTTAACTTTGCATTACTTCCAAACACCATGAATTTACATTTAGAAGTGTTAAGAGTTAACCGGTTTGTGGCAAACCATTTGGATAAGATTAGGAGGTCAGAGTTAAGCTGCTCTTCTAAGTGAAAAGCGGATTTACCTGAACAATATAGAACAGTGTCGTCTGCGTAGAGGGAGATATTACAGTTTTGGACAGTAGAGGGAAGGTCGTTCACATAAATCAAAAACAATAAAGGTCCCAGTATGCTTCCTTGGGGAACTCCGACCAGTACTGATTTTTTGGACGAATGATTGCGACCAACAGAAGTGACTTGGAAACGGTTCGAAAGATATGAGTTAAACCATTCGATGGTTGGTTGTGAAAAACCAATGTTTCCGAGTTTCTCTATCAGAAGATCGTGGCTGACCGTGTCAAAGGCTTTGGATAAATCTAGAAAAACAGCTCCGGTGATGGAACCTTTATCCATATTTTCCAAAATAGTGTCGGTGAAGTGGGTAAGAGCAATTCCGGTAGAGAGTTTTGGGCGAAAACCAAACTGGTTTGGGGTTAGAATATTTTCTTGGAGGAGGTAGTTGTAGATTTGATGGTGTGCGGCTTTTTCAAGTATCTTGCTAACAGATGGTAAGATGGTTATTGGCCTATAATTAGAATATAATAGAGACATAGTTGAAAAGATCGTTATTGTCCTTAAGCCATGTTTCACTAAGGGTTAATACGTCGAAAGGATAGCGTTGAACAGTCAACAGAAACTCGTTGAAGGTTGATGTCATTGAGTAGTTAGTTAAATATACGAAGATGGTTAGCTTTACTTCAGAGTTTCAAGATGTATGTCTTCCACAAATTGATCAGAATGGTCATCATGATTTATTATATGAGTTGGTCTTGCCTCAAAAACAACTGAACTGTCGTCATGTAAGCATGGAGAAATTTTTTGACCAAGAAACGGCAGTTCAGTCAGGATACACAACTGGCATGTCCAGGTCCATGGTGATATTGATTTATTTTATTGATAAATGTAGGTAGGGATTCCAGTGCACGAGGCATGTGTCCGATCAAAACAGACTTCGCATATCAATTGTTTATGATTTCGTTTGACAGTTTTCTCACAGGCGGTGCATTTCGGGGCAATATATCTTGTCGAATTCGCAGTTGAGGTTACTTTCTTAGGTTCATCAGGACCAGGATAAAATTCTACATCGCCGCCTTGTATTAAAAAACGCATAGCAGCACAGGAGTTGGAGTAGTAGGGATATGATCGCGGTGTTTTCTTACTTCTACAGTGAACATATTTTGACTTTGTGCACAAACACCATTGTGCCTCCACGAAGTTCTTGATAAGAAGTTGTTGAAATTATTTCGTCCCAGCGGACTAGAAATTGTTTGAAGTTTTCTCGTGACAAAAAGTGGGTTATAATTATATTCACCAGAGACATTTCCAATGCAAATCTCCGAACTGACATTCCAAGAGTTCAGCGAAAAAGACGACAAGTTTTCGAAAGATACGACTCTCTTGAATCCATTTCCCAGTTGAACGGCGCACCAAACGTTTCCATGAGGCTTTACCTTTGGGCTGAATTCAGTTTCAGGTATTAAGATGTGATTTAACAACCCAAAACTAACGATTATTACGGGGACTAGAAACGCGTGACCGCACATCATTATATCCAAACATTAGTCGAACGCCTCTTATACTGTCTCACAAGCAGTTGTCACCAGCGATTGCTCGTGGTGTTTACTGGTGGTTAATACGTTGTGTTCTCACAATCACGTAGAAAAAGAAATATGGAAGCAGTGTAGCAGAAAGAAAGAAAAAACAGAACACTACGACACTACGACACTGACTATACATGGCGGTTGATCGGTTCTTTTTCCGCTCCATTGTGTTATTTCTTTTAACATATATTTTGATTAGTTGTCTCACTAAATATTCAATAAAAATGGTAAAGAAAAATGGTATTTTAAATCTTAAAGCATTGGTGGTGGACCGGAATGTTTCGTCAGTATGTGTTGACTCAAACTGTTCTTCGTTGCCAAAGAAAGTTGATCAATCGAACGCCTCTTTCAAGTCGCTTAGTACAAATGTTGTGGCAGCAACTCGGTCGCTTGTGGAAATTTATCTTGGCTGCAAGTCTTGTATTTCTATTGGGTGATGTAGCTGTAAATCCAAAACCTTGCAATCGAGCCTCAAGCGAATTATTCTTCTAGTTCTTGTAAACGTCATTTTTGTCAAACAATTGCTCATTTCCATTTTCATTGTCGTCGCCTTTGTCTTCGAGTTCTTCGGCTTCTATCCTATGTTTGACATTGGACAACCGTCATCTGGTTTGAAAATAGGCCACCGGATCGTAATATTTAGTTATTCAGACATTTACCAAATACCATAACGGGAAAAATAAAAACTTAATCAGTAAACGAACAAAATATCGAAGATCAAATTTTAAATGAGCTCTTAGTCAGATGCGACAAATGAATACATTTAACCTTCCTGAAAATATATATAACTCGCTATAAAGATTTGTTCAAATTCTAAAAGTTTCCGTGTATTAAGGTAATTTATATGAATTATTGTTATGATAAATCCGACTACAGTTAAACACCTGCGCATTGTTATTGATCTCATATGACTATGAAGTATATGTTATGCTGTACATACATATATGACTAATATAATATTCAACACGATATGCATGGTAACATACTTGTTTCACCGTTGCAGAAGAAAGCAGTTACAACCAATTCCAAGGTAAATATTAACATGTAAGCTTGCTTCATTGTATAGATAAATGTTTTTCCCTTGAATTGAATTAAACGTTGTTACACAAGGAAGTAAAGTCCACGTCTGGACCACGGGATCATTAGTCATGAATTAAAACTGCCGGTTATTAATTTAAGACACACGCTGTGCATTGAGAATACTTTAAATATTTTCAGACGCAAATATGCCGGATCGATAATTTATACAAGTGTTTTTATATTTTTTATTTATTTGCCCATATATAATTATAATACGTAGTTTACACATTTGTTTTAGTATTGTAGGGCTAGGGGTCTACCAGAAATCTGGATAGGCTTTTTATTAAGACCCCCAGTTCAACAACATGTTTTGTATGTATATATTAATTTCTACTTATTACAGTAATATAATCATTTCTTGAAAGAAAAGAAAAGCAGATTTTATCTATATTTACAATTGAGAAGGAGAGAAAGAAAAGTGAAACAAGATTAAGAAATATATACATATTACAGTATATAATTAATACATAATGATCTGACTAAAATCTAGCAATGCAAAAAGCAAAGTACCTTGCCAGACTCTAACCAAGCAAAGCCGTTTAAATAGAAAATAGATACTACGAAAACTGTGTCATATATCACATTGTGCAGTTGATTAATATGTAGAATTTGTAAGAAGTTTTTTTTATTTGCTTTTAACAATGTTATAGGATTTTATATTTTTTAAGTTAGAATTTAGACCATTCCAAATATCGACTCCTTCGTTAGATAGAGTATGTTTTACATAATTTGTTCTTTTATAAGCCATAATTATGAAGTTGTGCTGCATTTCTTGTGTTATGTTGATGAATTTGATTGTTTGGCATAAAATAATTTGTGAAAACCTCTGGTAAATTACTGGCAAATTAATTACACTCTAACACTCTCCCCTCCTATTGAATGTCATCTGACACTTTGTGGATCTTGTCTATTCTGCCTTATCTACACTGTCCATAGCATTCCTGGGGTGTGCTGATCAGACACAACCACATAATCCTAGAGCGAATCTATCTTATGTACTTCCAACTTAATTAACAAACATATCCATTATAGTTAACCCACGTTACATAAAAAAGTGTCTCAAACACTCTCAAAGTTATGCGAACAAAAGTTTGTCTTGTAATAAAAAATTGAGCTTCGACTGAAAATTAAAATGTCCATTGTCCAATAAGTAAAAGTCGACATCGGTTGGGTAGTAACCAAATGGAGGCAGCGGTGGAATTCTATAGAATAAGGGTGATGGTAGCAACGGTTCCATCCACTGCGGTGAAGGCCAGGCATTTTATTTTTGGACCATACCGGCATAGGGATGTCTCCATACTCTGGACACGTCAGCTATAGGACTACCAGGTGTATTGTATCCAAAACGCAACAGCGGTTGCCGTACTCTTTGTGGACGAGTTTGAACATTAGTTCTTTCGTCGATGTTTCCAGTCTCTGGTGTTTCTTCTCCTAAGTTGCTCACCGAATCCGATCCTGGACTCTATCAGTCATTCCATAGTGACTCGCGTGACAAAGTCACAAATTTTAAGGTTAAAAAAGTTTTTTCCCTACCACTTTTAGTTTAGCACAAAGCAAGCTTGCTTTAGATAAGGATGCCTTGGGGAGATATTTAAAGTAATACATTTAATGGCATCTTATTTATTTTCCCGGCAACCTATTAATTTTATTTAATTTTAACTTTTATAAGACATATAGTTAGACAAGATACAATGACACTCCAGTGAAGTTTGAGCAAAAACTTTGTAGTCTATGAAATAATGTCGCAAGTTTAATGCGACTCGCAAAAAAAACTCAGTTTCAATAATAAAAAGTCAATGGTTTTGTTTACTCATTGTTTGTTGGAGCCATTAACGCCATTTGCAATAATAATTTAGAACAAGATTTAAAGCTGAACAACTAGAAGCAAATTTTTAGAAAGGCCACAGTATCCCAAGATCACTATATGAGAATTTGTATAAAATGGCTTTTATAATAGTGTTAAAGCAGCCAAGTCAATATTTTAAGAATAGAATTTGAATTAAAGACATCTATTTAACATTTTGTGTTGATTTGTTCCATGATCCACTTCATTCCACTGATATGAACGTCTCAATGGGTTTGAATTCAATGCTTGTGACTCGCGTGACGTGACTCGCGTGACGAAGTTGAGGGCGATTTTTCTCCGAAACTACTGAAAATATTTTCCTAGATTTTTTGGGATTGGTTTCACTAAGAGTACCAAATTGTGATAGGCTTAAAGAAGTTCAAACAGGAAATGAGAATACTTTATGTGAAAATATTGTGAGTCACGTAAACGCAAGCCGATATCTCATTTTGAAATTTACAATTTGAAATAAGTTATTAAATAGCAATGGCAAGTTGAATACATAACATAATAAAGAAATTTAGTTTTGATACAAGAAATAGGACACTTTTCTTTAAAAGTACCAATATTTGTTCCAACCGATGCATAATTATCTATGTTCTTATTTCCGTTCCCACAATGCCTGTGGGAACAGAAAAAAGTATTTTTTTAGAAATAGTAAATTTTTTTTCACATTCCAGAAGGGCAAGGTATTGTAGCACCCAAAAATGGTATTGTAGGTGTTATTATGTTAATTTAATTTTTTTTCAACAATGTGTCATTTCTGTGGAATGGCTGCTATGATTCTCGGGTGGTAAATCAGCTGGTGGGTCCACATCTTCAACTGATGTCTGCATGGTTGTCTTATCAAATCACCATCGTCTTTTTCACGTGTTTGTTGTACTAGTTCGTCGATTTGGCTTGGCAGTAACTATGGTGTCTCCTCTCCCTCCGATTCTGAATCTTTGTCGACTTCCTTCATTCGCATAAGTAGCTGTTTCTCCGTCTTATGCTTCGGCTTACGCTCCGTGGTTTCACCTTTGTTTCTTTTGAAATCCTTTACTGGAAAATCTCTTTGTAACGGCAGGTAATCGCAAGGTATAGTAACAAGTTCCTGTGTAGTGTTCGTATCTTTCCACGGCCAGATTTCGGCTTTATGTCATAGACTTGACTTTCAGGTCTCTTTCTTGATACTACTTCGTAGTTGTTGAAGGACCTGTTGGACATGTTCCACATGTTCTTCGAATGTGCTTGAGAACACGATTATACATGTATCGTCGAGGTACGGAATACACACTCGGTCGCGCAATTCTGCCAAACAACCCTCCATGAAACGTTGAAAACTGGCGGGGGCATTTGTCAGTCCGAAAGGTATTCTTATCCACTCGTACAGTTCCCATGGGGTGACGAAGGCTGTTAGTGGCTGACTCTCCGGGATAACAAAGCCTTAGTACTATAGGGAAGAGGAGTTATACGTCGGGTACGTGGAGCTTTTTGCTACACTCATGACGTCAGCATTATGAGTTTTATATAATTTATAATTATGCGTCTTAGTGGTGTTGTTACTCAATCATGACATACCCCATCAATCAGTTAAACTAGTGTTTAACTTACCAAAACAAGTGTGATTCATAGGTTTCCTTAACTAGACAACATTTTGTCTTCACTCACTCATCACATATATATAATCAAGAACAACCTGTTTATTTGGGATATGTCAGCCAGTGCCCTGCCACAAGTTACATATGTACCAGTTCCGTTTTCTGATAACGTATACAAGCCTTGTATTTAGATATGTGTACTGTATAACGTACATGCACTTTTAAACTGGAATACATTGGATTGTAAGACTTCTAAATTAAATTCGTATTATGTACATAAAAAACATGCCAAATTACGATCCTGGTTAATACTACAAGTAAATATATACATACATACAAGCGTGGAACAAATGTTCGTGATATGTACATACCAATAGATGTATCAAGTTGCAATACCAAAAAAGAAATACCAAAAAAGATTGCAAATTAATCATATAACTATAAACATAACCATATTTAACGGAACTGTACTAACAATTGTAATTCCATTCAGATTACAACTCAAATTGCTGAGCCGGACACGAAAACCAGGAAAAACCCTGTGGGAAAAATTCTGGAACGTGTTCTCCAAACCATGCTGCAGCAATGCTTCTGGAGTTTAAAAGCGGAGATTTGACCTTCTTTTATATCTAAATGTTCATACCTTAAGTCAACTAAATTTGAAGTCTCCGGGTGGGAACTGGCTTAGAGTGACCCGCACACGTGCCATACCTAACCTATATACTCGTTTCCCGGCATGCACTACACCGCCTACGTGATGCTCACGTGCCGCCAAAATATTCATTTCTGTCTACTTCATTCCATTCATACGACAGAAATTCAACATTAACGCCGTCCAATCCTTGAGTTTTGAACAGCTCAAATGGTTAAATCACGCTGAGATAACTTGAGGTAGTTTGAATATTATTTGAATAAGCTTTGAATATTATATTAGGTTTAGAATCTAAATATTTAAACATAATAAGTCATCCGAGAATCAATGCTAAGTTAACCCTAGCATGGGATAGCACACGTACGTAGATGATGTACTTGCATAGTGTAGTATATTTAATTACGTTTTGAGGGGCATTCAGGAGTTGTAGGGGATAATCATCTTATCTTCCCATTATCTTCCTTATCTTCCTCTTATCTTCCTTATCTTCCTCTTATCTTCCTTATCTTCCTCTTATCTTGTTTCTTCCCCTTATCTACCTCTTATTCTCCCCTTATCTCCCTTCTCTTCCTCTTATCTTCCTTCTCTTCATCTTCTCTTCCTCGTATCTTCCCCTTATCTCCCTCTCATCTGCCTCTTATCTTCTTTATCTTTCGAACGAACGAATGCATGCAGTCCAATCTGATGTGGCCACCCTGCGAAAGAGGGTCGATGAAACAGACACCAAAAAGAAAGAAATGGATGGAAAAAGTAGAGTGTACCCATTGGTGGGGAAACGGAAGGCAGCTACCCCCAAGGAACAGAGAGTAGGCTCACAACACTTTTACAGTCCCAACTTTGTAATGGTTGGAATAAACAGGAAGTTGATAGAAAGTTTAAACGTTGGTCTGGTTGGAAATTGGTGTGTTACTGCTCAACAGACTTTCTTTATAAGGACCGAGCTAGCCCACTTTAACGAGATAATTTTTATTGTGTTTACGTGAGAAGGGCTAGCTCACCTAGCTGGGCTGGCTTGCTTGTTGTGCTATTTGCGTAATTTATCAGTAATGGTAAGACACAAAGTCTCATTGTTTTAAATATGAACTGTACATGAACAAGCAGAACCTGTGAATTGTTAACATGTCAAAAAAAGCTGATAAAAACAAATTTTGACGCATGTATGAAGCTTTTAATGCCAGCCCGGGTAGACGAGCCAGACCAATCAATCATGTTTACATGGGAAAAACCCAGCCCTGGGTAACTGTGATCTGTCTCACAAAGTGAGATCTCAGCTAAGATGAAAATTAACAAGAAATAATAGCATAAGTGAGATCTCGACAAAGCGGGCAAGCCCGGGTACCTGGGTTGGCTCACCTCCATATAAACACCCCCTTAGAAACAAAAATAGAATCTGAGCTAAACTCTTTGTTGTCCCACTTGCAGGTCTGCAGAGCTGCTCTCACCAATTTGTGAATTAACATGGCATTATACAACAAAGATAATACCACAATACATCCTTTGAATCGTCTTTACCTCTACTATTCAAATTTGAGGTTGTCAGGTCTTGTCGGACAACCCGTTTTGTAAATTATGCTAATTTATGGTAATTATTATAAAAAATATTATTATAATCTATAACAAAGGTAAGTATTTAGACAATAAACTATTTTACCAACAAACTTTGTATACATAAAATGAAAAGCAACATTTCACAAATTCAAATTGCAAGGCAATACAATAAAACGCAAATATATTATTGCTATTTTGCTGTGGCACCCCCCATGGTGCGCCACATGACCACATCGTGTATGATCTTCACTTATTTCGGAAATTTACAAATTAAACCAGAATTATACCACAACATAGTATACGACCATAATACATCATTATAATCATCTTTAACTCAGCTATTCGCATTCGTGGTTTGGCTAAATCTTTACTTCTGTCACTGTCAGCCAAGAAGACTCATAAATTTACACAACCTGTGCGGTCCTACTAATTACTGCCCGAGACTGCCCGGGACTGCCCGAGACTGCCCGGGAGTAAGAAATGACCGCCCGAGACTGCCCGGGAGTAAAAAATGACTGCCTGACACGGTATATTACTGCCAGAGACGGTATACATCTATATTAGAGGCCTTATATAATAAAGAATAGATCCACATTTACGGCACACCGCAAACTGCAGTTCGAAATCAGCAGTTAGCCATTAGAAGTTAGGACAATTTGTATGTTAAGACTGAAAGCTTCCGTTTGTGATTTGTATTTTTTGATATATATATATATATATGTATTTTTATATATGGTGAATAAATACGAGTTTTTTCCCTTCGATATATATATATAGCCCAAGAGCGAAGCTCATGTCTCCCACAGCGCCATTGAAATGTTAATCGCAGTCGGCAATGATTAATGTATTTGTTTTTCTATTTTTGAAACCGAGTGCTATTTTTGAAACCCGTGCTGAAATAGTGCCTTTTTCAGAGTATGCCAGACCCGAAAACCGAGGTTTATTTCAACGCTTCGAAACATCAGCTAAACGATGTTACAATCAATAAAAAACGAAACTTGAACATCTATTTAACTAATAAATTGGAAATTCGGCATGACCATGACCATGACCACTGACAAAATTGAAATTCTAATGTACTTCCGCGTGCTGGCTTTCGGACGTTCTCTTTCTTTATTTTCTTTATTTTGACACCAAAACTATCGAATAATGTGGAATAGTTTGCTCTCTAATTTTTCGATTTTATTTTATTAAACACGAGTGTTCGCGTCTGAAAATATTTTCATTATTAATCTAACACTGCTAAAGTCAACACAAAGTTGACTCGAGCGGGATTTGAACGTATACTGAGCTTTTTTAACAAATTTGAGTGCTGTCGTCACCACGAGGGAGGGGTGATCTATGTGTGTGACCATTGTGATGTCACGGTATGAGAATCGAGTAAGGAAACATAGATGCCAGCTTTCATGGTACTTTCACAAAACTTCGTGTGTGGGTGAATAATGTGTTTGTTGTAGTGTCCAATGCGTGGATAACAGCAATGCGTGGCTGAAAGATTGTTCACATGGTCACACACATTGGCATTTTCCTAAGAAATCATTACAAGATAACCCCTCCCTCCTGGTCAGGAGGGAGGGATTATCTTGTAATGATTTCCTTGTCCAATGCCGTGGCCTACTGGCCTATGTGTTTGACTTGGCTGATCGTGAGGTCACCGATGTTCTCACCAGAAAAGCATTAATTAATAACCAATGATTTACTTACCTTTTCGACTCATCTCGTCACTGAGATTATTATGCACTGAGATTATCACGTTCCGAGCCCACAATGCTATCATCTGTAGGTATTATCTGTAGTAAACCAGACTTATCATGCATGTACTGATATCACACCACTGATAATTTATTAATTAAGATAATTTATATTTTCCACCAAAACTTTTAACAGTTAATACTGCATGCATCGAGAAGTGTTTTCCTTTAACTTTATGCTTAGACAGTTTTATGGGCTGGGTTTTCAACTAAAAATGTATGATAAAACAATTATTGAATTCTGCTTTGTTGATATCAAGAATTATCAAGGTCTCAGTCTATATTATCAGCCCTCTGCTTCGGCATATACAGTATACAGACTTCAACCTTGATAATTCTTGATAGCAACAAAGCTCATTCAATAATTGCTTAATATATATGTATAACTCTGCTTTACTATTTTGCTCTAGTCATTGTTTTTGTAGACTTAGTTCTTTTTCTTTGTCCGGGCTTTTTGGCAGTTTTGGGAGTTCTAGGTATGGTTAGACAGCCATCTGTGGAAATTACTGTTTTTGTGTTTGGTGCCATCCCTTTCATGAACTTTTTGTACAATGTCTCCTTTTCCTCTTCAGTTTTCTGAGTCCAGTGCACGTGTTGAACTTTGAGCTTCGACATCCATGGCGCTAGTTCATAATTGCCATGGCCGTATAACGCTCTTCTACAATCAATTTGTTGAAGCTTTACTATTTTATACAGTCTGTCAATCAAATCTGGCAATTTCATAGTTTGCCAGTTTGCTGAAAGTTTTATTATGTGGTTCATAGACTCGCATGAATTATTCTTCCAGTCAATGGCAATCCACTTGTTATTTTGCCGTGGTTTAAAAACTCCTGATCGGACTTTTTCTGCGATTTTTACAAAGTGTTCTTTAAATAAAGGTAAAGATATGGAGTATTTGTCCAAAAGTTTGATGACCTTGAGTTCGAACTTCTTGACATCGTTACAAGATGTCAATCCATGTTTTCCGAAAATGTCACTTATCACTTGTTTCCTAATCTTGACACTAGCTCCAACCTTATTAGACAAGCATCGGCGAACATTTTCCTCCAGATGCCTGGTGCAAAGTACTTGAACGGACGAGGGAAAACACTGTTTGATGGCCTTTGTAAGGGCCATAAGGACCATAGGGTAGTTATCGTCAGACCCAATAACTACTTTAGAAAGTTGCGTTCCACCAATATCAACGGACAGCTTGCTCTGGAGATGTGAAAGAAATCTTTGATATGTGGTGTAAAGTCCATCCCAATGTAAATAAATGGCCGCCAGCATAATTGGAGGATTGGTTCTTCCTTTTCTGATCAAATTGTTATGTTGATACACCAGGGTAGTCGCAAAACATGCACCGAGATTGAATGTTCTGTCGATTCCAAGAACACTCGGGTTTCTAGCATTGGATGTACAAAATTGGTTTATGTCCTTTAAATTATTTTCCAGGTATAGTATAACAGAGGGAGGCTTTCCTTTGGTCTGTACTATTTCTTGGATGAATGGATGGTCGTGAATATCAGATAACAGTGTCTGCATCTCGCCTCTAATATAGATGTATACCGTCTCTGGCAGTAATATACCGTGTCAGGCAGTCATTTTTTACTCCCGGGCAGTCTCGGGCGGTCATTTCTTACTCCCGGGCAGTCTCGGGCAGTCCCGGGCAGTCTCGGGCAGTAATTAGTAGGACCCCAACCTGTGCCATTTGTCATCAGTCAACTTTTATCAAATACGACTACCTCATTTTTATTGTCATATAATTATAATGGAAAATGCTTAAACTTACCTTAGGTAGTATTAAAGTACTAATTCTGTCTCTTTAGTACACTCATTTGCATATTTTAGCCTTGACAAAACGCGACATTTTCGCACTGCTGCGCAGATTTCCGCCATTTTGAATTTATCAAATTCGAGACTAGAATACTTCATGTAAAAGGCATGATAAGGCATCATTGTAAAGAGGGGATTCTGAGGATACCATTTTAAGCCCAAGACTCCAAGAGGGGTAAAAATAAACCTTGCAGACGATATCGTCTGATATTTAAAGGGTGGACGACAAAGAGTTTAAGGGACAAAACTTTGCCGTTTGACAAAATGCTGTAAATCGTTAGACCAGGAAAAGTCCACATGCACAGGTAATTTGGGCAGATGAGTAACGTACGCCAGAGCATGGTCCCAGATAATTGAATTGTCTGGAAACGCGGTGAACATTAAAGCGGCTAACAACGAGCTGCAGTTGTTGAGAATGGCCTGAAAGTGCACAAATTGAAATTTATACAGTCATTTACTTCCGAGCAACGCCAGAAACCCCGCTAGTTTATTAAATAGAATAGAATGGAATAGAGTGGAGTGAAGTGGAGTAGAGTAGAATAGAATTAGGGCTAATGTTAGGATTAAGATTAGCGAAAACCACCACAAATAATTATACATATTTTATAGTCACTTGAGTGTATATATGTATGCAAACTATTATGTGGACCTAACATGAAGTACTTACCTGTTTTGCATTCTTGAAAGAAGCGACAGTTATGATTCTCCAAGAACTCACAAATTTTATCCCTATATTTTTATGGAAACCTGAGTTTTCACATTGTGACTAGTGTGCTTGATGCGAATCGCATGACCACACTTGGGAGTACTCTTTCTATAAAATTACTGAAAATATTAACTGAACGAGAGTATATTTTCTCGTGATAAGAAAAACCACCCTTCAAAATCTGCATCAGCATTTCATTGGCTTTCCGGTAGTTCTGCACTGTATTGAAATGAAATTTATAAAATAACATGTATACTACGGGAGCCCTGATTGGTCAATAGCCGTGTTTGGATCAGAGTATCCAAACACGGAAAATTCCCGCCAAAACGATTTTTTGAAAACGTCGGACAGTATATCATATCATATTCACTTGTGATTATTTTATAAAGGAAATACCAACTGGTTTTTTCCGTGTTTGGATACTCTTATCCAAACACTTGGGAAATTGCTCGACTTTCGAAAAGCTAAAAACACTCGCCTACGGCTCGTGTTTTGTTACGCTTTTCTCCAGTCTCGCAATTTCCCGCGTGTTTGGATCAGAGTATCCAAACACGGAAAACCATTTGGTATTTCTTTAATGAAACAAATAAAAAATGAAACATCAATGTTTTATCATAGTTATAATATACTATAGTGGCTCAAATTCAGATTTTTCTGAGTTAAAATGGTCTTATCTAACTTTTCCTACGACTCTTAAAAGTAATGTAAACTTGATATGTAAACGCGCTCATATTTTAACTATTACATAAATAATATTATTATATAGATGCGAGTGTTTTACTAGGAAATATACAGTGTCGTATTTTCCATATCCTCACTATATAATAAAATCTATATAATAAAAAGAACATTACACGGCGGCTTGAAGATATGAATTTTATCTTCGAGTGGGGGAAAACAATATTTTACGAATGAGCGTAGCGAATGAGTAAAATATTGTTTTTGCCACGAGAAGATAAAATTCATATCTTCGCGCCGCCGTGTAATATCCTCTACATGAAAAAAATTCTCAATTTTGATTGGATAAGAGCAGTGCAGTTTTAAGGAAATACAGTGCAAAAAATAAGGAAATACAGTGTAAATTTTTTAAGCCAATGAACCAATCAAAAACAATAAAAATTGAAAATTTATTATAATTTTTATTCCCCCAAATGTTGTATTCTTTTTTCATTACAGAAGAGCAAGGTACCCGAAGTGGTATTGTAGGTGCTATAATGTGCTATTAAGTTAATGTGACTGTTAAAATAAAATTTAGAGTATAGACATATATAAATGATCAGTAATGGCACAGGTAATAATTTTCATCTCGTCCATTTAAGGCCCGGTTCAAACGTCGAACTTCACATGAACCGATCCTAATTCCAACAATTAAGTTCATGTAAAGATCGACGTCTGAATCAGTCTGTTTCGACTGTTTTAAGAGAGGCGGGCGTAGCTTTTACTATAAAGAAATTTTGCTACATCTGTGTTAAGCTGATTAAGAAATCTACATTGTCCCCAATCATATATTCTCAACGAATTTTGAGGAAACAAAGTGGTTTTAGAAATATATGGATGGTGATTTCTTCTTCTCCTGGTGCCACTAATGATCAGCCATACACGGTTGGTTCATGACATAATAAACCATGACTCCTATATTGTTGTTGTTGCAATATTTTATCCTACAAATTAAACAAGTCGAAAAATATTATCAAAGGGTTATTACGTGCACGTATTTCTAGTTTTTAGTCCTTTAAAAGATTGCTAAATTATAAAGTTTAGAATATATGTTAATATATTCATATATTACGTCACTGATTTTGTATTGTACCAATTTCGTCGTTTGTATTCGCTGAACCTTAGTTTAACGAAGCATACAAATTCTCCTCTTTCTCTTTCTTGATATTCAATTCCATGTAGGTATTTTCCTGTGTCGATGTTTGTCCATCTACGTCCCCGCTGTAATTACCGCACATATTAGTTGGGTCTCTCTTCGGGAGGATATCCGCTACTACTTCGTAAACATTTTCAGAAAGCATGACGTTAGCTACGTCAGATTCCAAGCAGTTATTAGAATTATTGGACGAAGCATCCTCATAAACAGGATTTCCAATGTTGATATTTCGACTTTCTTTGTCATTTATGTTGTTTCTTTTATTCCTGCGCCTAGAATAGCTGGACATGTAAATAAATACAAAACTTGCTCATTTAGAATAGGTATAATGCCACAGCTCGGGTCAATAAAAACTTAAACTGCCTGGTGCAATGATAATTATAAATAATAATAACACTTAATAATAATAATATATAAAAGTAGTCTTGATTGAGTGTGAAACGATAGTTATCCCAGACAACTGCATATAGTCCTTATTCCAAAATGGCCGCCGAATTAAAATTCTTCTATATACATATAAATTAGCCCTTATGAACTCGTTTTCATGTGGGAAATTCATAAGGGCTATATATGCACATAAAATAATTCTAATTCGGCGGCCAATTTGGAATAAGGTCTATTGGTGAGAGAAGAATGGGATTATAAAGTGTGACGCAAATTTCTTCAGTAAGACAGTATATAGGCATCTAATGTTACCAAATACGAAAAATCTATGCTTTAACCAATTTCAAGTTTGCAAAACTATCATTAGTTTGAACCAACGTAAATGTTACTTTTGTTTGAATGATGCACCTTTCCAAAAATATTGACTTTGAAAGACCATAAAAATTGTACTATACTTTGCAAATGAACAGAAATATCGCCCTATTTTGTAAAAGGGAAGTTTGTATTTATAACATGCACGAGTCAGCTTTTGAATTTTGATGGCGTGTTAAACTTGGTAGTGTAGTCACTTTAGCGCATGAGTTAGGCGGTAAACCCAGTTACTGACTAGGCCAGGCTTAAGGATAAGGTTTTTGTTTGGGTTAGATCACCCATGCATGCCATATGATCTCGCTTGCGTGACGTATATACTGGTATAGAAGTCGACGTATATTCTCGAGTACAGTATACTGTAAAATTGTCGAGTTATATGAAATGTTAACTTCCATAAAACAAAGAAATTATTTTTGAACAAGCCCCCATTATACATTCTCATAAAAAGGCTTACTTTAACCAAAAAAGAGCTATATATAGCTCGTGTAATTTTAGATATTGGAAATAGATTTTAAAAATTGAAGTGCCTATGAAACGAAAATTAGGTCTGTCTTATTTGGAAGAACACTTAAAATGATAGATAAAAATGTGCATAATGAGTTGTTGAAAAACGTTACATATCTTTGCTATTATCAAACCAAAATAATTCGAGGGAAGCATGACATGTGCGTGTGTTTCACCCAGAACACTAAACGGGTAGATTTTCGGATGATTATATTTGACAATAGCAAAGATATATAACGTTTTTCGATAACTCATTATGCACGTGTGACGTCGCAACATGCGACATTTACATCAAACAAACTGAAATATCTCAAGAACGAAGCAAGGAAACGAAAAACTGCAAAATATGTTACTCTATCATTTTAAGAGTTCTTTCAAATAAGACAAACTTAATTTTCGTTTCATAGGCACTTTAAACCAAATGCCGACTGCTGTAAAGTTGTAATGGTCTGTAAAAGTTAATAGTCCGGCATGCAGGATTCAGTTTGACTATAATATGTATAAGTTTGTTAGGTCGCAACATCTGAAAAGTATATCCCTTAAATATTTTAAGGGAACCGATAATTATTTATCACAAACCTTCTTAAACAAAGTATGCCAAAAACCACCAAAAATGCTGCGACAATCACAATTACGATAACAACAATTGACACGCTACTTGAACTCTTTGCATCTTTTGTCTTCACTTGTAAGATACCAGATGAAGAATATGCATCCTTAACAAAAAACAAACAAACAAGTTCAACAAAAAGATCAAAAATAAAAGTGATGTCTATATATCACAAACCGTTTTTACAAATTCTTGCGCAATTTTGTGTCCAGGGTCTATTCTCCGCTCTTGGGTTGGGAGCGAAGAAAAGATCTTGAGTACAAGTTAGGTTGCTCCGTTTTATCTCTGCTCCCGCGACTATACATACCCTGCTCCCAGACGTTCTACACCGCCCGCTCTACCCCCTCCCCCCTCCCCCTCCCCCAGAGATGCTGAAAGCGGCGAAAGAACCTCTGGTCGAAGACGCCGTTCTTTGATCGCTGCGGGCCAATGAAGTCACTAGGGTCAGATCTTGACCCCATTTTCTGATTGGCTCAGAAATCTGTTAGGGGATAAATCTGTTAGGCAAGTGTTTTAATTGGTCGGGATTTAATTAGATTACTGCAACAGGAAAGCGAGATTGGTGGCGTCTTCGACTAGAGGTTCTCTTGTCTCTTTCAGCAAGCGGCATAGAACTTCTACAGGACCAGGGTATATAGCGGCTACGCAAATTTCGAAACCGTAGACGGTCGAGCACCTCATTGATAGTCTTAAATTGTACCTTTTATAGTAATCTTAATGCCTTAACAATATCTCGTGTTGTGTACTTGCCATATTTCGACTGTATTTTTGTTAAACAGTAAAAACTAAACGAACCAGCATCTGTTGTTTGCTTTACGGCTTTTCCAACTCCCCCGGCACAGAGTACTTAATATTTCTCTCCCCGGATAATCTGACCGTGCTGACGTCAAGATTGCTTATGTCAGTGAACTTTGGGATTGTGAACAAGTTCTAAGGCCGCAATGCGTCATATGTTCGATTACGCAAGATGGCGGCGACTGGCACGAAATGTTTGACTGCTGGCCATAGTGGTTGCACTGGATAAGTCATTAGTTAGCCAATCAAAACACTTCCCCATATGGATTATCCCAAAGCCTTCGTTTGCCTGCCGGCGCCAAAGCCTTCGTTTGCCTGCCGGCGATCGAAGGCTGTGGGAACGAGATTGATATAAGAGAGTAAATCGTCGACGGAGATTTGAAGGTCTTTGAATAACTAAGCGCGAATGAATTAGCCTTATAGGTTATGTTGCGTATCAAATAACGACGCTGTGAGAATTACATAAAGAATTATGTATAAAACTTCAGAAACAAGAATGAAAGATGCGCAATGTAGCAATGTGCATCGTACATTGGGACACAAGGTGCCATTAATAAAAGACTTGGTCAAAAGTTTGGAAAAAATTTGGTCAAACGTGCTGTGCGGGAAATGCCGTTTAAGGGGGAGATCCTAATATCAAAAATTTTCCGGGCGCCCTCCTAGAAATGCGGACCCACAACAAATTTGACTAAGATATAAAAATTCCTATATCCGCCCCTGTATATATCCATCATAATTTTTAACGCATTTCCAAACAAAACAGACTTCATTTTATGAGTTAGGTATACCTTAAGTGATAAAAAGTCTTACTGGAAAAATAGGTTAGTTGAAATAATTCTATAAAATAGAATTAAAAATCGGTTCGTGCAAGTATATGCTGTAAATTTTGTCTTACCCCATCGTCATAATATACTCGCAACAATATACCATACTCGGTATTCTCCTTTAGTGGTCCATTTATGTAAACATTCGCCAATTTCTTCGTTTGTACTAACGAGTTAGAACTACTTTCGCCATTTCCAACAACAATTAATTTCTCGTTTTCATAACTGTACTGTCTTAACGTGATGTATGGTAAAAATCCACCGTCAGCTGTGTCATATGTTGTTAAATTGTTCTCTGGAATGTGTCGCAGGGCTTCAACGTTTTCACCAGCAGATAGTCTTTTGACAATGACCTGAAAAAAACTAAAAAGAAAATTGAAATGATTGAATATGACGTGCACGAATTCAGGATTCTAGGTTTTAAATAATCCCCACGTATAATGCATTGGTGGGCATATACATCGTCACGTTGGACATATAATCATGCAGCAACCCTCGTGATGATCAGCAAAGCTAATTGATGGTAAAAACAACTTGAATGAATAAAGGGGTGATGCCAAGCAAAAGCTTCATTATTCTGACAAACTGTTAAACAGTTTTTCAAACGTAATTGACAAAAACATTTCTTAAAAATAGTAAACTACATTCACGTAATTTCATTGTATAAAATACCGTATTTGTCAAAGAAGAACATGCAATCTAAAACATTTTATTTTGTCATTAAAGTGCCCCTAACCTCGACAGTTTTTATTGTCTTATTTGGAAGAACTTTTAAAATGATAAAGTAACTTCTTTGGAAGATTTTCGCTTTATCGCTTTATTTTTGAGATATTTCATTTTGTTTGATATGCAAATGTCCGGAATTTACATCACACATGCATAATGACTTATCGAAGAAGTTTGTGTATTTCTTTCATTCTCAAACGAAATCCTTTAAAATCGAGAAGTTTGGTGTTGTGGGAGAAACACGCACACATGTTATTCATACTTTAGTGTTTTTATTTGATGAACGCAAAGATATATAACATTCTCTGATAAGTCATTATGCATATTTGACGTAAATTCCAGACATTTGCATATCAAACAAAATATCTCAAAATCAAAGCGAAAATCTTCCAAAGAAGTTACTTTATCATTTTAAAAGTTCTTCCAAATAAGACAATAAAAACTGTCGAGGTTAGGGGCACTTTAAATATTATTTTTTGTACATAGTGCAGATCAATAAAAATATGAAATCTTTGAAAGATCTCGGAGGCAATAAGGGCTGTTCAGATCAACCCAACGACGACATATTGAATTTTTAATGCAGAAAAGTATGATAAATTTATATTTTAAGATCCGACCGCAACCAGTTACAAAAGGATCCAATTTCATGGTATTGCGGCTGTAAATTGACACGCCATTCCGGAAATGTAACCAGCCCAAAAACAATTACATTTTGCAGTCACTACTTTGCCTTACAGTTAAAATTTTTATATTGCTGATGTAAATATGTTGTGCTTTAATTCTTTAAAAGTTTTCATGGCAATAATATTTGTGGAAACACCACGTTTAATATTTATTTGCTAAGCTTTCGGCGTTGTTGACTCAGGTCTTCATCAGAGCAACATAATAACAAGCTGTTGGCTCACGTCACTTATAAACTAAGCAACTGATCAATTAAATCACGTAAGAATACAATGGCGTATCACGTTAGTTCTAATTAATAATTAATTACAAAAACAAAATCTGGGCACACCACGTGCTGTTTAAAGCCTGGTTTTCACTAACGACGAAAGCGTAAGCATAACGACGTACGCAAACGCAGTAAGCACTTCATGGTGGATGAACACCTTTAAATTTCGGGAAAACAAAGTGTTCAATTGACCTTGAAGTGCTTACTGCGCTTGCATACGTCGTTAAGCCTGGCTTTCACTAGCGACGTAAGCGTAAGCATAACGACGTACGCAAGCCCAGTAAGCACTTCAAAGTCTATTTAACACTTTGTTTTCCCTAAATTCAAAGGTGTTCATCAACCATGAAGTGCTTACTGCGCTTGCGTACGTCGTTATGCTTACGTCGCTAGTGAAAACTAGCTTAATGGCTGTCCCTCTTGAGGGACAAATATAATTATGATAATTATATATAATTATGATAATTTTAACACTTTGCTTATAAATATTTTAAGATTTTTAATTTAACTATATTGACTTGATAATGGCGTAAGAAACGTCGAAACATCGTCGGACACTTATTTTTAATAAAGATGTTTTTAACTTTCTTCTTAAATGTCTCAAGAAACCGTTACTTATTAAAATAATAATAATTATATATATATATATATATATAATTTATATCAGGCTATGTAAACACGGTTGTGATGTCACGGCAGATTTTTAAGCCTTATTTCATAAAAGAAATAGAAAATGGATGCCCTGTGTTTATATAACCTGATGCAAACACTCGAGGGAGTTGGGAGAATTCGAAATTACTTATGTAAACTCTCGCCTACGGCTCGGGTTCACATAAACTTTCGAATTCTCTCAACTCACTCTCGTGTTTGCATCAGGCTATATAAACACGGGCGGCCATTTTCTATTTCTTAATTATATATATATATATATATATATATATATTTAACAAATAGATTCCATTTTGCCGTTGTCTGTTCAGTTATAGATGCACAGATGACGTCACAACGTGGTAAGAACAAAAAAGTGGCCCACGAGACGCAGTCGAGTGGGTCACTGATGTTCTTACCACGTTGTGACGTCTTCTTTCTGTGCATCTATAACTGAACAGACAACAAAAAAATGGAATCTATTTGTTTTATACAATACAAAAACTTAAAAGGTTTTTATAAAAACCCTGTCGGATTTTGGGGCATGAAGAAAGAAAAAAACGAGTCAGCTGACGTGATCTGACGTGATCCATGTGTCTGTCCTCTAATAGATCATGGGCAACAACCAATGAAAACACGCATAGCAACAAGGGTATTGTATAAATATATATATAGTTAATCTACAGACACGGTGTTTCGCTGTACCACAGCTCATCAGTGTAGCTTGGAACAATCTGAATGAATTTCACCAATTACTTATACACATGCGATCGTCGGTGACAACCGCATGTGGGACAGCATCGGTGAAGTACATTCAGATAGCGTGAAGTGCGCATGGGCCCAGAGTGCTCAAACTTCCACAAGGGTAGTGAGCGTTGCATATATATATATATATATATATATATATAGTTACGAAAAACAAATTAACTCGTCGATGAAATTAGTTAAACGCATCATTAAACAGATAAAAAAAACCCCAACTTACTTGAACTTTTATAGTATAATTAGCAGAACATATAGCTCCGAATATCAATTATTTAATCTAAATACATATGCCAAAAATATTATAAAATACTTACTATATTTCATTGGTTTCTGTAGCGGTTAAGCTAGGTAATTTAAACGATACTTGTGTTTCGTGAACGTCTACACCCAGTGATAAATCTTTGTTTATTTCTATAATAAATTGAAAGTGAATATAGTGGAATTACCCGACCGCTACCTCAAAATCTCAAAGAAGGTAAAGAAGAGTTTGAGATAACGGAGTAAATTATACTGTAAAACAGAGAAAAAAATTCTGCGTAAATATTAGCAATGTTTTCGAGAAAACCGAGTTCGAGATAGCGAGATTTTATGCCCGGCGGCATACACTAAAACAAGTTTCCGAAACAACTTTCCGAAACACATTTTCGAAAAAGTTTCCGAAACTTGTTTAAAAAAATAGAACAGTGCTCTAATCAGGGAAACTTTATTTCTGAAACAAAGTTTCAGAAACTAATCAATGCAACAATTGGAAACTTTTGTTTCTGAAACCGTGTTTTGGTAACTTGCTTCGCATGTAAATACGCCAGGACATGCTGGAATGCGGAGAAAACTTTTGCAACCCGAAATTTCAATTTTTGTGTTATATGCAAGTCTCTTAAGTAAACTGTCCTTTCTAGGTTTAATTAGTTGAATTGAGTTAAGTTAGTTAGACGGAGGTAACTAACTTTAGTTTACTGTTAGATATAGACGATATATATCCATTTTGGCCGCGATATATATCGTATTTTGGCCGCGATAGACTGGGGATAGCCGTTGTCGGCGTAGGTTTTCGTACGCGGGAAATTTGTATTAGCTGTGTTTATTGCTGGTGGCGACGTACGAGAAAAATAAACATGAACAGAGCTTACTACGAAACGTTTCTTTTAGTGATGTTTGTTGAAGATGTTTTAAAGAAGGAAGATGTCATGCTTCTTCATGGTTTAAGGTCCAACGGCATTTATATTCCCTACAGGCATTATCCCAAATTTAACTTAAACCATCTAACTTCAGATGAATGTTTGGCGAGATTTCGCTTTGAAACAGACGATTAGCCCATCCTGTGCCAGGTCGCAATCATGGTTTTGAAAATTATCAAAAATAATGTACACAATGAAAGATATCTTACTTTCCAAACTATCTTCGGACTTCGTTCTCACCACAACGAACTTTGTCAATATCTTCGTTCTCAACGAAGGCCACCCAACGAAGACGTTGAACAACAACCGCTGGCCCCAAGCTCAGTATGCGCAGGATAATGCGCAGGATAATGCGCAGACGTTGAAAACCTGTCAAGTACGTGACGTCTTCGTCTTCGTACTTCGTTGTCTTGCTCAAACTCACTAATAGGTCATTTTAATATGCAATGTAACTGACCTATATATTTACCGCGGCACATCAAAGAGAATCGACCCATGTGAATGAACTAAATTGAGTTAAGTTGAGATAGGATGAGATTAGTTGCGATGAGTTGCAATAAGATGAGTTGTGATGAGTGGCAATGAGACAAGATAAAATGAGATGAAATGAGATTTGAGATGAGATATGAGAGATGAAATGAGAGATATAAGATACAAAAGATGAGAGATGCATGATCGAGATGAGAAATTAGAGATGAGTTGAAATTAACCAGGACCCTCTCGGTAAACCTGGTAAGGTAAACTCCAGTTTACCGAGGAGGCCCAGGGAACGAAGATATTGAACAGCCCAAACAGTCCAGAACAACATCTTAAACCAAATGTTGACCTTCAAGTTTTGCGTGGACACCGAACGCAGACCACAATCAGGCGCTGCTCATGGTCTCATCGCAGCAGTTACATCAAAAGCCTAGCGTTTTTTATGCTAATGATGATTTATTTTCGGCAGAGGTTTTACGTCCATGAGAAGATCAGGGTCAAAAACAGAGCAATATTTGAGATTACGTATGCATGTACGCAAGGTGTCGAGATTCTCATTGATTTCTGTCTGCCGCCGATTAAGTCACGATGGGCTGATTTTACAGATGTCGGCCCTGGGGTTGGAGTATCAAATTACGCGAGGTTCGATTTCGGGATTTTTGAATTCACAACTCCAATTACAGTGACAGCGAATATGAAAATACCATCTCAAACTCATTAATAACTCGTGAATAATCAGCCAATTACAATAGTTCATTTAATCACCTGATCATGAAGTTGGATACTGCAGTAAAACACGCTAAAATCGTATACCATGCACCCAAGAAATGAGATGAAAACCGGTGTTCATCTAATTCTTAAGATCTAATTATTTATGCAAAATAAACAAGTTGCTGAATGAATATATTTTACACACACTCAGGAATAAAATCTCATGAGGGTTTATTTTAATTGCATTTTCCAATTAAAATCGCTCGATTGAGATGCAACAACTTGTTTATCGTGTTTCATCAGGGAATTCAAACACTCAAAAATCAATATTCATCAGGTTTTCTCGTGTTTGGATCCCCTGCATGATAAAACACTCAAACTCATTGTTGATATATTACATCCAGCTTTATATATATATATATATATATATTTGTATTTTGTAATACTCAATAATTCATGAAGAAAACACAAGGAGGAGGTTGTATATCTGATACAAAATCCTGCTGATTTACATAAACTTTTAGTTCAATTTTCTCACCAAATATCACCTTGGAACATCAAAATTTTCATATGTAATACCTCATTTTATGAATATGATGAAATTATCAAATTTAATACCTCGTTTTATATATGAAATCTTCATACGTGTATGATACCTTATTTCATATATTAAATTTTCATATGTAAAAAGGTTCCAATTTCACACATTCACTTCATATATGAAATGTAATAAAAATATCCGTAAGGGTAATTAAGCAACAAAACATACAAAATAGAGAACAAGTAAAATATAAAACAACTACAAAATTATTTTAAAACTTACGACTTTGTTGTGTCGTTGCTTGCACTTTAACTCGTTGAACTGCTCCAGCTGATGTAAATCCTTGAACTGTGATGTTATATTTAGTTCCGGGAATTAAATGGATTAAAGTTACATATCTTTTTTCACCAGCAACACTTTTGCAAATTCTCGATCTTGTGATGCAAACTTCGTTTCTTGTTATTCGTCCATCCAAAACTTTCGGATATTCCCACAGAACGTTAATTGATGAAAAATATGCTAAACGTTTGGTAATTGTTGGCTTTTCACGTTCTAAAAATGAGGTGAAGATATTATTAATATTTTAAAACCAAAAAAATATCAGTACAAAAGTTAGGATCGGACGACTAAAAAGCCTCAAATTAGATATACAGTTCTAATTTTTTTAATTAAATCAGTCAAAAGGATTTAAGTTAATTTCGCCAAACGCGAGGGGTGTATGATTATTCCCAAAAATATCGAACACTAAAAAATTAATAAAAAATTCTAAAACCCCTATCTTTAAAATAAAAAGGAAAAACAACTTTAAAAATCTGTGGAAATTAATCGAAATCCCTGAAAAATTCTTGAATTCTTTGAAAAATCTTCAATATGAATTTCAAATCTCAGAAAATCTCACAAATCTCATATGCATATAATATTTTTAAGTTTTTTAAGAGTAATACAACACTCAAATACAAACACGACGGTGATCTGAGAGACAACGTCTTGTATAATACACAGCAGAGAGCATTCGCAAAGAGGTGCAGAACTAAACTAGCATGCGCTAATATTGATTAAGCTGCAATTACCACCGTAAAATATAAAAAAACAGATTTATTCTGACTAGCAATCTTTTCGGCAGTGTTAGATTTCCAAGGAAAGTGTTAACTTAAACTCTACGAGACTAAGCAGCAAATCACGAAGCCTTCTAACGATCATCTTTGTAATTATGTGACCCATGCTGCAAGTGTTGCTCTAATTTCAAAGTTTGCCGAACAAGTCGATCCTGTACAACAGAATTTACTTTACCCATTCCGCACCTACAATAAATTAAGGAACATTTCACCTTTTATTATATGCATGACAAAATTACTACATTCTGATTGGTTGAGAGGAGTACAATTATTTTATTAATTGTACTGCATATTTTGAAATGAGTAGAGAACACCCAGAGTGGAAATGTTTCTTGTCAAGTAATGAAACAAGATGTTTTTAAAAGCGTGAGTGAGTACGAAGCGTACGTGTCGTAATTTTGTCATGCATATTACTCGTGATATTTGAAAATTATGAAAAAAATTTCCAATATTACTTGTAGTGTAAATCCTTAATTGTACTCGCTATCATATGATTACCTATACTAACAACTGGATTATTCTTACGACTAAAAATAATTTGTAAAACAGATAGACTTGCTAAAATATCATGTAACTCTTAAACCACAATTTAAAAAAAATATAGAAAACCTATACCTGCTTCAAAAGTTTTCCTTTTTAATGTGTTTCCAAGTAGTCCAACTCCCGCAGCGTTTTTGGCTCTGACTCCAACTTCATAAGTAGTTGCTTCATTTAAACCAGTTAAGGTATATGTTAGAGTATTGCCAATAAATGATTTTATATTTTGTGAGCATAAGTCTCCACCGGCGTCAGTACTCTTGTAACAAATTTGATATTGAGTAATTATTCCATTTGAGTCATCAGCCGACAATGCTAACCACGCCACGTTAAGTTCGGTTGAACTTTCAACACTAAGGCTAACCAATACAGGACCTTTTGCTGGAGCTAGACAAATAATTAAGAATTCAATAATTTTTATGCTGGCAGACAGGCAACATTTTTCTCATATATATATAGAGAGAGAGAGAATAGGTTGCGTCCTACGCACGCTGTGATTGGTCAATTACCGTGTTTATATCAGGTTATGTAAACACGGTTGTGATGTGTCACGGCACATTTTTTAGCCTGATTTCATAAAAGAAATAGAAAATGGATGCCCTGTGTTTATATAACCTGATGCAAACACTCGAGTTGTGAGTTGGGAGAATTCGAAAGTACTTATGTAAACCCTCGCCTACGGCTCGGGTTCACATAAACTTTCGAATTCTCCCAACTCACTCTCTGTTTGCATCAGGCTATATAAACACGGGCGGCCATTTTCTATTTCTTAAATATATACATATATATATATGTAATAGATACAATATGAGCGGCCGAACTGTATGGGATTTACAATGGCGAGCCGAAGTATAAGAATGTTTGCACCAGTAAAGGTCTATTGATTTGCTTTGTTGCTTGCAATGCTTTTTTGCTAATTTATTAAATTTTTGCAGTTGAGAGTGTTAAGGTCAGGTTATGAATTCTTCACGCTTTCGCTGTCCAAAAAGCAGGGAAGAAGAACGTTCTATGCTGATTGAATCAATTCCAAAAAACACTCGCCATAATACAAAGTGGGCGGTTAAGGTATTTGAAGATTGGCAACATGCAAGAAAAAATAAGGAAGCGAGAAAGGAAACGGTTGGCTTCGGACAAATTGATTTAGCCACTATCGAACCTGTGACATGCACAATAGAAGCCATGTCGGCAGAAACGTTGAACGTTTGGCTCACTAAATTTACAGAAGAAGTCACAAATCAAAGTGGTGGACGATATCCCCCCAAAACGTTATATCTACTGATATGTGGATTGAATCGCTATTTAGCTGACGGGAAACAGGACAACAGCTTTAATGTTCTAGACAAAGCTGATCGAAGGTAAGACATGGAGATATCTTGAGATTACACTTTTCCTCGTGTTTATATCAATCTACAAAGCCAAGATATTTTGGTGCTTATCGTTAAAAAATCTTTCGTTGTTTTCTAGATTTGCACTTTTTCGAAGAACACTAGATGCGGAAATGAAAGACGCGACAAGGTGTGGAATTGGACAAATGGCGAAGAAAGAAGAAAGAGAACAAATTACCGAAGCGGAGGAAGCTAAAATGTGGGAACTAGGGCTTCTTGGTCCTTCGCAATATATCAACCAAAGATAATTATATAATTTTTTATGAGAGCCTTTCGAAAACATTCCACGGTGGTCTAAAAGATCTGACGAAGAGACCTCGGTACATTAAGCACTTGTGCCACGAAGATGATGGCGAAGTCATGCACGAACGATGTTTGCAAGCAATGTATTCATTGTATTTAGAGAAAGTGAAAGAGTGCGCTGAGTCAGTGGATGCTTTCTATTTCAGACCAAATAGAAATGGAAAGTTCGAGTACGAAAAAAGCCTTGTTGGTTTGTGTAGATTGAATAAGATCTTACCCGAAAAGTTATGCTTGCCTGCTGGTTTAAAACGTAGAACTGCTCATTGTTTGAGGATTAACGTTGTTTCAGACCGTCGACGAACAATTAACAAGGGAGAGGACGGGTCACACGTCGAATGCGCTTTTCGCCTATGGAAAGCCTAGCAATGAGCAGTCGGATCATGTAAGCAAAGTATACTAGGTCCACGTTCTTCAAGTGTTTCAGACTGGGGTAAAGAGCCAGTAGAGAAAAAAAGTAGCAAATGTTAGCGATGACAACAAGTTGCAATTGGCTATGGCTGAAGGTTCAGATCTTTTTTCAAATTTTGACGATTTATGTGACGAGTATTTAGCAAATATGCCCATACCAGCGATTGATAGGGGTAAAGTTGATAATAATATCTGTACAAACGCAGTGTTTAATAATTGTGTTATTAACTTTGTTGTTGACGAGAAAAAGTAGCTATGAAGCTGTAATAGTGGATTTAGAGTGTAAGAGATTTTGGTTTTTGACGTTGTTTATCGATTGTAGCTTACTTTGTGTGGTTGTGAAGTAACTGAATAAAAACCATGCTTGTGTGCTTGTTGTTGATAAACGTAATAAGTATTATGTATCTGAATTAGAGAATACTAATTAGCGTAATTAGTATTCTGTATCCGAATTACAGAATACTAATTAGGTTAATTAGTATTCTGTATCAATTGATCGCATGTGTTCTTTTGGTTACTCGTTTCGAGTTATCGGGTTTACAGGCTATCCTTGTGACACGATTGATGCGATTTGATTGGACGAGAAGCTCATTAATTATTCATGAACTTTACAAATATATATAATTTCGAAGCGTAACATCGAGTGACAGACGGCTGGGTATACAGGCGACTACTACTTTTGGACCATCCTATCAAAGGAAGCTATATAGACGAGAGGCAGCGAGATATCGTGAATTAGCCGGATCGTATCTATTAGAAAATGTTTTGAGTACTCGCTATTTATAATACTCTATAACAAAGGCATATGCACCACTGTCTTGCAGACTCAAATGTCGCGTATTTCCAGGCCTGTAATAATTTACTTACTAGCTTCGCCTGTTGTTGCCAAGATCCCCGATTCCCGCCTTATTAGTAAGTAGCCTTAATGGCGACATAGGTTGTAGCTTCATATAAACCACTTAAGTCACCGTTCTATACAACCCAACAAATCTAGTGTGCTTATACACACGTAAAAATCTCAGCTTGTCAACAGGATGTGTTCGCAAACAGGCTGGTAGCAAGGCTGTTAACAGGTTGTAACAATGCTGTTCATTCAAAAAGCTACTACAACCTTGTTAGCATCAACCTGTTAACAATTTGTCAAATGCAGAGCGGTAACAGGTTGTTGGAACAAGTTGTCATCAGTCTAGTCTGCATGTTGAAGTCATCAACCTTGTTACATGTTGTCAACAACCTGTGACAGACTTGTTAACACACTGGGAACAGCCAGTGCGAACACATCGCGGTGACAACCTGTTGAACAGCCTTGTAACAACTTGCTTGCAGGCATGTAACAGCTTGCGCGTTTTTACGTGTGTAGTTCTTAACTGGAAATTTAATACAGTAGACCAGTTAGATAATCATTTAATATATACATTATTAGTTACTTACTATCTTCTGGAGTTGTTCCACTCTTTTTCGTGCCAAGATCTCCGGTTCCAGCTCCATTAGTAGCCTTAACCGCAACGTCATAGATTGTAGCCTCATTTAAACCACGTAAAGTAACGGTCGTATTGTCAACACCATTGACTGTTGTACTATTGGTACAAGAAACACTTCCACTGCTTGTAAGTTGATAACAGACAGTATAACTGGTTATATCTCCATTCGCCTTGTCCGCTGACAGCTTCGACCAAACAACTGTCAGTTCAGTAGCTTTCGGAGACGTTATTGTACTAATAGTTGGTCCTTTAGCAGGTGCTACAAATTGACAAATAAAGCACTAGTATTACGAATACGGGCACCAAATGAAGACACCAGTTTGGGGAATCCCATCACTTTTACCTGCCGGAAGGTTTCAAACTCAAAGCTATATATGTACACAAAATTTTACCAAAAATTAGACGGATAAGAAAACAACAGACAAGTAGACAAAAGTATTATAAGTACTGACTTTAACTACTGACTTGTAAAACATGTGTAATTGATTAATATTCATAAATAAATTTTAATGCTGGATAATAACATAAAGAATGTATTAAACATTTTCTAAGTAACGTTTATATAATTATATAACTAAATCAATCTATATTATATTATATTATATTATATTATATTATATTATATTATATTATATTATATTATATTATATTATATTATATTATATTATATTATATTATATTATATTATATTATATTATATTATATTATATTATATTATATTATATTATATTATATTATATTATATTTAACAAATAGATAATAATAACATAAAGAATGTATTAAACATTTTCTAAGTAACGTTTATATAATTATATAACTAAATCAATCTATATTATATTATATTATATTATATTATATTATATTATATTATATTATATTATATTATATTATATTATATTATATTATATTATATTATATTATATTATATTATATTATATTATATTATATTATATTATATTATATTATATTATATTATATTATATTTAACAAATAGATTCCATTTTGCCGTTGTCTGTTCAGTTATAGATGCACAGATGACGTCACAACGTGGTAAGAACAAAAAAGTGGCCCACGAGACGCAGTCGAGTGGGTCACTGATGTTCTTACCACGTTGTCACGTCTTCTGTGCATCTATAACTGAACAGACAACAAAAAAATGGAATCTATTTGTTTTATACAATAAAAATTTAAAAGGTTTTTGTCGAAACTCTTGCCGGATTTTGGGGCATGAAGAAGGGAAAAAGCAAGTCAGCTGACGTGATTTGACGTGACCATGTGTCTGTCCTCTAATAGATCATGGCCAACAACTAATGAAAACACGCATAGCAACCAGGGTATTGTATAATATATTATATTATATTATATTATATTATATTATATTATATTATATTATATTATATTATATTATATTATATTATATTATATTATATTATATTATATTATATTATATTATATTATATTATATTATATTATATTATATTATATTATATTATATTATATTATATTATATTATATTATATTATATTATATTATATTATATTTTATAAAATAGGTTGCGTCTTACGCACGCTGTGATTGGTCAGTTACCGTGTTTATATCAGGCTATGTAAACACGGTTGTGATGTCACGGCACATTTTTTAGCCTTATTTCATAAAATAAATAGAAAATGGATGCCCTGTGTTTATATAACCTGATGCAAACACTCGAGTGAGTTGGGAGAATTCGAAAGTACTTATGTAAACCCTCGCCTACGGCTCGGGTTCACATAAACTTTCGAATTCTCCCAACTCACTCTCGTGTTTGCATCAGGCTATATAAACACGGGCGGCCATTTTCTATTTCTTAAATATTATATTATATTATATTATATTATATTATATTATATTATATTATATTATATTATATTATATTATATTATATTATATTATATTATATTATATTATATTATATTATATTATATTATATTATATTATATTATATTATTAAATCAATCAATCAATCAATATATATATATATATATATAATATATATATATATATATATATATATATATATATTAGCAGTAGTGATTTTAAGGAACTATCTCCAGTTCAATAATTATTTAAAGTACTTATGCAGTGAAAAAATAATTTCAAAATAACCTCTCTTACTTGAAAGAACCATAGAAAGTATAAAGATTGGCGTTTACAACTCTTCCATACTTCACGTCGTTCTTGAGATATTAACGTTTGTTTGATATGTAAATGATCCTCACTTTGACGTCACGCTGCATAACGACTTACTAAAAAAGCCTGAATATCTTTGAGATTATTAAATCATGGCACTCGAATCGTAAGCTAACATTTTAGTATCATTGCATGGTTACACTCTCACACACATGCACAGTTTCACAATTTCGTTACATAATCCATAATAGACATGCTTTTTAGAAAATCATTTGGCAGTGTGACGTCAAAGTGAGGATCATTTACATATCAAACAAATCTTAATATATCAAAAACGAAGTGAAATATGAAAGAGTTGTAATACAATGATTTATACTTACTAGCTTCACGAGTTTTCCACTCTTTTTTGTGCCTATAACTGCCGTTCCTGCCCCATTAGTAGCTTTAACCGCAACGTCATAGATTGTGGCCTCAATTAAACTGCCTAAAGTCACCGTCGTATTATCAGCTCCAATGACTGTTTTACTATTGGTGCAGGAGACTTCACTTCCACTGCGTGCAACTTGGTAAGAGACAGTATAACTGGTTTTATTATGTAGCATGCTATCGGATATGAGCTTTTGCGTAATCTGATTGGTTCCCTACTACCAGGCTATCAGCTCAAATCCTACTACACACGTAAAAACGCGCAAGCTGTTACAGACCTGCAAGCAAGTTGTTACAAGGCTGTTCAACAGGCTGTCACCGTCATGTGTTCGCACTGGCTGTCCCAGTCTTGTTAACATGTCTGTAGCAGGCTGTTGACAACTTGTAACAAGGCTGATGACTCCAACAGGCTGATGACAAGTTGTTCCAACAACCTGTTACCGCTCTGCACTCAACAAGTTGTTAACAGGTTGATGCTAACAAGGTTGTAGCAGCTTCTTGAATGAACAGCATTGTTACAACCTGTTAACAGCCTTGCTACGGACCTGTTGCGAACACATCCTGTTGACAAGCTGTGAGATTTTTACGTGTGTAGTAGAGGAAAAACAAGATGGCGGCATGTTTTTTTAAACTGCCGAAAAGAGTTGAAATTGACGGATTTTTATACAGAAAAACATCAACACCCTCAAACCAATGTATAAAAAAACAACATTGTGTAAAAATACATTAACAAATACACAATTTAGCATGTCAAATGGTAAAATTCACCTAAAAATTACGTCTTTTTTCCTCAAAAACCCGACTAAATTAACGGGTTGATATTAATTTGTTGCCAAACAAAGAAACTCACGGTTAAAATCAAGCTTACAACACACACTTCGTAGGAGATCACCAGTAAAGAGACTTTTTTTATTTAGATAAGCATTTGGAGTAGTAAAAAGCATGTTCTTTTTCAAAAACAACCAACTAAGTAATTTAGTTTCACTGCCGAAGGTGTTTCAGTTTCATTTTTGCATGAAATCGAAACCTTTTTCACGACAGCAACGCTAATATAAACAACTGACCCACCTTTTGACTTCATAAAGGTACCTTTTAATCTTTTTTGTTGGTCTGCTCTGACACATTTTTTGCCTCTCGAGCAACATTTATGAAACATTTCAAAGCTGTTTGCCGAACAGCTCAGGGGGAAACTCTATGTGAATGCATCATTACGCATGGCGGAAGTATTAGTTGCCCATGCCGGAAGTTTGTCGTTTGAAACATTTCGCTGTAATTTTGTCTCTTGCACAGTCCTTGGCTATATAATAAAACAGTTATACCATTCGCTCTCGTCGTATACGAACTAATACCCAACTCGGCGAAACGCCTCGTTGGCTATGAGCTCATATACAACTCGAGCTCATGGTATAACTGTTAAATATCTCCATTCGCGCGTCGTCTGCTGACAACTTCGACCAAACAACTGTTAATTTAGTAGCTTCCAGAGACGTTATTTTAGTAATAGTTGCTCCTTTAGCAGGTTCTATACAAATTGACAAACAAAAAGCAGTTCGAAGTATATATACTTTATCGAAACGGTAGCTGTAGTGAGCAGCGAAGTACATTTCTTGTTAAGTAGCTGTAATTTTAGCTGATTGCATTTTTTAAAAGTTACGTACCTAAAATCATAGCAATTAAATTACAAAATATTTGTGGGCTAGCAGTGGCGATGGAAGCGTGGGGACATTGGGCGGCGACAGTTAGATAATCATTTAATATATACATTATTAATTACTTACTATCTTCAGGAGTTGTTCCACTCTTTTTCGTGCCAAGAACTCCAGTTCCAGCTCCATTAGTCGCCTTAACCGCAACATCATAGGTCGTAGCCTCATTTAAACCACTTAAAGTCATCGTCGTAGTATCAACGCCATAGACTGTTTTACTATTTGTACAAGAGACATCACTTCCACTGCTTGTAAGTTGGTAACAGACAATATAACTAGTTATATCTCCATTTGCGTCGTCATGTGACAACTTAAACCATGTAACATTTAGCACAGTAGATGTCAGATACGTTATTTTGTCAATAGTCGGTCCTTTAGCGGGTCCTACGAATTGACAAACAAATTGACAAAAACATTATTAACAATACAGGCGACAAATGCAAATAGATAGAAACATTTATTTCAATTGATTCTCTAAGTACAAAAGGTAGCATTAATTGCATTCAATTACACGCCTACCCGTTCATAGCCACTTTTCTCAAATATTGTAGTCATTTTAGGTATAGTACCAAAGTTGAGTTGTAACGAACTGCAATTTTCAACAAGCGAAACGTTTTTGACTATTTTTCCAAAATAAACGTTGTAGCTGAAGCGAACGACATTTTATCAGAGATCTTGTAAGATCGATCACCAGAAATTTTGGTCATTTGTGCCGCTGCTCTCTGTCGCCTAATAATATAATTATGTATTCTAATGCGTTTGATTCTATTGTATGCTAGTGTATTCTCATTATTAATTCAATGGCAAAGTCTTGTAAGATCTTGTAAGATCTTGTATGATCTTGTAAGATCTTGCATGATCTTGTAAGATCTTGTATATATTTGGAAAGCCCGCGAGGCGGGCTATGATCTTGTAAGATTTTGTATGATCTTGTAAGATCTTGTAAGATCTTGCGAGATCTTATAAAATTCCATAAGATCTTGTAAGATCTTGTAAGATATAACAAGATCTTGCAAGATGTAACAAGACCTTGCAAGATCTTACATAAAATCTTGCAAGATACATAGGAAAACTTGCAAGTACTTGCAAGATTCTACTTGCAAGATTCTTATAAGATCTTATATAAGATCTTACAATATCTTATGTAAGATTTTCACATGGGTATATATATATATATATATATATATATATATATATATATATATATATATATATATATATATAAGAAATCGTCGACTGGGTTAAACCAGGCGATCAGATCTTACAGAAAGGAAGGGAAGACAAAGTTTAGTCTTTTAGACGAAGTATTAAAAGAACAATTTAATATGGCGACGAGCGAGTCTCGCTCGACAAGAAGTTCACAATCGGCAGCGACAACGGCGTTAAAGTTCACGTCCAATTTTCCTATGCCCTCGCCGATGAACTGCAAAGGAGACCTGCTTAGTAACTGGCAAGATTGTAAAGTTTGTCGTTCGCGGGGAAGATCTTCCCCGCGCATTTTTTTCAAATTTGAACTGCATCCGCGCAAAATGGGTTAAATATATCCGCATCCGCGCAAAATGGGTTAAATATCCGCATCCACACAAAATTTACAAATATATATTGAGTAATTCGCGTATTTGGCGACAACCCGCATCGTATCCGCGCAGTTTTTACCCGCCATCCGCACAGTTTTTACCTGCAAGCCTGCCCGTCCGCGCATTTTCCGATCCTTTGATCCGTCTTACCCGCACACTTAGCAAACTTTACAATCTGAGACTAACTGGGAGTTCTTTAGACAGCAGTGGGAAGACTACGAGGTGGCAACTGGTCTGGACAAACAAGACCCGAAGATACGGCTGGCTACCTTTCGATCGTGTATTCTTTCGCTCTGCCACTTGGAACTTTAACTGCATCGGCATACGACTGTAGTTTACTTAATACTTGACCGACTAAAGCAAAAGTGCTTCAGTGCTCACATATGAATAACGTTTACTCGCCATTTTGGGTAGCATCTTACAAGATCTGATCTTGCCAAGATCTTACAAAATCCTACAAGATCTTACAAGATCAGTCCTACAAGATCTTACAAGATTTTGCCAAACTATTACAAGGTCTTGCCAAGATCTTACAAGAAGTTGCTAAGATCTTACAAGATCTTGGGAAGATCTTAATTATAAAGTCCTACAGATCTTACAAGATTTTGCCAAGGTCTTGCCAAGATCTTACAAGACTTTGCCAAGATCTTACAAGAAGTTGCTAAGATCTTACAAGATCTTGGGAAGATCTTACAAGATCTTGGCAGGATCTTACAGGATCTTGGCAAGATCTTGTTAGATTTTTAAAAAACCTCTGCAAGATCTTACAAGATTTTACTAAGATCTTACAAGATCTTACAAGATCTTGCCAAGATCTAACAAGATCTTGCCAAGATCTTACAAGATTTTGCCAAGATCTTGCCAGGAACTTGACAAGATCTTACCAAGATTTTGCCAAGATTTTGGAAGATCTTATAAGATCTTGCTAAAATCTTATAAGATCTTGTAAGAAAAATCTTATACGATTTTTCTTAAGATCTTACAAGATTTTCCAAGATCATACAACATCTTACAAGATCTTACAAGATCGTGACAAGATTTTCACATGGGTATATATATATATAATATTAGGTGTTACTCCGAGTGACGAACCATACCCGTCAAGTAGAGAAAACTCTACTTGGCCTGCATGGCTGGGATTCGAACCCGCGACCTTCGGTTTACTAGTCCGATGCTCTACCGACTGAGCTACATGGCCAAGTTGGAAGCTGGTGGTCGAATGATGGTACTTGGCCCCCAGCCAGGCCAAGTAGAATTTTCTCTACTTGACCGGTATGGTTCGTCACTCGGAGTAACACCTAATATCATTATTCTTCACCCGAGTTCACTGTGCCATATATATATATATATATATATATATTATTATTATTATTATTAATATATATTATATATATATATATTATATTAATATATATATATTATATATTATTATTATTATTATTATTATTATTATTATTATTATTATTATTATTATTATTATTATTATTATTATTAGTTGTTGTTATTATATATTAATAGTTGTGATTCAAGTAGCCAATTGTAAATTACCTAAATAAGCGAGATTTATAATTGTATATGTAGAAAAGAAAAAACATATAATAAATTTACCATTATTATTATTATTAATTTACTTACTATCTTCAAGAGTTGTTCCACTCTTTTTCGTGCCAAGATCTCCGGCTCCTGCTCCATTAGTAGCTTTAACCGCCACGTCATAAGTTGTACCCTCATGTAAACCACGTAAAGTCACCGTCGTAGTGTCAGCACCATTGACAGTTGTACTATTTCTACAAGAAACACGTCCACTGCTGGTAACTTGGTAACAGACAGTATAATTGATTATATTTCCATTTGCGTCGTCCACTGACAACTTCGACCAAACAACTGTTAGTTCAGTAGCTCCAAGAGACGTTATTGTACTAATAGTTGGTCCTTTATCAGGTACTACAAATTGATAAATGAAAAACAGTTATGTTTAGGAATACAAGCCCCAATCAGATAAAGCTGTACTAAAGATATGGAACATCGATGATCTATACCGCTACAAAAGATAGCACTGATTGCATTCAATTGAAATTTACGCGCCTATAGCCACTTTTCTTAAATGTTGTATAGTATTTCAGCCATTGTACTAATATTTAATTTTCAACAAGCGAATATAGTTTTTGATTACTTTTACAAAATATAAGCTGTAGCTGTAGCCAAATACATATTGTCAGCATCAAAGTAGTCAGCACTTATTGGGAAAATTGTACAACAATAATTTTTTGCTACCGCTTTCCGAATTCCTCGTAAATAAAAATCACTGAAGTCAGTAGACAGAAAAATGGGGGGGAAACAGGGAAATTGGATGATTATACCCATGCGTCAAATGGGAAATTGGGCTAGTTCTACCCAAGCGTCGAATGTGAAATGGGCTGGTTATACCCATGCGCCAAATGTGCAATGGGCTGGTTATACCCATGCGTCGAATGCGAAATGGGCTGGTTATACCATGCGTCGAATGCGAAATGGGCTGATTATACCCATGCGTTGAATGAAAACAAAATTGTCTATGCTCACAGGCCATGCTGTGTTTTAACTTTAAGAAGAGAATAACTCATAGTAAAGCTATCAAGGCACAGGAGGCTAAGCACTAACAACTCAACTCATATCTGGCATGAGTTTCAAACCCAGACAGGTGGTCACCCATTCAAATACTAACTCAATCCAATTGGGCTTTACTCCGGTCCTCAGTGGTGAGAGGCAGTGCTCTAATTATAGTCACAAAGTATGGTAGTAAAGCTTTAATTAAGTAGGGCAGTCAAACTAACATAACTAACAACTCACAAAATTTGACTTAATTGACTAATACAGTATTTAAATATCTTCATTATAACAATTTGTCGAACAATAATGCAATCTAGTTAGGAAATAGCTTGAGATAACAAGCACCTCGATATTACTGCTGTAATATTTAATAGTGAATGAAAAAGATGTCCAGCAATGTCATTAAAATTATAAGAGCAACCATACATTAAGTGTTCTTCAAGACATATGCATACATGCAGTAAAAGGTAGAATAGATGTTCGCACATTCATGACACAGATTTTTCAGGACACTAACAACTGCAGCATACAATTTCAATTTTACTCCATATTAATTATACTGTATACAGACTTAATGCCAGTTCACGCTCTCATCATAGCCTGTCACTGACATTTGGCTGCTATTTAATACAGGGGCGGATCCAGGATTTTTTTAAAGAGGGGGTTGACACCTCAATTTTTTATTTCTGATACCCTGAAATGCTATTTCCTGCATTTTGGGGACAATATTAGGATCAGAAATAGTGATTTTTATACGCTATATTATACACTAAACACAATTTATATATTATATATAATATAATATACCATTCAAAGAATACATATATAATAGGTCAGGGGGGTTGCAACCCCCATAACGCTCCCCCTGGCTCCGCCACTGTAATACCATATTTCGCTCGTGGACTACCATATGTTTTGCACAGTGTTGCTTGACCATAACGCTAACTTTGTTTTCTTAGAAGAAGGTCATCCATTTCTGTTCGGTAACACACAGTCTTGTAAGTTTACGAAGCTCGGTCAGACAAGACATGTTCGCCATATAAGGGGTGGACCATTAGAAAAGTGATGGGGGGGGGGACCAAAACAAAATTCGTGCAAGGCAACGTGCTCAAAAAATAAATTCATACACAAAGAAAGTTTGAGAAAAAAAATTCGTGCAGAGCCTTCTCATGGTGAAAACTAGGTATGTGTAATAAAAAAAATTCATGCAAAGGATTAGACAATAAAAATAATTCCTGCACAAGCAAATGATAAAGAAAAAAATTCGTGCAAGCTGAAAAAGTCCCCCCCCCCCATCACTTTTCTAATGGTCCACCCCTAAATTGATTCGCCTGAATAAGAAATCGTCCATGCAACGAACATTAATTTGCTTTCAAAAACTTTTGTATCATTCCAACAACATCTAGTACATCACAATTAAGAATTGACTACGATTCGTACTTAAAACACTTAATAAATTTGTAAAAACTTTCTAAAAAATATCCCGCTCCTTGATCTCACTTCATGCTGCAATCACTTGAATGAAATACTTGGTTTTAGCTTCGGTGGTTTGTCGTGAGTCAATCGTTTTATTCGATGTTTTGATTGGCCTCGAAGGCATTCTTTTGTTAACTTAAATACTTAATCAACTTAACTTAACTTAACATAACTTAACTTACTTAACTTAACTTAACTTAATTCTTTGAAAGTTTTCATGGCGATAATGTAATATAAATAAGTTTTCTCTTCCGTACATCAGACCAGCATCCCACAAGATTGAGAGGATCTGTCACCGGGTTGATAATAATTTATTCATACATCAATTCACTTACCAGCTTCGCCAGTTGTTCCACTCCTTTTCGCACTAAGAACCCCAGTTCCTGCTCCGTTAGTAGCCTTAACCGCAACGTCATAGGTTGTAGCTTCATTCAAACCACGTAAAGTCACCGTCGTAGTATCAGCACCATTGACTGTGTCACTGTTGGTGCAAGAAACACCACTTCCACTGCTTGTAAGTTGGTAACAGACAGTATAACTGGTTATATCTCCATTTGCGTCGTCCGCTGACAACTTCGACCAAACAACTGTTAGTTCAGTAGCTTTTGGAGACGTTATTGTACTTATAGTTGGTCCTTTAACAGGTACTACAAATTGACAAATAAAACACTGTATTAAGAGTACAAGCGCCAAGTCAAAATAGAGATGCACATAAGAGATTGGAACACGCTCAAAAAATAGGCAATTGCTTTCAATTACACGACCATAGATCGTGTATAGCCAAATTTTACGAACGTTGTGATATTTCATACTCCCAAGCGTGTTTAGCAACCGCAGATTTTCCATGTAGCGCTTTTAAGCAACGCGTCTTGTGCTCCTTTGAGGCGAGTTGAGAGATTCCTTCTCATTTTCTCCATGTATACTATAAGCCACACTTGTAAGCAATGCGATACACTCCAGGCTTTGATAAGCTATCCACCTCATCTTTATATAGGTAAAAAGTACCTTGAACAATTTGTGTTGACTACTGTGAATACCTTCATACCAGCCCGATTTAGAATCCTCCCGCTCTTGTCGGATGCTGGTCCGACGTTTATATACCTAAAACCCTTTACCGACGTTTACGCCTATCTGCTTCAGTATGTCCATGAAAAGTTTTATGGTCTTCCTAAGATTCATAAAACTAATGTCCCATTACGTCCAATAGTGGCTTCACGAGGCTCTCCAACATATGCCTTAGCACACTATCTTGCTATTGTTTTGAATCCTTTGGTAAAGTTAAGTCGAATCGCCATGTATTAAATTCTAAGGAATTTGTCTCTGAAATTAAGACACTTAAGTTAGCTAAAGATGAGATACTAGTTAGTTTTGATGTAGTCAGTTTGTTTACGAATGTTCCCATTGAAAAAGCGTGCCTGATCGTGAAAGAAAGACTTCTTCTGGATAAAACACTCGTTACAAGATCACCTTAAACTGGTTTTAACTAACAACGGTTTCTCTGAATAAATTATTTAATCCTCTATTAGTACTATGGCACCTTCGGTACATCCGGAACCGAGCACCCAGGAAGAATCACCTTCAGTTTGTCTTCCATACATCGGATCAGCATCCCACAATATTTAGAGGATTCTAAATGGGGCTGGTATGAAGGTATTTCACAGTAGTCAACACAAATTGATCAAGGTACTTTTTACACATAAAGAAGAGGTGGATAGCTTATCAACGCCTGGAGTGTATCGCATTCCTTGCGAGTTTAATAAAGGCTTAGTATACCGATCGGGGAAACGGGAAGGACTCTCTCAACTCGCCTGAAGGAGCACAAGACGTATTGCTTAAAAGCGCAACACGAAAAACCTGTGGTTGCTAAGCACGCTTGGGAGTATGACCATCTATCGTGTTAAGTGGGAAGACTCGTCACTCTTAGCCAGCGACAAGCAATACTTCACGCGAAGAGTGAAAACTTACAAAACTTACATAAATCTCCGGGGGCGGGGGAGCGGAGATAAGACGTGGGTACGAGGCTGAACTTATACTAATACTATTATCGCCACGCAAACTTTCAAATAATTAATTTTCTAGATGTTTTCAAGACTTTTTCAAGGTCTTTAAAAGGTCTTTCATTTTCAATTATCAAGACCACTGGCCCTAGAGCTATTCAATGAACTAAAATGAAGCTCACGAGACCTGTGCAAAACTTTTCATGAAGAAAATAGTGAACGTATTTTCTCATGATTTAAACTGTCGAACCACCTTAAAGAATTGTGTTTGCTATCTCCCGGGCGAGGATCGAGGGTGAGCAAGACATCCACATGGTCAGCAGCTGACACTCATCGATTAGCATCAGTGCAACGCGGACATCGATGGCCGGACTTTCGGCAGTCAGGGTTTGTTTCCGTATATTATCAGCCGGCATGTGGACCGTCGCTTGACTTTGCTATATTTTGGAGAGTCGAATATATCAGTACTGACTTCATTCGTTTTTCGACTTTACATTTACAATAATGTGCTATTTACTAATTTCTAATACTAGTACAAGTTGCAGTATCGATACGACTGACTCGTCTTAAACTTCAATCAAACGTCAGTAAACTTTGATCTAAAATGTTTCTATTCGGCTGAACGCGGGTATTGTCGAATTCATGTCGTTCAGTCAGTCTTCACGGTGATAATCTGCCGGGATGTTTCTAAAGTCTTTTGGCATCAATCCAGTCAAGTAAAAGATTAACTTATCATAATTTTTACTTCTGTGTTGCAAGACAGGACTCAGAGTATTTGGCTATTCGCTTCAGTTGTCTAATGCTGTTACTCTGAACGTCAAATTTCGAATTTATATCAAAAAGTCCAACCACAATCCGACAATGCATTTTCATATGATTTCAATATAACACGAGCGCCTGATTTCAACTGATGTTATATACTGTTACATCGATGAGTGTCAGCTGCTGACCATGTGGATTTTGTGCTCAGCCTGGCGAGGGCCACCAGGGTTAATAATAATTTATTCATACGGCATCAATTCACTTACCAGTTTCGCTAGTTGTTCCACTCCTTTTCGCACTGAGAACCCCAGTTCCTGCTCCGTTGGTAGCCTTAATCGCAACGTCATAGGTTGTAGCTTCATTCAAACCACGTAAAGTCACCACCGTGGTATCAACACCATTGACTTTCTCACTATTGCTGCAAGAAACACCACTTCCACTACTTGTAACTTGGTAACAGACAGTATAACTGATTATATCTCCATTTGCGTCGTCCGCTGACAACTTCGACCAAACAACTGTTAGCTCAGTAGACGTTGGCGACGTTATTGTGCTAATAGTTGGTCCTTTATCAGGTGCTACAAATTGACAAACGAAACACAGTATTAAGAATATGTACAAGCGCGAAATGCAGATAAAAATCTTAATCGCTTCGTTCTAAAGTTAGCCAGCTACCCTGTAAGAAACAGTGCATTTAATAAACCGTAACAATGATAAGAGTCTTTCGTAGTGTCTCAGTGTCAGTTGTTGCTAAATTTGTCGAAATACGTGGATCGTCACAGGGCGTCGGTCACGTTTCTCACTGCCGTGCACTCGTTTTCACGGAGGACCCGTTCCAAGCGCAGTCGGTTCTCTAATGGGTTTGGAAAACCCCGCTCGATGTGCAGCGATCACCCCTGCCAGATAAACTTTAATTGAGCTTGCTTTTAGCGAAACTGCGAGGTGAGTGACAAAGAGCATCAATGTCCATTCTGACGCCAGCCATGGGAATCCCGACGGTGCGAGCAACTTTGTCCTTAGCAAAATTCGACGAAGCGTCGTTGAGCCGTTGTGTAGGTGCGTCTAGTCGAGCTAGCAATTCCCCTCGCTATGAGATTTAAAGCGCGTTGTTGAAGGAGAGCGAGTAAGTGCTGGGGAATGTGGGTTGGTTGAGGCGATGCTGTCGGGACTATAGGCAAAAGAACAACTGCAAACGAAATCGAGATAAAGCGTCAGCAATCTCGTTTTGCTTTCCCGGGACATTCACGACACTAACCGTAAACTTAAGGCGAGTCGTGACAATAAACAGAAAACGCATCAAATGCATGATGTCCGGGTCCATTCAAGAGCCAGTTCGCAAGATCGATACGACGCTTTCGTTAGCACATTGAAACTGAACGCGTTGTCGACATGGTGGGGGACATACCAGCACAATTGGCAAAAGTTCCTTGTATGCAATGCACATTGGTTCTTGGGCCGTTGGCCACCTACCATTAAACCATTGCCCATCCCAAAACACCCCGTAGCCCACCTAACCCTATCCGCTCGTAGAGATATAGATGTTTGGGGCTGGTTCCCACGTAGGACGATCAAAGAAGCTCTCCCCGTTCCAGTCTGCTAAAAGTTCTTTCCACCATGCGATGTCGACTTTACATTCTCTGGATAGCTGGAAATAGTGGTGGGGTTGTTTGATGATGCAGAAGGTATCAAAAGGACGCCGTAAAAACGTGCGGCCCGGTCTAACAACGGCGAAAGCGTGTTGCAATTTCCTGATCAGACTCCAACTCTCTTTTAGTGCAGGATTTTTTTCTTTCGCCAACTCGTTATTAGTATGCGTAGTTCTATAAGCTTGTCAACTGTCAGGCGTCCGCTTAATTCAATCGAGTCCAGCTCGATGCCCAAAAATACTATGCGCGTGGTGGGGCCGATGCACTTCTCCAGTGCGAGCGGGACCTGAAGCCGCGTGCACCAGTATCCCTAATTGTTGTTAAATAACGGGTGTATAAATCCGAGTTAGGTGGACCGAGAGTGAAGTAATCGTCCAGGTAGTACAAAAGATCTGGGGTCCCATGGTTGGCGCGCAAAATCCACTCAAGCATGCATATCAGCGAATGTGTTGAAAATAAAAAATGCTGTTCGAAGGCCAAACGGTAGTGCTTGATCAACGTAGTAATTCCCCCACCATTATCGCTATTATACGATACGCACTCTTGATGTCAAGCTAGTTTTGCCTTCATTGCCCCTTTACCGGTAGTCATTATTAATATTAAGTTTATTGCGTCATGCACCTTGCAGAAAATGCCTCCAACAAATCTAGTATGCTACCAGTTAACGAAAAATTAAATGCAGTAGACCAGTTAGATAATCATTTAATATATACATTATTAATTTACTTACTATCTTCAAAAGTTGCTCTATTTTTTTCATGCCAAGATCTAGGGTCCCCGCTCTATTAGCAGCTTTAAACGTAACGTCGTCACAGGTTGTAGCCTCGTTTAAACGACTTGAAGTCGTAGTCTTGTGATTTAGACTGTCGAGCCACCTTAAAGAATCTGTCACCGGGTTGATAATAATTTATTCATACATCAATTCACTTACCAGCTTCGCCAGTTGTTCCACTCCTTTTCGCACTAAGAACCCCAGTTCCTGCTCCGTTAGTAGCCTTAACCGCAACGTCATAGGTTGTAGCTTCATTTAAACCACGTAAAGTCACCGTCGTAGTATCAGCACCATTGACTGTCTCACTGTTGGTGCAGGAGACACTACTTCCACTGCTTGTAAGTTGGTAACAGACAGTATAACTGGTTATAACCCCATTCGCGTCGTCCGCTGACAACTTCGACAAAACAACTGTTAGTTCAGTAGCTCTCGGAGACGTTATTGTGCTTATAGTTGGTCCTTTAACAGGTACTACAAATTGACAAATAAAACACTGTAATCAACAATACAAGCGTCAAGTCAAAATAGAGGTGCACCTATAAGAGATCGTAACGCGCTCAAAAAATAGGCAATTGCATTCTATTACACGACTATAGATCGTGTATAGCTAAATTTTTCAAACGTTGTGATATTTCATACTCGCAAGCGTGTTTAGCAACCGCAGATTTTTCATGTTGTGCTTTTAAGCAACACGTCTTGTGCTCCTTTGAGGCGAGTTGAGAGATTCCTTCCCGTTTCCCCGATGTATACTAAACCACACTTGCAAGGAATGCGATAAACTCCAGGCTTTGATAGGCTATCAACCTCATCTTTATATGTAAAAAGTACCTTGAATAATTTGTTTACTACTGTGAAATACCTTCATACCAGCCTGATTTCATTAGAACCTTCCCGCTCTTGTGGGATGCTGGTCCGAAGTTTACCTGAAACCCTTTACCGACGTTTACGCCTATCTGCTTCAGTATATCCATGCAAAGTTTTATGGTCTTCATCGAACACGAACAATTTGTGACGAAGAACATCTTCAGGATGAATTACATCACCTTGAGCTGGTTTAAACTAACAACGGTTTCTCTGAAAAACTTATTCAATCTTCTATTACTATGGCACTTTCAACACATCTGCATGGAACCGAGTAACCAGGAAGAACCACCTTCGGTTTATCTTCCATACATCGGACCAGCATCCCACAAGATTGAGAGGATTCTAAATCGTGCTGGTATGAAGGTGTTTCACAGCAGTCAACACAAATTGTTCAAGGTACTTTTTAGACTTAAAGAAGAGGTGGATAGCTTATCAAAGCCTGGAGTTCATCGCATTCCTTGCGAGTTTAATATAGGCTTAGTATACATCGGGGAAACGGAAAGGAATCTCTCTACTCGCCTGTAGGAGCACAAGACGTGTTTCTTAAAAGCGCAACATGAAAAAACTGCGGTTGCTAAACACGCTTGGGAGTATGACCGCTGTGTTCAGTGGGAAGAGTCGTCATGCACTCTTCGCCAGCGACAAGCCATACTTCACGCGAAATGTGAGGGAATCTATTGAGATTGCAAAACATCAGACGATTTCTCAGGAGGGACAGGGACATTAATTCAATCAATTAATCAATTAATCAATTAATTAATTAATTAATTAAAACTACCTAATACGTTATTGTGTGCTTGCGTGATTTAATTGATCAGTTGCTTAGTTTATAAATGACGTGAGCCAACAGCTTGTTATTATATTGCTCTGATGAAGGCCTGAGTCAAAAGCCGAAAGCTTAGCAAATAAATATTAAACGTGGTGTTCCACAAAACTTATCCCAACCTCGTACCGAGGGTCTTATCTCCGGGAGCGGAGATAAGACCTGGGTACGAGGCTGAACTTATCCTAAATACTATTATCGCCATGCAAACTTTCAAATAATTAATTTTCTAGATGTTTCCAAGACTTTTTCAAGGTCTTCAAAAGGTCTTTCATTTTCAATTATCAAGACCACTGGCCCTAGAGCTATTCAATGAACTAAAATGAAGCTCACGAGACCTGTGCAAAACTTTTCATGAAGAAAATAGTGAACGTATTTTCTCATGATTTAAACTGTCGAACCACCTTAAAGAATTGTGTTTGCTATCTCCCGGGCGAGGATCGAGGGTGAGCAAGACATCCACATGGTCAGCAGCTGACACTCATCGATTAGCATCAGTGCAACGCGGACATCGATGGCCGGACTTTCGGCAGTCAGGGTTTGTTTCCGTATATTATCAGCCGGCATGTGGACCGTCGCTTGACTTTGCTATATTTTGGAGAGTCGAATATATCAGTACTGACTTCATTCGTTTTTCGACTTTACATTTACAATAATGTGCTATTTACTAATTTCTAATACTAGTACAAGTTGCAGTATCGATACGACTGACTCGTCTTAAACTTCAATCAAACGTCAGTAAACTTTGATCTAAAATGTTTCTATTTGGCTGAACGCGGGTATTGTCGAATTCATGTCGTTCAGTCAGTCTTCACGGTGATAATCTGCCGGGATGTTTCTAAAGTCTTTTAGCATCAATCCAGTCAAGTAAAAGATTAACTTATCATAAATTTTACTTCTGTGTTGCAAGACAGGACTCAGAATATTTGGCTATTAGCTTCAGTTGTCTAATGCTGTTACTCTGAACGTCAAATTTCGAATTTATATAAAAAAGTCCAACCACAATCCGACAATGCATTTTCATATGATTTCAATGCAACATGAGCGCCTGATTTCAACTGATGTTATATATACTGTTACATCAATGAGTGCCAGCTGCAGCTGACCATATGAATCTCGTGCCCAACCTCGATCCTCGCCCGGGAGATAGTAAATCCCTTAAAGAATCTGTCACCGGGTTAATAATAATTTATTCATACGGCATCAATTCACTTACCAGCTTCGCCAGTTGTTCCACTAATTTTCGCACTAAGAACCCCAGTTCCTGCTCCATTAGTAGCTTTAACCGCAACGTCATAAGTTGTAGCCTCATTTAAACTGCTTAAAGTCACTGTCGTAGTGTCAGCACCATTGACTGTTTCACTATTGGTACACAAGACATTACTTCCACTGCTGGTAAGTTGGTAACAGACAGTATAACTGGTTATATCTCCATTAGCGTCGTCCGCTGACAACTTCAACCAAACAACTGTTAGTTCAGTAGCTCTCGGAGACGTTATTGTACTAATAGTTGGTCCTTTAGCAGGTTCTACAAATTGACAAACCGGAAACACAGTATTAAGAATATTTACAAGCGGGGAATGAAGTATTATATTCACGCAAGTATACAGTTAAAAATTGTCAACTAACGACCAAAAGTATATACATGTATATGTATTGTTTCATATAATGAAGTTATTGACTGTTTGTCTTGTATTTTTACGAGTTTTGTGATGTGGGCAAGTTTATCGATTACAGCAGAGTAAAAATACTCGGCGAAATAACGCGTTTTACTGACTTAAGAATTAATACCAACAAATGCAAAAACTAAGCTTCTTCATCGTGTACAGTGTTCTTTGTTTGATACCAATAGCAGAAATTTTCTTAATGTGGCTCTTTGTGCTACGAAAACATACAAAGTTTCCGTGGCGGCCGCCATCTTAGCCACTGACTGAAAAACTCATGCCGTCATCTTATTTTTATCGGCAGTTCGTTTACGAAGCAACATACTGACCCGGTCTGTTGTTTTTTTGTCGTTTGCTAAATTATCGAGACAGCTAGCAAAGTAAAGCAAACTTCTGTTTTAATAGTGTAGTGTATATATAGTAAGTTTGTGTAAATAAAATGACCTTTTTATCTCAGTCTATAAACGACGTATTTTTAAACACTAATCTCGTTATGAGAGCCAGCAAGAAATGCTATAGAGCTCTGTGTAGAGAACAGGGTTGCATTTGATTGTGGACGTGTTCTTCTAATTCCAGACTATTACAAAACAACACTTTAGAGTTTACACATTACTTAGAAATGTCTAATAAAATCATTCGTCAAAATAAAATCATAGAATCTTTCAAATTTATTTATCCAGAATATCAAAAACATTACATTCTGTTTTACACGGTGTAACAATATAATCACTTATCTCTATATAAACCGGATTGCTCATCCGATCCGGCTCCAAAAATGAAGCCACTAAAGATAACGAATAGGTAATATACTACAGATAAAACTGGCTGTTAATTCTAAACTGCAGCAGCAATTAAAAATGGAGAACTGCGTGAAAACTAACAGTCAACTAATAGCACATGAACAGAATAGAAAAATTACCAATTTAACAGAAAATAAAATAATGAAAAAAGCAGGTATTTCCGCCAGGAGGTTATGTTTGTACTCCTTTCTGTCTGTCTGTCTGTCTGTCTGTCTGTCTGTCTGTCTGTCTGTCTGTCTGTCTGTCTGTCTGTCTGTCTGTTTGTTTGTTTGTTTGTGTATTTATTTGTTTGTTTGTTTGTTTGTTTGTTTGTTTGTCGCCAGGATACCGATCTCAAAAACTATTGCACCGATTTTCATGAAAGTTTGCAGAAAGGGTTGGTCATAGACCAACGACCAATCTATTAAATTTTGAATGTAGTCAAAATTTGGATGAGAAATTAGTAAAAATCTGACCGCAAAATTCTCCGTGTATAAGAAATGCTCCGTGTATAAGATTGCGCTCATTATCTTTATTTTATGCAAATATTTTTGCATAATTTTGGTACGAATGCAATGAAGCATTTTATTCATACATGCATGTCTTGGTCTCGTGAGCTAGCCTGGTTAGCGGGATGGCTCGTTCTCTTTTTAAACATCTCTAATAACCCGCTGGCGGAGGTATATGCATGCAGTCTCTGACTGCCCTCTAGTTTGATCTGTTCTTATAGTAGCGATAATGGCGGATTCCGATAACCTTTGGCGAATTCTGTGAAAACCTACTCTCCCAGAAAAAAATCTTTGCTCGGAGTTCAATCTGTCGTCTTTCGAAAGTCGTCATATGGTTCGAGTATTCAGTAAGAGCAGCATTGCCAAGGATTTGTGCGAATGTGCAGAATACTTGTGAAATCATTTAGATCACCGTCACCAAGGACGATTCGAGCAGTACTGGCGTAGCCAAGGGGGGCGAGGAGGGGGCGGGCAATAGCCCCCTCCCCCAATGGTCTCCAAGACCGTTCTCGTGAAAAGTTTAAATCCGTGAAGAAACTTGTATAGGAGGGGGGGGGGGGGGGCGGTACAGTTGTTTTAAGGCCAAGTGAGTAGACAGTGATGTGTAATGTGTTATATATATATTGCAGGCATGCATACGTTAAAAATTACAATACTAAGGGTTAAAAGAAAACGCGTCCAACTTTGTTTTTACATTTACGACTTGTTTATAAATAAATCTAAAGATATTCTGACGTGTATCATTCTATGTTCTGGTTTGATTTCGACAAAATTATGTAATTTATGGTTTTTAGATTACTCTTAAATACTTGCCTCAAAATGCAGGAAATAGTGTTTCCGAGACCCTAGAAATCCAAAACTTTCCGGGGGAGCATGCCCCCAGATCCCCTAGGAGATCAAGGTTCTTGTCCTCCAAACCCAAGACCCTGGCTACGCCACTGCATTCGAGTTCAAAGTATCAACTTTGAAAGTGCGAGGTATTTATTTTTAAGATGAGCGACTTTCGACAAGAGCCAAATTGTGTAGTCACAAAGAAAGTGCCGGAGCAGTACAAAATCCATTTAATTTTGGGAGCACATATGCATGATAGTGCGAGTTTGGGACTTTATATTGTAAAGCCACCGGCCGTTGGCAGAGTCTCTAGGAGCCTAGGATAGGAATTAGTCTATTACATCTCAACGATCTCGAACGACCAAATCGATACCAGGCTTTAGTACAATGTTCAGTCAGTTCAGATAAAACTTCGGACATCCAAAACTTCGAACAAACATTGGACATTAGCCAGTCATACTGGTCAAAAAGAAAGATCACGCGATCCATTCACTTCATGGGGAAAGGTCTATTGAACGGCGCCATCTTGTTAGGTCTTCCGAGGGCGTAAAGTGGCCCGAAGTGTTGGCGACTCACGCCGATAACTCTTTTGAAGCAAAAAAAGGCTTTGAGAAAAACGTTTACACAAAAATTTAATTACTTTTTAAAGTAAAAAGTTTAAAGACGTTGAAATACATAGGTTGTAATACAAAGGTTTCGTGGAAAATTCCAAGCTTTTTTCTTTGCCGTGTCATGTTGTCGAATGAAGCAAATTCAAAAATGGACAGTTAAAACATCTTCCCGAACAGAAAGAAACTCGAGAAACTTTTTTTGTGGGGCACCCGCAGTCCAGCAATTTAATTTAGTATGAAAAATAATTCGGAGTAATGCGGTCCAGTGGGAAAAGTTCATTGAAATGGGCAGTCTCATTGGTCCGGTTGGCGGTTCCGTTGAAGCTATTTGAATATAACTGGCACAAAACTATATCCATAATTACGTATCCTAAAGAATGTTTAAGAAAAGCAATCAACCAATGAAAATGCAGGGTCCACCAGTCGATGACAGGGCCTTTTCCCGCTCTCCCAATTTCAAAAAGGCCCTGGGAACGAGGTAGAGTTTTTCTTTATTTTTATAAATGTTTTCGCTACATAATAGAACAATTATACCATTCGCTCTCGTCGTATAATTAATTACATTACAATTAATTACTTACTATCTTCAAGAGTTGTTCCACTCTTTTTCGTGCCAAGATCTCCGGTTCCTGCTCCACTAGTAGCTTTAACCGCAACGTCATAGGTTGTAGCCTCATTTAAACCACTTAAAGTCACCATCGTAGTGTCAGCACCATTGACTGTCTCACTGTTGGTGCAGGAGACACCACTTCCACCGCTGGTAACTTGGTAACATACAGTATACCTGGTTATAACTCCATTTGCGTCGTCCGCTGACAACTTCGACCAAACAACTGTTAGTTCAGTAGACGTTGGAGATGTTATTGTACTAATAGTTGGTCCTTTAGCAGGTACTACAAATTGACAAACGAAACACAGTGTTAAGAATACAAGCACCAAATGTAGATACCAAACATTGATGTTCTTAATACAAAAGATATAGCAATGTATTCAATTACAATTCGCTATGGCCTTTTTTCTTAAAATTTGCATGTATTCAGTAGCCGGCAGTGGCGTAAAAAGTGTGGGAGCAGGAAGGGGGGCAAAAAAATTGTCAGGAAAATCTGACTAAATTTAATCTGTCTGGAAAATTTGAACGGAAGAATGTTGAGTCCTGGTCCGAGCGAAGTAGGACTGTGAGAAAGAAAATTTTGTAGCTGTCTGTACTAGAGATCACTTTCATAATAACGAGTTATTTGAATGTTCTTTTATGTCTGGCCTCGTTTGTGTGTCTGCTATTCAAAAGAATCTTTACTTCACAGCGAGGTTATAGGAAGGCTAATTTAAATGTACATAAAATAATTTTTACATTGTGCATCACAGACCTGCATGCATATCCCACTAGCTAGGCCCCTGTTATTTAGCTTACATATTGTGCGTGGCATTGGATGTCAGGCTGGCTGTCCAACCTCGTACCTAAGACCCTGGTTGCTGGCCATCCTTGTGAAAATAAACAAGAACTAAAATCAATATAGTAAAATGAATTGGCTAATTAGTTGCGAGGCTACGCTGTCAAGTTGATAAGCGTTGCTTCCCCGCAACGTCCAAGCGTTTTGATGAGGTGGTCTGGAATTCCCATTTGAGCCGCTGTCGTCGCTGCTCCAACTCTAAAGCTGTGACCAGAGAATTTGCCCGTAAGTCCAGCTCGTAAAGCAGATCCTTGCAGCCATTGCGACAGCACAAATAGAGGAACCCGATGTAGCTAGCCGTAGATCACAACCTTTCCGGAACTGGTCAGTGTTTGATGCTTTGGTATTTTGGGGATGTTAGCTGGTCTACTTGGATATTGTGAATGCTGAGGTGAAAGTTGCGGTCAAATGATGAGTTGGATGGTGTCGTAAATTCACCCGATCTCAAAAAAAACCCCAAAAAACCCTAGGCAACAACCCGCCCAAAACATAGAGTCTTCGTAGTATGTCAGTGTCAGATGTCGCTCAATTAGTCGGAGTACGTGGATCGTCACAGGGCGTCGGTCGCGTTTTTCACTGCCGTGCACTCGTTATCACGGAGGACCCGTTACAAGCGCAGTCGATTCTCTTAATGGGTTTGGAAAACACCGCTCGATGTACAGCGATCTCACCCCTGCCAGATAAACTTTAATTGAGCTTGCTTTTAGCGAATCTGCGAGGTGAGTGACAAAGAGCATCAATGTCCATTCTGAACCGGGCATGGGATTCCTGACTGTGTGAGCAACTTTTTCCTATAGCAAAATTCGATGAAGCGACGTTGAGCCGTTGTGTAGGTGTGTCTAGTCGAGCTAGCTATTCCGTTTGCCATGAGATTTAAAGCGCGTTGTTGAAGGAGAGCGAGGTTAATCGCTCGAGTAAGTGCTGTGGGATGTGGGTTGGTTGAGGCGATGCTGTCGGGACTAGGCGAAAGCTAGAACACCTGCAAACGAAATCGAGACAAAGCGTCAGCAATCTCGTTTTGCTTTCCCGGGACATACACGACACTAACCGTAAACTTAAGGCGAGTCGTGACAATAAACAGAAAACGCATCAAATGCATGATGTCTGGGTCCATTGAAGAGCCAGTTCGCAAGATCGATACAACGCTTTCGTTAGCACATTGAAACTGAACCGGTTGTCGACATGGTGGGGGACATACCAGCACAATTGGGAAAAGTTACTTGCATGCAATGCACAATGGTTCTTGGGCCGTTCATCCCCGTAGCCCACCTAACCCTATCGGCTCGTAGAGATATAGATGTGTGGGGCTGGTTTCCACACAGGATAATCAAAGAAGCTCACCCCGTTCCAGTCTGCTAAAAGTTCGTTCCACCATGCGATGTCGAGTTTACATTCTCTGGACAGCCGGAAAAAGTGGTGGGGCTGTTTGAGGATGCAAAGGGTATCAAAAGGACGCCGTAAAAACGTGCGGCCTGGTCTAACAACGGCGCATGAAAGCGTGTTGCAATTTCCCGATCAGACACCAACTCTCTTTTAGTGCAGGATTTTTTCTTCTTTTGCCAACTCGTTATTAGTATGCGTAGTTCTATAAGCTTGTCAACTGTCAGGCGTGCGCTTAATTCAATCGAGTCCAGCCCGATGCCCAAAAATACTATGCGCGTGGTGGGGCCGATGCACTTCTCCGGTGCGAGTGGGACCTGAAGCCGCGTGCACCGGTATCCCTAACTGTTGTTAAATAACGCGTGTATAAATCCGAGTTAGGTGGACCGAGAGTGAAGTAATCGTCCAGGTAGTACAAAAGATCTGGGGTCCCATGGTTGGCGCGCAAAATCCACTCAAGCATGCATATCAGCGAAGGTGTTGAAAATAAAAAATGCTGTTCGAAGGCCAAACGGTAGTGCTTGAACAACGTAGTAATTCCCCCACCATTTCACGCCTAATAAATAGCGATCCCGGAAGTGGACCGCTATTATACGATACGCACTCTTGATGTCAAGCTTGTTTTGCCATCATTGCCCCTTTACCGGTAGTCATTATTAATATTAAGTTTATTGCGTCATCTACCATGCAGAAAATGCCCCCAACAAATCTAGTATGCTACCAGTTAACGAAAAATTAAATGCAGTAGTCAGTAGACCAGTTAGATAATCATTTAATATATACATTATTAATTTACTTACTATCTTCAAAAGTTGCTCTATTTTTTTCATGCCAAGATCTCCGGTTCCCGCTCTATTAGCAGCTTTAAACGTAACGTCGTCATAGGTTGTAGCCTCGTTTAAACGACTTGAAGTCGTAGTCTTGTGATTTAGACTGTCGAGCCACCTTAAAGAATCTGTCACCGGGTTGATAATAATTAATTCATACATCAATTCACTTACCAGCTTCGCCAGTTGTTCCACTCCTTTTCGCACTAAGAACCCCAGTTCCTGCTCCGTTAGTAGCCTTAACCGCAACGTCATAGGTTGTAGCTTCATTTAAACCACGTAAAGTCACCGTCGTAGTATCAGCACCATTGACTGTCTCACTGTTGGTGCAGGAGACACTACTTCCACTGCTTGTAAGTTGGTAACAGACAGTATAACTGGTTATAACCCCATTCGAGTCGTCCGCTGACAACTTCGACCAAACAACTGTTAGTTCAGTAGCTCTCGGAGACGTTATTGTGCTTATAGTTGGTCCTTTAACAGGTACTACAAATTGACAAATAAAACACTGTAATCAACAATACAAGCGTCAAGTCAAAATAGAGGTGCACCTATAAGAGATCGTAACGCGCTCAAAAAATAGGCAATTGCATTCTATTACACGACTATAGATCGTGTATAGCTAAATTTTTCAAACGTTGTGATATTTCATACTCGCAAGCGTGTTTAGCAACCGCAGATTTTTCATGTTGTGCTTTTAAGCAACACGTCTTATGCTCCTTTGAGGCGAGTTGAGAGATTCCTTCCCGTTTGTAAACCACACTTGCAAGGAATGCGATAAACTCTAGGCTTTGATAGGCTATCAACCTCATCTTTATATGTAAAAAGTACCGTGAATAATTTGTTTACTACTGTGAAATACCTTCATACCAGCCTGATTTAATTAGAACCTTCCCGCTCTTGTGGGATGCTGGTCCGAAGTTTACCTAAAACCCTTTACCGACGTTTACGCCCATCTGCTTCAGTATGTCCATGCAAAGTTTTATGGTCTTCATCGAACGCGAACAATTTGTGACGAAGAACATCTTCAGGATGAATTACATACCTTGAGCTGGTTTTAACTAACAACGGTTTCTCTGAAAAACTTATTCAATCTTCTATAACTATGCCACTTTCAGTACATCTGGAACCGAGTAACCTGGAAGAACCACCTTCGGTTTATCTTCCATACATCGGACCAGCATCCCACAAGTTTGAGAGGATTCTAAATCGTGCTGGTATGAAGGTGTTTCACAGCAGTCAACACAAATTGTTCAAGGTACTTTTTAGACTTAAAGAAGAGGTGGATAGCTTATCAAAGCCTGGAGTTCATCGCATTCCTTGCGAGTTTAATATAGGCTTAGTATACATCGGGGAAACGGAAAGGAATCTCTCTACTCGCCTGTAGGAGCACAAGACGTGTTTCTTAAAAGTGCAACATGAAAAATCTGCGGTTGCTAAACACGCTTGGGAGTATGACCGCTGTGTTAAGTGGGAAGAGTCGTCATGCACTCTTCGCCAGCGACAAGCAATACTTCACGCGAAATATGAGGGAATCTATTGAGATTGCAAAACATCAGACGATTTCTCAGGAACTACGTAATACGTTATTGTGTGCTTGCGTGATTTAATTGATCAGTTGCTTAGTTTATAAATGACGTGAGCCAACAGCTTGTTATTATATTGCTCTGATGAAGGCCTGAGTCAACAAGGCTGAAAGCTTAGCAAATAAATATTAAACGTGGTGTTCCACAAAACTTATCCCAACCTCGTACCGAGGGTCTTATCTCCGGGAGCGGAGATAAGACCTGGGTACGAGGCTGAACTTATCCTAAATACTATTATCGCCATGCAAACTTTCAAATAATTAATTTTCTAGATGTTTTCAAGTTATATATCATACACGAGGAGGAGTGTTTCATCAGGATTTCGATACTCGCGTTCTGCCGAATAGAAACATTTTAGATCAAAGTTTACTGACGTTTGATTGAATAGTCGAATTCATGTCGTTCAGTCAGTCTTCTCGGTGATAATCTGCCGGGATGTTTCTAAAGTCTTTTAGCATCAATCCAGTCAAGTAAAAGATTAACTTATCATAATTTTACTGTTACATCGATGAGTGCCAGCTGCAGCTGACCATATGAATCTCGTGCCCACCCTCGATCCTCGCCCGGGAGATAGTAAATCCCTTAAAAAATCTGTCACCGGGTTAATAATAATTTATTCATACGGCATCAATTCACTTACCAGCTTCGCCAGTTGTTCCACTAATTTTCGCACTAAGAACTCCAGTTCCTGCTCCGTTAGTAGCCTTAACCGCAACGTCATAAGTTGTAGCTTCATTCAAACCACGTAAAGTCACCGTCGTAGTATCAGCACCATTGACTGTTTCACTATTGGTGCACAAGACATTACTTCCACTGCTGGTAAGTTGGTAACAGACAGTATAACTGGTTATATCTCCATTTGCGTCGTTCGCTGACAACTTCAACCAAACAACTGTTAGTTCAGTAGCTCTTGGAGACGTTATTGTCCTAATAGTTGGTCCTTTAGCAGGTTCTACAATTTGACAAACCGGAAACACAGTATTAAGAATATGTACAAGCGGGGCAGGAAGTATTATATTCACGCAAGTATACAGTTAAAAATTGTCAACTAACGACCAAAAGTACATACACGTATATGTATTGTTTCATATAATGAAGTTATTGAATGTTTACGAGTTTTGTGATGTGGGCAAGTTTATCGATTACCGGCAGAGTAAAAATACTTCTTCATCGTGTACAGTGTTCTTTGTTTGATACCAATAGCAGAAATGTTTTTAATGTGGCTCTTGGTGCTACGAAAACATACAAAGATTCCGTGGCGGCCGCCATCTTAGCCACTGACTGAAAAACTCATGCCGTCATCTTATTTTTATCGGCAGTCGTTCACGAAGCAACATACTGCAGACCCGGTCTGTTGTTTTTTGTCGTTTGCTAAATTATCGAGACAGCAAAGTTAAGCAAACTTTTGTTTTAATAGTGTATAGTAAGTTTGTGTTAATAAAATGACCTTTTTATCTCAGTCTATAAACGACGTATTTTTAAACACTAATCTCGTTATGAGAGCCAGCAAGAAATGCTATAGAGCTCTGTGTATAGAACAGGGTTGCATTTGATTGTGGACGTGTTCTTCTAATTCCAGACTATTACAAAACAACACTTTAGAGTTTAGACATTACTTAGAAATGTCTAATAAAATCATTCGTCAAAATAAAATCATAGAATCATTCAAATTTATTTATCCAGAATATCAAAAACATTACATTCTGTTTTACACGGTGTAACAATATAATCACTTATCTCTATATAAACCGGATTGCTCATCCGATCCGGCTCCAAAAATGAAGCCACTAAAGATAACGAATAGGTAGTATACTACAGATAAAACTGGCTGTTAATTCTAAACTGTAGCAGCAATTAAAAATGGAGAACTGCGTGAAAACTAACAGTCAACTAATAGCACATGAACAGAATAGAAAAATTACCAATTTAACAGAAAACAAAATAATGAAAATAGCAGGTATAAGCAACCTCGTCCCCAGGACCATTTGTGTGAAGGGAGCGCGAAATGACCTTGGTCGATCGGTTTTGTTAAATATGCAAAGTTTCATTGGAATTTGGTCGTGACTCATATTCGACAATATGTCACAATCCGTCCACGTTTATAGTTACCTCCGCCAGGAGGTTATGTTTGTACTCCTTTCTTTCTTTCTGTCTGTCTGTCTGTCTGTCTGTCTGTCTGTCTGTCTGTCTGTCTGTCTGTCTGTCTGTCTGTCTGTCTGTCTGTCTGCCTGCCTGCCTGCCTGCCTGCCTGCCTGCCTGCCTGTCTGTCTGTCTGTCTGCGTGTGTGTTTGTTTGTTTGTCGCCAGGATACCGATCTCAAAAACTATTGCACCGATTTTCATGAAAGTTTGCAGACCAATCCATTAAATTTTGAATGTAGTCAAAATTTGGATAAGAAATTACTAAAAATCTGACCGCAAAATTCTCCGTGTATAAGAAATGCTCCGTGTATAAGATTGCGCTCATTATCTTTATTTTATGCAAATATTTTTGCATAATTTTGGTACGAATGCAATCAAGCATTTTATTCATACATGCATGTCTTGGTCTCGGGAGCTAGCCTGGTTAGCGGGATGGCTCGTTCTCTTTTTAAACATCTCTAATAACCCGCTGGCGGAGGTATATGCAGTCTCTGACTGCCCTCTAGTTTGATTTGTTCTTATAGTAGCGATAATGGAGGATTCCGATAACGTTTGGCGAATTCTGTGAAAACCTACTCTCGCAGAAAAACATCTTTGCTCGGAGTTCAATCTGTCGTCTTTCGAAAGTCGTCATATGGCTCGAGTATTCAGTAAGAGCAGCATTGCCAAGGATTTGTGCGAATGTGCAGAATACTTGTGAAATCATTTAGATCACCGTCACCAAGGACGATTCGAGCAGTACTGGCGTAGCCAAAGGGGGCGAGGAGGGGGCAGGCGATAGCCCCCCCCCCCCCCCCCAATGGTCTCCAAGACCGTTCTCGTGAAAAGTTTAAATCCGTGAAGAAACTTGTATAGGAGGTGGGGGTACAGTTGTTTTAAGGCCAGAGCAGACAGTGATGTGTTATATATATTGCAGGCATGCATACGTTATAAATTACAATACTAAGGGTTAAAACAAAATGCGTCCAACTTTGTTTTTACATTTACGATTGTTTATAAATAAATCTAAAGATATTCTGACGTGTATCATTCTATGTTCTGGTTTGATTTCGACAAAATTAAGTAATTTATGGTTTTCAGATTACTCTTAAATACTTGCCTCAAAATGCAGGAAATAGTGTTTCCAAGACCCTAGAAATCCAAAACTTTCCAGGGGAGCATGCCCCCAGACCCCCTACGAGATCGAGGTTCTTGTCCTCCAAACCCAAGACCCTGGTTACGCCACTGCATTCGAGTTCAAAGTATCAACTTTGAAAGTGCGAGGTATTTATTTTTAAGATGAGCGACTTTCGACAAGAGCCAAATTGTGTAGTCACAAAGAAAGTGCCGGAGCAGTACAAAATCCATTTAATTTTGAGAGCACATATGCATGAAAGTGCGAGTAAAGTTCGAGTTTGGGACTTTATACTGTAAAAGCCAGCGGCCGTTGGCAGAGTCTCTAGGAGCCTAGGATAGGAATTAGTCTATTACATCTCAACGATCTCGAACGACCAAATCGAAACCAGGCTTTAGTACAATGTTCAGTCAGTTCAGATAAAAAATATAGTTGTGAGAAATTAATCCCATTAACGCAAGTACTAGTATCAGGTTGTATATATTCATTTCCAGTTTCAAAGCAAAAAATCTCAATGAACAAAGAGTAGTAGATAAACCTCTCGGAAACGCCGTTAAAATGTGGTCGTTAATGGCCACTGGCACTGACCTATACATAACTGGACTGCGGGACCCCGATACTTTTGTATTACATGAAGTGCCCCCAATAGACCTTTCCGCATGAAGTGCGTGGATAACGCGTTGAGAGATTTGATTGGCTCTTGCAAAACTTCGGACATCCAAAACTTCGAACAAACATTGGACATTGGCCAATCATATTGGTCAAAAAGAAAGATCACGCGATCCATTCACTTCATGGGGAAAGGTCTATTGAACGGCGCCATCTTGTTAGGTCTTCCGACGACATAAAGTGGCCCGAAGTGTTGGCGACTCACGCCGATAACTCTTTTGAAGCAAAAAAAGGCTTTGAGAAAAACGTTTACACGAAAATTTAATTACTTTTTAAAGTAAAAAGTTTAAAGACGTTCAAATACATAGGTTGTAATACAAAGGTTTCGTGGAAAATTCCCAGCTTTTTTCTTTGCCGTGTTTGTTGTCGAATGAAACAAATTCAAAATGGACTAACAGGTGGCTCCATACAGTTTCTTTAAAAATGGAAAATACAAGTTTGAGAGTCCAAAACAAGTACATAAACAATTCGGGAAAAGAATCAAACTAAATGTTATGCATAATTAAACAGTCTGACAATCAAAAACTGTTACCAAATAAATAGCAACAGTTGTTGCTATGGCAACAATGACGTTTCAAAATGGCTGCCAATTACCCTTCAAACTAATTTAATTCGAAAAAAACTTTGGTGACCCCCAATTTTTTTTCATTAAAACTTTTCTTGAAGTACGAGTAATCAATAGGCCGATTTAAAAAAATTCTGCAGAAGGAATAATTTTTTTTCCCGGAAAAATCATGTTTGTTAATTTTTAAGAAATTTCGTTCTACAGAATTTTTTTTAAATCGGCCTATTGATTACTCATACTTCCAGGAAAGTTTTAATGAAAAAAAATTGGGGATCACCAAATTTTTTTCCCAATTAAATTAGTTTGAAGGGTAATTGGCAGCCATTTTGAAATGTCATTGTTGCCATAGCAACAACTGTTGCTATTTATTTGATGCATAATATTTCGTTTTATTCTTTTTCCGAATAGTTTAATCACGTGTTTTGGACTCACAAACTTGTATTTTCCATTTTTCAAGAAACTGTATGGAGCCACCTTAAAACATCTTCCCGAACACAAAGAAACTCGAGAAACATTTTTTGTGGGCACCCGCAGTCCAGCAATTTACTTTAGTATGCAATAATTCGGAGTAATGCGATCCAGTGGGAGAAATTCATTGAAATGGGCAGTCTCATTGGTCCCGTTGGCGGTTCCGTTGAAGCACGGTTGAAGCTATTTGATTATAACTGGCACAAAACTATATCCATAATTACGTATCCTGAGGAATGTTTAAGAAAAGCAATCAACCAATGAAAATGCAGGGTCCACCAGCCGATGCCAGGGCCTTTTCCCGCTCTCCCAATTTCAAAAAGGCCCTGGGAACGAGGTAGAGTTTTTCTTTATTTTTATAAATGTTTTCGCTACATAATAGAACAATTATACCATTCGCTCGCGTCGTATAATTAATTACATTACCATTAATTACTTACTAGCTTCAAGAGTTATTCCACTCTTTTTCGTGCTAAGATCTCCGGTTCCCCCTCTATTAGTAGCTTTAACCGCAACGTCATAGGTTGTAGCCTCATTTAAACCACTTAAAGTCACCGTCGTAGTATCAGCACCATCGACTGTTTCACTTTTGCTACAAGAAACACCACTTCCACTGCTGGTAAGTTGGTAACAGACAGTATAACTGGTTATAACTCCATTTGCGTCGTCCGCTGACAACTTCGACCAAACAACTGTTAGTTCAGTAGACGTTGGAGATGTTATTGTACTAATAGTTGGTCCTTTAGCAGGTACTACAGATTGACAAACGAAACACAGTGTTAAGAATACAAGCACCAAATGTAGATACCAAACATTGATGTTCTTAATACAAAAGATATAGCAATGTATTCAATTACAATTCGCAATTCTCCCGAGAGGACGTCGAGCGCGGCGCGCGAGAAGAATGGGTAGAGGGAGAGAGAGGGAGAGAGAGGGAGAGAGAGGGAGAGAGAGGGAGAGAGAGGGAGAGAGAGGGAGAGAGAGGGAGAGAGAGGGAGAGACAGACTTGGCTCACTTGCAGCGCGCCAAAATTTACCGACCTGTTTTTGGGTCGGAGGCGTGTCTTTAGAGTTGGCTTTACGTCCGCTCATTACAATGAACCGGAATACAAAAAGTGACTTATTTCGTTGCTTGGGGTCTTCGGCTTCGGTACTTGTCAGTGAGTGTCACGATTTTTGTATCTACTGCGCATGCGCGAGTATTAATGGTAAAATTGTATCCTGCGGTTGTCAAAGTCATGCAAAATCTGTGTTATGATTGTGCAAACATTTATTGTACCTTTTACTGCATATATGCATATATCTTGAAGAACAATTAATGTATGGACGTTGCTCTTATAATTTTGATGACATAATTTGCTGGACATCGTTTTCTTTTTCATAGATTATCTCAAGCGATTTTCTTTTCCTTCTAACTAGATTGCATTATATTGTTTGACAAATATAATTGTTGTAACGAAAATATTTAAATACTGTATTAGTCAGTTAAGTCAAATTTTGTGAGTTGTTAAATGTTAATTTGATTGACTTACTTAAAGCTTTACTACCATACTTTATCTATAGGTTTTCATACCTAATAATATAGAGGGCAAAATTACTTGAATATGATTGGCTAATGAAGAGGGCATTTTTTTTGTAATAGCGTACAGTCCAGCTGCTATTAAAAGCACAAAAAGCGGACAAACAAACCAAAATTGACTTTCAAATTATTGCAAATGAGTCATTATCTATTGTTCGGACTGCAAGAATCGTGGGTAAAACGGACAAACATCAATCCTGACATCATCACGACGGAGCGCTATTCAGGGCAAAATTACTTGCACTTGATTGGTTCCTTGATCAGCAGTTCTTGTATGTGATTGGTTGCTTGGTTACTTAGCAACAGTGAACCTCAGAGGACATTTTTTCAACAAATCTGCAAGGTTTTTTGGTCTGAAAATTATTTTTTGTTTACTTTGAACTAATCAGTTTAAACCATTGAAGGAGTGCAAACTATTAGTGAAAATGAATACAATAGAAAATTTACGAACTTTTACCGGTGTTTACAAAAAGAAATCTGAAAGCACAGCGATAGAGCGAAGGAAATTTGGAATGGGGAATGTTGCCAAGCACCAACCGTGATAAGGTACATGTACTTCATTATTTTCTGGACATAATATAGCTCTTGAATAATTTTACCTGCTATATTATTAACACGTAATCACATGAGTTCTCGTAAAATTAAGGTTTAATTTCACTCGTGGTTTCAAAATCTTATTTATTTAGTAATTTGTAAGATTTTGAAAACACTCCTGAAATTAAACTTTAATTTTCCTCGACCCCATGTGATTACCTATACATAGCTTTAATAGGCAAGCTATTAGCGCACTGCCTCTCACCACTGAGGACTGGAGTAAAGCCCAATTGGATTGAGTTAGTATTTGAATGGGTGACCATGCACCTGTCCGGGCTTGGAACTCATGCCAGATATGAGTAGAGTTGTTAACGCTTAGCCTTCTGCACGTTGCTCAGGCTTTACTCTGAGTTGAGTGAGTTCTATTTTTAAAGTTAAAACACAGCATGGCCTGTGAGCATAGACAATTTTGTCAAAAATCTTGTTCATCTCTAAATCTGAACACAAGGTTGTTACAACTATACAATTCCATCAATTTTGTCAAGAATCTTGTTCAGTTATGAATACAAGGTTGTTACAACTACCATAGATACAATTCCATCAATTTTGTCAAGAATCTTGTTCAGTTATGAATACAAGGTTGTTACAAGTACACAGTTGCATCATTGTTTTTACCATAGCAGCTATAGGCATTAAACGCAGTAGATACATGCACGCCTAGGCGTGTCTATTTTTTGAGATGAATTCGTTTAAAGATGGTATTAGATATGGATTGCGCTTACTCGGATACGATGAAATTATGGACATGCAATGTGTGCCGGGGAACAGTACCTTTCTTCTGCTGTTTGGTCTGGAAAAAGTTCTCGATACCTGGAGTTCATACCGCGACAGTCTTGTCTTGTTTTCTCATTAGGTCCAGAGTCCTTACATGCGTTTATTTGACTCTAACGATTCTTTTTCGGCAAATATCTTCTCCTTGGTCTTCTCGTTGAACTTATTTCGAACTTCGCTTACTTTCTTTACCAAATTGGCATTTTCTTTCAGCGCAGTTTCTACAGATTATATTTGTTGATCGGGAAACCTCGTTGCTAATATCATGTTCCAAATATTTGACGCAAGCGGTTGTTTTCTTAAAGCTGGGTGAGAAAATCTTTCTTCTGAAATCAGCTTTAACGACTTTACTACCACACAGAATACATATTGTTTCACTTGCTCTACCAGACAATGCTAAACGCGTTACAGTCTTCGTTGCTGTATTCTCTGAGTTTCTATCTGTCATGTTTCATATTGTGTCTTAACAGACATAACGCTGTAAACGTTGAAACATGAAGCAAGATTACACTTCGGGCATAAAACCGGAAAATGAAACACTGTGTCAACTTCATAAATTTTCGCGCCAAAATTTGAAACGCTGCAAGTGAGCCAAGTCTGCCTCTCTCTCCCTCTCCCCATTCTTCTCACGCGCCGCTTTGCCTGCCTCCTCCACAGGCCCTATTGCATCATGGACAGGACACACTGTTTAGAGGGCCTGCCAGATCCTGTAAACAAAATGGTGACCGATCCCATTATGCACAGCGAGACTAGGCCCTAGAGGCGATAGTTTTGAGAGGGCCTGCAATTTTTTTCCGGCCGCTGTTCAACAAACGTACGTCCAAGTTCTTTAAACACTGTGACCCACCAGGAAATTCGGTCTAAACTTTCTTACAGATCATGACAATGAAGAAACCAATATGTTTTAGAATTACCAACCTTCTGCCAATAATATTTTTAGTGACAAAAAGGAATTGAAGGGGGGGAAATATCTGCCGAACAAAAGCAAATTCGACGGTCAGGAACTGAGTAACAGGTTTTTCGTATTGTTTTTTGGTTTATTTAGCTATCGAAGACTGTCAACTGACCAAGAGTTAATGAGATTTAATTTTGTTAAATTGTAGGCTATAGTGTAGCGTAATTCAAGTTTCAGTTGTTGTGGAATTGTGGAAACCGAAAAAGTATAAACCAAAGAGTCTCTGGGTAGACATGGGAGGCGGGACGGGACGTTTGCCGGGATCTCACCATGCATGCAGGGCCGTCCTCAGAAAATTCTGCAGGGAGGTGGTACGCTCAATTTTGCCGACTGCCTCATAATCGTCACTCGTCAGTACTAGTATTCGCCGAGACTGACAGCTGGCGGGTGCCGACTGCAATCTCTTGTCTGCCGACTATAGAACAAATAAAGCAATTCTTGGGGGGGGTGTCACACCCCCCCAACCCCCCCCCCCCCCCCATAGCTCCGGCCCTGCATGCATGTATATCTCTCTTATTTATCCCGTTCCGTTTATATGGAAAGATGTTTGCCGGGACGTTTTTCATCCCGGTTCGCTCAGCCGGGATCCTGGCAAATCCAAGACAATTTTTCTCATGTAAACACTCCGTCCCGCTTTGCCGGGACGATATTATGCTGACTTTGCAACATTTGTCATGTGATGCAAAAACAAAAATGCCTAGTCGTTTGCCACTCCGAACGTTTTCTCAAGAAATAGTCCACTGTAAAAGCTATGAAATATACTGGAAGAAAGATAATTCATCTGGCTACAAAATACGTACAGTTTATCCGAACAAATAGCTTAGTTTTCTTAAAAAAGCGAAATACCGAACATGTCCAAATAATAGCGGCCGCTATTTTGAAATTCTTTTTCGTATGTATTATAATCTGTCTTCTTCGAATGTTTTCTTGAGAAATAAACCACTGTAGAAGCTATCAAATATACTGGAAGAAAGATAATTCATCTGGCTACAAGATACGTACAGTTTATCCGACCAAATAGCTTAGTTTCCCTAAAAAAAGCGAAATACCGAGCATGTCCAACACGAACTAGAGATGCTTGTTGAACGTCCCGGGTGGTAGAACTCATGTAAACCCGGGATGAAAAACGTCCCGCCCCGGCAAACGTCCCGTCTCCCATATAAACAGCCCCTATTTTCGTTGATTATTCCGGCCGAAAGTTGACAAAGTTCAACCGTAATTGCTTTCTTCAACAATTCCTGCATTTTAAAGCTAGGATTCGTATGTAATAAGTCTTCAATGGCCTTCAAAATCTTCGGATATAGCCATGGCTATTAATAATGTAGTTAATTATGCAAATTTATTCCGTGCCAAGTTTTGCCAAATTTTTTACAGGATCTTGCAGGCCCTAAATTCGGCGTGTGTGTCCTGTCCATGATGCAATAGGGCCTGTGGAGGAGGCAGCCGCTTTGCGGCGCGCTCGACGTCCTCTCGAGAGACAGACTTGATCCAAGGACCGTGATCCAAGTCTATGTAGAGGCACTTTAAATGATCCTACAATGAGACCTTAATAACAATATGCCATGAAGTATTTATCGAGACCGATGACTTGAATCTGTCAAAAACAAATAATCAAGGTTTTCGGCGATTATAAGCCAAACCAATGGAAATTTAGACTCCAACAACTCCTAAAGTAAGTATAAGCATTTGTCTGTTGTAATTTTTTCGTAGATTAGCAATAATCTGGTAAAATTTGACGAAAACCATCTCGGCCAATCTGCCATGTATCGAACAAAAATTACAAAATGTAATAAAATGTAATAAAATGTTGCCTAAACTACGAAAATAGTTTCTTAAGTGGAGATTACCTAAGTACCAAGCAGATTCGATGGCTGATGCCGCAATTAAATTAATGACGTCAGTTTGGCAGAAGAAAACAATACATAAAGTTTGTTAGTTTCAAATTTAATCCCAGCCTGAATGCCAACATAAGTTCTGTACCGCATCCTTTACTTTAACCGTAGTTTTATTTATTTATATTTTTTTCTTTTGTTTTTATTTTTTAATATCTTACTGTTAATAACTTTGTATTTTACTGGCTTACTGCAAATACCCGGATGTACAGTTTTTTTTAAAAAATACCACATTGTGATATTTCAAATACCCCTAGTAAAAGTTAAAATTTAATACTGATGTCAATAGTTAATTAAGAAAAGAAAGTGACTAAAATGTTTTTAAACTCTGAAAGAGTGCGAAAAATAAGCATAATGCAGCGTTATTGAATTAATTTTTAATCAAAAAAGATAAACAATATATAAATTACGGATAAAATTTACCTGTTACATCACATCGTACACCGGCATCTTCACCGTGTCCACAATCATGCTTTTCCCATCCTGGATGACCACAGTTGGCTAAGTACTGTTCACTTCCTGCACAAGCAACCTGGTCAAGCCATATTGTTCCAGTACCATCTGGAACTTCACTACCTTGAAGAGCTTCTTCAGCTCCTGCAAAGCCAAGTTGTCGACAAACCACTTTAGCATCGTTCACGTCCCAGTCGTCATCACAAACTGTTCCCCAATTTCCTTGGTAAAATATTTCGACACGTCCAGTACCACTACTGATAAGTGGTCCTTGCAATCGAATTTTTGGAGCACCTGGAAAAAATTAATTAATGATATATATTATATGTTTCTTCTAATAAAAAAATATTCTAAAATTTTTAATTTAAAGAAGCTAATCAATTAATGTTGATAAAATTGAATAAAAATACCGCTTCTACAAAATATATTTTGCTATTTCTATAGGCGCCATTAATTTCGTAGGCGCTGGGAACAGTGCCTATACAGTGCTTTGTGAATAATCCGGCCCTGCACCACCTTGAGAAGGTAATTTGTTAAACCAGCAAAGAAAAAGGTCGAAAAGTTAAGCTAACGTAAAAATACAGAGCGCTACTATCTGCCTCGTGGTCGAGACGTCAGAGACAAAACCGGCAACCCCATTTGGAAAACTAGGTGAAGAGGGTGTAAGCAGAAATCACCCATCAACAAGACTAAAAACAATACATGTCAAAGGGCGTAGGAGCTCCATTAAGAGCTAACGGTCATCCTCTGCTGGGTAGGCCAGTCTCTACAGCCAAAGACAGCAGCTGACCTACCACTGCCAAAAACTGTCAGTCAGCAAGGCATCCGACCATGCATGAAAATCTTGCCAGTAAATTAATTATGCAACTTGTTTCCAATGAAGAAAACACCTATACTAGAGCTTTCCCTAAACGCAACGCACATAGGCATCCCTCGGCTGCGTGGAAAGCCTGCAAGAGGTAGTAGTAACGCGGATAGACTGCAACAGCAGCTAAAAAAGCGAGTGGTAAGAATAGTGGTTTTGAATAGGGACGTGGAACGCAGGATCAAAAACGAGAAAATGTAGAGAACTGGTGGATGTGTTCAAGAGGAGAAAGGTTGATATATAGTGCGGGTGTAGGAGAAGAAATGGGGTGGAAAGAGTGCTAAAGAGTTAGGAGAGGGTTATAAGATTATCTATAGTGGTGATGGAAACAAAAAAAAACATGGTGTTAGGATTATACTAAGCCCAGACTTGAAGGACCAAGTAATTCATCAAGTGAACAGAATATCGGATAGGCTGATGAAAGCAAGACTGGTGATATATGAAGAGGCAGTGAGCGTAGTATTAGCACTCCGCAAGTTGGAGCTGGAGTTGGCGAGAAAGAGGAATTTCTGACAGCATCAGTTGAGGAACTGATTGAAAGAATACAGCCTACGAAGAAAGTTTTGTTGGAGTGGATGTGAACAGTCATGTAGGAAAATACCAGAGAGGATATGACAGGATTCATAGTGGGAAAGGTTATGGAACAAGGAATGTGGAAGATGAAAGGCTTCTGGAAACGCTTTGGAGGGCTTAGACCTACAATTGACGGTACCGAAAAAGATGGGGGCGGTACATTTAACCACAATGCTTTGCAACCTCAAATCAGCTCAAATAACAACTAAACATTGTTTATCATGCTAAGATGGATTAAGTAAGCAAAAACTTCATTCCTGATGATGATGATCATGATGATGATGATGACGACACGTTGCGGTATCAAACCAGTTTGCATGGTAGATTGAAACAAGCATTCACTGCAAAAGCACGAAATGATATTAAAGAAAAATGCGGTATAAATACCCCTAGTAAAAGATTTAAATTTTAATGAGACGTCATCAGTCAGTCATGATAAAAATAGAGAAAAAAAATGCAAAAAGTGTGCATAATAGTTCATTAGTGCACAAAGTGTGCATAATAGTTCATTAGTGAGAAAAAATATTTTAATTTGTTCTCTCCAACAAGGTAAACGATAATAAATTACACATAAAATTTTCCTGTTACATTACATCGTACACCGGCATCTTCACCGTGGCTACAATCATGCTTTTCCCATCCTGGATGACCACAGTTGGCTAAATACTTTTCGCTTCCTACACAAGCAACCTCGTCAAGCCATATTGTTCCAGTACCATCTGGAACTTCACTACCTTGAAGAGCTGCTACAGCTCCTGCAAAGCCAAGTTGTCGACAAACCACTTCAGCATCGTTCAAGTCCCAGCTGTCGTCACAAACTGTCCCCCATTTTTCTTGGTGAAATATTTCAACACGCCCAGTACCATTACTGACAAATGGTCCTTGCAATCGAATAGAATTACCTGCAAAAATAAATAAGCTAGAGATATATGTTTTTTCTAATAATGAAATATTTAAGACTTTTTTATTTTAAGCAAGCTAAAATATCGCTTCTACAAAATATATTTAACTATTTCTAACCTCTTCGGTTGATATCTCCTGATCATGTACTTGATGTACGTATATAAATATAATATGTATATAATAAAAGCAGTGTGCTGCGTAGGCAATGTTGAAATACTTCGCTCGCAACGTTAGAAAATAGGAACGTAGGATCAATAACGGGAAAATGTAGAGAACTGGTGGATGTGTTCAAGAGGAGAAAGGTTGATATATAGTGCGGGTGCAGGAGAAGAAATGGGGTGGAAAGAGTGCTAAAGAGTTAGGAGAGGGTTATAAGATTATCTATAGTGGTGATGGAAACAAAAAAAAACATGGTGTTAGGATTATACTAAGCCCAGACTTGAAGGACCAAGTAATTCATCAAGTGAACAGAATATCGGATAGGCTGATGAAAGCAAGACTGGTGATATATGAAGAGGCAGTGAGCGTAGTATTAGCACTCCGCAAGTTGGAGCTGGAGTTGGCGAGAAAGAGGAATTTCTGACAGCATCAGTTGAGGAACTGATTGAAAGAATACAGCCTACGAAGAAAGTTTTGTTGGAGTGGATGTGAACAGTCATGTAGGAAAATACCAGAGAGGATATGACAGGATTCATAGTGGGAAAGTTGGAGCTGGAGTTGACGAGAAAGAGGAATTTCTGACAGCATCAGTTGAGGAACTGATTGAGAGAATACAGCCTACGAAGAAACTTTTGTTGGAGTGGATGTCAACAGTCATATAGGAAAACACCAGAGAGGATATGACAGGATTCATAGTGGGAAAGATTATGGAACAAGGAATGTGGAAGATGAAAGGCTTCTGGAAACGGATTGGAGCATAGGCGTAGAGTATGGGGGGGCTGAGGGGCTCAAGCCCCCCCCAGAAATTTTACAGGGGGGCTCAGCCCCTGCGGAAATTTTGCTGAAAAAACAAAACAAAACAAAACAATACTCCAATGAAGGTAGGATTACTTTAAAGTAAAACTCTTGTAGTATTGCCAGTATATGTTATTTGGCAAATACCTATATACAACCTATATATGCTTTCTGGTGGTTTAAGTTGGTTATAAATGTTGTATTAAATTTGTATGCTTATGTGATTTATCACAAAATGCACCATTAAAATGTTGTTTTGAAAATCTAAAATATTTCACCAAATGTGTTCTCAGAATGCTGGAAATGTCATTTCAGAGCCCCTAATTTTAAAAATTTTCCGGGGGAACATCCCCCGGACCCCCCTAGGAAGCTCGTACCTACGGTACTCGATGTTAGTGTCACTAAGTATGAGCCCCCCCAGACAAAACCAAAACTCTACGCCTATGGATTGGAGGGCTTAGACCTACAATTGACGGTACCGAAAAAGATGGGGGCGGTACATTTAACCACAATGCTTTGCAACCTCAAATCAGCCCAATTAACAACTAAACATTGTTTATCATGCTAAGATGGATTAAGTAAGCAAAAACTTCATTCCTACTAAAGTTGATTGTTTTAAAACCATATCTTCCAATAATTCTGCAAGAAACAATATTTACTGCACGCAAAGGATTGTGGTTAAATGTACAAGTCGCCATCTTTATTGGTACGGTCAGTTGATTTACACCTATTTTGAGAAGCAACAACACCTAATAACTTTCAGGAGTAATCACAACATACAGATTGATTACATCATGACACGGAAAAGAGATGGTAAATTGGTGCAAAACTGCAAGACAGTACCAGGAGAAGCAGTAGTGTCACAACATCGACTAGTGGTAGCGAATGTTAATGTACTGAAGAAATTAATAAAAGGGTATGTAAGAGGAGAAGAAAAAGCCGTATAAAGTTTTAAAAACTAAAAGGTAAAAATGTGTAAGAATTCTGAACGAAAGTGAGAAAGAAAGTGCAGCTTGACAATCAGAGCACGGTGGAGGGAAGGTGGAGCCAGAAACACAGCGCTGATGAAATGTGCCGACAGGAATGGTGACAGGAAGCAGGAGAAGGAAACATGGTGGTAGGCAGCTGAGGTACAAGAAAGTATTAGGAAGAAAAAGGAAACTTTTAAGAAATGGCAGAAAAATGGGACGGAACAAGCGAAAGGAGAATACAAAATAGCCAAGGGGGATACAAAAAGAGTGGTGGCACAGGCAAAGAAAGAAGTCTTGAAAGAATGGTATGACAAGCTAGACACGGAAGAAGGAGAGAAGGCGATATATCGCATTGCAAAGCAGAAGGCAGGTACCAAAAAGAACATTGGAGAAGTGAGAGTTATCAGAGATGAACAGGGAAGATTGCTGACAGCTGGAGAGAAAAAAATAAGGACCAGATGGAAAGAGTAGTTCAACACCCTGTTAAACGTTGAAAATGAACACGAGGAACTGGAGCCAGTGGCTTGCACAAAAGGCCCAATTGAGAACATCAAACGAGTGGAGGTAGCTAAAGCAGTGAAACAGAGCAAAAGTGGGAAAGAAACTAATGTCATTGCCGATAGATCATATATAAAGGCAATGGGAGATGAGGGAATAGACATGATGCATAAAGTGTTAGAAAAAATATAGCACGAGGTTGGAAATTGCCAACAGATTGGGAGAGTAGCTAAACATTGTCAATGTACAAACAGAAGGGAGATCCGTTAGAATGTGTCAATTTCAGAGGTATAAAGCTGTTGGAACATAGTATGAAGTAATTGGAACGAGTTTTAGATCAGAAACTAAGAGAGCTGGCCACCATCAGCAACATGCAGTTTGGATTTATGCCAGCACGAAGAAGAACAATAGATGCTATCCTCATAGCTATGCAAGCACAGGAGAAATACTGGGAAGCGAACAGATACTTGTTTTTCACCTTCATAGATCTAGAAAAAGCATAATGACAGAATCCCAAGGGAGTTCGTTTACTGGTGCTTGAAGAAAAATGGCGTAACAGAACGAATGGCTGATTACACTGATAAAGGCGACATTTTACCAAGCAAAAACAGCAGTAAGGACAACCCATAGTGACGGATTAATTTCTGATAGAAGTAGGTTTACATCAAGGATCAACACTCAGCTCATAATTATAAATAATAGTGTTAGATGTGGTAAGTGCATTTAGAGAGGGACTAATTTAGGAGCTGTTGTTTGCGGATTATTTAAAGTGTCACTAAGACGAAAAATCGTCAGTCTTTTTTTTTATCTTATCATAAAGTACATTTAAAATGAGGGTGAACGGCGTTTGTGGTTTGTCAATATCTCATCTCGTTCAAGAGATATTCACGTTTTGGAAATATGCAAATTTATGGTTGATGACGTCATTTTCTCCAAACGAGCGAAATGAAAATCGTAAAATAAGGAATATCTCTGGAAATAAACAATAGAACGTGCTTAAACTTTGTATGCTTATAGTATCTAATAAAATACACTTCTCTGTGGAACCTTTGTGATTGCCATGGTAAGCGCTTGCTCTCAGGTTACTCTAAACCTTAAAAAGGGAGTAATCATTTTTGCCTCATTGTTTAAAAATAGAAAGATTTAAACGTTTGAATTACAATGCCTACATAAGCCCTAACCGTCACATTTATCCGCTGGAGTAAACGCTACTTGATTGCTGATAAATACGAAAATTTAATTTTATCATTGGATGGGGCCAGGAACCAGCAGTTTCCACGAAAACAACTAAAGTTCCACAGTGAAACGTATTTTATTTAATACTATAAGCATGCAAAATTTGAGCACTTTCTATTGTTTATTTCTAGAGATATTCCTAATTTTACGATTTTCATTTCGCTCGTTTTGGAGAAAATGACGTCATCAGCCATATAATTTGCATATTTAAAAAACGTGATTATCTCTTGAACGAGATGAGATATTTACAAACCACAAACGCTGTTCATCCTCATTTTAAATCTACTTTATGATTATATCAGAAACAGACTGACGATTTTTCGTCTTAGTGACACTTTAATACTGATGGTAGAAAGTGAGGAAGATCTTATAATGAATTAGATAAATTGGCGGGGGAAAAAATAAAAACAAAAGGGTTGAAAGTTAATATTAGCAAGACAGGAATAATGGTTTCTAGTAATAGTAATAATAATTTCTCAGAAATACCGGATGGAAGTGGCGGATTGCTGCAGCGGGTGGACAAGTTCAAATATGTTAGAGCAACTAACTTCGGCAGCATGGTCAAAATGGAAAGAATTGTGAGGAATTTTTAACGATAGAAAGATGCCAAGGAGACTGAAGGTGAAGATGTCTCAGACAGTACGGCCGGTGCTGATGTATGGTTCACTAGAGTGTTGGACTGTACGTAAGAAAGACGAAAGAGAAGCTGTTAGAAAAAATAGAAATGCGAATGTTGAGAAGGATCAGAGGTGTGACTTTGAAAGACAGAATGAAAAATGATGATATTAGAAGTAGCCTAGGAGTAGACTGAGGTAGTATAAACATGTGAGAAGAAAGGAAAATAATATAGCCCAGTGGGAAGTGCAACGATAAGGAAATTGCCCGGAAGAAGAACAAGGGGGAGACCAAGGAAAAGATGGTTTGATGGAGTGAAACAAGTGGGGGAAGAAGAAGGCTTTCAAGATCAAGATACGTTAGATAAAAGGAGATGGAGACAAGAAGTGTCCGACCTTACACGGGCAGGACTGACAGGGCTTATATAGATGATGATGATGATGATGATGATCAAAAGTTGCGGTATCAAAGCCAGTTTGGAACATTGAAACTAAGCATTCACTGCAAATGCCCGAATGTATGATATTTAAGAAAAATGTGGTATAAATACCCCTAGTAAAAGATTTAAATTTTAAACAGACGTCATCAGCCAGTCATGATAAAAAATAGAGAAAATTGATTAAAATGTTATTAAACAGTGCAAAAAATATGCATAATAGTTCATTAGTGAGAAAAAATCATTTAATTTCGTCTCTCAAACAAGGTAAACAATAATAAATTACACATAAAATTTGCCTGTTACATTACATCGTACACCGGCATCTTCACCGTGTCCACAATCATGCTTTCCCCATCCTGGATGACCACAGTTGGCTAAGTACTGTTCACTTCCTGCACAAGCAACCTGGTCAAGCCATATTGTTCCAGTACCATCTGGAACTTCACTACCTTGAAGAGCTGCTACAGCTCCTGCAAAGCCAAGTTGTCGACAAACCACTTCAGCATCGTTCAAGTCCCAGTCGTCATCACAAACTGTTCCCCATTTTCCTTGGTGAAATATTTCAACACGCCCAATACCATTACTGATAAATGGTCCTTGCAATCGAATAGAATTACCTGCAAAAATAAATAAGCTAGAGATATATGCTTTTTCTAATAATGAAATATTTTAGAATTTTGTTATTTTAAGCAAGCTAAAATATCGCTTCTGCAAAATATATTTAACTATTTCTAGCCTCTTCGGTTGATCCCCTGATCATGTACTTGATGTATACGTATATAAATATAAATATATATATACCATAAACGTAGTGTGCTGCGTAGCAGTGTTGAAATACTTCGCTCGAAACGTTAGAATTAGGGGGCGATTACATGGACCGGGCTAGCACGGTTAACCGAGCTAGCCCGCTTTATATATAAAACGCATGTTGTTTTAACATTTCGATTACATGGCAAGCGGGCTAGCCCGGTTTGCCGGGATCCCGGTTGTCGCAACCGGGCTAGCCCGGTTAACCGGGATGAAAATGTCCATGTAATCGTTTTCATCCCGGCAAACCGGGCTGAAAAACTGTTGAACTCGCTTCGATACGCGTTCGTTTGATTGACTAGTTGACTGTGTGAATAAATAGTGCTGAAAGGAACTGAAATAGAACATCAACGTTGTTTGTGTGTTTCGTGATCAAAGTGAAGATTTTTAATAAATTAATTAGTCTTCGTGAAGACGCTTTCCTGGGTTAGCTAAGACTTTAACAATCTTTTTATAACGATGGGTTTACAAAATAAATAATAGACTAATTAGTGTAAAACTGAAGTAAAACTAATGTAACTTTGCCCTTATTTACTTGATAATTGCGAATTTCGGCCTGAAATCAATTTGGAAGGCCGGAAACCACATTTATCAACAAGTTGGCTAAAGAAACGGGTCTGGAATCGGAGGATCTACACACGGTGATGATGAACAGGGAACAATGGTCTGAGATAGTAAAAGCTAACACTACTCGGCCCTATAATTAAGCCGCCCTGATGATGATAATGATGATGATGAATTAGAAATAGAGTATAAACAATATTGTAGAAGCTATTAAAACTAATAAGCAACGCAGCGTTTAATTTCATATAGGTAAATAAGAAAAATATGAGCCGCATGGTAAAAAGAAAACAAAATGACACGGCTGGAGAACCAGAGTATGCCGTGACAGCTGTGTCGTTTACATGTTAACTGATAACTGATAAATATGATATTACTAAAGAACTTGTTCAGTTTTAAAAGCCTCCATGCAAGCTAAATAAGTTATGAAAAATCATTGCTGTTAAACACTTGTGTGTATTTATACATTTTTCAGATCTATGAAGTATATTATGGCACAGTATACATGCATGGATATTGACTAATAATATTTAACACGACATGCATGGTTTATACATACTTGATTCGCCGTGGCAGAAAAAAAGACTAGTTACAACCAATTCCAAAGTAAGAATCAACAGGTAACCTTCCTTCATTGTAAAAGATATGTTTGTGGGCAAAAGAATTTGAACTAAATGCTGTTTATTGCTGTAGAACTGAATATTATACTAGTGAACCACCAATACCTTCTCAGCTGCATGTATACACGGAACGAACAAGGAAGTAAAATGCATGTCTGCATTGCCTATATAGGCAATTGTAAACACAATAGCTTTATGCACAATGTAGTAATAACGAAAGTAGAACTGACATTATTAGTCAAAATGGAAATACCTTCCCACTTCTTCTTCTGTAGTTCGTTGGGTATTACTGTATTTCTGTAGCCGCTACAGAAGCCTGAGAAAAATTTTTGTTGAAAACTGTACATAAATAGTATAATTTAGCTTTAAATTGCATTTATTCATAATACAATGGATATTTATCCCTTGGTCAAATCGATACCAACGAATATACATTAAGAATTGGCGACTTTTATCGCTGGACTTTCCTCGCGTTCAGTAGCGGCTACAGAAATACAGTAATACACAACCGCACAACATGCAACTACAGAAGCGGAAGTGGGAAGGTATTTCCATTTTGACTGGAACTGTAAGCAATATAGAATATAGCTATCTTTGGGTTTCAAAAAAGTTTGTCATTTTTCATCAGTCTCATGCACATATGGTGATTGTTTGATATCAATGGAAAGTTAAATATAAAACAGTTTAGATACATGCAAGGTAATTAATCGAAAGTGACATTAATTTGCACGCTGCATGCATGTGCATCAAGAATACTTTTGATATTTTGAGACTAACATGCTGAATATTTCATACAAGGTTTTCTATTAGCTCAATGTAAAACTAAATAGAAAGCAATAACTTTTAAGTTGGTGGATCGAAAACAGCTATTAGCACTACCAGCACAAAAAATAATTCATCCATTTCTAGCCATGTGGCACCATGCGGACTCATTTATATACATGGGCGAAATTGTGCGGCGAAATTCTTCGTTTTCGTGTCTCTCCAGTGGCGGAAATTCACCTTTTCAGGTCGGGGGTCAAAGCCTCATAAATGTCCGACAAATCTTATAAATATCCAACAAATGCTCAAAAAGCGTTGGATTTTGACTGGGTTTCCTCCCCCCTTTTTGTTGAATATTTCCGACAAACTGTTGACATAATTTCTGCCACAACATGTGTTTAAATCGTATTTAAACACATGTAAAAAATACGATATTTTACACGTAAAGATATCGGTTCAATGATATCTTATATTTGAGTGCAGTCAAAACTCAAAATGAACCATAATTTTAGATCGTTATGTTCATGAAATAAACAGAGAATTTCATAACCGATTTTTCGATACGAATTTTATCTTCTCGTGCATGTTAGTAATATCTCGATCTGATCTCATGCACTCGTTCGTCGCTTCACTCACTTAGAAAGATACCCAACTTGTGAAAGATATTACGAACACTTGAAGATAAAATTCGTATCTCCTCATGCAAGGTCATGTATAATATTTGTATATACCAAACATTTAAATCATGCATCATGCGATCAGCTCAACTCGAGTTTAAAGTATTGAAAATGCACAAAATTCGAATTTAATCAGAAATACTAATTGACATGCAATTTTCTGGCGCTTGTTTACATTTGAAATTTTAATGTTTAGTAGCAAAACACTTGCAAAGATATATTGATATCTGATCCATATCGAAATACAAGTTGACGAGCAGGGGCGCATAGGAACCAGGGAGAAAAGGGGAACGTCCCCCCCCCCCCCCCCCTCCAATTTTGCTGTAAAGTGTCATATATTTTTTCCAAAAGAAAAGTGCCCTTTTTGATAAAACATGTGCTTCAAGTGTCCTTTTGAAGCTCTACCCCCGAACAAAGTGCCTTTTTGAAGCTGCATGTGCTCCTCCAACATCACTTTGCTTCTTACGCCACTGTCGACGAGCACGCAGCTAGCTATTACTGAAAAGATAGGCTATTACAGTCAGTAATAGTCTATTGAAATGTGCAGTGTGCCAAAAATGCGCCTGAGAAGTGGATACGCTTGGAATTGAGCAGGGCATACTTAGTTAAGACACAGTTCATATCATACAACAAATATTCACTTCAAAACCCACAAATATTGTTAAAATATATATTTTTGTTTTCAAGATTTTATTTCTTGTTTTAAGATATTAATCTTGTTTAAGACAAAATATCTTGTCAAGAAAACAAAAAAAGAAATCTTGGAGACGGAACAAGAAAATCTTGAAACAAGTATTTTTTTAAATAATTTTATTATATAGGGGCAGTGAAGACGGAAGGAGAATAATGTTAATAATAATAACACCTATACTTGTCTGGTATGGTTCGTCACTCGAAGCAACACCTTTCTATAAATAAGTTTTTAGGAATTGGCAGTAAATTAGGGGGTGTTTATATGGAGGCGAGCCAGCCCGGGTATACCCGAGCTAGCTCGCTTTGTCGAGATGGTTTTATATTGTGCTTACATGAGAAGGGCTGGCTCGCCTAGCCGGGCTGGCTTGCTTGTTGTGCTATTTGCGTCATTTATCAGTTCTGGTAAGAAACGAAGTCTCATTGTTTTAAATATGAACTGCACATGAACAAGCAGAACTTGTGAATTGTTAATATGTCGAAAAAAGCTGATAACAACACATTTTGTCACGTGTACGAAGCTTTTAGCGCCAGCCCGGGTAGGCGAGCCAGCCAGGTCAATCGTGTTTACATTGGGGAAAACCCAACCCGGGTAACCGAGATCCCGGTCTCACAAAGCAAGATCTCGGCTAGGCGGGCTGGCTCGGCTCTCATATAAACACAAGATGAAAATTAACAAGAAATAATAGCACAAGTACGATCTCGGCAAACACCTCCTTAGATACTGTAGTAATTACCAATTTTCACATGTTGATTTTTCGTAAAAACTGCTGATAAATTGCGTTGACATCTACATTGGCATATGATTACGACTTATAATAAATTTAGTTCAATTAAGTATTTGTGTTTACGAAACACATCACTATTGGCTGCTGTGCTGAAAATGTTTAGTTAACGTTTGACTAATGACTTATATTCATTGACATTTTGTATCTAGCCGCCATGTATTTAACAATTATTCGCCGAAGGCGAGGTGAATATTTATAAGTAATACCATGATCGACTCGGATTATTTTGTTCTCCGAGGGAATGTAAACCTCGTATTTCCCTCATCGCTCATGCAAGAGGGAAATTTTTCCTTTGTCTTCTTATTTTCCCATGCATGTTGATGAGGGAAAATTAGAAGACAAAGAAATCCTTTGTCTTCTTCTAAATTTCCCGCTTGCATATATTTTCCCTCATCAACATGCACGGGAAAATTAGATGCAACTTCTCTGACCAACCGTGTAAATTTCCTGTTGGTAAGATTCTCAAAGTTTTCCTCGGCGGTCATAATATTACAAACTAATAACATGACTTTTCGGGAAATTAGCGATTAAATTTCCCCTTTGCCTTGGGAAGATTTGTGAAAGTCCGAGGGATCGCTAATTTCCCTCAAGTCATGTTATTACTTTCCATGATCGCCTCGGATTCTTTTGTTCTCCGAGTGAATGTAAACCTCGTATTTCCCCCATTGCTCATGCATGCAAGAGGGAAATTTTTCCTTTGTCTTCTAATTTTCCCATGCATGTTGATGAGGGAAAATTAGAAGACAAAGAAATCCTTTGTCTTCTTCTAAATTTCCCGCTTGCATATATTTTCCCTCATCCACATGCACGGTGTAAATTTCCTGTCGGTAAGATTCTCAAAGTTTTCCTCGGCGATCATATTACAAACTAATACCATGATTTTTCGGGAAATTAGCGATTAAATTTCCCCTTTGCCTCGGGAAGGTTTGTTCATCCGTTATCCTTTAATTTCCCTGTCTGGCGCATTGACAAATTGGCTGGCGGCCATTTTGAATAAACGCTGTAGGTGATTATCGAGAATTAGTCCGAAGCGCTCGACCAATCAGCGGGTGCGATTTTCTATAATCACTTGTGTATTTATACTTGTCTATTTATACTTGTCTATTTATATTTAGCAGGTACTGTAGTCATGAAGCCAGTACCAACATACTGTAGTAGTAACAAGTAGTTATGATTCAAGTTCAGCCAGCAACCTATTCACCTGTAGCCAGTAGACCATTCTTATAGAAATTTGTTAAAGTGACCTGGATCTAAAGTTGGTGTTAACATATCATGATGGTAATATTTCTTCATGCATGTGTATATTGTAATTAGTAGCAAATTTTTGCATGCTAAACTCGTCAAATATTAACTAACCTTAATGTTCATCTGTAAAAGTAAATTTTTATGCGTCTTAATATCAAATTAAATTGGCCATATTCTGTATACATGTAGTAGTACACTGTCAATGTATTTTATGATTATTTCAACCAAAAGGTCTGTTTACGTGATCTAATTTAGTGGATCATAGTTAATAGAAAATAGACATGGTTTGGAAACCTGGAAAACTTCAAAGCAGTTAACAATCAAGCTACGATTCATGTTGAAAGGTACATGAAGGTGCCAAATCCTTTGTTTTAGGTTTATTAATATTTAAACAGTACGGTTGAGTGATTGAACCCAAACGTTGCTATTGGATGATTACTTCATTATACAGAAAACACAATATGTTCAGTAACCGTGAAAGTGCAAAAATTTCCATAAACCTGAACAAAAACATAAAACAATGACTTTTGTGAGCTTCCAAACCATGTATATTTTCTATTAACTATGAGTGGATTTACTTACTAAAGTATATCAGTTTTGGTTGTTTCTTCACAAATTTTTGTGAATACCATTGTTGTAACTTTTGCAGTTAAAATAAATCATGTGCATCAGGAGGAACATCAGATCCAATTAATTGGATTGTGTGAATAGTCATAAATGTAGATGCATGTACTGTATGCAGTGCATACTTATTCTAAATTTGGTACACATGGTTTACATTTACCTAATCCACAGACTATATGTATGTACGAGTTAGTTGGCAAGAGACAAATATTGTTGGTAACAGACAATTTGTAGATCAAAAACTACGAAAATATTTCTAAACTCCCAAACTGACACACCACAGTACACTCCTTCTTACGTCTGTTATGAGCCCTGGAGAAACGTGTGTCAGTTATACACTAAACCTGCACATGTACCACAGTACACGTATTACTCTTAACACAACTTAACTCTTAACAACATTTCTTTTTTGAATGTGACCAATATGCTGCTCCTCGTGTGGACTTGCTTGCCTCTGCTGCTCATTTAATTGGTGCAAGATGGTCTAATGCCTCGAAACGGACTCGTCTTTTTTGGCTCCTAAATGGTTTGCCATTTGATGCAGTTCCTTTTCACGTTAATATGCAGTTTGTATTAAGTGTCCAAAATTTTATAATTGATTCGCACCGTTTTACAAATTAATTGCATTGGTCCATCTTTGCGCTTTGTTGTCATCTTGTCCGCTTGCTCATGTTAAAAATTTGTAAAATGGCGAAAGCTCCCTCGATAAGCCATATAGCTTTTGGAGCAATCGTCGTAACCAAAATATTGTATAAATAAAAAAACACAACTTAACTATACATTTCATATCCAAATGCTACTGCTTATGAAGCAAATATTATTATAGTGTTTCACAATCATCTTTAAATTATGATGAAAAAATAGATGCATTTTTACATTGCATTTATCCTTTAATTAAACCACAGATGACCCAGGCGAACAGTATGGCTGTGACAATATGTTTACATAATTATGAGTTTATAGACTGACTCAGAGCTTTCAATGAATAAAATACGCCAGCGCGATGGATCGCGCTCGCCAGAGCAGATTTCACAACTGGGCAGCGCGATTTGGTTTTTCTTGAAAACAGCGCCGGTTTATGTTGATGACTTCCTGTTACATTTCCTGGGTCAATTTTAACAGTCTATTATCATAAAAATGAACTTCAAACCAATGTTTTAAGTGTCATTTGTGGTTTTCATCTGCACAACTAGCATAAAGTTTGAGATTTTGTAGTGTTTATCCCGATATTGCCGCGCCGGAACATGCAGCGGACGTCCCCGTGAGCAAACGAACGCTATTTTGCATTTTCGCCGATTTCGGCTAGTCTTTTAATAATACGAATATCAACTAAACAATATGCAGCAAGACAATACAGTACGTCACTGGAGAGTGCAGTTAGCCTGCCACTAGAAACTAACTAAAAATATTTAATATCTAAACCCGTTAATTTAATAAAACCAAGAACAATTTATCTCCCTGTGATGCCATAATTCGTAAATATGCGTGCATAAAGTTGTTCAAAACCACGCCGCCGGTTTATTGATTTGTTTTTATAAGCTAGACTGTATACCACAGAGTAAACAAGAGATATTCCATTATTTTCATATTATATACAACTGAGCATTTATTTACTCCATTTCTAGGCAGTGGAAGATAATCTGCGAGCGCATTTTATGACAAATTACTTATCTGCCAGCGCGATCAATCGCGCTGGCAGAACGAACTGGGGAGCGTGTGGGCGAGCGCGAGCGCGATCGCCTCATTGAAAGCACTGAGACTTTATATATAAACTGAGATTTTTATCAACAAATAAAACATAAAATAACTGAAATAATGCAATAAAACCATACCTGGTGTTGTTTTCTACTGTATTACTGTGTATTTATTTCACTTACCCGATTCAGACTTGACCCTTAAGCAGGAGTACTTGACCTGGGTCGCCTGTGATTAAACCTGGTTTATATATGTAAAAAATAAAATATAGTCATAAAACACAGGGAACACAGTATAGGGAAATATTTAATGGGAGCACTGGCACTCAATGCTAACTTCACATGTTTTGACAGAATTTTAATCTTTGATAATATTGCCAGTGGCTCAAATAAGCTCAAAACCCAGCCACAGCAGTTGCTCTCACCAATTTGAGGGTTAACATGGCATTATACCACAAAATACCACTACTATACCTCTAAATACCTCTACTATTCAAATTTTAGGTTGTCAGGACAACCCATTTTGCAAATTATGATAATTTATGCTAATTATTATAAAAATATTATTATAATCTACATAACAAAAAGGTTACTATTTAGACAATAAATTATTTTATCAACAAACTTTGTATTAACAAAATAAAAAGCAACATTTCACAAATTCAAATTGAAAAAATCAAGGCAATGCCACAATACAATAAAACGGAAATATATTTTTTGCACCCCCCATGGTGGTATTCAATCTTACCCTTAGTTGTACTATTGTAGTATAGTTTGGGCGTCTACAAACAAAAGTAATCTCTGCCGTATTGAATGACTCCAAAAACGCATAGTCAGAATAATAAACAAAAGTAAATTTGATGCGCACAGTAGTCCTTTATTTAAGAAGGGTAAAATATTAAAAATCCATGATATTTGTTCATTACAAATAGGACAACTTACTTTTGTAAGTCTTTTTTTTGGTAAATTCAATAAATCCAAACGTTCAATAAATCCAAACGTTCAACAATCTTAGGTGGTTTGGCTAAATCTTTATTTCTGTCAGCCAAGAAGACTCATAAGAATACACACACTGTGTGCCATTTAAGAAATAAAAAACATTTTCTGTGTTTCCATAGAGTTATAGAAACACAAGTGGAAGTTTGGGAGAAATCATCATAATGGTGTATGTTTGGGAGAAATCATCATAATGGCGTATGATGGCATATAATGGCCCAGTATGGAAAGAAAGCAATTGCCATGGCACATGTGCCGTGCACAACAACCTAAGTTGGTGCACAACTTGGTGCACAAAATTATCCAAGGAATAATAATCATAAAAATAATGGGATATACTACCTAAAACGTGATTTAGATTTTGCTCCAAGTGCTGGAAATGCCATTTCAGAGACCCTAAATTCAAAATATTTACGGGTGGGATATTTACGAGGGGTGTCCCTAGACCCCCCTACAAATACGGTCATTAAATCTTAATGTGCACATGATGGTGCACAATCAAAGCCGCCGACTGAGGTGTGCTGTGCACAGAAATAGAACATCCCATACTGGATAATGGCGTATCCTACACGGTAATGATGGCGTATTGAGTGACGTGGACCTTGCCTTGTTTCCATTCAACAAATAGATTCCATTTTGCCGTTGTCTGTTCAGTTATAGCTGCACAGATGACGTCACAACGTGGTAAGAACAAAAAAGTGGCCCACGAGACGCAGTCGAGTGGGTCACTGATGTTCTTACCACGTTGTGATGTCTTCTGTGCATCTATAACTGAACAGACAACAAAAAAATGGAATCTATTTGTTTTATACAATACAAAAACTTAATCGGGTTTTGGGGCATGAAGAAAGAAAAAAACAAGTCAGCTGACGTGATCTGACGTGACCATGCGTCTGTCCTCCAATAGATCATGGGCAACAACCAATGAAAACACGCATAGCAACAAGGGTATTGTATAAAAAGTTATAGAAACACGGCTTTCAACCAATCGCCGCGCTTGTTTTCAAAATTTTATTTTATAAACTACCATTGTCATCAGTGATCAGTCGACCACTTTTATCAAATACGACTCATACATTTTTATTCTGTCATATAATTATAATGGAAAATGCTTAAACTCACCTTAGGTGGTGTTAAAGTACTAATTCTGTCTCTTTAGTGCACTCATTTGCATATTTTAGCATTGCCAAAATGCGACATTTTCGCACTGCACTGCTTCGCACATTTCCGCCATTTTGAATACATCAAATTCGGGACTGCTATACTTCATGTAATAGACATCATTGTAAAAAATTTTTGAACTGTCACAGGGTGCAACAATCGAAATATAGTAAGGTTAAATTGATCAGTTGCTTAGTTTATAAATGACGTCAGCCAACAACTTGTTGTCATTGCCATTGTCATTGCTCTGATGAGTCAACAGGCCGAAAGCTTAGCAAAGAAATATTTTACGTGGTGTTTACACGAAACTTATTTATATTATATTATATTAAGGTTAGATATGCTGCCGAAACAGAGAACGTAGGAGTCTAACGTTTCAAGCAGGCCCTTCGTCAAAACGTTAGACTCCTACATTCTCTGTTTCGGCAGTATATCTAACCTTACTATATTTCAAAAGGGCCTTTGCTCGAAACGTTAGACTCCTATGTTCTAAGTTTCGGCAGTATATCTAACCTTACTATATTTCGAAAATTGTTACATTGGTTACATATTTCAAGAGTTATATCAGATTGATTGCATTAACCTTATCAGACAATATCGTCTGATATGACAATTCTCTGAAAAATATAAATAGCTTGTCTGTTTAAATCTCTCTGAATTTCTAAGTGAGCATTTCCTGTTCCACAGTTATTTCGAGTTCTCCCAGATTTTAACTATTAACCTTAATTTCTATAGGTCAATAAAAACTAGGAAAATGTTCTTTAAACTCTAATGTAAAATTGTATTTTATAAATCGAAGTGGCTATAGGTCCGGTAAACAAAACAAGCAAGCAAAGCAACGAATTATTAGCTTTTAATTTTTATCAGAATGTAAATTATCTTAACACGTAATCGAGCGTATTTGAGCACTAAGCCTAATTATTAGTAATAGCATGGCTTCGAGTGCAATTTGGAAAAAAACATGCACGAGTGAGTTTTTCAAAGACTATTTCAATTTGAGGTCTTTGAAAAACTCACGAGTGCGTGTTTTTCCAAAATTGCACTCGAAACCATGCTATTACTTATTAATAATAGACATGAAATGTTAGACAATTCACAAATGTTCCTCCGGCTACAAAGTTTACATACCACTCATTGCTCCACTTCTCGAAGCATAAATGGTTAAAAACTGCTTCGCTTTGTTCACTAAATACGTAAAACGTTTTACTCATAGCATCTAACCTCTTCTAGTCTTCTTTCAGGAACTTTAATGACAATATTAAAGCAAAATTCATTCTGTATTTCATCGAAATGTTCTTCGACAACTCTATGTTTTGGTCGCCATATTGGATTTTCTCGTGAGGAAAAACCATCCTTCAAAATCCGCATAAGCATTTCGTTGGCTTTCCGGTAGTTTCCGGTTGTTTATTAGCCAATCAGAATACTTAATACTCATTGAAATTTGCACTTATTACACCTTTTCTGCACTGTATTACATTGAAATTGCACTCCTCTCGACCAATCAGGATGCAGTAATTTTGTCATGTATATTATTAGCCTGTGTACAGCCTGAATGTACACTGTAATTCAGTCTGTGAAAACTTAAAGGATAAATTGTCGACCCCCGCTGAGCTTCTCATATATGAGAAGTAAATTCTGATTGAGTAAGTTACGAATGGTTCTCTGGCAATCCTCGTGAGATCAAATAATCCAATCAAATAAACAATTATGAAAAATAGGAGTGTTAGGACACTCGGAATCTACTTCTCAAATCTGAAAAACTCAGCGAGGAGGTCGACAAGCTACCGTTGAAGTTTTCACAGACTCGATTACAGAGAGCATATTCAGGCTGTACACATGCTACCTAATTATGTTTCCGTCAAGTTTTTAAAACACAGTTTCAAGTTTTCAGAGTTTTTTTTGTCTTATAAACATCTTTTTCTGAAAATTGTCTAACATCTATGTATATGGCTAGCTTACTCAGCATTCTTTTTACTGTATCTGGGTTTTTTTGAAATTTACTTGAGCTTTTCAAAAAAATGTTATCTTATAAAAATACCAAAATAGCACATGACATGTAAATTATTAAATGCAAAAAATTACCTGACGCAACTTTTAACAATCTTAATTAACTGCTAAGACATAGGCTGGTCGTAAATGTGTTCTTGTTTTTTTGACGCACTTGGGTTATTAGATGGTTTCTCTAATTTTAAACCAGTGTATACGGACTCAGGCTTCTTCATGTTTTCCATATTAAGTTGCTCGTACCTTTCTTGCTCAGCATTCATGGATTCATCAGTTGACATTGTAGCATAATTTCTCTTAAACGTCTCAAACTTGAGGTCAGCTGTGTTGTCAAGTGATATATGAAAAACTGATCCATGGCGGGACATGTTGTCGCAGGATTCTTTTCTATACATGTTATTATTAAAAGCAGAGTTTTCAGCCCGTTGCACGTTACTGTCATTCTGTGTGTTCTTTCCTTTCTTCCTCCGACATAAGCAGCAAGTAACTGCGACAAAAACAAAAATGAGAATTCCGCCTGCCAGCGCAGAAACTATTATTATTATGTTTTTATCAAGTGTACTACTTCCAGAATCTGTAAAAAAATGTAAAGCAAACGGAATATTAAATAATCATGATATACGAGTTAAACGAAAAAAAAAGAATAGGAGGCATTAATCTGGAGCCAAAAAATGTAAAATAATATGTACAAACAAAAATTAACTAATCACAAACCATCCGTTTTCTTTGCTGTTTGGGATACTAAGATATTAGAAGAAGAATACGAGTCCTTCATACAAAAAGAAAGAAAAATAGAAATTATTTCAATACACAAGTAACTTCACGATAATTTTTCAGTTATTAAATTTGACAGACACACAAAGAAAAGGGAGCTTTTAGTATTAGTATTCCGTCAATTTTAAAATGTTGGTGGTGATGAAGTTGTGGTTGGAAGTTTATTAATGTTGATACTATAATTAGGGTTTGAGTTTTGGTTTATGTTATTTTAGTAATCTTTTAAGTACTAGTGTTGTAATTCTTGCCCCACTTGTGATATTCCCTATAAATAAATATAGAAACTTTGGTAGAAATTTCCGAACCGGCATATTCTTACCATTTCGTAAAAGACCCTTACGAATACTGCATATTCAGAATTGTCAATAAGAGGACCATTTCTGTATTTCGTAGATGTAGATGGTTTTGATCTAGAACTAACTAAATCGACTTGGTCATCTTTACCAATTATAATGTTTTTGTTGATTTGATAACCTTCGTTTCGAATTGCCACATACGGTAAAGACTGTTTCCAATCCTTTGAAGCATCTTCGTATGTCTTCAGTGCATGATTTGGTACGTCTTTTAATCTAGGTAGCATGGGATCCTTTTTTCCACCGGCCAATCTTGTTACGATAACATAATAGAATCTAAAATAATATACTAAATAATATTACTTACAGTGCATTTTTACGCACAAGTTTTGTTTAAATGTAAAAAGCAGTACTAGTAATACATATACTGCAAACGAACAAACATATACTGCAAACAAACAAACAAACAAACAAACAAACAAACAAACAAACAAACAAACAAACAAACAAACAAACAAACAAACAAACAGATGAAGGAACGAACGAACGAACGAACGAACGAACGAACGAACGAACCGCGAAAACAAAGAAAAAGCCGAGGTAGTATAGAACGAGAAAAGAGGTGAAAAGTGTATCAATACATATATCTGTATTAAACTTATCATTTTAATTTGTTGAAAATTTGTTTAATAAATATCAGTTGGAAATGAAACTGGTTTTGATTCAAACATTGAAGAAGCGTTTGTTCAAAAATTTACACATTAAAAAACTATCGAAATTTTTGTTTTACATAAAATTTAATCCTATTAGGAACTTTAATTTTGATTCCGAGTTTATCTTAAAACATTAACCATGCATGGGTACGTTTCCAAAAATGTATTAAAATACAACTCCGGATATTAGCAAGCATTGCAGTTAAGTTCTATACTAATTATTTGATATTCCGGCTGCTAGAAAGCCTCCGTCGCAGTCATGTCCAGTGTTTTGGCCAGTTGTAGAAATATTTAGACGTATACGTATTGTTCTCAATTGTTCTCTTTTGTAAAATAATTGATTGTAGTCTTCTTGTGAATTTCTACTTGATTAAAAATGTCTGATGTATAAACGTTATTGAAACAAAGTATAAAATTGAAGTAGTTAAATGACAACAATTATTCTCGGTTAAGAGTTAAGTAACATATCACCTGATTACTTCCACTTCATCGGTATCCAGCTTCGGTAATTGGATTGAAATCTGCGTCTCGTTCTTAATACGTTCATAGGTAAAACCTTTTTGCAAAGCAACGTTATGTAGACCTAAAATATCAAAGAACATAAAATATAGATGTTGTGGTGTAATTTTATACTTGATTCGCTGTTTATTACTTTATATACTTAGATGAATACTGAAAAATAGAAAAAGAAACTTCAAATTCTTATGAAATAGTGCATCAGTTTTTTTTATTATATAAAATAGAATAGTTTATTAATTTTTTCCGCCACTAGTAAAATCGATATTTCTCACATATGTCATTCATATTCATTTCATTTAATCACTAATTATTAAGGAAGTAGAGGGTAACATCTTTACCATGCATATGGTGTTATCCATGCTGTCCCTCATTATTTACAAAATAATACAATTATATTAATACAACATAAAACTTACTACGTAACTAAGTTACAGACAATAAAACGAACTTATTATATGGCACGAATTACGTCCGGTAAAATTACGCGCTGTGATTGGTTGCTGACGTGGCGAGATTTCTCCGTAACGCCCGCGGTCATTATGCAAATTGTTAATGCACGATTGGAAACAAACAAAAAATCCTAATAAGAAAGTTACTACTGCAAAACGATAAAAATAAATGAAATAAATTAGGATGAACATTATAAAAGTAAATTTTAGTATCCAGACGAGAAAGAAACTATAGAAAATAACGCTAGTCCTGTTAAAAGAAGCGAAGACCAAGGAATACAAGATTGATTTTGTAATAAAAAGTGCCATGCCATATAATAATTAAACTATACTTAATAACCTCGACCGTTTGGCCTTGAATGCATTAACCTCGCTATCGCTCGGTCAATACAACAAGACCACAGTTTGATATTTTACCTTATCAAACTCATTAATAATTCATGAGGAAAATTCAAAAGAAATGAATGTTTAATCAGCATCTTTAAGTAATAGATAAAGCATGAGCGACCGATCTGTATGGGGATTCACAAGGCGAGCCGCAGGCGAGCCGAAGTAAATCCCCATACAGATCGGACGCGAATGCTTTATCGTACTTGTGAAATGAAACAATAGAATGAAGATAATTAGTATTCATAACTTTTGATAAAGATCACCAAGAAGGCTAATTAGTATTCTTAACTTTTGATACAGATCACTTTGTCCAAAAGACGATCTTTATTGGGATTTACAGACGTATACATGTGACTTGAATGCTAGGTTTTGATTGCTTCTTAACCTCATTAATTATTCATGATTTCACAATTAGGGATAAAACCTTGATTAATAAAACATCAAGGTTTTATCAAAGTTAATAGGCACTAGTGCTTCAAATTGAGCTTTTTCTGACTGTAAATGATCTTATCTAATAAGATCGGCCGCTCATATTTTAACTATCACCAAAAGACCTCAATCTCGGTTATTAAGTAGTTATTAATTAAATATTTACATATGTTACACAATTATTTCAAAAACTCATGAACAATTCATGAGGAAAAACAAAGGAAATCAGTACCATGTCCGTGGTTTTATACCTGATAAAACTTCTTGACGTCACAAAGAATACTAATGAACATACACAATTTTATATAAAGAATACTAATGGACATACAACTTCGTACCCAGGGCATTTTACCTCCACGTTTGGGAGGTCGGCGAAAATGGCCCTGGCATCGGCTGGTCACGTGACACCCAGAATTTTGGGGTGTTATGGCAAGAACATTTATGCGGTGTTTGTGTTTTGTTTTTGTATAATACGTATACATGAATAATAAATCAGAAATATTTAACGCTCTGCCGACTCACTCATGTGAACATTTATCATAAAAGCAACTGGCTAGCGTTATTCTTCATACTCCCACGATTATCCAGGATACATGTAAATGTGATGAACAAACATATATCTAATGTTGTTCTTGACTTTAAACCAAAGCTATCGTTAATCGTTTCCATTCTTTGGGTAAACTTTGCAGAGTGGATCTATCACAATTCAAATTTTCATAAATAGATTACTCTATCTGAATTAATCGAGTTCTTAAGCCGGCCAATCAGATTATAGAATCGACCAGCCGATGCCAGGGTCATTTTCGCCGACCTCCCGGCGTGGAGGCAAAATGCCCTGGGTACGAGGTTGATGAACATACAATTTTATATAAAGAATACTAATGAACATAACATCCAATAACCAGTACCGTCGAGAGGGGGGGGGGGGGGGGGGGGGGGGGGGTAGGCGGGGTAATTACCCCGGGGCCTGGGCCGAGAAGGGGCCCGCTAAAAATTCAGTCTGTGAAGATATCATATATTATAATAATTATCAAAAACTTAGCGCTGGGGCCCAGTAAAACCTTGGTAAAAATATCGGAGGGGGCCCTCGCGCAAATTATGACCCGGGGCCCGTTCTGGCTCTCGACGGCCCTGCCAATAACGAATAGTTTTTTAAGCCATTCAAAACACTCGCATCACGCGTTTTATGATCAGATCTAAAACACTTGGGCTGCGCCCTCGTGGTTTTAAATCTGATAAAACACCCTGATCGTGTTTTAAATATTACATCGAACAATATGTTTACATTTAGTGCAGAAAATATCTTCTAAATGTCGATTATAATATGAAATGCATTAACTATATACTGCTCTATATTTGTAGGGCAATACGATTTTTTTATATAAGAAACAACAAAACATGGATGTTTGGAAATATGATATATTTCTCGAGTTAAACGGGACATCTCACAAGTGAGCAAAGCGAACGAGCTGGTCAACACTGAAAATAGATTTCTTATTTTCGCGCATCCATGTATCATTCTACTGCTACTGCTACTGCTACTGCATGCTACTGCTACTGCTGCTGCTGCTGCTACTACTGCTGCTGCTGTTAGTAATAGTAGTAGTAGTAGTAGTAGTAGTAGTAGTAGTAGTAGTAGTAGTAGTAGTAGTAGTAGTAGTAGTAGTAGTAGTAGTAGTAGTAGTAGTAGTAGTAGTAGTAGTAGTACTGCTGCTGCTGCTAGTGCTAGTGCTACTGCTGCTGCTGCTACTACTACTGCTGCTGCTAGTGTTAGTGCTGCTGCTACTGCTGCTGCTACTGCTACTGCTACCGCTACCGTTACCGTTGTTGTTGTTGTTGTTGTTGTTGTTGTTGTTGTTGTTGTTGTTGTTGTTGTTATTGTTATTATTATTATTATTATTATTATTATTATTAAAATCAACTTTTAATTGTATGATACACGATTAAAGTTGCAATTTATATACACTGGCTAACTATAGACTTTATTTATGAAAAGTGTTGAAATTATAGTTGTTAAGTTCGATCACGAGACAAAGTATAATAACAAGCATATTTTCAGCAAGAATGTGTGCAAATGCAGTGAACAAATTATATTACTTTATATTATACAGTTGCTTACCGCTCTCCATTGTCGTTGTATTTACTCTGAAAGATTTGTTAAAGCCATCCTGCAACCTGAATTTCGTTATCTTAACCTCATACTCTGTGCCAGGAATTAGGTTCAAGAAGTTGAAATAATTAACTGTAACGTTATTACAAATGGTTTCACTGCTCCGGCTACTTAATTTTCCAATGCAGAACTCGTAGTTGTGTATTATTTCGTTGACTTCAATCGGTATGTCCAAACAAGCATTTATTGAAGTAAGGAAGCTCTTGAGTGTGATATCTTTTGTTTCCATTTAAACAGCATTATATTTAACAAGAGAAAAAAGGATAAAAGATATTGAGACCAAATTGCAATAATTGTTGTCAGGGGACACAATAGAGCAACAATTCATAGATGTATGAACAATTGCATAAATTTTAAACACCACAGTGCACAATCTTACACACACTATAGCCTCGTCTTCATTCTTTTTAATTCAATGGCATGAAAATAGACAAACGTTTACAACAATAGTTTGAATAGAATTCAAACTATGAAATTGAGAATATACGTGCATAAAGATGTATTATGGAATTTATTTAATTGGTTTATGTTTTTTAATCCTTTCCTGTTTGTGGATTTTTCCTTTTCGTCTGGCGTTCGCCAGAGTAAAATACATAAGACTTGATAGTCGGATGCCGCCCCCGAAAGAGTAGTCTTCCTCGCACCCGCTTGCAGTCAGCGATGGAAATTAACTAAGAAAGAGTTGATTTCTAAAGCTATTGAAAACGAATCATAGGCATAACGTCATTTAACGACTCCGCGTATTTTTTCTACAAAGATCATTTGCACGATGACGTCCGATGGTGTAATTATGTGACTACAACTATAAGAATCGATGCTTTGCCAATATCTTATCGTTAATAACATTCTGCTATAGTTATAGTCACGTGACACCATCGTGCAAAGTTAAAATAAACAACGCCTTGGTCAGGCGTTCGCCCGGGCTAAGTGAGGAGGTGCTTGGGTAAAAAATATTGATTGTAGTATTATTGCAGCAATCACAAAATCGAAGCCTAAATCGAAGGCCTCTCTCTTCCGCAGAGACTCTATACCGCGCTAGCAAAGGTGGGAGTGGCTGAATGATCGAAGGCTGAATGTGGTGCACACATCTGATCACTGTTAAGGCTGTTTTCCACTAGGCGATATTTTTCAAGCGAAGCGACCTTTTGCTTTTGTCTTGGCTAATTAGTTCCACCTGAGCGGAGACAAAAGAAAATTTCGCTTCGCGCGACATTTTTCGCCAAGTGGAAATCCAGCTTTAAACTACAAAGTCAGTCAGTCTATTTCGAAATCTATCAACAATGTGCAAGAACACCTTGATTAAAAGGCAAAGCTGTTCAACGTTTTGTCCAACTCCAAAAGAGCTTACAACATGCCTCACGGCCTCACTCAGTCACACTGCTAACAACTCACCAAAACTATGAATATTAGCGGAAGTAAAAGGTGCACAAATGCAAGATCGTGACATACACCCAAAAACGGGGGAAAACCGAGCCGAAACCTAGGCTAGGCCTACCATAGGAAGCCCGAGTAATTAAAAGCTGTACAGTAGGTTATTTCGTTTTAGATCTAAAAAAATCTCAATATTGTTTTTTTCTTAATTAACGTTCTTCCCTAATATGTTTCCAATAATCGGAGAAAAAGATTAATTTTTTTAATTGTCAATGCCATTCTTTATCATTTTAAGAGCAGTGGCCATTTCAAAATCGGAAAAAAATAAACTGAAGCGAATTTTTGTTTGGCACACCTTTCCGAATTAATATATTTTAATGTTTTGTTCAATGTAAAATATTTTAACCCTTTTTGTCGCAAATGGTACGATACGAGTAAGGATGATTCATAGTTACCGATGATAAGAGGCTTCAAGTGGTACCTACAGAAGCCTCGCCAGGGGTGAATCACTATTGGTAGGAGAGCTTTTCAGTTCCGGTGCCTGCCTTAAGCCTGGCAGCCCCAGGCCAGTATGCCATTAGGTGCCCCTCTGGTGATACGATTTGGGTTGACAGTCATCGGAGGTTAAACAAGGAACCCAAGAAAAAGAAAATTCTAAAGGTGGCGACCTTAAACGTGGGATCAATGAGTGGTAGAGGGATGGAAGTGCCCGATATGATCGAAAGAAGGAAGATTGATGTGATGTGTGTGCAGGAAGTGAGGTGGAAAGGGTCGAGAGCAAGAGAGATTGGAGCTAATTGCAAATTGTACTACATCGGCAGTGAGGATAAGAAGAATGGCGTTGGAATCATCCTGCGAGGGGAATTGAAGAAGACACTGGTGGAAGTAATAATAATGAAGGACAGATTAATTGCAGTCAGAGTGCAATGTAAAGACAGGATGCTCTTCATCGTATCTGCATATGCACCGCAATGTGGTCGTAACGAAGAAGTGAAGCAAGAGTTCCGGGAGAACCTGCTAGAACTGACAGCAAGAACACCTGATGAGCTATTAATCATGCTAGGAGATTTCAGCAGTCATTTGGGAGCTGACTGAATGGGCTTCGAAGAGTGTATGGGAAAGTTTGGCTATGGTCGGCAGAACAAAGAAGGTAAAGACCTTTTGGAGGTGTGTGCTGGTGCGGGATGGAAAATTGTTAACACTTGGTTTGAGAAAAGGGAAACCAACCGTGTCACATACAAGAGCGGAGGTCGTCTTTCACAAATTGATTTGATCATCATCAAAGGTTGTGATTGGAAATTTGTCAAAGATTGTAAAGTGATATCGTCAGAGACTGTGGCAACACAACACTAACCAGTGGTAGCATAGATTGACGTACAGAAGTTTGAGAAGAAGAAACTGGGTTCAACAGAGACGAGAATCAAGATCGCGAAGATACATTTGAACAGAGATGACTATCTAAGGGAAGTGATGAACAACATGGAGCAATATGGAGATAAGCCGACATGGCCCCCCAATGAGATATGGTTGCGATTGAAAACGTACATGGTGAAGGCAGCAGAGAAAGTGTGTGGAAGAGGAAAGTTTGGTTCTGAGGATAGGAAGGAAAGAGAGGAATGGTGGTAGAATGAGGACGTACAAAATGTCATCAAGACGAAGAAGGAGAAGAGAAAGGAAATGGAATTATATCGATCACCTAGTACAAGATTGGCATTCAAGAAAGCTAAATCGGATGCAAAGAAAGCAGTAAGAGATGCAAAGGATGCAGCGTGTAGGGACCACTATCGAGAACTGGAAGAAAAAACAGAGAAAGCTCAAAAGATGTTATACAAGATGGCCAAAGAAAGAAACCGCAGACAAGAGGGTGTGGTGGTATCACCATTTGTGAACGATGAGAACGGTCTGCTGTTCGTGGAGGGTGATCACGTGAAAAAGAGATGGATGGAGTAAATCAACCAACTCCTCAATGAAGAGAATGAATTTAATGAGAATCTGCCAGTAGTAGAGAAGAACATGGAGAAGCAACCAACAATTACCAGAAGAGGTGGTCTGTGCTTTACAAAAAATGGCACGTGGTAAGGCATCTGGGCAAGACAAGGTGGTAGTAGAGATGTTGGACTGTTTGGAGGAGATGGGAATAGACTGGCTACATTCGTTATTCCAGGAAATCTGGAGTGAGACGAGGATCCCGGATGAGTGGAGAGAAGCGATCTTGGTCCCGATTTTTAAGAACAAAGGATGCATCTATGAATGTGCTAAATATCTAGGGATAAAGTTGATGGCACAAATGATGAAGTGTTTCGAACGAATCATGGATACCAGGATGCGACCAGTAGTAGAGCCCCAACTGAACGAAGAGCAATTCGGATTTCGAAAAGGTAGCGGGACAGTAGACGCTATGTTTGTACTGAGGCAACAAATTGAAAGAAAACTGGCATTTGGGAAGGACAGCTACTGGGCATTCATTGATTTGGAGAAAGCATACGATAAAGTAGACCGTAGACTGATCGTACCCACCTTGCGGTCATATGGAGTGTCAGAAGATATGGTCGAAACGGTGATGGCCCTATACCGAGACCCAATGACGAAAGTCAGAACATGCTTTGGCACGACAGAAACCTTCACAGTGCGAATTGGTTTGCACCAGGGTTCAGTTCTGAGTCCATTGTTATTCATCATAATCTTGGATTTTATCAGCAAGAAGTGGGTCAGGTTTGACAGAGGACTAGGAGAACTTGCAACGAGCAGTGGAAAATCGATTCGACTGGTTGAAAGATGAGTAAGCATGAAGATGAATAAGAGTAAGAGCGAAATGATGGTGGTGACGCGAAAGGTATATAGATGTGCCAACACTTAACATCAATGTTGAAGGTGAACGATTGAAGCAAGTCAGAGAATTTAAATTAAATATCTGGGTGGCTGGGTGCAAGAGAACGGTGAATTAGACAGAGAGATTCGGGCAAGACTACAAGGAGGAGGAAATGCATGCACGGAATAAGGTGTCGGGAGTTATGTACGACAGGAAGATACCAATGAGTTTGAAGAGTCAAGTATATCGAACAATGGTCAGACCAGCAATGTTATATGGCGCTGAGACATGGCCGGTGAAGGAAATTGAAGTGAAGCGATTGGAGGTTGCATGCGGAGATGACGCGTCTGCGAGTAATTGCTGGGACCACAAGACGAGAGAAAAGAAGGAATGATGATATACGATAAGAAGTGAAAGTGCGACGACAGGGAGAGAAGATCGAGGAAGCGAGACTGAGATGGTTTAGACATGTCAGAAGACGAGATCAGCCACATCACATCACATCACTCGATGGGTAACGGAAAGAACAGAAGATGGAAAATGACCACGTGGTAGACCAAGGAAACGATGGATGGACTGTGTGAAGGGAGATTTGAGTAGATATAACATCGAAGAAGGTTTAGCTTTAGATCGAAGACAACGGAGAGCTGCGACAAGAAGGCCTGACCTTCCGTGAGGAGTTACCAGGATGATGATGATGATGATGATGATGATGATGATGATGATGATGATGATGAATGTTTTGTTGCTTCATACTGCTAGATATGAATGTCCACTGAAACTATATATAATCTATTATATTTTAGTTTATTCTAGTTTAGTTTTGTTTAGTTTCGTTTTGTTTTGTTTTCTATATTCTATTTTTCTTAAAAATTTTAATACTTTATTATTATTGTCTTATTTCAAACAAAACCTCAGTCTACCGCATTTTTTAACATGTTTGACAAAATCTACTTTAACGTAAGAGACATGTGCACATATTTATATACGTACCATTCTTAAGAGTCTTGTTATTGAATCGCAAGCCAATTGGTCCATAGCCCAAACTAGTTGCGGCTTTAATAGCAACCTCGTACATAGTATCTTTTACAAGACCAGTTAACACCACACATGTGCTATTCTCACCAAGAACCGTGACATTCATAACACACAGCTCATTTGATTGTCTGCTAAGTCCGTAACATACCGTATACTTTATTATTCTTCCATTCGCGTCATTGGGCGATAATTTCTTCCAAACAACTTTCAGGGAAGATGAGTCAATTTTTCTAATATTTGTAATTTCTGGTCCTTTCACTGGTTCTAATTAAAAGAAAAAAGCAGTAATAATTAACCGCGTCCAACTATGATAATAATAATGAGATAACGATAACGATAACGATGATAAACATTCAGTTGTCCTTCAGCAGCGTATATATGTGAAGAGGAAAAATTTCAAATGAAGTCGAATCATTGCTGTAGAGAAACGTTTTCTGACCGATAACGATGATACATGATGCATGATCATAATGCATGATGCATGATGATGATGCATGATGATGATGATAATGATGATGATAATAATGATGATAATGATAATGATAATGATGATAATGGATGGGGCATGATGCCTGGTACATGGTACACGATGCACGATGCATGGCTGGTGCATGATACATGATGCATGGTGCATGGTGCATGGTGCATGGTGCATGGTACATGATGCATGGTGCAGGATGCAAGATGCATGGTGCATGGTTAGACTTTCTCAAAGTCCTTTTCAAACATTTTTGACCTTTCGACATTTTTTACCTTTCGGTTCCTCGTTGAAAAGGACTTTTCCCACCTGCAGCGCGCCAAAATTCACCGGTGAATTTTTCGACCGGTGACGTATAATTCGGTAAGTAATTATATTCAGGCTAAATTGCTATGCAATTGCTATCTTTGGAAGTTGGAGTTAAACAGACTGTTGAAAACGTTTTAGTAGGGGTAGAACCACTTTCCATTGCATGTACGACAACCCGAAACACGTCAAAAGAGGGCGATGTACATTTCAGCGATTTCCCGCCAGAATATTTAATTAGATTCAAAAACCTGCAAGCGAAACAAGTCCGCCTCTTTCCTCCCGCTTTTCCGCTCTCCCGCCTTTCCGCTCGCCCACAAAAACTAACGCTAAGAGGCAGACTTGGAGCAAGTCTAGGTGCATGGTGCATGATGCATGATGCATGATGCATGGTGCATGATGCATGGTGCATGATGCATGGTGCATGTTGGTGCATCATGCATGGTGCATGGTGCAGGATGCATGGTGCATGATGCATGGTGCATGTTGGTGCATCATGCATGGTGCATGGTGCATGATGCATGGTGCATGATGCATGATGATAATGATGATGATAATGATAATGATAATGATAATGATAATGATAATGATAATGATAATGATAATGATAATGATAATGATAATGATAATGATAATGATAATGATAATGATAATGATAATGATAATGATAATGATAATGATAATGATAATGATAATGATAATGATGATGATGATGCATGATGCATGATGCATGATGCATGATGCATGATATATAGCAAGTTCCATGACTCTATTATGCAAATCAGAATTAATTCTACTTACTGTCTTCTAAAGTTGTTCCGTTCAGTTTTAAACTAAGTGGTCCATACCCTTCAATCGTTGCAGCTTTAACTGCGATATCATATGTGGTTGCCTCGTTTAATTCTGATAAATCTACGCTTGTAAAATTAAGGTTTTCCCGAGGTACAGTTAAATTCCTTGAACAGTTTATCATGGCGTGTTTGTAAACATGAACGTTATAGCACACCGTGTAGTTTATAATGGTTTCGTCCCCTGCTTTGTCAGGTAAGTTTTTCCAAGTAACTTGTAATGAAGTGGAACTTAAAGCGGAAATGTCAATCAACTTTGGTGCCACGACAGATAATTCTGAAAAAATAAAGTATTATATAATTAGTTTTTAATTAGGTTTTTATAATATTCGAAGAAAAATATAAATCTATTCAAATAATTGTCAAAACCATTCTTTATAATTTTAAGAGCATTAGCCATTTCAAAATCGGAAAAAAACTGAACTGCTACTTTTTCTTTTGCGTATCTTTTAGACCCCGTTTACACGGTACCGTGTAAACGTAGCCCAAGAACCAATCTATTTAAATGTTTTGTTGATTCAAGAATGTCCACTGAAACTATGACTGATCTATTTTATTTTATTTTATTTTAGTTTAGTTTATTGTATTTTACTTTAGTTTAGTTCAGTTTCATTCAGTTTTGCGTAATTTCCTCTGGTTTTGTTTCATTGCTTTCGTTTAGTTTTGTTTTGTTCCAGTTTGTTGCATTTGTTCCCGTTTTGTTATATATGAATATATCTCCTAAAACTTTGGTATTTTATTATTATACTGTCTTATTTTAAACAAAACCTGCACCGAATTTTAAACATTTCTTATAAAACGTAGATATACAGGCACTATAATATACATGATACGTACCCCTCTTAAGAGTCTTGTTATGAAGTCGCAAACCAATTGGTCCATATCCCAAACTAGTTGCGGCTTTAACAGCAACCTCGTACATAGTATCCCCTTTAAGACCAGTTAACACCACACATGTGCTATTCTCGCCAAGAACCGTGACATTCATAACACACAACTCATTTGATTGTCTGCTAAGTCCGTAACATACCGTATACTTTATTATTCTTCCATTCGCGTCATTGGGCGATAATTTCTTCCAAAGAACTTTCAGGGAAGATGAGTCAATTTTTCTAATATTTGTAATTTCTGGTCCTTTCACTGGTACTAATTAAAAGAAAAAAGCAGTAATAATTAACCGCGTCCAACTATGATAATAATAATGAGATAACGATAACGATAACGATGATAAACATTCAGTTGTCCTTCAGCAGCGTATATATGTGAAGAGGAAAAATTTCAAATGAAGTCGAATCATTGCTGTAGAGAAACGTTTTCTGACCGATAACGATGATACATGATGCATGATCATAATGCATGATGATGATGCATGATGATGATGATGATGATGATAATAATGATGATAATGATAATGATAATGATGATAATGATAATGGATGGGGCATGATGCCTGGTACATGGTGCACGATGCACGATGCATGGCCGGTGCATGATACATGATGCATGGTGCATGGTGCATGGTACATGATGCATGGTGCAGGATGCAAGATGCATGGTGCATGGTGCATGATGCATGATGCATGGTGCATGATGCATGGTGCATGTTGGTGCATCATGCATGGTGCATGGTGCATGATGCATGGTGCATAATGCATGATGATAATGATGATGATGATGATGATGATGATAATGATAATGATAATGATAATGATAATGATAATGATAATGATAATGATAATGATAATTATAATGATAATGATAATGATAATTATAATGATAATGATGATGATGATGCATGATGCATGATGCATGATGCATGACATATAGCAAGTTCCATGACTCTATTATGCAAATCAGAATTAATTCTACTTACTGTCTTCTAAAGTTGTTCCGTTCAGTTTTAAACTAAGTGGTCCATACCCTTCAATCGTTGCAGCTTTAACTGCGATATCATATGTGGTTGCCTCGTTTAATTCTGATAAATCTACGCTTGTAAAATTGAGGTTTTCCCGAGGTACAGTTAAATTCCTTGAACAGTTTATCATGGCATGTTTGTAAACATGAACGTTATAGCACACCGTGTAGTTTATAATGGTTTCGTCCCCTGCTTTGTCAGGTAAGTTTTTCCAAGTAACTTGTAATGAAGTGGAACTTAAAGCGGAAATGTCAATCAACTTTGGTGCCACGACAGATAATTCTGAAGAAATAAAGTATTATATAATTAGTTTTTAATTAGGTTTTTATAATATTCGAAGAAAAAGATAAATCTATTCAAATAATTGTCAAAACCATTCTTTATAATTTTAAGAGCATTAGCCATTTCAAAATCGGAAAAAAACTGAACTGCTACTTTTTCTTTTGCGTATCTTTTAGACCCCGTTTACACGGTACCGTGTAAACGTAGCCCAAGAACCAATCTATTTAAATGTTTTGTTGATTCAAGAATGTCCACTGAAACTATGACTGATCTATTTTATTTTATTTTATTTTAGTTTAGTTTATTTTATTGTATTTTACTTTAGTTTAGTTCAGTTTCATTCAGTTTTGCGTAATTTCCTCTGGTTTTGTTTCATTGCTTTCGTTTAGTTTTGTTTTGTTCCAGTTTGTTGCATTTGTTCCCGTTTTGTTATATATGAATATATCTCCTAAAACTTTGGTATTTTATTATTATACTGTCTTATTTTAAACAAAACCTGCACCGAATTTTAAACATTTCTTATAAAACGTAGATATACAGGCACTATAATATACATGATACGTACCCCTCTTAAGAGTCTTGTTATGAAGTCGCAAACCAATTGGTCCATATCCCAAACTAGTTGCGGCTTTAACAGCAACCTCGTACATAGTATCCCCTTTAAGACCAGTTAACACCACACATGTGCTATTCTCGCCAAGAACCGTGACATTCATAACACACAACTCATTTGATTGTCTGCTAAGTCCGTAACATACCGTATACTTTATTATTCTTCCATTCGCGTCATTGGGCGGTAATTTCTTCCAAACAACTTTCAGGGAAGATGAGTCAATTTTTCTAATATTTGTAATTTCTGGTCCTTTCACTGGTACTAATTAAAATAAGAAGCAGCAATAATTAACCGCGTCCAACTATGATAATAATAATGAGATAATGATAACGATATCGATGATAAACATTTAGTTGTCCTTCAGCAGCATATATATGTGAAGAAGAAAAATTTCAAATGAAGTCGAATCACTGCTGTAGAGAAACGTTTTCTGACTGCCCAAACCGATAACGATGATGCATGATCATAATGCATGATGATGATGATGATACATGATGATGATAATGATGATAATAATAATGATGATAATGATGATAATGATAATGGATGGTGCATGATACCTGATGGTGCATGGTGCATGATGCATGATGATGATGATGATAATAATGATGATGATGATGAAGATGATGATGATGACAATAATGATAATGTTGATAATGATAATGATAATGATAACGATAACGATAACGATAATGATAATGATAATGATAATGATAATGATGATGATGATGCATGATGCATGATGCATGACATATAGGAAGTTCCATGACTCTATTATGCAAATCAGATTTAATTCTACTTACTGTCTTCTAAAGTTGTTCCGTTCAGTTTTAAACTAAGTGGTCCATACCCTTCAATCGTTGCAGCTTTAACTGCGATATCATATGTGGTTGCCGCGTTTAATTCTGATAAATCTACGCTTGTAAAATTGAGGTTTTCCCGAGGTACAGTTAAATTCCTTGAACAGTTTATCATGGCGTGTTTGTAGACATGAACGTTATAGCACACCGTGTAGTTTATAATGGTTTCATCCCCTGCTTTGTCAGGTAAGTTTTTCCAAGTAACTTGTAATGAAGTGGAACTTAAAGCGGAAATGTCAATCAACTTTGGTGCCACGACAGATAATTCTGAAAAAATAAAGTATTATACAATTACTTTTTAATTAAGTTTTTATAATATCCGAAGAAAAAGATAAATCTATTCAAATAATTGTCAAAACCATTCTTTATAATTTTAAGAGCATTAGCCATTTCAAAATCGGAAAAAAACTGAACTGCTAATTTTTCTTTTGCGTATCTTTTAGACCCCGTTTACAGTGTAAACGTAGCCTAAGAACCAATCTATTTAAATGTTTTGTTGATTCATGAATGTCCACTGAAACTATGACTGATCTATTCTATTTTATTTTATTTTAGTTTAGTTTAGTTTAGTTTATTGTATTTTACTTTAGTTTACTTCAGTTTCATTCAGTTTTGCGTAATTTCCTCTGATTTTGTTTCATTGCTTTCTTTTAGTTTTGTTTTGTTCCAGTTTGTTGCATTTTTTCCCGTTTTGTTATATATGAATATATATCCTAAAACTTTGGTATTTTATTATTATACTGTCTTATTTTAAACAAAACCTGCACCGAATTTTAAACATTTCCTACAAAACGTAGATTTACAGGCACTAATGTACATGATACGTACCCCTCTTAAGAGTCTTGTTATGAAGTCGCAAACCAATTGGTCCATATCCAAAACTAGTTGCGGCTTTAACAGCAACCTCGTACATAGTATCCCCTTTAAGACCAGTTAACACCACACATGTGCTATTCTCGCCAAGAACCGTGACATTCATAACACACAACTCATTTGATTGTCTGCTAAGTCCGTAACATACCGTATACTTTATTATTCTTCCATTCGCGTCATTGGGCGATAATTTCTTCCAAACAACTTTCAGGGAAGATGAGTCAATTTTTCTAATATTTGTAATTTCTGGTCCTTTCACTGGTTCTAATTAAAATAAGAAGCAGCAATAATTAACCGCATTTCTTGCAGGTCATTTAAAAAGTGGGGAATTTTTTACCATCTAATATAAACATGTTACCATCTTTCTAACTAATGTTATTCAAAAACAACAGATTGATAAAGTTTAATCTTAATCATATATATCATGCATGATGCATGATGCATGATGCATGATATATAGCAAGTTCCATGACTCTATTATGCAAATCAGAAGTAATTCTACTTACTGTCTTCTAAAGTTGTTCCGTTCAATTTTAAACTAAGTGGTCCATACCCTTCAATCGTTGCAGCTTTAACTGCGATATCATATGTGGTTGCCTCGTTTAGTTCTGATAAATCTACGCTTGTAAAATTAAGGTTTTCTCGAGGCACAGTTAAATTCCTTGTACAATTTATCATTGCATGTTTGTAGACATGAACGTTATAGCACACCGTGTAGTTTATAATGGTTTCGTTCTCTGCTTTCTCTGGTAAGTTTTCCCAAGTAATTCGTAATGAAGTGGAACTTAAAGCAGAAATCCCAATCAACTTTGGTGCCATGACAGATAATTCTGAAAAAAAATAAAGCATTATATAATTCAGTACTTTTTAATTAAGTTTTTATTGAGTTTTGCTTATTAAGTTTTTAGTAAGTTTAATTAAGTTATGCAACTGAAAGGTTAATTATTATTTTAACTTATGCCACGCACAATAATAGACCTTTCCGCATGAAGAGTTGAGAAATCTGATTGGCTCTCGCAAAACTTCGGACATCCAAAACTTCGGACAAACATTTGACATTAGCCAGTCAAATTGGTCAAAAAAAAAAGATCACGTGATCCATTCACTTCATGCGGAAAGGTCTATTGTCAGTGTATATCTTTTGAAATAAGAAAGATTTCTTCAAAATTTACCATTTGACATGTTGTTTATAATATACTTTAGACAAGCAACTTGAAGAAAACGTTCGAAGTAACATTAGGAAAATCACGACTGAAATGTCGGCTCAGACAGGGACCAAACCACGACAGGGACGGATCCAGGGGGGTGGGAGGCGTACGCACCCCCGATTTGCGCACACGTGCTAATATGGGGAGCACGGGTAAGGTTTGCTGTTCGAGCAATGCTTCTCACCAAAAGTTAAACCCGGTAAGACGTGCATGCTTTGTACTTGGATGGGTGACCGCTTGGGAATCCAGGCTTAGGAAGGGCCGTTGTCGAGCTTGGAACTCATGTGAGTATAGAGTTGTAGTTGATAGTTGAGTTCGAGGGATTTTCGCCGGATTCTCCAGTTTTCATCCCTCCGTAAAATCAACATCTACATCTTAGCTGTGATTTGTGGTCTGAACTGTGTCGTATGGCGGCTGCATGCGGCGTCTTTGATATTCCTCGACACGGCCACTTTTATCTGCGTCCTTCGTAATTCAGCCGCTGGCTTTTAGTAAGCATGATTATATCCCAGTCCTTTATCAGTCCTTTATGCACACTCTAGACGTAATTCTGCACGACCTGTTAAATGCCCTAACAATTGAACTACTGCAGGGCTCAGATACAGAGTTAAAGTTAAAGATTTATAATAATCAATTATCCAATTTAATTAGAACTCAATTAACAGATGCATGGTGCATGGTTATAGCTACCAATTTTTACTTGATAGCAATATAATTTTTCAAGACTTTTAACACGTAAAGTAGTATATTTATGATTTGTTGCAACTAATGATTAGCTGTTTAGCTTTGTTTCAGTTGTAGTTATTGGTAAAATACTGGGCTTCTGTTCGGATAAAAACGTATATAAATTTGTCACAAAATTAAGGGTGCCTAATTTTCACACATTCTCTTCACCTGCGCGGTTTAGTTTGTAAAATAACAAGAACACGCAGGCGCGCAACGAGAGGGGGGTCGGAGGGTGACGATCGCCCCCCCCTTTTTTTGGGGGGGTGCGATGGAAATTTTGGAGGTCAAAAGTTACTTTTACTCTTTTGGGGGCCTTTGAGTTTTGCCGTTTTTATACTGAACTTTGAGTTTGTCATGATCTTGTTTTCTCCTTATGTTTTATGCAAATGTCGTGACTCCTGGGGATACTGATCGCCATTTTGAGGTCTGGTGTGTTACTGTGTTATGTTTAATTGGGTATAACCATTGAATATTGAGATTGAATAATACTTCGAACGAAGACAATACCAAGTCAACACTCTATTGCTCTAACATGAGCACAATTAAAACCTGAAAGAAAATTGTGCCCACGATCAATACGTTATTTTGGCTAATTGACACTTATAAATTATCAAAAATTTTCTCAAACAATAAAGTCTAATCTCATTTGGACCGAAATCAACGAGATATTTCTTAAAAATAGTGGTTAAACATGTGATTTAAAACCTTTTTATTTTGCTCAAAAGTTTCCTCAGAATGCAGGAAATGCCGTTTAGAGATCTAAAGATCAAAAATTTTCTGGGGGGCATACCCCTGTGGTAAAACGATCCCCTTTTTAAAAATCCTGGTTGCGCCCTTGAGAACACATGTAGTGCCTGACCATCACCAACAATAACTGTGTTGCACTTTTAAGAAAACGTATTTTACAAACTAGTATAATTATACATATTACAACACATTCTTGTTTCATCCATTAACGACGATCGAAATTGCAAAATAATTCATCTCTGCCAAATTTGGGGGGGAAAGCCTCTATGCACAAATTGTTGTAACTTTTAGAATAATCTTGGCATTGACCTTAGTGCCAAGAACGAACGAACGAACGAACGAACGAACGAACGAACGAACGAACGAACGAGCCAACTTGCTGTTCTTCTAACTTCTGTTATTAAAACGGTTGCAGAGACGGAGTATAGCAATGGACTATTTGCACGATGACGTGAGATGGCATTGGGTGACTATACAATTATGAACTACCAGAAATGCTTTGCCAGTATTCTAGGGTTTCAGCTAAAAGGGATTACTCAAAGGGACCCGTCCAGTCCTTTTTCCAAAATATCAGGGTCAAATTCGTTGAACTCGCTTCGATACGCGTTCGTTTACCTGACTGTGTGAATAAATATACAGTGCTGAAAGGAACTGAAATAGAACATCATTCAAAACGTTGTTCGTGTGTTTCGTGATCATAGCGATCATAAATTAATTAGTCTTCGTGAAGACGCTTTCGTGGGTTAGCCAAGACTATAACAATCTTTTTATTAACGATGGGCTTACAAAATAAATAATAGATCAATTAGTGTAAAACTAAAGTAAAACTAAAATTACTTTGCTTTATTTACTTGATAATTGCGAATTTCGGCCTGATCAAATCATCCACATCAATTCAAAACTCATGTAATCGCTCCCTAAATTTCTTTGGTTTGGTCGAAACAAGGAAATTGTTCATGATATGATTTATACCAAAGAGTAATTTATGTAAGATTCCTTAAACGCAACAAAGCGTTTTTGCATGTCTATAAGCACGATTCATATGGTGATATTAATACTGAATACATAAATAGATAATAGAATTATGCTTCTCACGTAATAAATATATTCCATCGCTGGCAGTACAACAAAAAACAAAAACAATAATCGTTTTACGGCCGTTTTCCCGGCTTACGCGGGGGTTGGCCGGCGGCTCCCACAGCAGTTTCCTCCACTTCTCTCTGTCCGGAGCATCCTAGCTCTCTTTTCAACCCACTCTCTCTCATATCCCTTTCCACCACCTGACTCCATGTCATCCTCGGCCTTCCTCAATCGTCCTCTTGTACCTTCCACCTCGAGCGACATGCTCTTCTTCACCCAGTGACCATCGTCTTTCCGTAGCACATGTCCCAACCATCTCAACCGGTTCCGCTTTATGACATCAGACACCAACTCAATCCCCATTCTTTCCCTCAGTTGCACTCTCGGCACTCGGCACTCTACCCTCGTCATGCACAGAAGCCGAATTCGCTCCTCCACCCCCATTCAGCATATCCCCCATGTAAACATTACTAGAAAACGTCATCTGATCTTTATCTGGTATTAAGTCGCGAAAGGCAGACCTCTAAAAGATCTTACAAACTACGATGTACACATGCAATTCAAGATTAGAATAAAAAGCATCTAGTACTGCCAAATGGGGAGGATAGTGATGTAGATGAGAGCATGGATCTGGGAAATGGGGTACTATATAGAGAATGTTAGAACGTTTTATTACCTAGCTCTTTATACGGTTATCTCTTTATAGTTTATTATTTGGCTCTATATATTTTCTCAAAGAGAATAAGTATAAAACGGCGGATTCGGCTGAACAGTTCGCACTTTAATATATAGCCTTTGGGTTTCTGCACTTTTGCAATTTCATTCTTTCGTCAGTGATTTAAACAAATTCTATACGGTCGCAAGTCAATTTCATTTTGTAAACAATTCTTAGCTTGGACTTTTTATTAGATTATTACAATTAAAACTTAAATTATCAGTCACTATATAGTTTATAACCGTAGCTAGCCTAGGCAGTAACTTTGAAGATAATACAACAATTTTCCTGTAAGTCAGTATATAACTTCAACTATAATAAAACGATGATCTGTCATTATTGCTTTTTGCGAGAAAACACCATCATGGAGATATTACGAGAATTGCATTACCTGAAATCTAGATTAAAGTCGTAACTTATACAGCTCAACTCTAGAGTTTCAATTCGACTCTTGTTTGATCAGAGAGAAACGTGGAAAAACTGTTCACATTGCATCTCAATATACTAGAACGCCTGGTTGATTGTTTTCAAAATTAAGTATAAGCATGCATATACACATAATGTTTACCTGCTCCGGTTCCACGACAGTGAAATAAAGCAACGAATACGATGAAACTAAATACGTAAAGCACAGACTTATTCTCCATTTGAGTTGGAAATACGTCTCTAGTTTTACTGGCCACCATGTAGGTCAGTTACGTACAATCTTAAATTAAGATTGAAAGACGAGGGATATGCCTAATATTCGAATCGACAATCATATATACGCGGCGAAATTACCGTTTTGAAATTCAAAAACAATTTTATAGCATGAATAAAATGTTCGGTTACCACAGGGGGGCGATCGAAACAGAATGTATGGTGCCACAGCAATTAATTACTTCTACAGTTCTAATTTTCATTATTTGTCGTTTATATGTTGCCTTATAATATCATTCTCTTCTACTTCTATATATACCTTCACATAACCGTAATGTGTTTTAATGACTTTATATTTTATAAACTGATTTCTTTATTCATTACGTTGCCAATAACTAGCTAGGTATCATGCTGTGCGCGTTTCTGAATATTCAACGTCTATCAATTAAAACTGAAGATAAAACGAATGCACAACTCAACATTCTTGACTGTTTGTTTCAATTTTATATTCGTTTTAATATAAAATTGAAACATGTTTTATTGCACACATGGGCATAGTCAACAAGCCCGTCGTCACAGGTAGCAAGTTGCTACAATGTTGACAACATGCAGCAAGCTCGCTCGTATAAATAGCTTCATAAAATGCCATTGTTGCAACTTGTTTATACCGTCTTGCATGCAACCAGCCCGCTGTGTGTGAACATGTCTTGTTGACAAGCTCCACTGACGTAGTCCTATAGATTAGTCTACGAACGTGTACGGACTCCGCACTACAGTATAATTAGAAAGCTAAAAAATGTCTTTTAAGAGATGAAGCAAGAACTGAAGAACCATGGTCCATAACGATACAGTATATAATTACAGTTCCTTGCAGTTTTAAAGCATTCAGTCGCGGGGTTAACATTGGATTTGTTATACACTTATACTTGTTAAAGCGTAAATTTTGATCAGAAATCTGTTAAATACTAGCGCTATAATATTTCAATATAAAATAAATTTTACCAGGACCTTAAACAAATTAACTTAATTAAGCATTTATTAATCAATCATTGTAGCAACTTGCTTCCAACTTTTGGGGCAAGCCGTATCAAAATAAAATGATATGCCTTCAACCAGCTCCACATGTTCTACATTTTATTAAATATTTAATAATTACAATTAAGTCTCTCAAGTTCAACTTCAGATAAAGTGGCTAATATATATATATATATATTATATATATATATATATATATATATATATATATATATATATATATATATATATATATACCTCAAATGCTTTTCTTGCAGTACCGCAGTATATATATATATCTGTAGAACCTAATAAATTATATATAAGCCTTCATGGCCTTCCCCCCAAAAATCCGCATACAACACCTTTATTAACTGCTGGTACACTTATTTGACCCTCCCCAAAAATGTACTCTTTATGAAACAAATTATCTTTGAGATTATCTTCACCAAATATCAGAGTCACACACCGGCAAGTATAGACACGCGCTGCCCATGCTGCCTAATGCATGTGCAAAACACAGAAAAATATAAAAATATGCAATATGAGAAGCCGTGTTGTTGTTGTTGTTGTTGTTGTTGTTGTTGTTGTTGTTGTACGTTGCTGTTGCTGTGTTGTTAATTGTCATCATTCAGTCATTGTAGTGTGCTACTCTTGCCGCAACCGCCATGCAGCTGATGTTGGCTGGTAGCTGCTGCTGTGGTGCTAAGCTTGTTGTCACAGAATACTCTTTTTTAACCACATTTCTCACAATGTTTCAGCAGACGTTCATTCTCGTGTCTGACATATTACAACAATTAAATATTTGTCAAGGTCGTGTATGAAACACCAGTTCAAAATGTTAGTTCTTCGCCAATTTGCTAAAGTTAAAATGATTTGATGTTAATAATTTGATAGTATATATATAGTCAATCCTGAATCTCGAAACGTTAGCTTATTGTTAGAAGAATGTTCCCAGAAAACTACATATCAAAAGCAAAATGGACACTAGCAATACAACTAAACTACAACCCTTTGAACTTAAATAAGGCATAGAATAAGGTGTATCCTTTGGATAGTATTCTAAGCTATTTTGACGTTGATATTTAGAATTCTGTATTCGCTGAGACCAAAATAAGTCTACCTGTCTTGCACCAGCACTTTCTACGGTTGTTTCTCGTTCACAATTCACCTTCAGTACATGCTTGCACTCTACTTTAGACTTATACTGCAGAAGTGTGGGGAATACAAACACAATAACCAAACTTAATATATTAACAAATTGACCAATCTCGGCTACGTTTGGAATTTCCAAAGCAAAAACCAAGGACAGTACACTGATCGAGAAAGTTAATATCTTAATTATTCGGTTTGTAGTGAGTTTTCTATCGCTGTGAATTGTTGAGCTATCAGCTCCGTTGAATGCAGAAAACAAGACTTCTGCCAATATAACTGACACCATTGGATAGATAGATATTCCATTCAAAACGGGCGACAGTTGGATGACATAAGCAACAGTTTTGGTCGACGTGCTGCTGGAATTGGTAAAATATGCCTTAATTTGGAATAAAAGAAAGGAAATAAATATAAATTAAATTCATTGAAGCTAATCATTGATTTTTATAAGTCCATCAGTATGCAGTCCCTCCTTTACAAATTGGGAAACTCTTAAAATATATACTGTTATAAAACAATTTAATTGATCTATTTAAATAAATAAATAACTAAACAAACAAACAAACAAACAAACAAGAATTCTGTATATTAAATGACAAAATAATAGTCAAACTATTGCCAGCAAGCAAAACACTTTGTTTGAAACATGATTAAATTATCGGTGGCAGAACTGTAAAAATGTTCCAGGATTTTGAAACATGTGTGATTTCTAATCAGCTCGTTTGTAAGTTTATGGCTTTATTTTACCCTTACGAAAAATTCCTATAGGATCCTATAGGAATTCCTATAGGAAATTTGAATTCCTATAGGAATTCCTATAGGAATTAAATATTCCTATAGGAATTCCTATAGAAGCTAAATATTCCTATAGGAATTCCTATAGGAAATTTGAATTCCTATAGGAATTCCTATAGGAATTAAATATTCCTATAGGAATTCCTATAGAAGCTAAATATTCCTATAGGAATTCCTATAGGAAATTTGAATTCCTATAGGATGCTATAGGAATAAATTTTCCTATAGGAATTTGAATAGGAATTCCTATAGGAAAATACGCTTCCTATAGGAAATTAAAATTTGTGTTGGCCAAATTACAAAATAAATATTATTAGCAAACATTTTGGTCGTTGGTCTAAAATAATGTTATTTCCATACAAAAAGCAGTTGAGACACACCTGAAATTCCATATCAAGATAAAAATTGCCATTAGTTTGGTTTTTCAACCGCATTCCTCAGTATCAGACCATTGTCATAATTCCAAATTAATATGCGAGTGTAATTTTGAAACAGAATAGCATATCAGAATTCAGAAAGAAAGGCTACATGTACAGGTAATAAAACTTCTGGCTTAAACAGCTCAGTCACCAGTGCAGCAATCTGGGGCAGAGGCTCCATCTAGCCAGTGTCGTACCCAGGTGCATGCAGCCACGAAACCGCGCAGATAGCGAGCACGCATTGATACTTGGGATAGCGTCATTTCATTTTCGATTCTCATCTCAGCGCGCCACGTTTGAAATTAGATGGTGTTTTGGCTTTTGAGATTCAAGCTATGGAAACGTTTGGTAATAAAAGACTTTTTGTTTGCGAAGAGATCAGGCAGACAGTCCTCACCGAAGTAACTACTTACGGAAAGATTTAACTAAAAGCCATGAAAATCCAGTTGAACCAAGAAAGCCCTAGAAGCTTCTCTCGCACGTCGACGCACGAGGCTACGAGCAAGGTAAGAGATTGAGTATTTATCGTTTGTTTTCTACTGTCCTCCTTATTGTAATGTGAAATTTTCTTTGGCTCTCGTCAAATTTCCTGTTTGATTGTCCAATACAAACCATTTTATACTGAAGTTAGTGTAGTTGAAGTCAATGTCATCTAGTTTTGACTCGTGAACTCGTGAAGGTTGGAATCTCTTCTAAATTTAGTCAATTGTGGTTCCTAACAAACTCTCAAATCATTCTACCTTTTTTTGCCATTCTTTAGCCACCGTTGCTTTCATGATAAGGATTATCTTATGTAAAACTAAAGCATTCGATCAGATTTTGAGGTAAAAGTTATTTGTGATTAGTGTATTTTCACTGAATCACAGGCAGAATTCATCATCATTATGAAATATTAAATTGTTGTTAACAGACTAACAGTATGTTTTGTGTGTGTGTGTGTGTGTGTGTGTGTGTGTGTGTGTGTGTTTGTTTGTTTGTTTGTTTGTTTGTTTGCTTATTTATTTCATATATTATTTTCTCTTGTTTTCTAGTGCATAGGGTAGAGTTACCTTGTTCAGTTGTGTTCAACCATTTAATTCAACTTGCTGTTTATAGCTGTTTATATTGGTAAGTAACATCCTTAAATAACCTTAATTCATGTACTAGTAGTTTATTTATTGAGTAATGACATAATGATCTATTCCTATGTTGATATCTCAAAGTACTAATTACAGGTCATATATTGGTCTAACTGTATGTCTTTTATATATATATATATATAATATATATATATATATATATATATATATATATATATATATATTTAAAGTTCAAAGACTCAACAGGTTTGACTAACCATTTTATCTGAAGAGTACCACACAATATTTGTGGCACGAAACTAAATAGTAATAAAATGTCTAATCAAACCTGTTGATTCTTTGAACTTTAACTATAATATGCTCTGGATTCCCATCGAGCACTCTGCCAAAGGTTTTTACAACATCTTCTACAGTATATATATATATATTTAACAATTAAATTATGAGCTCAGAATTTCTGAGTGAATAGTTGACGAGAGTGGACAGCATTTGCAATAGTACACTAGTAAGTTTCTGATATATATATATATATATATATATATATATATATGCATGCTAAAAACACAGATCACACATCTGGATATTTTAGAAAGTTGAACAGTTTGATTAATAAGACAAACTGATATAATACTAATAATATTCATTTGGTATAATTTTAGTGATATACAGATACTGCATATTCCTTATACCTTACTGAACATCCCTATATTCTAATTGTCTTCAAAATTATAAGAATTCTGCTAGGAAAGTAGAATTTTCTGTCCAAATTGTTTGTTCGGTAACTGCAATCTTGTACTTTGGAGGAATGTGACCTTGGGAGGGAATCTTACTCTTGACCCTGGGAAGCTAGTCAGCTAGTTAGTAGGTCATTACTGAGAGCCCATTTGTGATACAGTATATGATGGAAGATTAAGTCCTAAATATACTTTGTATATGTTTAATACTGTACATGTATTGACATTAATTTACACTGGACATGATTTTACTCTCTAAAGGGGAGGTAGCAATGGTATTGAGTCAAATGATTATTACCCATTCCTGCCTGAGCCAGCCAATAATGTCCCCTTTATTGTTTTACTATGTTTATCAGCAGATGATTCCTCAGACACCCTATTGTAGGCATCAATAGGTTAAATGGATTGACTATTTAAACAAAGAAAAATCACAACAAAATCAAAATTTTAGCTTATAAATTGAAACTTTGAGTTTTGTTGCAAAGTGGTTAATGTATACCTTTAAATATTTGATTTAATTAAATATTAGTTAACAAATTGTTGAACTAATTTTCTCATTCTACAGGACTGGACTGGTACACATTGAGTGATGATGCGAAAGCCAACTTCTCAACGAAAGAAAAGGATTGTTGATCTCCAAGATGATTACACTGATGTTCCCTTGTGTCATTGCTGATTGGATTGTTAGAAAGTATTTGTGGTATATTGTATTGTTAGTACAGTATTTGTGGTAAGTAAATTATCTGTAAATATTTTTGGTATAATATATAAGAATATTATTTATGAATTTTAATAATTTTGTGCCAATCAAGTTGGCAACCTTCATTATGTGTTTCCTATTGCCAAGAATGTCTGTAGTCAGTGTAGTGTGATACAAAACAGAGAAAACAATCCTGGGAATATTTTTGTCCTAAACCTTAACTCATGTTTGAAACAGATTATCCTTAAGCGAAAAAAAATACCTGGGTTTCCTATTACATGTTGCAAAAACTTAGGTGGGGTAGGTTGGGTTTCTTATTTTTAATCTAAACATTTTTGTATGGACAAACAATCAAGTTATGTGAAGCCACAAAACTAAAGTTGCTGGCTGCATTTCAATGGAAAAAACTAGGTTGGGGCAGAAACCCAGGTTTTTGGCCTTATTTTAATACAACTTATACAACTTTGAATAGAAACTTTATCTTGATAAATGTTCTATTCATGTAATTTCTATGCGGATGATTCTGTAATAGAAATTATGCAACCTTTTAAAATATATTTCCATTTGCTTTTTCCTACAGCTTATGCATCAAAAAAGTATGGTTGCCCATCAAGCATGATTCGCCAGCACATGACAACAAAAATAAATAATGTTATTAAGTGTTGTAAAGTGCAAAAACCTAAGTGAACATTATTAAATTTCTAGTATCAGTAGTTTTTATACATACACTGTATATTAAGAACTTTATGATTAGTGACCTTGTAAATTATATACATTTTATCTATAACTTATTTCTGTCATTGTAAATTATACAGTCATTGGCACCTAAGCATGTACACCACCCATCAAAACATGTTCTAAATTTAAGCCAAAGTTAACCGTTTTGAAATCAACACCGTGGGATTGGCGAGATGTGATTGGCTAAGGGCACATTCATGTGACAATAATGTATTGGTTTGAATGTATCGAATGAAAACCTAATACGTTCCCAAGGTAAACATTTAACTTTGAGGTTGACATAAAACATGTTTTGACTGGCGGTGTACACGCTTAGATGCCAACGCTGTATAGATAAAGTGAGTGGTTTAAACCTTAGATTGTCGATAGGTATTTGTGAAATGTGATTCTTTAGGTTAGTGTGTATAGTCTTGAAAAGGTTGATGGAAGTAACCAACATCAGTCTTTCTCAAGACTATATTAACCTGGGCAATCACATTTATTTAGAAAAAATCAAACCATTTATATTTGTAGTGTTCTATTGTATTTTTGCAGTTACATGTACCCATTTTCATTACTGCAATAAAAACTAAATAATGATTATTAACATTTATTTGTAATTATTTGATTGAACCATGTTGTTTAACAGCTGAATTTGTTATACCAAAAGATCCTATAATTTTCACAAATACCCATAGAGGAACTATTACAATTTCCTATAAAAATTCCTATAGGAATTCCTATAAAAAATCCTATAGGAATTCCTATAGGAATTTCCTATAGGAATTCCTATAGGAATTTCCTATAGGAATTCCTATAGGAAAATAGTCCGAATTTCCTATAGGAATTCCTATAGGAAATTCCTATAGGAATTCCTATAGGAATTCCTATAGGAAAATAGTCCGAATTTCCTATAGGAAATTCCTATAGGAATTCCTATAGGAAATTTTCGTAAGGGTAACCCCCATTAAACCACAGTAAGCATTCATGTTTCCAAAAATATTAGCTCTCGTATATTATGAATGATCATGACTTTATAAACCATGCAATGTCAATCTTTTACCAACTATACAACTTTACCATAACGTGTGGTCTTTAAATAGAATAGGGAAATTCATTTTAAAAATTTATATAACGAATATAATTGGTCGATTTCCCAAAGCCAAATCATCTCAATTGCGCTTATTTAGCAATTGGTATCACTGATTTTCCAAGCCAAAATAACATATACTTACCCAATTGTGTGGAACATTGGGTTTAAGAAAATCTTGAAAGTAAGTCACTAATAACAGACTGTGAAGAGTGAATACCACCCAACACAGTACGTAGAGAGAACAAAATCCTTTTCGAAGCGATGTTCTTGCTCTTGTAATGTGCACTAGACATGGAATGGCAAAATGGATAAGCTGAGCCCATGTTATTATTGGAATTAACTGGAGTATTGTAACATTAGTTGAAAACGGACTGATTTCATTTTCTTCACTGGATTCATTCCCATGTAATGACGAAGAGGTTACATTTGCCACCTGCTCTTCAATAACTGGTTTATCTACCAATGCGTAAAAACCAAAAATCAGCACCATGATTATCACTCGGAGAATTGCAAATAGAAGCTGAAGAAGTTTTTGAGAACCGAGGCGCAAAAAAGAGAGAGGCAATGCAACAACTCCAAACGCTGCGATGTAAATACGATACAGATTTTTGCAAAAAGGGACTTCTGTCAAAAGTGAATCACCAAAGGTCCCATCATAGCATTTGTTACTACCATTTAATAACCAGTGAATTCCTGTGATTGTTGTCCCTGCAATAGTGGCAGACCACCAAAGAAACACAAATGTCTGAACGCCGATCACAAAAGTGTATATCCACTTGGCTGCCTTCCCCAAGAACTTTTCACACAATTCAGGGATCTCAAACTTTCTTTCTGCGCTAATTTCATATATCGGTAAAGGTTTAGGACGTAAAGTAGAACTAATTTGTTTGCCATCATTGCTAAGAGACTCGTAATCCTTTTTCTTAAATTGATTAAACGTTTCATGCTGCATGGATTCTCTGACTTGATAATATTCAAGAGCCTGTGAAAGAAAGAAATTGATTAAATAGAGCATGCTATAAAATAGTAAGTGTATTGCTAGGCTGTACTCTGTAAAATCTGAAGCAAAATTTGCCAAAGGCAATTGAAAAAAACAGGTACGCAATGCTTGCGTACATGTTATTACTGCTGTTATATAGGAGCTTGTTAGGAAGCAATTTAGTTAAAGGGCTTATGCAGCGAAAAATAAGTTCGGGAGAGACTCTCTTATTTAAAATAACTTTTGAAGTCATAAAGATTGATGTTTGCTCCAATATCTCAAGAACGAAATGAGATAAGGACAAACTGTAAACGTCCATCTTTATAGATTCAATAAACGTTTTCTCAAATAAGAGAGTTTCTTTTGAACTTCATTTTCGTTGCACAAGTACTTTAATATATGAAACACAGAAACAAGATATAAAAAAAACATAGAAGTAGGGCATGAAAATGTGCGAAAAGCAAACAAACACACAAAGCAATTGATAGTTATTTAAATTTATCTTATATCGTTCATTTCAACATAGAACAAGCTATACAATATAGCTACTTTTTCCTTTGTGTTAAAAAACAACTCATCCACAAACACAAAGCATACATATCACGAAATTTAAATCCACGGCAATAAGGAACTATGTTCTTCAATTTCATTAACTGTATCCAAATCTATGCAAGTTTTTGCATATAGAAAAATGCTGAAAGTTTTGCTTAAAGTAAACTTATAAAATTCATATTTTGCATTGAGAGTAAATAACAGTTAAATGAATTAATGGAGAATATATATTTGTTGATAATGAAATTTTCAAAATTATAGAAGAAGCCTCCGGCAAAAACCGCTCACGAATATGTTTGTGGGCGGAAGTAAAAACGAAAGAAAAATTGAAGGAAACCTTTGCCAACTTTCGGTTGATATTTGTCTAAAATTGTCGACAACAGAATATCCGTCAAAATCTTCTTCAGTCCGCTGTCTCGCACACAAAACCAATCTAGCATATTCTAAGTAAAACTTTTTTTATTTGCACTGTCCTTAATTTTCTGTTTTGTTTTGTTTTGTTTTGTTTTGTTTTGTTTTTCTTTTGTTCAGTCGAAGCTTCAAGTAGCCTGAGATTCTAAACAATCGGTCTCCGTAATAACCTTTTCTTAGTTTTACAAACGACATTGTCTTTCAGACTAATGTGGAAATATTTATTTAAAATAAACTTGTTACTTGTGCGATTCATCATCAGTATAATTAACAGCTCACATGAGTAATGATTTTTTTTTATTTAACGTCGTTACAGGATGTGCATGGTCACCCAATCATCCGAGCCAGAGGCACATGATTAAAGTGCACGACATAAGCTAAAACCTAAGTGTTGATTTTATGGAGGGAGGAAAACCGCAGAACCCTGCGAAAAACCCTCGAAGCACAGGAGAGACCAACTAAACTCTATTCACATGAAATTCAAGTTCGAGAACGGGGTTATTCCCAGACGGTCACCCATCCAAGTACTAACCCCGTCCAACTGCTTAACTACAGCGATGAGAGGCAGCGCCCTAGCTAACAGCACACGCCACCCGTGCTTCCCTACAAGCATTATGTGCTTCCCCACAAGCCTTATGTGCATGCTAATTAGGCCGGACTGAATTTTGCATTTTCGGTGGCCGGCCTTGAAATTAAATGGCCTTGGTTCCTATTACATCGGTTAAAAGACTTTTTTTTCGTAGTCCGAATCGGTTCGAATTGGACTTACAGATTCTGCTTAGATGTAAAGCCGGCCTGGAGTTAGGCCAAAAAAAAAGGGGAAAAAAGGGCCCTCAGAAACAGGAGGACAAGGATCGGACTCATCGGAGTGAGGGTAAGGGCCCTGGGTGAAGTGTGGCCTTGAGGACACCACTTCCCACCCCGAAAACATTTTTATTGATAAATGACAATTACTTATTTTACATGTAATTTTCTAGTACTACACTGATAAGTTCTTGTTTTTCTTAAAGCGAAGTAGTATACATTTAGTTTTTTACAGTAAATAATCCTGTTGATTGATTAGTTGTTAGGAAGGGAGGTGTGTGGCAGGAGAGAGGAACAGAACTTTCGTCCCAATTGGCACCAAACTCCTATGTGTAGACAACTAAGACTTAGGTGTTGATTTTACGGAGGGAGGAAAACCATCTGAGAACCCGGCGAAAAACCCTCGAAGCACAGGAGAGACCAACTAAACTCTACTCACATAAGTCCCAAGCTGGCAGAGAACGGGGCTATTCCCAAACAGTCACCCATCCAAGTACTAACCCCGTCCGACCAGGCTTAACTATTGGTGAGAGGCAGCACCCTAACAGCACACGCCACCCGTAACTTACTCCAGGGAAGTAGATGCGCGAATGGTCGAAATGCCTAATGGCATACCTAGGATTAGGTGCCTTTGTTGTTGCACAGACAAAGGTTGTATTCTTGGGACAATGAGTGAGAGTTGTTTGTGTACACAATAGTCATATACAGACTGTCAGCTAAGCACTTGATGACTTTGTGGACAGAACAAAGTGAAATTGCTATATCATTAATCATAATTTATATAAACTATAAAATTGTCACTATATGAATTGTGCAACACCAAAATTGAACTATTCTACTATTACAGTACACATATAGTTACCACAAATTCTCGACTAAAGTAGTAATATTTTATTCCTAACACTGCATAAATGTTGAGATATCGAATCAATCTGGACAGGTCGCCGCAGTCGGTTCTTTCGCGGACATTCGATTCCTGTAGGATGTTGATATAAATTAATAATAATAATAATAAATACACACAATGTACTACCAGTGTGAAGGTATCACCACATTCATCCTCGGATTCATCACCAGATTCATCACCAGATTCATCACCACATTCGCAAAGCAAATATTTCACCTTCAATAATTACTTCAATAATCAACCGATCGGCACACACGATACACCAAATTAAAGCTTATTATTCTATCTTTCCGGCCCAAGATTAACCGCGTTTGTTTCAACAATTTATAGAGGAGAAAAATAACTATATACTAGAAAGTACTCGCTCTTCGGTCTTGGGGGAAAAATTTCGATGGCTTCTTTTAATTTTAACCGGCTTTCCTATATATCAAAATGAAGCTCATTCTATCCTCTTGCTGGCCCAAGAAAAATTAGAAGTGGCCCAGATCTGGTTCAACAGTTATTCGTTTTTTAAAGCGAGACGCCCAAACTGTCAATACAGCGCGCCGGAAATAGAAATCTTTATTAATTGTGGTTGCCGACTTAGACATTGGGGGAAATATTTCGATGGCTTCTCTTAACTTTAACCAACTTTCCTATATATCAAAATGAAGCTCATTCTATCCTCTTGCTGGCCCAAGAAAAATTAGAAGTGGCCCAGATCTGGTTCAACAGTTATTCGTTGTTAAAGCGAGACGCCCAAACTGTCAATACAGCGCGCCGGAAATATAAATCTTTATTAATTGTGGTTGCGGACTTAGACATTGGGGGAAAGATTTCGATGGCTTCAGTTATTTTTAACCGGCTTTCCTATATACGAAATTGAAGCTAAATCTATCTTCTTGATGGCCCAAGAAAAATTAGAAGTGGCCCAGATCTGGTTCAAGAGTTGTTTCGCTTTTAAAGCAAGTAGCCCAAACTGTCAATTTCCGCGCGTCGGAAATAGAAATCTTTATTGAGTGTAGTTGCCGACATAGTCATTGGGGGGGAAATTTCGATGGCTTCTCTTAACTTTAACCAACTTTCCTATATATCAAAATGAAGCTCATTCTATCGTCTTGCTGGCCCAAGAAAAATTAGAACTGGCCCAGAGCTGGTTCAAGAGTTATTCGCTTTTAAAACGAGACGCCCAAACTGTCAATTGGACAGCGCACTAAAAACAGAACACTTTATTATTAAATTCGTCGGGATGGCTTGGGGGAAAGATTTCGATGGGTACTTTTAATTTTAACCGGCTTTCCTATATATCAAAATGAAGCTCATTCTATCCTCTTGCTGGCCCAAGAAAAATTAGAAGTGGCCCAGATCTGGTTCAAGAGTTATTCGGTTTTAAAGCGAGACGCCCAAACTGTCAATACAGCGCGCCGGAAATAGAAATCTTTATTAATTGTGGTTGCCGACTTAGACATTGGGGGAAATATTTCGATGGCTTTTGTTAATTTTAACCAGCTTTCCTATATATCAAATTGAAGCTCATTATATCGTCTTGCTGGCCCAAGAAAAACTAGAAGTGGCCCAGAACTGGCTCAAGAGTTATTCGCATAAGCCGAAACTGTGAAGGTATCACCACATTCACTTAGGAGAAAAATTTCGATGGGTTCTTTTAATTTTAACCGGCTTTCCTATATATCAAAATGAAGCTCATTCTATCCTCTTGCTGGCCCAAGAAAAATTAGAACTGGCCCAGATCTGGTTCAAGAGTTATTCGCTTTTAAAGCGAGACGCCCAAACTGTCAATTACACAGCGCGCTAAAAATAGAACACTTTATTAACTATATTTCACGACATAGCCTTTGGGGAAAGATTTCGATGGCTTCGGTTATTTTTAACCGGCTTTCCTATATACGAAATTGAAGCTAAATCTATCTTCTTGCCGGCCCAAGAAAAATTAGAAGTGGCCCAGATCTGGTTCAACAGTTATTCGTTTTTAAAGCGAGACGCCCAAACTGTCAATTACAGCGCGCCGGAAATAGAAATCTTTATTAATTGTGGTTGCCGACTTCGACCTTGGGGGAAATATTTCGATGGCTTTTGTTAATTTTAACCAGCTTTCCTATATATCAAATTGAAGCTCATTATATCGTCTTGCTGGCCCAAGAAAAACTAGAAGTGGCCCAGAACTGGTTCAAGAGTTATTCGCAAAAGCCGAAACTGTGAAGGTATCACCACATTCACTTAGGGGAAAAATTTCGATGGGTTCTTTTAATTTTAACCGGCTTTCCTATATATCAAAATGAAGCTCATTCTATCCTCTTGCTGGCCCAAGAAAAATTAGAAGTGGCCCATATCTGGTTCAAGAGTTATTCGCTTTTAAAGCGAGACGCCCAAACTGTCAATTGGACAGCGCGCTAAAAATAGAACAATTTATTATTAAATTCGTTGGGATGGCTTGGGGGAAAGATTTCGATGGGTACTTTTAATTTTAACCGGCTTTCCTATATATCAAAATGAAGCTCATTCTATCCTCTTGCTGGCCCAAGAAAAAGTAGAAGTGGCTCAGATCTGGTTCAAGAGTTATTCGTTTTTAAAGCGAGACGCCCAAACTGTCAATTACACAGCGCGCTAAAAATAGAACACTTTATTAACTATATTTCACGACATAGCCTTTGGGGGAAAGATTTCGATGGCTTCGGTTATTTTTAACTGGCTTTCCTATATACGAAATTGAAGCTAAATCTATCTTCTTGCCGCCCAAGAAAAATTAGAAGTGGCCCAGATCTGGTTCAACACTCGTTATTCGTTTTTAAAGCGAGACGCCCAAACTGTCAATTACAGCGCGCCGGAAATAGAAATCTTTATTAATTGTGGTTGCCGACTTCGACCTTGGGGGAAATATTTCGAAGGGTTTTGTTAATTTTAACCAGCTTTCCTATATATCAAATTGAAGCTCATTATATCGTCTTGCTGGCCCAAGAAAAACTAGAAGTGGCCCAGAACTGGTTCAAGAGTTATTCGCAAAAGCCGAAACTGTGAAGGTATCACCACATTCACTTAGGGGAAAAATTTCGATGGGTTCTTTTAATTTTAACCGGCTTTCCTATATATCAAAATGAAGCTCATTCTATCCTCTTGCTGGCCCAACAAAAAGTAGAAGTGGCCCAGATCTGGTTCAAGAGTTATTCGTTTTTAAAGCGAGACGCCCAAACTGTCAATTACACAGCGCGCTAAAAATAGAACACTTTATTAACTATATTTCACGACATAGCCTTTGGGGGAAAGATTTCGATGGCTTCGGTTATTTTTAACCGGCTTTCCTATATACGAAATTGAAGCTAAATCTATCTTCTTGCTGGCCCAAGAAAAATTAGAAGTGGCCCAGATCTGGTTCAAGAGTTGTTTCGCTTTTAAAGCAAGTAGCCCAAACTGTCAATTTCCGCGCGCCGGAAATAGAAATCTTTATTAAGTGTAGTTGCCGACATAGTCTTTGGGGGAAAAATTTCGATGGCTTCTCTTAACTTTAACCAACTTTCCTATATATCAAAATGAAGCTCATTCTATCGTCTTGCTGGCCCAAGAAAAATTAGAAGTGGCCCAGATCTGGTTTAAGAGTTATTCGCAAACGCCGAAACTGTGAAGGTATCACCACATTCACTTAGGGGAAAAATTTCGATGGGTTCTTTTAATTTTAACCGGCTTTCCTATATATCAAAATGAAGCTCATTCTATCCTCTTGCTGGCCCAAGAAAAATTAGAACTGGCCCAGATCTGGTTCAAGAGTTATTCGCTTTTAAAGCGAGACGCCCAAACTGTCAATTACACAGCGCGCTAAATATTTCCCCCAAAGGCTATGCCGTGAAATATAGTTAATAAAGTGTTCTATTTTTAGCGCGCTGTGTAATTGACAGTTTGGGCGTCTCGCTTTAAAAGCGAATAACTCTTGAACCAGATCTGGGCCAGTTCTAATTTTTCTTGGGCCAGCAAGAGGATAGAATGAGCTTCATTTTGATATATAGGAAAGCTGGTTAAAATTAACAAAAGCCATCGAAATATTTCCCCCAAGGTCGAAGTCGGCAACCACAATTAATAAAGATTTCTATTTCCGGCGCGCTGTAATTGACAGTTTGGGCGTCTCGCTTTAAAAACGAATAACGAGTGTTGAACCAGATCTGGGCCACTTCTAATTTTTCTTGGGCGGCAAGAAGATAGATTTAGCTTCAATTTCGTATATAGGAAAGCCAGTTAAAAATAACCGAAGCCATCGAAATCTTTCCCCCAAAGGCTATGTCGTGAAATATAGTTAATAAAGTGTTCTATTTTCAGCGCGCTGTGTAATTGACAGTTTGGGCGTCTCGCTTTAAAAACGAATAACTCTTGAACCAGATCTGGGCCACTTCTACTTTTTCTTGGGCCAGCAAGAGGATAGAATGAGCTTCATTTTGATATATAGGAAAGCCGGTTAAAATTAAAAGTACCCATCGAAATCTTTCCCCCAAGCCATCCCAACGAATTTAATAATAAATTGTTCTATTTTTAGCGCGCTGTGTAATTGACAGTTTGGGCGTCTCGCTTTAAAAACGAATAACTCTTGAACCAGATCTGGGCCACTTCTACTTTTTCTTGGGCCAGCAAGAGGATAGAATGAGCTTTATTTTGATATATAGGAAAGTTGGTTAAAGTTAAGAGAAGCCATCGAAATTTTTCCCCCAAAGACTATGTCGGCAACTACACTTAATAAAGATTTCTATTTCCGGCTCGCGGAAATTGACAGTTTGGGCTTCTTGCTTTAAAATCGAAACAACTCTTAAACCAGATCTGGGCCACTTCTAATTTTTCTTGGGCCAGCAAGAAGATAGATTTAGATTCAATTTCGTATATAGGAAAGCTGGTTAAAAATAACTGAAGCCATCGAAATCTTTCCCCCAATGTCTAAGTCCGCAACCACAATTAATAAAGATTTATATTTCCGGCGCGCTGTATTGACAGTTTGGGCGTCTCGCTTTAAAAACGAATAACTGTTGAACCAGATCTGGGCCACTTCTAATTTTTCTTGGGCCAGCAAGAGGATAGAATGAGCTTCATTTTGATATATAGGAAAGTTGGTTAAAGTTAAGAGAAGCCATCGAAATATTTCCCCTAAGTGAATGTGGTGATACCTTCACAGTTTCGGTTTTTGCGAATAACTCTTGAACCAGTTCTGGGCCACTTTTAGTTTTTCTTGGGCCAGCAAGACGATATAATGAGCTTCAATTTGATATATAGGAAAGCTGGTTAAAATTAACAAAAGCCATCGAAATATTTCCCCCAAGGTCGAAGTCGGCAACCACAATTAATAAAGATTTCTATTTCCGGCGCGCTGTAATTGACAGTTTGGGCGTCTCGCTTTAAAAACGAATAACTGTTGAACCAGATCTGGGCCACTTCTAATTTTTCTTGGGCCGGCAAGAAGATAGATTTAGCTTCAATTTCGTATATAGGAAAGCCGGTTAAAAATAACCGAAGCCATCGAAATCTTTCCCCCAAAGGCTATGTCGTGAAATATAGTTAATAAAGTGTTCTATTTTTAGCGCGCTGTGTAATTGACAGTTTGGGCGTCTCGCTTTAAAAGCGAATAACTCTTGAACCAGATCTGGGCCAGTTCTAATTTTTCTTGGGCCAGCAAGAGGATAGAATGAGCTTCATTTTGATATATAGGAAAGCCGGTTAAAATTAAAAGAACCCATCGAAATTTTTCTCCTAAGTGAATGTGGTGATACCTTCACAGTTTCGGCTTATGCGAATAACTCTTGAGCCAGTTCTGGGCCACTTCTAGTTTTTCTTGGGCCAGCAAGACGATATAATGAGCTTCAATTTGATATATAGGAAAGCTGGTTAAAATTAACAAAAGCCATCGAAATATTTCCCCCAATGTCTAAGTCGGCAACCACAATTAATAAAGATTTCTATTTCCGGCGCGCTGTATTGACAGTTTGGGCGTCTCGCTTTAAAAACGAATAACTGTTGAACCAGATCTGGGCCACTTCTAATTTTTCTTGGGCCGGCAAGAAGATAGATTTAGCTTCAATTTCGTATATAGGAAAGCCGGTTAAAAATAACCGAAGCCATCGAAATCTTTCCCCCAAAGGCTATGTCGTGAAATATAGTTAATAAAGTGTTCTATTTTTAGCGCGCTGTGTAATTGACAGTTTGGGCGTCTCGCTTTAAAAGCGAATAACTCTTGAACCAGATCTGGGCCAGTTCTAATTTTTCTTGGGCCAGCAAGAGGATAGAATGAGCTTCATTTTGATATATAGGAAAGCCGGTTAAAATTAAAAGAACCCATCGAAATGTTTCTCCTAAGTGAATGTGGTGATACCTTCACAGTTTCGGCTTATGCGAATAACTCTTGAGCCAGTTCTGGGCCACTTCTAGTTTTTCTTGGGCCAGCAAGACGATATAATGAGCTTCAATTTGATATATAGGAAAGCTGGTTAAAATTAACAAAAGCCATCGAAATATTTCCCCCAATGTCTAAGTCGGCAACCACAATTAATAAAGATTTCTATTTCCGGCGCGCTGTATTGACAGTTTGGGCGTCTCGCTTTAAAAACGAATAACTGTTGAACCAGATCTGGGCCACTTCTAATTTTTCTTGGGCCAGCAAGAGGATAGAATGAGCTTTATTTTGATATATAGGAAAGTTGGTTAAAGTTAAGAGAAGCCATCGAAATTTTTCCCCCAAAGACTATGTCGGCAACTACACTTAATAAAGATTTCTATTTCCGGCTCGCGGAAATTGACAGTTTGGGCTTCTTGCTTTAAAATCGAAACAACTCTTAAACCAGATCTGGGCCACTTCTAATTTTTCTTGGGCCAGCAAGAAGATAGATTTAGATTCAATTTCGTATATAGGAAAGCCGGTTAAAAATAACCGAAGCCATCGAAATCTTTCCCCCAAAGGCTATGTCGTGAAATATAGTTAATAAATTGTTCTATTTTTAGCGCGCTGTGTAATTGACAGTTTGGGCGTCTCGCTTTAAAACCGAATAACTCTTGAACCAGATCTGGGCCACTTCTAATTTTTCTTGGGCCAGCAAGAGGATAGAATGAGCTTCATTTTGATATATAGGAAAGCCGGTTAAAATTAAAAGTACCCATCGAAATCGTTCCCCCAAGCCATCCCGACGAATTTAATAATAAAGTGTTCTGTTTTTAGTGCGCTGTCCAATTGACAGTTTGGGCGTCTCGTTTTAAAAGCGAATAACTCTTGAACCAGCTCTGGGCCAGTTCTAATTTTTCTTGGGCCAGCAAGACGATAGAATGAGCTTCATTTTGATATATAGGAAAGTTGGTTAAAGTTAAGAGAAGCCATCGACATTTTTCCCCCAATGACTATGTCGGCAACTACACTTAATAAAGATTTCTATTTCCGGCGCGCGGAAATTGACAGTTTGGGCTACTTGCTTTAAAAGCGAAACAACTCTTGAACCAGATCTGGGCCACTTCTAATTTTTCTTGGGCCATCAAGAAGATAGATTTAGCTTCAATTTCGTATATAGGAAAGCTGGTTAAAAATAACTGAAGCCATCGAAATCTTTCCCCCAATGTCTAAGTCCGCAACCACAATTAATAAAGATTTCTATTTCCGGCGCGCTGTATTGACAGTTTGGGCGTCTCGCTTTAAAAACGAATAACTGTTGAACCAGATCTGGGCCACTTCTAATTTTTCTTGGGCCAGCAAGATGATAGAATGAGCTTCATTTTGATATATAGGAAAGCCGGTTAAAATTAAAAGAAGCCATCGAAATTTTTCCCCCAAGACCGAAGAGCGAGTACTTTCTAGTATATAGTTATTTTTCTCCTCTATAAATTGTTGAAACAAACGCGGTTAATCTTAGGCCGGAAAGATAGAATAATAAGCTTTAATTTGGTGTATCGTGTGTGCCGATCGGTTGATTATTGAAGTAATTATTGAAGGTGAAATATTTGCTTTGCGAATGTGGTGATGAATCTGGTGATGAATCTGGTGATGAATCCGAGGATGAATGTGGTGATACCTTCACACTGGTCAATGTACTATACACACTCAAAGGTGTGTCTCTTAAATTGTTGGCTCGCAAGATCAGAACAAATAATAATTCACTCGATCTTCGCTGAAAACCAGCGAGTTTCTCGAGATACGTTTCGACTTTCGATGACTGAAAAGAACTCTACGATATCTGTTTAGTCACGACACATGTTGTAACATTTTAAAATGAATGTGAATTCTCTTATTAGCCGGACATTATATTAATCTATGAGAAATTACCTGAGCTCTGCACATGACTTCCAACGTCCATACTGCCGTCAGACAACTAAGAAACGTGATAAAAAAGCAGCAACAAACAGGAGGCAAACAAACCAGCATCATAGAACACGTATGGGATAAACAAATAGCCATTTCCAAGGAGAAGGTTGAAAACAAATACGAAGAACGCGACAACATTAAACACGTTTGCGCTTCCAGACAGCCCTGAGTACGAATCACTTGCTAGGGATCGCAACATTGTTAGAAAATACAGGCATACAGCTACTTCACAACTGGCTTTGCCGCTGGTGATTTGTCTTCATGATCCCTTCGGGTCGATTACGTTTGATATGTCCGACTTGTCCGTACAGAACAAGATTAATAAGATTAATATACCTATAGCAGTCAGCAATTGACTAATAACTAGGGATACATATTTATGTATAGTGAAAAACGATTAAGACTGAATTAACTCGTTGCAAGCCATTGTCTATATATTATACGTCGGATTGCGTGGTAAAATGGCAACACAAGAACATTGACACAAAGTTGGTAAACATTACGAAATCGAGGTTGAAAGCTGATACCATAGATACGAGGTTGAAGCCGAGAGACGTAGTCAGTTTTAGACCTGCCTTATAAGGGGACGGACCCAACCTCGTACCGGACGGACCACGCGTGATGCAAACTGCATGTGATGCTTGCATGTGATGATGCTGCAATAATGTGATAATTCATAAATGGTAGAGACAAATGGAAAACCCGAGACGTAAAATGGACCTGGCGGAAATTGGGGTGGGGGGTGGCGGCGAAGGTGGGTGGCGAAGGTGGGTGGGGGGGGGGGGGCAGCGCCCATCCCCCCCCGCCCCCCCCCCCCCCCCCCCCCCCCCCCCCTAACCTCCATGTCAAAATAGTCAATTTGTCGGAAATATTCGAAAAAAAAGGCAAAAACCAGTCAAAATCCAAACCTTCCTACTTATGGTATATACATTCGACAGACAACCACGCTCATTACGGGCCTCTCAGGCAACCTCGTCCCCAGGGCCTTTTGCGACTCAGGCTCAATCTATAATCAGTCTTAACCTGCACTATTCATTGGTAATTTAAATTTAAGAAAGTATCGAATAAAAAAATCGCTAGGGTTTTTTTTATTGTGAAAATTTACATTGGAGTGTTGACCAGGGCTCAAAATAACGGCCGGTCACCGGTCAATGACCGGCCAAATGTTTAATGTGATGAAATTTGACCGGCCAAAAATCGCCTTTGACCGGTCACAATTGGAACTGACCAGTCACCATGACAGGCGTAACATGAAACGTTATTTTGATATGTCCATGTCGATAAAACTTGTAAGAAGGTTAATATAAAGGTCTTGGTACTACTGAGGCGAATTCGTGATTTAGTCCCAGCTAATACATTATTGAAGCAAATTTTTATGTCTACAGTACAGACGCATTTTGATTATTGCTCCTCCGTATAGGATACGTGCAATTTATAAAGGTCTAAATGTGAACTATAACACTGAAAATGCACTAAATCGTGCTGCTGTAGGAAAAATAACACGCTCTCCGGCTAGACAAGAAGGCTTGTGACTCGGCTGAATCATTTGGGTTGCAGGAACAGCCCTGAACTCCTGAAGAAAGATGGGAAAATAGGCAGTCTTAATCTTCAAGATAACGAATAGTTTGGTCAGAACAAGTTTCCTGAAAGAGAGCCTTGCCTATAGTGGAACAGTTCCCTTTGAGTCATCCCTGGCTCTGGGGACGAGATTGCAGCTATTCTAGCTCAGCATATCCTCCTACCTAGAATTACCAATAATCAGTAAGTGTGAAATGCCTAGAATTACCAATAATCGGTAATAATTCCATGTCCTACATAACCCAAGTACTTCATGAAAGCCTTACCCCAACACACAACCTAACCAAAGGATGGCAATTCGTGTAAATAGGACATGGACGTATAACCCAATAATCGTTAATTTTAAAAACTAATTCCCAACCCACCACCCCAACCCACACCACAACCCCCGGAAACCCTAAACCTAACCACAACCCCCCGGTGGACCTAAACCTAACCACAACCCTCCGGAATAACGAGCCAGCCGCACCGCACGCAATTCAGAACTGAAGTGACTTGTCTTTATTCCCTTTCGAGAACTGAAAACTGTTTACATGCATATATGCCTGTTTAATATCTGCGTTCACCTTACTTACCATTTTGGAAGGTTAGGTGCAAGCTGTAGACCGAGGTGGCCTGGAAACGAGTAGTGGTACTTGGATTCAGGAAAGATCCATGCAGGTGGTACACGCCTAGCCTGGTACCCTGGCACAATTTCAAAAGAAATATGGGCCAGGTAACCATTAAAGACTTCTGCTTTCCTATTGGTTAAAATTGCGCGCGTTTTTAGTGGCTACGAGTAAAACTGCAATCGTCATAAGTGGATTTAGCCCTGATGACGTGAGAATGAGATTAGTGGTTACCTGGCCCATATTTCTTTTGAAATTGGGCCAGGGTACCAGGCTAGTACGTATCTTGAACTGCCAACCACTCGGGCAGCTTGCACCCATCACACCAATTGCTTGGTGGTAATTAAGACTTACTTACCATCTCAGTGAATTGAGTAAGAGGAGGGATGGTGGGTACAAGATTTTTTCTCTAATTTTCCAACGTACGTCCGATTACTTGATGTGCAAGTGCGCTAATGATTAGGTCACGCGCTTTACCAGTCTTTTAGCCATGCCCTCGACTGACACCCTACACCAACCTTTTATACGTCACGCATGGTTACCTAGCTATTAACCTTGGTTATTACATAACCTCACTTAATATCTGCGTTCACCTTACTTACCATTTTGGAAGGTTAGGTGCAAGCTGTACACCGAGGTGGCCTGGAAACGAGTAGTGGTACTTGGATTCAGGAAAGATCCATGCAGGTGGTATACTGAACTCCCAACCAAGAGTGATGCTTTAGCATTACCCATCCAAGTACCATTTTCTAACTTGACTTACCACTTGGGTATTACCATGCCCATGCTTTCAAATGCTAGACGGCATGGGTACAGGTCTCTAGTTAGATGTGAACAGAATGGGCACCAACCCACGCTCAAGCGCGCGCTGAAATAGGTCTTCCAACCGTGTTGGTCGAGAGCAGAATTAGGCACCAGCCTATGCTCAAAGCGAGTGCAAAATTGGGTGCCAAACCCTCGGCGTTAGATGTGAGCAAAATGGGCACCAACCCACGCTCAAGCACGCGCAGAAACAGGTCTCCAATTCGTGTTGGTCGAGAGCAGAATTAGGTACCAGCCTATGCTCAAAGCGCGCGCACAATTGGGTACCAAACGCTCGTTAGATGTGAGCAAAATGGGCACCAACCCACGCTCAAGCGCGCGCAGAAACAGGTCTTTAAACCGTGTTGGTCGAGAGCAGAATTAGACACTAGCCTAAGCTCAAAGCCCGCGCAAACCTTGTTATATGTGAGCAAAATGAGCACCAACTCACACTCAAGCCCGCGCAGAAATAATTCTCCAATCCGTGTTGGTCGAGAGCAGAGCGCGCGCAAAATTGGGCACCAAACCCTCGTTAGATGTGAGCCGCAAAATTGGCCCCAGCCTACGATCGAGCACGCGCAGAAATAGGTCCGTCAAACCCGTGTTGGTCGAGAGCAGAATTAGGCACTAGCCTATGCGCAAAATTGGGTATCAAACCCTCGTTAGATGTGAGCCAAATGGGCACCAACCCAACGTCGAGCGCGCACAGAAATAAGTCTCTAACCCGTGTTGGTCGAGAGCAGAATTAGGCACTAGCCTATGCGCAAAATTGGGTATCAAACCCTCGTTAGATGTGAGCCAAATGGACACCAACCCAACGTCGAGCACGCACAGAAATAAGCCCTCTAACCCGTGTTGATCGAGAGCAGAATTAGGCACTAGCCTAAGCTCAAAGCGCGCATAAACCTTGTTATATGTGAGCAAAATGGGCACCAGCTCACACACAAGCGCGCACAGAAATAATTCACCAATCCGTGTTGGTCGAGAGCAGAATTAGATACCAGCCTAAGCTCAAAGCGCGCGAAAACTTGGACCATCCCATGCCCGAGCGCGGGCAAAAAATGGTACTAAACCTCTGCTGGATGACTACAGACTGTACCACCAGGAAAGCTTAAAAGCGCGCGACAAACAAAGCCAAGTAATATGTACATGTAGATACATGTAATTCACTTCTCTGTGTAGGCAATCGGCCCACCACGTTCTCTTAGACCCCTGACGGTGTTTGAAAATATAGTTGGTACACGTCACTAGTTATAAACCCAACGTCCTAGTGTCTTGATTAAATAGTCGGGAAATGCGCACGGTTGTGCTTGCAGCGTTCTTCGTGGCGCCAATACGAAAACTGTGTCCCGAGTACATTCCTTTCCTTCGAGCCCTTTAGTCATCTTACCGCGTCTTTAAGCCAGATTGTTAGCGTGTTTCGGTTCAGAGGGAGCCCATTTCCGTGTCTAACAAGGGCCATGTTATACTTGCGCGATGATGAGGGCTCGAACCGCGCAAACGTATCGCAAGGTATGGCCTGTGCGAAATTGATCTGTTTTTTGAAGATTTTATTGTTAGTAACAATACTAATATTACCGTGGGGTGATATGTCTGTCAATTTTAACGCCTTCGCGAGATAAATGAATCTTGGAGTCATAAGAAGACGATCTGGTTGCGAACTCTCCGCAGCGCAGAAAAACGGAATAAACCAGTACGACAAGCCGACGAAAAGATAACGCGTCCGTTGTATTTAAATCAAAACATAACCCATCTTGAAACAAACCCGTCTCGAAACAATAAGAGGCAGACTTGGAGCAAGTCTAACCGTAAGCCTGCGAAATAGAGTTTTACAGAAGTTGCTTTGAGCGTGCGCGACAAATATGCTGCAAACAACATCAAAGTTCGTTCATTTTCGGGTGGAGTAGAACTGTTGTCATTGAGTTGTTGACTCCAATAGCAGAAGCCTATAGGGCGCTGTTGAAAGGCGGTGTATGCTCTACGTGTTGATTTCGTTAAGCCTTGAAAAAGAAGTGATGTCTCGCATGATCGCATGTCAGTTGGTCGCGCACCGAATCCGGCAACATTGGTGTCGCAGATTTTTTCTCACAAGTTCGTGGAGATGTCCAATTGATCCCCGAAAACTTAGAAGAACCCTAGTCCGAATCAACATCTTTCACTATCGAAGGCTTCCTAATCGTCCCTAACGCTAAGACTAATATATCTCCGCAAAAACATGACGTGTCGGACATATAAACGTGGGTGGTCTGTTTTAACACTTATTCCGCCGTTTCCGGAGGGTTGTGGTTAGGTTTAGGGTTTCCGGGGGGCGTGATTACCGGGGGGTGGTATGGGGGTGAGGATTCGTTTTAAAAGGTTGTCCAATCAGATGGTGGTTTTAATGTTGGTTAAGCTTCATAATTTGAAGGTAATGATACCTCGAGATCGATGCCCCTGTCATCCAACTCCGAAATTGAACTCTCCATTTCCTCTATTAAGGGGGTCCACTACTAAAATTTTGACTTTAATTTTGAAATTTTCGAATTTTCAAAAATGGTCGATTTAGATACTTTAAACCTTCCTTTATAACCTCAGAAAGCTTTTACTGTGTAAAGAATGCTATAAACCACAAAAAATAGCAAATTCCTGAACGTATGGCTATTTCTTGCCTTAGCAACGCCCTTAGCAACGGTTGTTTGGGGGTTGAAAACCCCCCGTAAAAAAGCCATGGCTTTTGTCCAATGAAAACTACTTTGTGTATATTACATGACGTAGACCCCTAGCTTTGTTTAAACAGCCGCTGGAAGTTTCTTTAACAATCTGAGGGCACTTTTTCGAAATCTTCATGTGTGCCTTCCAACTTTGTTGACAGGATTCTCAAACTTCGTAGCTAAAATTTCGTATTCTTGCTTTGCTGTTATCCGCATCATTCTTGATATTATATATTCACGATGCCAAAAAAAGGTTTAAGGACAAAGAAACGTAAATTTCATGGCAATAGGTTCAGTGATTCAGTGAAGAAAGCACGTCTTGGGAGTGAAACTGATTCTGCTGGGCAATCGACTTCGAGTGAATCGTGTCAAAATAATTCTGCTTCCGCTCGCAAAATTGGCAATGAGAATCCTCAAAATGTATCCCCAGTGAAAGCTGCTGCTGTAACTGGTTACCGTTTTGTCGACATGGAAATGCTGAGCGATGTTTTTCAGCAAATGGTGTGCAAAGAATGTGGTGATTCGGCTGGCCTTGTATTAGAAGACAACCCACGTGAACGAAAAGGTAGTGCTGCTCATCTTCGAGTACGTTGTGAAGCATGTGGATGGGTTTATACATTCTACACCTCCAAAAAAGTCCAGCATTCTTTTGATGTCAACAAGAGATTTGTTTATGCTATGAGAAGTATGGGACAAGGACATGCATCAATGAAGCGTTTTTGTGGCTTTATGAACATGCCACCTCCCCTGCATTACAAAGCCTACAATGCCAGTAATGCTGCCCTTACAAAAGCAGCAAAGGCTGTTGCAACAAAGACCATGGAAGATGCTGCCGCTGAATTGCACCATGGTGGCGATAGCAACCAAATTGTAAAGTGTGGTGTCTCTTGCGATGGTACATGGCAAAGACGTGGTCACTCGTCGTTGAACGGTTGTGTCACAACCTTATCAATAGAAACAGGCAAATGCTTAGACGTTGAGGTCCTCTCTAAAGTTTGCCATGGATGTAAGAAGGTTGAAAGAGAATCTGATGATGTTAAGAAAGCAGATCTTCTACAAAAGCATACTGGAAAGTGTAAAATGAACTATGAGGGATCTGCGCCATCAATGGAAACGGAAGGCATCAAGAGAATTTTTGGGAGAAGTGAGGAAACCCATAAACTCCAATACACTGAGTACTTTGGCGATGGCGACAGCAAGGCATACAATGAGGTGGAGAACTGCTATGAAGGTGTTCATGTCGAGAAGAAAGAATGCGTTGGTCATGTTCAGAAGAGGGTTGGAACTGCACTGAGAAACCTAAAGAAACAAAACAAAGGAATTGGAGGAAAAGGAAAACTAACGGATGCTTTAATTGATAAACTCCAAAACTATTATGGAATTGCCATTAGAAGTAATCCAGGGGATTTATCTGCCATGAAATCTACAATTCATGCCAGCTTGTTCCATTGTGTTTCTTCTAAAAAAAGAAACCTCCACAGCCATTGCCCAGATGGTCCTGAGAGCTGGTGTCGTTACAAACAAGACCTGGCAAACAATACAAACCTATACAAACCAGGACCTGGTCTTCCTGACAACATTATTGCCCTAATTAAGCCTATTTATGCCAGGCTTAGTAATGATGACCTGCTGAAGAAGTGTTTAGATGGGAAAACACAGAATCAAAATGAATCGTTGAATGGAATGATTTGGAACCGGTTGCCGAAAACCGTTTTCGTTGGAGCTGATGTCCTGAATTTTGGAGCATATGATGGAGTGGCTCATTTCAATATTGGCAACAAAGCAGCAGAAAACATTCTTTCTGAGTTAGGCTTAATACCAGGACATTTCTTTAATGAAAGCCTTCGTAAAGGTGACAAACTGCGAGTTAAGAAGGCGGAACACCGGAACACTCCTGAAGTAAAGAAAAGGAGAAAAATCCTCCGCGGCCAGAAAAAGAAGAAGGCAGACAAGAATAAAGAAAAAGAGGGAACCACTTATGAAGCAGGATTCTTCTGAAGTGGTAACTGTTCAATAGTAACTCTATACAGCAATTTAATTCTGATTGTTTTGATGATAAACTAAATATTAAACTTTAAATGCATTTTTCTCAAATTGCCGAAAATCAGCAATTTCCGATATTGTATGCAGGATATCTCAAGAACGATTGAAGCTATCTTGATGATATTTTGAGGATAGACTCAGCATAACTAGTTCTAGGAGTTGAACTAAAAGAATCATACTCTGTTGAATAGTTTTAGAGCAGTGTCTACTTTCTCTTAAACTGTCATACTCTTTTCAATTATTTTGTCCGTAAAACTGTTAAAAAAGCTTCAATCCTAAAACTTTTAGTTCAACTCCTAGACCTTGTTGTTTTTGAATAAATAAAAGTTATTTCATCATTTTATCATTATTGGTTATGTAGAAATCATGTTTACAAAATGGCATCAATTTTGTTATTGGGCGTGGCATATCTTGGTAACCATGGCAACAATACTGTGTACTGATATATTTTTTATGTCAGCAAATATAGCCTAACAACATACTAAAAGATCAGTTTGATAGCATGAAAGTAAAAGGGGAAAAAAAATTTGGTAGTGGACCCCCTTAAGCCATTTCATCCTGTTAATCAAATCACGCTTAACACGAACACGTTGGCAAGGATTAATGTTGATAGCTTGAAAATGAAATTACTGGGACATCCGGATCGCTCAAAAGTGAGGGTGTAGATAAAAGGCGGACGCGGACGCGGACGGCGGACGGCGGACGGCGGACGGCGGACGGCGGACGGCGGACGGCGGACGGCGGACGGCGGACGGCGGACGGCGGACGGACTCGTGGTATTTTTAACCGGGGTTTTATCGCCGGTAGTTATTTGTGGGGTATTATCCCCCGGCGGTTGGTTACAACAGGCGGACTGACGAAATGTCGGGATTTTGTCGCTTGTTTTGTTTTGTCTTTTTTTTTTATTTTGTCGCTTGTTTTTTTTTAAATAGTATTCCCGTACTTTTCCCTGGTTGCATATACGAGGTTCGGAGTGGGTGTAGATGAAAGGCGGACGCGGACGGCGGACGGCGGACGACTACTTTCAAATAATATAGTAATTTACTAATATAGTAATATAAAATAATAATATTAATATAATAACAATAATAATAATAATAACAATAATAATAATAATAATAATAATAAATAATAATAATAATAATAATAATAGTGATAATAATAATAATAGTGATAATAATAATAATAATAATAATAATAATAATAATAATAATAATAATAATAATAATAATAGTAATAATAATAATAATAATAATAATATGGTATCCTATTCACAGGAAACACACCACCCTTCAAAGGGGTCTTCGAAAGTCTCCGTTTTCGATTATCACGACCAAATCATTTGATTGTAATTTCAATGACACGCGGTAATAAGGCATCAGAAAATCAAAATGGTTTAAATCTACGTGCATGCTCCATTGATGCCTCCAGGCTCCGGCACTGATGACAGATGTTTGCAAGGCTCACAGAAGTAAAATTCATGATATATTTATAGACTTTACCGTTTTCAAACAACCATTCATTTGATAGTTCAATTCAACAGGTTTGGTTTCCTCGCTTCAACGTCGCCCACATGCACGCGAGGCAACAAACAAACTAACAAAGCTTATATATATTATGTCACACCATGTTATTTGCGTTTTGCAGGATTTTTTTCAATAGCATGAAAGCAGGAAGCAAGAAAAACTTAACATTACTCGTACACCTCCCGCGGCATGCCCTGCATAAAAATCACAAAATCTTAATTTAAAATTTCTCATGTTACGCCAATTCTCCCGCCGAGCATAATTCTTTAGTTTGTAGTGCCCGCCAAAAGTTAGTTTTACTCCATCAACACGAAACACATACGATTTGCCTTGGCGATCGTATATACTCTTATACAGCTTGGGGTTTTTTCGTGCATATTTTCATTTCCGACCCACGATCCGATGATTTTTTTAATCTACAGCACTTATTAGAGGTGTGAGGTTTAGTTGTATCACAAAAATTAATCAAGTTTGTTGTGCCAAACGACCAGTGGCGAGGCCACGGGCCAATGTAAATTTTGCCTTTCAGATCTTTGCACAACACAGTAGCTTCAAAACGCAGGAAATGGCGTTTTAGACAGCCTAGAAATCCAAAATTTTCCGGGTCAGCATTCCCCCGGACCCCCCTACGAATCTACGATCCCTCGCGCCTTCGGAGCTTAGCTTCTAATACCGACCCCCCCCACCCCACCCCTCCACCCCCCCCCCCCCCCCCCCCCCCCCCCCCCCCCCCCGCCCCACTCGTCAGTTTACTCTGGCCTCGCCACTCCGAACCTCGTATATGCAACCAGGGAAAAGTACGGGAATACTATTTAAAAAAACCCGGTTAAAAATACCACGAGTCCGTCCGCCGTCCGCCGTCCGCCGTCCGCCGTCCGCCGTCCGCCGTCCGCCGTCCGCCGTCCGCGTCCGCGTCCGCCTTTTATCTACACCCCAAAAGGGAACTAACTTATCACGGGATTGTGTGAGTATTTATAGTGATTGATTTCCTATTGGTTTTCACTCCGACAATGTTCAACTAAATCAGCTAAAGCAAACTGTCCTTCTACACACGATCACCACGAAGTTGTCGACCAGTATCTTACCGTAGAAATACCGGGGAGTGTTTTTGGCTCTGTAACAATCCCACCTGTTTCTTAACTGCAGATAAGCCGATTTGGCGTTATATCAAAGAAAAACAAACCAAATGCCTGGCGGCTTATTTTAGATTTATCTTTGCTTTTGGACCCCATAGCGTCAATGACGGTGTATTAAGTGCCGGCCAAGAATCCCTGAGACCGAAATGTAGCTCCCCCAGTTAACTTGGGTGTCCATGGTCGAAGTCGATTCTCGGGATCTCGAATGACCTTCGTTTTCTGTTATCTCCTCGCTTGTCGACAGTGTAAGATTAAAAACAAGATTTTTCTCTAATTTTCCAACGTACGTCCGATTACTTGATGTGCAAGTGCGCTAATGACTAGGTCACGCGCTTTACCAGTCTTTTAGCCATGCCCTCGACTGACACCAACCTTTTATACGTCACGCATGGTTACCTAGCTATTAACCTTGGTCATTACATAACCTCACACAAACTCCCATGGCGAGTTACTTTGCTATATAGTGTAACTGATATGGATCATCAACATAGCTTGGTTATAACTAATTTTCTGTCCGAAACTTCAAATTGATCTTTAGTATTTTATTCTGTCTAAGACCAGACGATTTTATTCAATTCAATATTCAGTACGCCACCTTATCTACTGGGGTTACCCGGCGGAAACACTCCCAGACATACAAACACCTCTCTGTATGTACTGATGTCTGTACTCATTTTCCCCTCGCACTATCCCTGCCTGGAATAACCTTCCAGAGCAAATAGTTAATAACAAGTGCTCCGAAAGCTTCAGCAAGCACGTCCTTTCTTTTCTGAATTAGCTTTAAGTTTATTAATTATTACTTTTATTTTGTAATATTGTAGTTACCGTCAGCTGTAATATAATTTGTTAGTTATATTTAGTTAAATTAGGATTTTATTACTGTAATTTACTTATTAATTTTACATCGGTTGTATGCAATCAGCTTTACCGATTAAAGATACAGATACAGAATATACTGGCTCTATAATCTAGGGATATCCATGGTCATGGTCAAGGACTGAATTGATTAATTTGAAATCTGATATACCTCGCTGAATCGGCAACGATTATTGGAAATATCACGTTTTTTGCGGCGTTAATAAGGGAGCGAAGTGAGCTGTCAAAAATGCTAAACACAAAATAAATGTCGAAGTATAATAGTATATATGCGCGAAATGCTGCTCACAAAGTCAATATGCGTCCATGATTCATGATGAAGAACATCGTTATTTCGCTCTATTAATCCATTATATTATTTATATGAATGCATGTACAAATGCCAGACTATAACATAGTGACGATAGATGTGCGCTTGTGACCTTGTGTTGCCTTGTATCTTTGCATGCATGACACGAATCTAATTATTGATGACAACCACAATCATTGTATATGTCAGGGGTTATTGTTTCAGAACAGTCACATGCCAGGAATTGTGCAACATTTACTTATATCTCGGCTTACATTCTATGATCAAGCCAGGTCGAGTTCTCTTGTGTGCCAGGAACGACAAGTTCGACAGCTTGCGTGGTTTTGATTTCGACATCAGATATTAAGGTAAAAATTACAAACTTTTATTACTGCATGACGTTGAGTAGTGTTGTAATAGGTTTGTGTATGTATAAATATATGTGGTTTAGGTTTATAAGTTACAATTTAGCTAATAGGAGAATAATTGTCTCCGAGAATTCGTCTCTGCACGTCCGGTCACATAAAAAATAAACCTTCACCTTGTTATTGATCGAGGCTTGAAGATAGACTTCACTCCGAGTTGATTAAGAACCAGTTTAAAAATACATTGTGTTCGGCAATACAAAGTTACAAACCTGAAAATGAAAATATTGTCTTGTTTATGCGTTTTAATGAAGAATAAACAATTAGCAAACTAGACATTCGTATTCAATAACTAGTTAGAGTATACGCGTTTTAATATTATTATATATGGTCAATATGGAAAGTTGAAACTTTAGAAATATCTGCTCAAAATCCGCAGTACCGCGGCTCAGAGACCGTGGCTCAGTTTATATAGATGATTACTGATTTTTCCACACACCTTTAAACCGAAGGTAGCGGAAAATTTTCCTAAAGACATTCAATACAATTTTTGACACTCGTGACCCATCAGTGATGACCTAACTCAGTCACATGCTTTGCATCTGACATCACCACGCGTTGTTTGGCCAGTTTGCTATTTCAGTTCAGGTGCGTCGTGGTGGGGGAGGGGGGGCAGGGGGAGCATGGCCCCCTATTGTTGAAAATTGTCGGAAATGTAGAAACCGAGAAACGTTGTGGTTTTGGTAATGAAAAAGAACGCAAGGAAGCGGTTGTTTTACATATCTTGTTCTTTTTATTGAATATTTTGCATTTAAATATTATCTTGAATAATACAACAATAATTCATCGGAAAACTGCAACTTTCAGTGCCTACAGCTCAGCGCTTTATCTTCTGCATGCGAGTTCTCTCGTTCGTTAAACATCGTGCGGAGTAGGACACGGTCTGAAATCTACTGATGCTAGGTGTAAACTTGTGAATTTCCATGCAAGAATCTTTATTCAAACAACATAAATACCAGATTTGCTATATAAGATACATACATATAACGTATAAACTAGACTACGTGCTCAACTATAAACTTTCAAAACTTGTTAAAACATTAAAACAGTATTTAGCTACCAAAGTCATAATTGTTTTGTCTTGCATAGCAATGACATACATGAAAAGGTCTTGATAGCTAAATTTAGAAAATGAGTTATTTATTTTACAGAGACTTTCCATAAAATTAACTCTAAGATCGGCGAACTTTGTGTTTCTGTTATACAACATCTTTCTGTAGTATATAGATTCATTTATTTTTATCCAAACAAGTAAGTCACAAGATTAAAAGACTATTTGTTATACTTATGTTCTAAAATTGGGATGTATTGACACTACCACACTGCACTGAAATCCCTAAAAACTTGTTCCCTGAAATCCCTAAAATCCTGTCTGCAAGATTATTATCTTGCTGGGTTTTCTTGACAAGATATTTTGTCTTAAAACAAGATTAAAATGAAGAAATTGAATCTTAAAATACGAAAATTTATCTCGACAAGATTTGTAGGTTTTGTAGTGCAACTAAAATAGCAAGTCGGGTTGATTATAAAGATTAAGGGGGTTCTGTCAGGGCATGTCTTTGGCTACAAGGGGCAAGTTAAAAATATTCAAGGTCACTCATAAACATTACATCATATAAGTTAAAAGATGTGTTCAGACTAATTGTTCCTCACAGCATGAAGCATGAAATGATACATCTTAATTAAAGAATAAAATTGTAAAATATTAAACATAACTCATTTATACCCTGAATTATGAGCTATTCTATTATGTGAATGTAGTCGAGAATAATATTAGTTTGATATATGAAAAAACCTTTCGAATGATTGCCTTGGTACTTCAGTGAGATGGGTCAACAACGCCTTAAGATTAAAATGAAGAAACCTTAAAACTAGAAGTTACTATCGCAAGGAAGTGCCGCCTAGTTAATAGTTGGTACAGGTTGCTCAGCGACAACAATTCTTCACGTGGGATAAGACCATTGTGGAAAGCATTCAAGTACATATTGTCTCCTTGCACTAAGACTCGGTCGATAGTAGATGAATTCCAATCGTAATAACAGTAATAACAAATGGAGTAGGGTGACCCTTGTAGCAGGGTTAACTCTTAGTAGGGTCACCTTCCTTCTGCGTGACCATTTCCCTATATTTTCGGTTTACATGTTATTATTGGCGTCATTTGCTTGATATCTTCAAAAGACTTCACAAGGTGTATAAGAACAGGAAGGGCAGCCACAAAATCGTTAAGATATTTTGTTCAGTGCGCGTTTTTTTTCTTATTGAAACAATTAACTCGGCTGCCAGGGTCACCCTAGGAAACGCGTTTACATGGCTTATGTAAACAAAAAGATAGCCCTGCCACCTATGAGGCGCCAGGTGTAAAAAATTATTTAGCACATTTTGTTAATCAATTTTCCATGCTTTGTAAACAATCACACAAAATAACCGATTATTTATAAATAAGCAATTCAGTGCAGTATGATTGTTTATAAACAATCATTTTTGTAGAAATGCTTATTTATAAATAAACATTTCTTCAAAAATTATTGTTTATAAAGCGAAATATTACTACTTTAGTGTAACACCCCGTCACCCCTCCAGCAACTCGTCTCGCAATATTTTGTTATGATTTGGCACTCAATCGAGTCTCTCCCCAGCCTACCCGCTTTTATCAAAATCCAAATCATTGGAAAATTGCATAAACGCTTGCAGCGTGTAACATCCCCTGTCTTGCAACTACAACGCTGCATGAGTCGTCATTGCGAGACAAGTTGCATGAAAAATTGCACCGTATAACAGGGCCTTCAGTTTTTGCATCCGTTGGTATTATTAAGCAGTAAAACGTGTTTTTTCGTAGTTTTTTACTCTGCCCGTTAATCGATCAACTTGCCTATATCACAAAACTCGTAACAAAAACAGTGAATAACTTCATTATGAAACTATGAAACTATTTATAAGCTTCATATACCTTTGGTAGCAAAATATATGTCTTTATACAAAAGCCTTGAAGTATGTAGGTGACAATTTCAAACTGTATATTTGCTTGTATTTTCGTTTCCAGTGGTAAGTGGTATTTATACACATTTATTTTTATAGTTTTTTACGTATAAAATTTAAAATTACAGATTACTATAACTTGATAGAATTCCATGGCAAGGCTTTAGACAGGTCTATTGTAGTATTTAGTTTTCGTTTTGTGCCTCAATATGCTCCACCACGATGGGTAGATCAATATATTTGTCACCATGCATGATAGGCAATTTTGATGGGTAATTATGTGCCTAAACGTTAACAAAAAGGGACTCTTGTAGGGGTATCCGGGAAATTTTTGAAATTTAGAGTCTCGGAAATGCTATTTCCTGCTTTCTGAGGGGTGATTTTTAACAACACTGAAGGTCATTAAATGTCATAAAAACTAGTTAAAATACAACACATTTCTGACTGTTTCGCTTTGTGTCAGAACCCATCAGCATGTTCACTCTCAAATATAATATGGAAAATGCTGTGCATGAGGAACTATAAAAGATTTTTCGTCACCACATACATCTTATCAAAATAAAAACTATTTAACTAATATAAAGATTTATCTATAACTTTGTACATAACAACTGAAACTATTCAACTGACTTGCTTATCCATACACAATCATTTTATCCGGGGGGGGGCTTGGAACCCCAGTTATATAGTTAAGAGGCCGTGTCATGAACAGTAACTTTTTAATCTACGTTCAAAAAACTTTTAAGCCAGAGTAGCGAATAAAGGTACATTATTATCTGGAGCAGGAGAAAACGGGCTTGTAGTTTACATCATGCATGTTTACATCAACAAACTGACATGCAAACTTCTCATGCGCTGTTGTACTTCATATAAGACCATATATAGAGGACCTTGTTCGATTTGTCAAAAATTATTTCTTTTTGGTTAGAAACAATCTTAGTGAAAGTCAGAAAGACGATAAACGGCTGTGTGGGATTACTTTGGGGCCGGGGGGAGAGATGGGTGTATCCACTCGTAGCTACGGTGAGCTGAAGTTTTCCATTTTTGTTTCGTTCCCCGCAGGAACGAAACTGTTACTGTGTTAGCTTTCCATTGACGTCACAAAAGAAACTGTCATCACAGATGAAAATAGTCCAATCGCAGTGCAGTGTTGTTGGCAGCATAAGCCAAAACTTCGATCTTATCCAATGAAATAAAAATTCCGCATAAAAAATTTAGTTGTAGGCGTGGTTAAACGCCAAAACGAAGTGAAATAATATTGCTGATCTAGCACAATTAGCTGAACGACGTAAACAATCCCGTGTGAAGTGATTCAAGTGAATCATACAATACTACGAACAAGCGAATGCCGAGTACTGTAGGAACTTTCCCCTCTTTGAATTCTCCGAAATTGCATTCTAACTGCTCGTTGGCGCTTTAGATTTAACAAGACGCGTGGTCAAGCGTTCACTCGGGCCACTGCAAAATCACAGTGCTTTGGGTGGCATAAATGACCGCTAATGTAGCCGGCTTTCCTAAACAGCGACATTTTATGTATCTACATATAAATAACTGCAAAATTTCCGTCGTACTGATGCCACATGTACATTTCTCCTATTCACCTCTGACTGTGTATAGGAGGCAAATAAAACGTTGCCAAAATAATTGCGTTGTCAGGAAAATTGCGAGACGCTAGCAGGTAAGGCCTGGTTTATAGATCGCACAATCGTCGCATTTAATTATAAAGACAAATTTATAATTCATATTAACTTCGTCGATTGTCAATGCGACTTCGTTTACGACGAAATTAATTCAGACAAATGTAATGTTTTGCACATTAAAACACAAAAAATTAAATAAGAGCAGGAAATTTATACATTTAATTCGTTGCGCCGTGACGTCGCATTTCAGTCTGATCACGATGGATGTCACGGATACAACGTCTTAGACGAATTTACTCCCCATTTCATTGATTAAATTACTGTAAATTCGTCTGAAATGCGACGATTGTCCGACGTATAAACTAGGCGTAAAAGAAACAGGAAGTGTGACTGTTCCGCTGTATGTTTTGTTGATGATTACTATTCAAGTAATTTTCCCCTGTATATATAAAACTAACTGAAACAAATCTCAATCGCTGGCATTGTGCACCAAGTTTTACACCAGAAAGAAAACGAGTATCAAGAAAACGACTCCATTGAATGACATGAAGTTCAGATTCAATCTGTTCAAATTCAATCTGTTCAAATTCAGTTCCCCCGCAGGCCAACGGCCAATTGTACTTATACGCAGAACGTTACCTCTCCGCGACAGCGTAACCATCAAAAAATTTTGCTTCCAAAATTGTAGGCCTTGTCGCGTCAGACCACTGGCGGGAATTGGCCGAGCTAAATTTCGTCATGATTGCCCCCAATCGGCATATTGCAACACCCTCTTGTAAGAGGCTGACGGGAACGAAACAGCTATTTCTTTTTAGAAATAGTTTCTTGTTGCGGATATACTGGTCGCTAAACCATATCCATATGTCATTAGCGCGGTTGTATGTGTGTGAATGTATGTCTGTATTTAAAAATGTTTAGTCAATCACGTGTCAAGGCGAAAGACCAATAATCTGCATACTTCTAGACTGAAAAGTCTTTCAACTATGGTTTCAAGTGTTGACATGTTTAAGCGTTCCGCCAAGTTGTTTAAGCGTTCCGCCAAGTTGTTTTAGCTAACGCTTAACGCAGAAATCCGCGTTGCTTGGTAAAAAATGTCATTTTAAGATTAAGGTTGGGATTAGGTTGGAGTTTGGGTAAGGGTTAGAATTATTGAACAATTACATTGTTCAATCATTATATAAGCCAAATAAATACCAGTATCCACATGTACGCAATGCGTACCTATTTTTAGATAAAGTAATTATGATAATGATGCTGCTGATAATGATGATGATGATGATCATCATGATCATAATGATGATAAAAATTATACTACTACTACTACTACTACCACTACCACTACCACTACCACTACCACTACTACGGGGATTCCTTGTCACCATTGCTATTTGTGATTGCACTAATACCGTTAACGCACATCTTAAGAAAAACCGAACCAGCATGCAAATTTTCTGGTGATGGAGTGAGAATAAACCATCTCCTGTTTATGGACGATTTAAAGCTTTACGCCAAGAATGAGAAAGGCTTAGACTCTTTAATCCAAACAGTGCGGGTGTTTAGTGAAGATATATATCATAGGAATGGAGTTTGGAATAGGAAAGTGTGCTGTATTAGAAATGAAGAGAGGATGATTAGAAAAAATCAGAAGGTATAAAATTACCGGACCACAAAACCATAAAAGGACTGAAAGACGGTGATGGCTACAAGTATTTGGGCATATTGGAAGCAGACAGCATTAAGCACGATGAGATGAAAGAGATAGTAACAAAAGAATATAAAAGGAGGGTACGGAAGATTCTGGAAACGAAACTTAGTGGTGGCAACATTATCAAAGCTATTAATACCTGGGCTGTTTCTCTTTTGAGATATTCTGCTGCATTCCTGGACTTGAGAAAGTTTGAGATACAAGATTTAGATAGAAAGACCAGAAAATTACTTACCATGCATAATAGCCTCCATCCAAAGAGTCACGTGGATCGTATCTATATAGCGCGAGAGGAAGGTTGGGCGAGGACTGATTAGTGTTGAAGACTGTGTAGAACTTGCTATCTTGGGGTTGGAAAGGTAGATCAATATTAGTGATGAAAGGCTGATAAAGGCTGCCAGAAAGATCAGTGCTAAGCATAATAATGAAACAGAGATTGAGTATAAGATACGCAAGGAAACTGAAAGAAAGGAGCAATGGTGGGAGGTTATGCACGAACAATTTATGCGACAGACGGAAGAAGTAAGAGGAAATGAATCTTGGCTATGGTTAATGAAAGCCGGGAAGTATAAAAAGGGAGACTGAGAGCCGTATTATGGTAGCACAAGAACAGACGCTTGCAACGAATTTGATGAAAGCTAGAATATATCAAACTCAAGAAAAAAGTAAATGTCGAATGTGTAGACAGGTGGATGAAAGTATCAATCATATTGTGAGTGAATGCCCTAAATTAGCACAAAAGGAATAAAAAAGAAGGCATGACTGGGTGGGAAAGAAAATTCATTGGGAAGTTTGTAAATGAAAAGGTTTCGTTGCCAATGAAAAGTGGTATGAACATGTACCTGTATCATATCATATAAAGCATGAAATTTATCGTAATATATCGAAATTAAATCGCGCCGAAATCAGTATAGCGTGTCAGACTCTCTTATAACAAGTGGTAAATCATTCCACAGACGACATATTCGGACTAAATAACTATTTTTAAAGGCCTCATCAGTTCTACTAAAGGGAACATTTAAAGATAAATGGTCAATGCCTCTGAGCGGTTTAGTGCAAGAACGAAAGGATATGTACTGAAAAATATCAATGTCATACATACCCTTAAGACACTTGTAGAAGAATATAAGATCACTAATTTCTCTCCGATATACCAAAGGAATAAAATTTAATTTTACAAGGCGTTCATTGTAACTCAAATCCCTACCCACAATAAACCTAGTAGCTTTTGGGATTTTACGATACAGACTGATCATGTAATAGAGGCAAGAAGACCGGACATTATATTGTTGAAAAGAGAAGTAAATGTTGCAAAATAATAGATTTTGCAATACCATACGATAGCCGTATTGAGGAGAAAGAAATGGAGAAAGTGGTAAAATGTCAGGATCTAGCCGAAGAGAATTGAAGAAATTATGGAAAATAAAAACAGTGGTCATTCCTATTGTAATTGGATCATTTGGAACAGTTCCAAAGAAACTAAAGAAAAGACAAGAGAATATTGGTATAGAGACCAGGGTAGATGAGCTTCAGAAAAGTGTAATTCTGAACACGGCAAAGATTCTTAGGAAAGTCCTAGAAGTTTGAGCAGACTTGTTGTCACCAAGCTTCTGGAGTACTGTAGTTCCATTGGAAATCCAATGTGCGAGAACAAAAACATAATAATAACAACACTTGGACGAGGCTGAGCATGATATCAAGAATTATCAAGGCTTCGGTTTGTTTATCAGCCTTCGGCTTTGGCAGATAATATAAACCAATCGGCTTTGACAGTAATTCTTGATTCATGCAGTAACCGAGTCCTATAATTGTTTTATTATACAAAGGATATGTATCTTCAAGCAACAAAGAACTGGTTCGTTCGTAAACAACAAAATAACAGTTAAAAGAGCAGAAAATTAAAGTTTTATGTCAACAACGTTTGAGTACTAAGATAAAAGTGAATAGATACACCGTAACATTTAGAATTAGCGGTATGCTTTCAGCCAATCAAAATAGAGATTGTATCATCATTGTATATTGTATAATAATAATAATAATAATAATAATAATAATAATAATAATAATAATAGTAATAATAATAATAATAATAGTAGTAGTAATAATAATAATACTGTTACCCATCGTTTTTGCACCGCTATTGCACTGATGTATATGTCATTTATATGTGCATGTCAGTCAACACAACTATTAAAACATAAATGTTTCTTTTTAAGAATGAACATGCTGTTTCTTTTCATTGCATCCCTTCTACTTCACCAAGCAGTAGGGACTTCCAAAGCAGGACTAAACTGCGATGAATCTGGAAAATGCAATGAAGAGGTAGGTAGCAATGGAAGAGATGAATCACAGTCAGTACTGCGTATTCACAGACATTGTTGATAGTTCATTGTTCTTAGGGTGAGTAAAATTTGAAACTCGTGTTTCTAGATAACGATGGTTTGGTCTTGGCAAGGTCAGTCGAGGAAGGAATCACCCTATATTTATAACCAGCAAAATCGTTTGTTTTTTAGTCAAGAAAGCACTATTATGTATCTTAATTTAAATATGGCATTGCCTTAAAACATTGTGCTCTTCATCAAAGCCGAAATTACACGATATATCAACTGCAATTATTCTTTTGTGGGAGTCAAATAATTTAATAATATAGAGGGCAAAATTACTCGAATATGATTGGCTAATGAAGAGGGCATTTTTTTGTAATTCAGGGCAAAATTACTTCCACTTGATTGATTCCTTGATCGGCAGTTCTTGCATGTGATTGGTCGCTTGGTTACTTAGCAACAGTAAACCTCAGAGGAGTGACCTTTTTTCAACAAATCTGCAAAATCTGTTGTTTACTTCGAACTAATTTAAAGTATTGAAGGACTGTAAACTATTAGTGAAAATGAATACACTAGGAAATTTACGAACTTTTGCCTGCATGTGTTTACAAAAAGAAAGCAACAGGCACAGCGATAGAGCAAGGAAAATTGGAATGTTGCCGAACACCGACCGTGATAAGGTACATGTACTTCCACATTTTCTGGACATAACATAGCTCTTGAATAATTTTGCCCACTATATTATTAACACATAATCGCATGAGTTCTCGTAAAATTGAGGTCTAATTTCACTCGTGTTTTGAAAATCTTACAAATTACCCCGTCGTCGCTTCGCAACTTGGGCAATTTTGTAGACTTTTGAAAACACTCGTGAAATTAAACCTTAATTTTCCTCGGCCCCATCTGACAATAAATTTTTTTATCTTTTACTAAATAAATACCAAATGGTTTTCCCTGACTGAAGAAAAGCGCTAAAAAAACGAGCCGCAAAACCAAATTCTATTTAGATTAAAAAATCAATGACGTTGCAATTCTGCAAAACTATATTCGGCTGGAAAATTTCCGTGCACAATTGTCTTCTATTCTTTATTTATTTTTATTTGTTTTTTAATAATATTTAAACAAGGAGCCTACATCTCCTAGGAGTATAAATCATCCTACACGCGGTTATTAACCCTTACAGAGCTTGCGTAGTAAAAATATTATTTTATAATGAATTATAGTGTGTCACCTAACCCAACGAAAACCCTAACCTTATTCAGAAACCGAGTCACCGCCTAGCCATCTTGACTAAACCTAAATCCAAAACATCAATAAACCCAAGTGTAAATTAAGAAGTAAATACTACAACACATTTTCTTCGTGGATTTGTTAAAGTTTTCTCGTTGCTTTTTCTGACATCTGTATGAATTTCACGGGGTTTTTTGGGGTTTTTCTTACTTCCTTTAGATTTCCACACCATAGTTTATGCATGCTTTCTATAGCAAAATTCAAATTCTTGGAAAGTGTATAATTCTTTATTTTAAGAAAATTGTTACTTTTTAGAAAATATTACTTAATATGAAAATGTTACTAGTCAGTAAGTTTTTACCTACTAAGAATAAGTCATATTTTTTCTTAAATTAAATATTTTAGCCTAATTTATGCCGAGAATTTAGAATTTTGCTATTGGTGCTCAAACTCAATAACTTCTTATCTCTATTATACTCTCTTTGTCTATATGCAGTTTTGCACCATTTATGTATATCTATTTAAATACATTTTTTATACAAATAATCTTTTTTTTTGTAGATTAACCGAGAAGGTGTCGTCGTCTGCACAGGTGGACAGGTAGAATGCCCTGATGGAAACACTTGTTGTAAATTAGAGAGTGGTCAATACGGTTGTTGTCCTTTACCAAATGCCGTTTGCTGTTCGGATCATGTGCATTGCTGCCCTCGGGGTTACACATGTGACGTTGCGCAAGGAACATGCAATAGAGGTTCGAAGATTTCAAAGATCTTCCAGAAAAAAACCGCCACTGAGGTAAATAACAACTTTTAATTTACTTTCTTATTTTTCTTGCATATTAATAGCTAGTATATTAAAAAATGTATTCATATATATTTACCAATTATACCAGGAACCCAAGTTCTGGGCTGAAGAGTGTTGCCATGAATTGGAAACTATTAGTGGACTACATTTTAACCTTTTACTCTTAGCTTTGCCGCGAAGTCTCCACATGCCACGAATGAAATCGTCTGACCTTAGACAGAATAAAATTAATAAGTTGGCAAACGGCAACGCTTTGTCGTCAAATCTAACCTCGCCTTTTAATAAGGTCTTATCTCTGCTACGCTGGTCACGTGTCACCTCGATTGATGTCCATAATAAAATGTTACTATCTGTACACATTCATCAAAATAAGGAAAAAAATTACATCATTTGTGATTAGCAAAAAGAATATGATTGCGTTAGTTGCGTTCAAGTTCTTACTGACTATGCATGCACTTCGGTAAAGGCCGCTTTCCATTACGTGAGCTTTGCCCGTGCGGGCGGATCGGCTTTACTATGTTAGACTCTGGTAACACATTGATTTGTCTGAACAATGATCAACGCGCGCTTTTTGAATAAGTATATTGTATACGCCTACATATAACTCAAGCAGTGCCAAGTACAGTTGATTTCTGCATACAAAAACTTATAGCTAAGACATCTTGGCTGAGGATCTAACATGTCAACTGTACACGTAAAACATTAGTCAAAAGGCTATTCAGATTTCAGAAAGATCTTGATTCGAAGCCAAACAAGCACGCGCTCTGTCTTCTCGTTCATGGAAAGCTTGTCATAGCGCAGTAGATACATGCACGCTGAGCGTGCCTATTTTTTTTCGTTTTGTCTATGTCTCGAAATGGCAATCATTACGTCATCCCATCAGGCTTTGCGAAACTGACGCGTGCTAAAATGTGCTAATCTTCATGCTTTCTTTCTTCGCTTTCCTGAATCCTGATGTCCTCACTGAAATATACTTAATTGTTGATCAGTAATGTTGCTGGCAAGTATCCTGATCTCGGTAGACGGGCCGTAGACCTACACTATAAAGGACTTGTTTACACGGAGGCGAGCCGGACTAGACCGTGCGTTTGTTACTATTTAATTTTCATCTTGCGTTTATATGAGAACCGAGGCAGCCCGCCTAACCGAGATGTCGCTTTGTGCAACCGGGATTTCGGTTATTAGACCGGTCTAGCTCACCTACCCGCGCTGGAACGCGGTAGGTGAGCTACACCTACACTAAACACTAGCTACTAAACACGGAATGACACAACAAACCATATAGACACAACACATCGTCTGATCGTATTTCTGATCGCCATTCAGTGCTCAACTCAGCGCGAACATTCACAACACACTATATTAAAACACAGCATTGTCGCTCTGATCGGATTTTACATCATTCAGCGCGAACACTAGCAAAGCAAGTTCATTTAATTCATCAACTATGCTATAGTTTAAAATCACTTCACAAAACGACGAGTGGACGAGGATATATTCACAACACATTAATTAACACAAAATGTCGCTCTGATCGCATTTTAGATCAACATTCAGCGCGAACACATACAAACCCACTATATAGACACAACAATATAGTGACACAACTTGTCGTTCTCATCGTATTTCTATTCGCCAATTCAGTGCTCAACTCAGCGCGAACTATTAGATTCGTGGCAAAGTATTCGGCTATCACTCGTAAGTTGTTGTGCCACCCTGCATTTTCATTGGCTCCGAAGGCATCATCCGCTAACATTAATCGGTACATTGTCGTTTAACCCTGCATTCTCATTGGCTCCGAAGTTATTCTATTGTTAACTTAACTTAACTTAACTTAAACTTACACGCACGACAGCAATGTATCTACTAGCGCATGCGCAGTAGATACAAAAAGTTCGACAGTTCACAACATCTTTGTTAGATAACTACATGTTGAGTTAACAGCGAAAATTAACCATTTTTCTTTTTGAACGCAAAAAAAGGGCAAAGTCGTTCAGTATTCTAGACAATTTGGGATACTAGATATCCTCGTTATGCTTCTTCGAGAACACTCAACAACCACAACCACAACAATGATCAGTGCCGTAGCAAGGTGTCAAAAAGTGTGTGTGTGTGTGTGGGGGGGGGGGGGGGTGGCAGTAGTGGCAATTAGTGACTGCATTTGTAGGGGGTCCGGGGGTCCTCCCCGGAAATTTTTGAAATCTAGAACCTCGGAAACACCATTTGCAGCAATTTGAGCGAACTTTTTCATCTAATTCTACAGCGAGTATAGTTGAAATTTTACTGTAAAAACGAAGAAATTATCACACCAACATACCCTACAGGGTGCCAAAATCCAGCTCAATCTCTATGATTGGTTTATTTTCGCCATGAGATTCGAAAGCTAAGCCCACAAATTCAGAAAGCGGTTGTTTTTAGGAAACACTTGGTGTAGCATATTACAAACTGTGTACGAGATTGAAGCCGAACTAGAAGCCTCTGAGTCTCGCCAGATTTACGGATAATTGTATTGCGTACTACAACAGATGATTAATTCGTTGTTTATCTAATGTCTAACCTAGTATTAGAGGTCTCACAAAAATGGCAGGGGTTAAAAACGGCAGGGGTTGCAATCCTCCCCCCAACCCCCATAGTTGCGCCCCTGGCTTAATCGCTCTTCTTGCCCTTCGTTCGCCTCGTCCCTTGATACACCTCGTGTTTCCTCGTGTTTGGATTTCGCCCAAATAAAACTCGCAAACCAGTCTGGGATTGCTTGAGCTTCCAATCTCCACACCCTACCTCTGCGGCCCTGCAGCGATGCTTGTTCTACCTCTTTACAGTGTTTTAAAGTTGGGCTGTGACACTGATTTCGATGCAAAATAATTCACCGTGGAATTTGGCAATGCAGCCAAATTACATATATGTATGACAATAATAATTACAGTTTTTGCATCTACGTTGCTTAGCAACGTAACCGACAACCTCAAGTAAAAGATTTATGTCGTCACCCCCAGATAGTGCAAAGCTTTATCAACGCATCAGATTAACTATGGGCTATAATTGTGTGAAAGTGTATGGTGTATAAAGGGGATATTACACGGTGACGAGGAGATATGGATTTTATGTTTGAGTGGCAAGGACAATATCTCACGAGTGAGCGCATCCATATCTTTGGATGATTTTTCATAACTATGCGTGGAATTGATGTCGATAAAACTGGGTTTAATGCAAAAAACTACAACCGCTTGACCTAAAACGTTTAGAAAATACAAATGAAAAATACAACAGCTTCTTCGAATACGTCATATTTTACGTGAAAAACTAAATTAAGAGAAGTTACTGGCTCAAATTTACTTAATTCGAAACTTACGGCAAAAGGCGTAAATTTTGACTTGTCGATATGTCACTCGTGAGCGTTACATGCGAGAAATACGCCACTCGGTTCCCGGATGTAGTGAAATATGGATTCTACGAGTGTTTTAGTTGCTAGTAAAATACTCTTCTCCATATAATAAATAATAATTTGTAAAATAAATGTGCACCTGTCCACCTATGTCAAATTGAGTTAATAATTTCCCTTCACCCGAAATCATTAAGGCAATCAGTTTAATCGAGTGTGCCACAATAGTAACATGTACGCATCGCGTATTTGAAATTTGAACATACAGCTTCGGGATTCCGGTACCAAGTCATTTTAACTTTTATTCATGTTCATTCACTGAACTCACTTAGCCAGTATAATGATATTCAAATCATACAGTATAGTAGGGTTTCTTTATACCTCAGACGACCTCAGAGCGCATCACTGATTCACTGTATAAAATTCTCGCAATTGATGTTTCGGTATATATCTTTTTCAATCCTCTGTAAAAGGTCATCTTCAGTGCATAAAGCACTTGATGAAAGTTTCACGAATATTTCATCATAAAGGTCTTCTAGGTATCCTTGCTATTGAGTGTTGGGAATATAAAAAGGACGCAGAATATGCGCATAGCCTCTTAGAACAACAGAAGCGATCGCTAACCATACTGATTACTCAGAAAGGCGCGTATCCTGCAAAATGACGTTTCAGCCTCTACACCAATCGTAAGTCGTAATTAGAGCAAAATTAGCTAATCAGGAACGTTGAAAAACCAACCAACTTCGTCAAAAAGTGACTAACTGCTTTCCTTCGCCAAATTCATCAAGCCGAGAGCCTGCATCGCATTTGCGGCCTGGAAATGACTGTGAACCCGATCCTTGATTCTCCCATTATGTCCCGTGCATCCCACTGCTTCCCCTCGAAATCAGTCGTAGCTACAGAATTAGGGCTCGCGCGTAAAGAAAACGTGAAAACGCCAACGGGGAAATTTTTCTGGCCTGAACTGTAGATTACTAGATAATTATTTTTTATTTGCAGGATTTTATTTGTAAATTTTTTAACGTGTAACAAACGAAAATTATATATTCACGTCAAATTTTCATTTCGTCGCGCGACTTAATTGACGTAGTCTAAAACCGCCCCTGCGAATGTGTTAAACGGCATTATGATATTTTAAGAAATAACTGACAACTAGATTGTTTATTTTTCACGTTTACTCATGGCTAGTTGTTGTTTTCGGTACGAATGCGGAATGCTTTCTAAACAAAACCACACTGATGAAACTGGTACTAACCTAAACGGCATATTCTATACTAAGTTTGTGTTGATTTTTTGTATCCTCTTCGGAGTGGCGAAACTCTAATATATATGGTTTATAATATAACGAAAATTTGATTTAATTTCTTCACTGACAAACTTCGTGCGCGTTTTGTAAAGACAATGACTTTTACTATAGCAACAAATAGACAATCACTGCATAATTAGTTCCAATATCTGGAAACCTGACCTTCGACCTTGAGCTGACCGTTTGAACCAATATTTCGAAAACTATTGCTTATATATAGTTTAGTAAAAATTTTGCGTAAATAGAATGAAGATGATGTTGTAACTGTGAAACGCGATATGAATACAGTACATGAAATAAAAGCGTCACTGCCTGGAATATATGAAGCTGAGTAACAAAGTCGATCGCGTAAAATTTATTATCCGTTAGATACATGTCGCCGACACTTGTGCTTTTTTAAAGCTTTTCGCACAGATTTATTTACACAAGCCAACACAAGTTTTGGTTTTGTAAACGGTCGTTACCGACTCGATGTCTCTGTTTCCAAATGCCATCAGCACCATGACTAAATTGACCTTTTCGATAATACGTCACGCTTCATGAAAATGAGGCTCCAGGGCCAAGTTTCACAATTTTGATTATTACTTGGGCTATCTGTGGTAGTCGAGTCTAGGCTGTATTATTATTACTCGGGCTACTATGGCAGAACGAGTCTAGGTTTCGGCTCCGTTTTTGTTTTTGTATCTAATGCGCATGCGCTAGTAGATACATTGCTGTCGTGCGTGTAAGTTTAAGTTAAGTTATAAAATCAACACCTAACATCTTAGCTGTGATCCGTGGTCTGAACTGTGTCGTATGGCGGCTGCTTGGAGCGCCTTTGATATGCCTCGACACGGCCACGTTGATCTGCGTCCTGCGCAATTCAGCCGCTGGCTGCAAGGAAGGATGATTACCCCCCCAGTCCTTTATCCTTTATCCCAATAAAAAAGACAAAATATTAGGCAATGAACGCTGCCATTTTGAAGCGTGCTTAGTAGTCCAATTCCACGTTGATCAACAGCTAAGTTGACTGACATTTGCTATTTAACAATTAGACAACGAGCCCGAGTTTTCTATGAGCGAATAGTCAACGAGGCGAAGCCTCGTTGACTATCGCTCATAAAAAACGAGGGCGAGTTGTCTAATTGTTTTAGTATAAATTTACCAACAAAAGTTAAATAAATTCTCGACCATAACATATTCTTTGAGGCTCGTTTAATACATTTTTTAACAGCCAACAACAAACGTTCAACAGTCATTTCGGACATCTGCTTGGCCCGTACAGTAATTGATGGGGAAAAAAAGTTTTCTTGCATCATTTAGCATGGATTTTCATGTACAATATTGAAACAATATATATCCACTCATTTGTTTTGTAAAAGTGACAAAAACTTGAAAGAAACATTCAATTTAGCATATAGTTTACATCACTAAATCTTGTCAACAGCTAGCGTAATTTTGAAATGTGTTTTGTTTGCAGTTATTTCGTTTTAAACGAACACAGATAAACAATTTAACGATCTTACCATTAATAATTTCCATTCTAACCATTTTGTAGCCGTTTTTGTTTTCTGTAGAACGTATTGCTTCGCCTAACATGGCTAGAAATCCAGGACACTCAGCGGCAGTGGCCTGTGGGCTCATATTTAGATGGAAATATTAATTTGAAAATTCTGATGGCTAAATATAACGAATAACGATTGTTCAATTTGGTGAAGTTTTGGACGTTCGCATGTCGGAATTTACAATAGTAAATAACCGAAAATGATTGTTCTTTATATTTCCTTAAGAAATCTATTGAAGGACGCCATATTGAATTAATTAAAAAGGGATTCAGTGCGCATGCTTTGCCGCCATGTTGTCCTCGATTTCTGGCCATGATGTCCAATTTCTTCTTTCATTTGCCCACTCCGTTATAATTTCGGCGCCATTGTTGCTTAACAGAACAACCGCTGGCTCTAATGATCACTGTTCGTGCTATACTACGCATTTTGTCATTGGTCAATTTTTTTAAAAGAATGACTTTCATTGGTTTATCCCAGAGGTTTATATCACCAATTATAAACTCCTGCAATAGCCAATGAAATTCGAGGATTTGCATTATAAACTTGTAAATTTATACTAAATACATTTATACCGTGTTAACCCAGACTTATATTTATACTATCGTCTTCATCATGATCAACTGGATTAGGGGGAAGTATGGATCGTTTTCACTCACGTGATCGGTGGCCCCGTTGGGGTGGTGAAACAATACGAAATATTTGAATAAGTATAGAGTAAAGTCCCATAGGATAAAGGTTGTGCACCAATATGGCCGCCGTGACGTCAGATGAAAACCAAGCATACTCATGGCTCGAAACAATGTGGTCAATTATTATAGCCCAGACACGTGATATGGTACGTAAACTATATGGATCTAACATGAAGTAGCCACTTTTATCTCTCATATCACGTGTCTTGGCTACTGTGGTATAGTCATGATAGTAAACGGCGACGTGACGTTTTAACTATTTTTGTCAAGCGCAATGTCAGTTAATTGCTAAGCAGTTTCAAAACTATCATTGTCGAATATTTTGGCGTTTTAGTAAGACGAATTTCATTCAGGATAAAGGAAGCTAAAGTATATTATAATAATTTTATCGGGCATCGTGGTGTATTTTGCGGGCTAAAATGGAGAATTCAAAATATATTTTAGCTCGTTGATCTGAGCCTGTCAGTTTTAACAGTTCTAAATCACTATTGGTTTGTTGTTTATCGAATTGTATACTTTTCTTGTCAATACTTTGGAGCAAAGATTATTTTGATGACAAATGTTGCGTTTTTCTGCCGAGTTACATGTAAGTTATGAGTTATGTAAATATTTGTTACAATGAAATACACGCCGACGCGAAGGTGGAACTGTTCAAGATACTGTTTACTGTATACTGTCTTTGATTTTCTTCTAAATGGAAGAAAATTGAGCCTGAGTCGGGCCAAAAACATATTTATGCCCAAGAACATCAGCTCTATAGACCACTTTCATAATAGCGTCTGATTTTAATATTCTTTTATGTGCATTTTAATAAGCCTTTCTAGCCTCGTATGTGTGTCTGCAATTACAAAGAATCGATCTTTGCTTCATAACGAGTCGAGAAAGGCTCATTTAGATGCACATAAAGGAATATTTAAAGAGGTGGCTATTATGAAAGTGGTTACAGGTGGGAAATTTGTCTGCAAATGCGCGACAAGAGTGCGTGGATTTCGCGTGGGTTCGTGCAAAACGCTCAGGACACATTCCCTTCTGTAATATAATTGAAAAGGAAATAAACAAAATGTTATATTCAATGTCGAATTAATCCACCTGGCGCACAGTCAACGACTGAAAATGACGTTCCCCCAGAACTACACAATAAGCTTGATGTGTGATAAAATCACATAGTTGGAAAAAGATGTAGAAATAATGGTCAAAACGTCTTCAAAAGTTGCCGTATTCTGCTTCCGCCGACCTACGCATTTTTCCGAAAGATAATTTTGATTCAGGAAAACAGATGAATAAACATAAACTGTCTTAAAGCTATTTTAAAAGTGATGCGAACGGCTAGATTTTTTGCTATCCTTCGTCATAGAGGAGAGTTAATTGCTGTTTTCGTTGAAAACAGAGTAATTCGATCAACTCGTGTTCGCAAGAAAAGCTTTGAAATGAATATGCATTAAAGCATATTTTGGGAACATATAAGTATATATGAACTTATCTTGAACTTATCTTGAGATAAAAGAAAATCATCTTCGTAAAATGCCGTACTTCCGCTTCCGATTACGAACCTTTTCAGCTTCAACCAAAAACACCAATTTGAACAGCAAATCGCTGGATCGACAAGCTTCGACGGCATATTAAAAACGAAGAAAACATCAGAGAACTCGCTATTAAAATCGTATTTTGACTTTCACATAAATAAAATGTCAATAAAGAACAAATACGCCCGCGATTTTCTGGTCAACGCAGACAAATTGCACACAAAATGGCCCAAATACACGCCATCAGGCGCCATCTAGATCTTGTTAAGTCTGAGCCGCGAAATTGACCAATTACAGGCCAGCTTTTGGCTAGCCGTGTCTTATGAGACTAAAAAGGGCATGGGACCAAATTTACAAAAAAAACAAAAAAACGAGTTGAGCGTTGACAAACATTTTGAAAGCCAAAAACCCTTGTCGATAAGCAAAAAGTGCAACTAAACTGAACATATTTACAGGTTTCTTTTTAAAGGATAATTCTGAATGGTTTTATGTTGTATTTGTATGTTTCTTGAGTTTCTTCGTGTTCGGGTAGATGTTTTAATTGCCCGTTTTGAGCTTGCTTCATTCGACAACAAACACGGCAAAGGAAAAAGCTTAATGAAGAAAAGCGTTAATATAAAGCAAATGCTATTTAGATAAAAGAAAATGGAAAAGTTGCAGTTCTGCGTGCGAAGCTATTTTCGGCTGGAAATTTTATGTGCAGGATTTCTTCTATTATTTATTTATTTTCATTTGGTGTTTTTTTATAATTTTTAAACAGGGAGCCCATATCTCCTAGGAGTAAATAAATTATCCTACACGTTTATTAACCAATCAGAGTTTGCGTAGTATAAATGTAAAATGTTATTCTAACCCAACGAAAACCCTAACCTTAGTCAGAAACATTTTGACTAAACCTAAATCCAAAAACATCAATAAACCCAAGTGTAAATTAACAAGTAAACACTATCTTCGTGGATTTGTTAAAGTCGTTTTCTCATTGCTTTTTCAGTATCAATTTCACGTTCTTCTTTTCTTACTTCCATCAGATTTCCACACTATAGTTTATGCATGCTTTCTATAGCAAATTTCAATTTCTTGGAAAGTATATAGTTCTTTATTTTAAGGAAATAATAGGTACTTTTAACAAAGATTACTGAATATAAGAATTTTACTAGAATTTTACCTACTAAGAATAAGTCATATTTTTCTAAAAAAAGGTATTTTAATTTATTTAATAGAATTTTGCTATTGATGCTCAAACTCAATAACTTCTTATCTCTACTCTCTTTCTCTATATGCAGTTTTGCACCATTTATGTATATCTATTTAAATATATTTATAGAAATAATCTATTTTTTTGTAGATTAACCGAGAAGGTAGCGTCATCTGCCGAGGTGGACAGTCAGAATGTCCTGATGGAAACACTTGTTGTAAATTAGAGAGTGGTCAATGGGGTTGTTGTCCTTTACCAAATGCCGTTTGCTGTTCGGATCATGTGCATTGCTGCCCTAACGGTTACACATGTGCTTCGGGAGGAGAAATATGCACTAGAGGTTCGGAGATTTCAAAGGTCTACCTGAAAAAACCCGCCACAGAAGTAAATATCAACAACTTTTAATATACTTTCTTATTTTTCTTGCATATTAATAGCTAGTATCTTAAAAAAATGTATTCATATATATTTACCAATTATACCATGGGCCCAAGTTCTGGGCTCAAGAGTGTTGCCATGAATTGGGAACTATTAGTGGACATACATTTTAACCTTTTACTCTTAGCTTTGCCACGAGGTCTTCATATGACGAATGAAATCGTCTGACGTTAGACAGAATAAAATTAAAAAGTTGCCAAACGGCAACGCTTTGTCGTCAAATCTAACCTCGCCTTTAAGGCTTTTTGCTGGTCACGTGTCAACTCGATTGATGTCCATAATAAAATGTTATTATCTATAGACATTCATCAAAATAAGGGAAAAAATTACATCATTTGTGATTAGCAAAAAGAGTATGATTGCATTACTTGCGTTCAAGTTCTTACTGACTATATGCATGCAGTTAAGTAACATGCAATAAAGGTTCGGAAATTTCAAAGATCTTCCAGAAAAAAACCGCCACTGAGGTAAATAACAACATTTTTTACAATCTTTTAATTGTTTTTTTATTTTCTTGAAAATTAATAGTATCTTAAAAGCCAATTTGGATTTAAGATACAAAAAGTGCATAAAATTTAAATGATCACAAAAATTGATAAAGACATATCAATTTTTAGCGTATTCTTAGCGTATGGTGATTATGGTGATAAGTCAGTCTATCACCATAATTATTGTTTTAGAGTCGTTCTTAGTTTATTTATTGTTTTTTTTATAATATTTAAACAGTTAATATTTATATTTCAGTTAATATTTTTTTATAATATTTAAACAGTTAATATTTAGCAATTTTAGATCAATAGCAACAGAATGTAAATCATTTTTCCAATTTAAAGAAAAATGTAAACAAAATTAATTTATTAAAAAAAGGCAGCAATTAGGTTTATATATTATTTCATCATCATATATATATATATATATATATATATATATATATATATATATATAGTATATGTGAAATAGTAAAATGTACTTTAAACAAAACAATTTTCTAGGCTATATCCGAGCAAGCATATTCATCTCTTCTCTATACCAACAATGTTATATTATGTTAATATGACAGTAAATACCTTCTTGGGCTTATTATGCAACATCGATAATTAAGATGTTGTGTAGTGTGCTCGAGGGGGTATATATTGTCCATAGTTTGTTAATTATTAATGTATACACCAAACAAGCAAATTTTGAATTTTGCTTTCTTGTAGATTCCCCATCATTGTAAATTATTATTTTCTTCTTTCATATCTATTTGTACTATCTCTATATTATCTTGCAATGAAATAAAGTATTTATATATACAGTATAAACTATATATATATATATTTCTGGGGGGAAAAAGAGAAAAAAAAGTACTTGGTAGTTACTAGTTAGTATGTATGAGTATGACTTGGAATGATGTAGAGGTGAGCTCCTCTATGTCCACAAAATGTCCTATATGGTCTATTCATAATTCTTCTTCTAATCAGACAGTATCTGGTGCCTCAAAACCAGACAGCTCAAGGTAGATAGGGGTAAAGTATTAAGTAGTTAAGAATTAATATGACTAGGACGATGTAGAGAGATAAGCTCTTCTATGCCCATGAAATGTCCTATAATTATGGTCTATTCATAATGCTTCTTCTAATCAGACAGTGTCTGGCTAGTATGTGTTAAGGCTAGTATCTGGTGCCCCAAAACCAGACAGCTTGGCAGCTCCGGGATTGCAGCAAGTGGCTGCAATTGACCTTACAAAATATGTTGGAGCCTTGGCTGTCCATGTTGGATTCACTGTACAACAGTGATTCATAGGCATGCTGATGAGCTCTGACATGGACCAAAACAGTCCTAAAAAGTTCTCTCCAATAATGATAAAACAATACAAAAGCACAAGTCCTTAAAAAATCGTAAAATGTTGTATAAAAAACACAAGTTAAAACTGTAAGATTTTGCTAAATAGTCTTGCCAGAATGCAAGAAATGCCATTTCAGGGAACCAAATTTTAATTTTTTTCCGGGGGGGCATGCCCCCGCACCCCCTAGAAATAATATTTCCGGGTTTTGACGTACTCTGAAAAATTCCTGGATCCGCCCCTGGATTTCTACACTGTAGTTTATGCATGCTTTCTATAGCAAAATTCAAATTCTTGGAAAGTGTATAATTCTTTATTTTAAGAAAATTATTGTTACTTTTAAGAAAATATTACTTAAAATGAAAAATTTACTAGTCAGAATGGTAAGTAAGTTTTTACCTAAGAATAAGTCATATTTTCCTTAAATTAAATAATTTAGCTTAATATATGTCGAGAATTTAGAATTTTGCTATTGGTGCTCAAACTATATATGCATTTTTGTATCATTTATGTATATCTATTTAAATAATTTTTTTTATAGAAATAAGCTTTACCGCGAGGTCTTCACATGACGAATGATATCGTCTGACGTTAGACATGCAGAGTAAAATTAAAAGTTGCCAAATGGCAACGCTTTTTCGAGTCAAAATTCAACCTCGCATCCACGGTCTTATTCATTTTCTGCCATGCTGATCACATGTCACCTCGACTTTAGGCAATAACAAAATGTTACTATAGATAGATATGCATCAAAAGAAGAAAAAATTACATCATTTGTGATTAGCAAAAAGAGCATGATTGCATTACTTGCGTTCAAGTTCTTACTGACTATGCACGCAGTTCGGTAAAGGCCGCTTTCCATTACGTGCGCTATGCCCAGGCGGATCGGGCTTTGAAAGTTGGAAATTTTTAACTCCCAAAGCGAACTGAACAATGCACGCTCCGCCCGCGCGGGCAAAGCGGACGTAATGGCAAACAGCCCTAATTAAGAGACGGCGCGCCAAAACAATTTTTAGTTTCGTAAACGGTCGTTACCAAGTCGATGTCTCTGTTTCCAAATGTACCATCAGCAGTCAGGGTGACTAATTTAGTCTGATCAACAAAAATGATGCTGACAGTAAAAATTTTATTTTTACTAAAGAAACAGTAAACGGTTTTCCGTGCAGGATGCTGCGATTCAAACACGCGGGATGTTGCGTGCGTGAATGAAGAAAAGCGTTAATATAAAGCAAATGCTATTTAGATAAAAGAAAATAGATAGATAGAGGTGCAATTCTGTGAAACTATATTGGGATGGAGGATTGTCTTCTATTATTTATTTATTTTCATTTGCTTTTTTATAATATTTAAACAGGGGGCCCATATCTCCTAGGAGTAAATGATCCTACACGATTATTAACCAATCAGAGCATGCGTAGTATAAATGTTATTTTATAATTGCCACCTAACCCAACGAAAACTCTAGTCAGAAACCGAGTTACCGCCTATTGCATGCATTTTGACTTAATCTAACTCCAAAAACATCAATAAACCCAAGTGTAAATTAACAAGTAAACACTATATCTTCGTGGATTTGTTAAAGTCGTTTTCTCATTGCTTTTTCTGTATCAATTTCACTTCTTTTTTTTTGTTACTTCCATCAGAGTTCCACACTATAGTTTATGCATGCTTTCTATAGCAAAATTCAAATTCTTGGAAAGTATATAATTCTTTGTTTTAAGGAAAGTACTGTAATTTTTTAATTAAAGAAAAATATTACTTAATATGAAAATTTTACTAGTCAGAATGGTAAGTAAGTTTTTACCTACCAAGAATAAGTCATATTTTTCTTAAATTAAATATTTTAGCTTAATTTATGCCAAAAATTTAAAATTTTGCTATTGATGCTCAAACTCAATAACTTCTCATCTCTACTCTCTTTGTCTATATGCAGTTTTGTTTCATTTATGTTAATATGTATATCTATTTAAATACATTTTTTATAGAAATAATCTAATTATCTTTTTGTAGATTAACCGACAAAGTAACGTCCTCTGCCCAGATGGAACAGAATGTCCTAGTGGAAACACTTGTTGTCAATTAGCGAGTGGTAGATTCGGTTGTTGTCCTTTACCAAATGCCGTTTGCTGTTCGGATCGTCTGCATTGCTGCCCTCATGGTTACAAATGTGACGTTGCGGCAGGAACATGCATTCTAGGTTCGAAGATTTCAAAAATCTTCCAGAAAAAACCCGCCACTGAGGTAAATAACAACATTTTTTACAATCTTTTAATTGTTTTTTTTTTAAAATTAATAGTATCTTTAAAGCCAATTTGGATTTAAGATACAAAAAGTGCATAACATTTAAATGATCACAAAAATTGATATGTCTTGTCTATCACAATTATTGTTTTACAGTCTTTCTTAGTTTATTTATTGTTTTTTGTATCTACTGCGCATGCGCGAGTAGATACATTGCTGTCGTCCGTTGTAAGGTAAGGTAAGTTAACAAAAGAATGCCTTCGGAGCCAATCAAAACATAGAATAAAACGATTGACTCACGACAGACCACCGAAGCAAAAATAACTACTGTACACCAAGTATTTCATAAGTCATTGTTGACAGCAGGGATGTTCAACAAGAGGAAGTTTTTACAAATTTAGTAAGTATTTTAAGTAATAGATAAAGCATGAGCGACCGATCTGTATGGGGATTTACAAGGCGAGCCGCAGGCGAGCCGAAGTAAATCCCCATACAGATCGGACGCGAATGCTTTATCGTACTTGTGAAATGAAACAATAGAATGAAGATAATTAGTATTCATTTGATTATGAACTTTTGATAAAGATCACCAAGAAGGCTAATTAGTATTCTTAACTTTTGATACAGATCACTTTATCCAAAAGATGATCTTTATTGGGATTTACAGACGTATACATGTGACTTGAATGCTAGGTTTTGATTGCTTCTTAACCTCATTAATTATTCATGAATTTCACAAGTATGATTAAAAAACTCATTAATAATTCATGAGGAAAACACAAAGGAAATCAGTACCATGTCTGTGGTTTTATACCTGATAAAACTTCTTGACGTCAGAAAGAATACTAATGAAGATACAATTTTATATAAAAAATACTAATGAACATACAATTTTATATAAAGAATACTAATGAACATACAATTTTATATAAAGAATACTAATGAACATACAATTTTATATAAAGAATACTAATGAACATACAATTTTATATCGTTTTTGAAGCCATTCAAAACACTCGCATCACGTGTTTTATCAGATCTAAAACACTCGGGCTGCGCCCTCGTGGTTTTAAATCTGATAAAACACTCCTGCTCGTGTTTTAAATATTACATCGTAGTCAATTCTTAATTGTGATGTACTAGACGTTGTTGGAATAATGATAAACGTTTTTGAAAGCAAATTAATCGAGTCGTTGCGTGGACGATTTCATATTCAGACGAGCCAACTTATATGGCCAACATGTCTGGTCGAGCTTCGTAAACTGACAAGACTGTGCGTTGCCGAATAGAAATGGATGACCTTCTTCTAAGAAAACAAAGTTAGCTTCATGGTCAAACAACAATGCCCAAAACCTATGGTAGTCCACGAGCGAAATATGCTATTAAATAACATATTGTCGATGTAGATGACAAATAGTCAAATGTCAGTAACTGGCAAGTCTATATACAGTATTAATGGAGTAAAATTGTATACTGCAGCTGTCAATGTCATGCAAAATCTATGTTATGAATGTGCAAACATTTATCGTACCTTTTTCTGCATGTATGCATATGTCTTGATTCTTGAAGAACAATTAATGTATGTTTGCTCTTATAATTTTGATGACATAATTTGCTGGACATCTTTTTCATTCACTATTAAATTTTACAGCAGTAATACTCGAGATTCTTGTTATCTCAAGCGAGTTTCTTTACCTTCTAACTAGATTGCATTATTGTTTGACAAATTGTTGTAACGAAAATATTTAAATACTGTATTAAATTTATTTAGTCAATTAAGTCAAATTTTGTGATTTGTTATATAGTTATGTTAATTTGATTGACCTACTTAAAGCTTTACTACCATACTTTATGACTATAGCTTTTAGTACCATAGCTTTAGTGGTCAAGCTATAGACCACTTTCATAATAGCGACTAATTTCATAATAGCGACTAATTTGAATATTCTTTTATGTGCATCTTAATAAGCCTTTCTCGCCTCGTTTGTGAGTCTGCAATTCAAAAGAATATTTGCTTCATAACGAGGCCAGAAAGGCTCATTAAGATGTACATAAAAGAATATTTGAACTGGTGGCCATTATGATAGTGGTCTATTAATGCACTGCCTCTCACCACTGAGGACCGGAGTAAAGCCCATTTGGATTGAGTTAGTATTTGAATGGGTGACCATGCACCTGTCCAGGCTTGGAACTAATGCCATATATGAGTAGAGTTGTTAGCACTTAGCCTTCTGTGCCTTGCTGGCTTTACTCTGAGAGTCTGAGTTGACTGAGTTCTTTATCAAAGTTAAAACACAGCATGGCCTGTGAGCATACAGTAGACAATTTTGTCAAAAATCTTGTTCAGCTCTAGATCTGAATACAAGATTGTTACAACTATACAATTCCATCAATTTTGTCAAGAATCTTGTTCAGCTGTGAATACAAGGTTGTTACAAGTAGCTATTGGCATTAAACGCAGTAGATATACATGCACGCCTGGGCATGCCTATTTTTTATAATATTTAAACAGGGAGCCCATATCTCCTAGGAGTAAATGATCCTACACGGTTATTAACCAATCAGACCTTGCGTAGTATTAATGCTATTTTATAATGAATTATTTGTGTCACCTAACCCACCAAAAACCCTAACCTTAATCAGAAACTGAGTTACCGCCTTGTGCGCTACACAAGGGCTGCCTAACTTGTCTATCAGCAAGCATAATTATTGTTTTCAAAGAGTGTTCCTTAGTTTAAAAGGATGCATTGATATATAATATGAAATTAATTTAATAAGGTTTATATTGTAGAATCTAATAGATAGCTCAGCATAAAATACGCAGGAAATTATTTTATAATTGTCACCTAACCCAACGAAAACTCTAACCTTAGTCAGAAACCGAGTTACCGCCTTTTGCATGCATTTTGACTTAATCTAACTCCAAAAACATCAATAAACCCAAGTGTAAATTAACAAGTAAACACTATATCTTCGTGGATTTGTTAAAGTCGTTTTCTCATTGCTTTTTCTGTATCAATTTCACGTTGTTTTTATGTTACTTCCATCAGAGTTCCACACTATAGTTTATGCATGCTTTCTATAGCAAAATTCAAATTCTTGGAAAGTATGTAATTCTTTGTTTTAAGGAAACAAGACGCCTGCGCAGGCGTTCACTCGGGCTACTGATTTCTGAAAGCTTCGCGTAGCCTGTGCGTACTCTAGCAAGACTACATGACAATGACAATGCATAATTGCATAGATTTTCACAAATAGAATCTGTGGTCTTTTATGAACTGCTGCGGTGCAGGAAGCGCCGAAGGTTTGCTAATGTAGTATAAATGTAAACAAGGCCGTTTTTCTGAAAATTAAACAACGGATCTAATATATTTAGTAGACAAAACCTATAGTGTCGGATTCGGCAGATTTAAGCGATCATTTTGATATAGAATTTATTTAAATTCTGACAAACAGAAAATATTTAAACATGTTTTAAAACACACGTTTCCAAATGTAATATGTCCGATGCGATGTCCGAGCTCGCACCTCAAAAAAAGAGCGGGAAAAGACTGAAATATTTGGACTGGTCCGAGAGTCCGACACAAAAGTTAAAATTACAAGCATACTACCTGGCTTCTTTGTCAATATTGTAACATTCTGAACACAAATGAATAGTCGAGTCTTACTTAGTCTTCACTGTCTGGTTGTTGTTGCCACGGCTAGTTCCCACTTCTCTTGCAATGTTTACTCTAGCAATTCAATTTCACGCATGCGCAAACGTTTGGCAGCGGTGTTGGTATAGCCCAATCTCGTTCCCAGAGCCCACGTTCCCCACCCGGGAAACGAGAGACTCTGGGATAATCCGTTTCACATCGACATTTCATTGGCTGATGAACACAGTGAACTCTATATAACTCTTCTTCCGGATAACACGAATCGTGTTATGGCGTGAACGGATTATCCCAGAGTCTCTCGTTTCCCGCCCGCTGGGTAAGGGGAACGTGGGCTCTGGGAACGAGATTGGGTATAGCCATGATAGTAAACGGTTGAACTATTTTTGTCAAGCACAATGTCAGTTTGCTAAGCAGTTTCAAAACTATCATTGTCTTACATTTTGGCGTTTTAATAAGACGAATTTCATTCGGGATATAGGAAGCTAAAGTATAATAATCCGATATAATAACGCCTAGAATTGTGCGGAAATAAACGGTGATTGCCGAGGGGCGGCGGATCTGGGGGGGGGGGGGGGGGTCAAAAAGGGCAATTGCCTCCTTCCCACACTTTTTTCCTGATACAGATACTCAGCTGTGGGTCTAAAAAGTTTGAAACGCACACATATTCCGGGGGAGGATGCCCCCGGACCACAAAACACAAACAAGTTGACATTGCCCCGACTCGCACTTAAAAAACCGCTCCGCGGCCTCCGTTTTTATCCAGTTTTGAGTGGTTTATTGACAGCACTATGTCGAGCGGTTGATATAGCTTCTCAAAACAATTAGTATTTCACTGAAGTGAAGTTAAAATGTGCTTAATTTATGTATTTTCTCCTCCGATAACCATGCAAACCACCGTCTCGGTACTGCTTTTCTTTGTTTTAATCTCATGTTTGCGGGTATTTCTTTTGTTCTCACAGGTCATTAACGACTAAAAACCCTCATTATAGTCATTTTTACTAATCCTACCTCCTTTGACGTCAAACCAGGTCTGATTAGAACTAATCATACCCGGTTTGACGTCAACGGAGGTGACAACAAAAGAAATTCCCACAAACATACTACACTATATAATGTAGATCGCTAACCGTCAATTACTGATAAGAAAAAATATATGTTTTCTCTTTTAACCTTTACCAAATAATTCACTTTTTTCTTAGATTAACCGAGAACATAACGTCGTATGAAATCAGATGAAGTTAAAGAATCCAAATCACTTGTGACACATGAAAGGTTTTAAAATTTGAATGCATAAGCAAACTTTCTATCGATAAATTTAATTTTAATCTGGATACGAGGAACATAATCAAATGACAAGAACTAAATACGCTTCTATTGTTTTGCATGTCTTATTTTTACTCTATTACTGTTTAATTATCTTTTTGGGCATTGCTACAAATTAAAATGTGGTTTAAATACTTTTGTAATGAGTAGAGTTTGGCAACATATTTGATAAAAGCCGAAACTGCAACAGCGAGGTTCCTTTCGAGTCATCTACAGTATTAGAGCTTAGTAATGCCGATTGAGCTCACTTCAGTTTGGAGATTTTGTGTTTAACCGGGCGGAAAAGTGGGGGGACTAGGTTTCTAGGCTTTTCGTTTCCGCCATGAGCTTGGCCACGTAGTTGGTTTGGGTTTTTGGGAAGACTGGGGAGGGTCCGTTCGGATCACTTCCGAAACGCGTTAAGGCCTAGAGACTAGGCTACTGCTGCACTAAGTGCGAGACGATCTGAAGATCACTGCAGCGACGGTTTCAGCTGCCAAGGTGTAGGAGACTTTTTAAAAATTTTATTGAATTGTTTGGGGGTCACAGACTTTTCAGTCTTAGGAAACCTAATTAGAAAATCGGCCTTGGCCAGAAGTGGGGGACTCGTGCTCTCCACCGTCCAGCCCATTCCTTGGCGACGCCCCTGACCGGGTCTCATTCAAGATGGCTGACTCTGACATTATCGCATGTCACGGACCTAACCGAAAACAGTGCTTATATTAAAGGATGTGTGTAGTGGTCGGTGGTCGTTTTTTTGTTATTCTCCCTAAATCTAAGCCAAACTATTATATGGACCTTACATGAAGTAGTTCCAAGTCTACCCGAATCGACGCGACAGTGGTTCGGATTATGGTGAAAGCTAGACAGTGCACACTTTGTAAATTAATTGTAAATTTATTGTAAATCTAAATACAAATTGTTGTATAAAGGATGCACGAAACCCGTTGCACAGCTGATCAGACGAACCATTTATTGCAAAACAAGTTGCATGAAAAATTACAGTTTATATGCATGACAAAATTACTGCATTCTGATTGGTTGAGAGAAGTGCAATTAAATCATTAATTATATACCCTTTAAGAAGTTGATCGAGTAATTCATTTCGTGCATTTCCCCAAACCGTATTGCAATATAATAAATGAGGATATATTAAAGCGTAGTAAAATTGAATTCTTGTATTGAGCGGTAAAGATTCACGAATCCGTTTGAACAAAAACAGCCGTGAATTAACAATTTTAAAGACTTTATTAATTTGGTATTTCCCAGTCGAGGTGATGGTCAAGAATAATTCCTAAAAGTTCGCCACTCTTAATTTCCTCAATATAAATATTATTTATGTTAACTAAAACTGGATCTAGGTTTGGAAATTTACGCCCGGAATATATATATCCTCATAGATTTTGTTTTTTTGTAATTTATTACCATGCGATTTTCCTCGGCCCACTCTGTCGTGTTGAATAAATCGTTAGAGAGATTATAGGTATCAAACAAAGAACACTGTAAAAGCTTTAGAAGCTACGTTTTGGCATTTGTTGGTATTAATAAGTAGTAAAACGTGTTACTTCGTAGTTTTTGTCCGGTAATCGATAAACTTGTCAGCTATATCATAAAACTCGTAAAAACCAACGAAATCAGTCAATAACTTCATTATAAAACTACCTATATACCTTTGGTATTAAAGCATAAGTCTTTATAAAGCCTTGAAGTATGTAGTTGACAATTTCAGACTGTATTTGCTAATTGTAGTTCCCTTGGTAGTAACAGTAAATGGCCATTTGAGAATTGTTTGACGGCTTTTCCGACTCCCCCGGTAAACTCTTATACTACTCTTAAGCCCACAAGGTACACTGGACCTGGAGTACCAATATGGCCGCCAGCGGCTTCAAAATGTTTACTGCTGACCATAAGGGATGAGCAATCCAGTTGTGTAGAGATCAGTGAGGGCACCCTATCCTCCAAGGGCAATTTCACAGACATGCACAGTTGCTTTGGGTGGTCACAGCAGGATCCCCTAAAGGACAACTTTTGGCTATATGAACACTTAACTGCGTTTGTCAGAGACAACCTCGGCATGCGATAAAGCCACAGGCGAATTAACGCACGGGCAACTGGGGTATGTGCCCATGCAGAACCTTCCATATTTGGAGCCTCCCACAAAAGTTACCTACATTTTGAGAAATTCTGTTCTTATATGGTTTGTGTAACTGTTAGCATGCAAGTATTGCAACACACTTGTTAGTGTCCTGTATCCAAAAATATAGTTTTGGCTTTACATGGCTTTCGGCCATGTATGTCTTTCGGCCATGTATGTTTTGGCTTTGTATAAATGTACTACTAAAGTTTAGTCTAAAACTTAATATGTTTTTCTAAAATGTTTAGTCTTATCAAACTTTCCGGAAACGTCTGTGTCAAGTTAGAAAGCCATGCATACTATATATATAACTTTAATATGTTTATGGCGAATTCCTAGTTTGTAAGATCGAAGTCTTCGTTTTTGCTGAAAGAATTTTGTACTCTCCGTGCACGAAAGATGAATTTTCTTAAGAAGAGTAACCGAAACTTAGTGGCTCATAATACCAGCCAATATTATAGTTATAAATTTATAATATACGTTTTTGCACTAATATATAACTCCCTGCTCCTATATATAGACACACCTTAGTCCGTGCAGAGCATTTTGATGGTCGTGCTGGCGTATTAGGTGTTTGACAATGTTATAATAAAGTCATAAGTATACTTATATGGATTTACGGCTAAACTGTCAATTACGTCTACACGACGTTTTATGCAAAGTCGAGTTATTCTTCTAGGTACATTTTAAACGTTATAGCTTTTAAAAACGATTTAAACTATTGTATATAATGCACGCATGTATGATAGATTTCCGATACTGAAATATAACGCTATAAAATTAAACATGTTTTATTTTAAATTTTAATATAGTTTCCCTTTTTTTTCAAAAAACATGACGCGAGAAACGTTAGAAGTTTGATGTGTCTCAAAGTAGTTTGCTGCGTAGGTATAGTGTTGAAACACAAATCAAAATATAGCTATATAGTTCTCAAAATGAATATAAGAGCCCAGCTCAGTAGATGGGCTTATGGGTTTCCATATTAAAATATTGAGCTGGGCTCTTATATTCATTTTGAGATTGCGCTTTCCGCCCGGAAAATCAATAGCCAAGAAATATATAGTTTGGTTGGATATCGGACTGCCGAAACAGGAAACGTAGAAGTCTAATGTGTCTAGCTATTCTGGATGTTTGTGTTACCTTGCTGTCTTGCAAGACTATTAACAAGTGGTGATTGGCAACCCAGCTGATAGCCCAACAGCACTGACCTTCGTAACCGTGGTGACATTCGAAAAGCAATACGACCTATATATGTATTTAATGCGCTTTGTTCAATCGGGCATGCAGCCCGCGATTGTTACAAGACACATCGTTGGTATCGGTATAGCTGACAACTAACAAGCTATATATAACAAGTTATATATACTTGGAGTATCAGTTGAAGTACAATCCTGCATAAAGGTGAGTAAATTTCTTAAATTACTCTTGGTTCCGGAAATTGCAACTTGTGTAATCCAAACTCTGACATGCAGTTTTGTATTGAGATTAGTTATAAAATATACCACCAGTTTACTACTCTCTGCCAAAAACGTTCGTATCTAGCTATAGTAATACATTGTGGAATATTTTGGCGAAATATGACTTAATCGTGGAAAATAATGCATGTATATCCGAGTTTAGATGTAATAGGAGCTGCATGTGTTCGATTAGTGATATCAATCACCGAGAAGTGTGTTGAAAAACCAAAGCGAAACCGAGTTTTTTAACCAACTTCGACGCGTTTTAATATCAGATCAAATATATTTTTCGGAGTGCTTGATATAGCTTCTCAAATGAACCAGTATTAATTAAGTATTTCAAGAGAAATTTGATGTAAAAGTTTCGCAAGACGCAAGTGTATAAGTGTTTGACCAAACTCGGTCTTGGTATACGGATTCGTTTCTTTTTATCTTATGAATTATTAACGAGTTTAGATTAACATATATATCTCTCAAAGAAATAAAACTCGATTCGAGTTTTTCAGTTTATGCTTCGCTAATAAACACCTATGGACGACAAAGCAGGGTGGTCTGAATGAAATACACAAAAACAATGCCCAATAAAGCCGTTTATACGAGAGCCGATAAGCGTGGTTTGCACAAGACACGGCTTACAGAAGACGAGAACTGACCTATACGGCGTTTTTGAACAAGCCGCGGTTTGTGTAAGACACGAACACAAGTCTTTATATACCTTTTATATGTTAATTTCGCGTCTTAGCGCGTCCTGTGTAAGCCAAGTGTGCTTTATGTATAATTTGTGTGTGCGCGATTAGGAATGTATTCAACTGTTAAGCAAGTCTATGAAGCATCAAGCCAAGTGGTTAAATTATCAAATCAAATTAGTCATTACTTATAAAAATGGTCTATATTTAGGCTGCATTGAAATCAAAACGAAAACGCCTGGCGGCAAAATCATTAGCTATTTCTAAAACCAAAATAGAGCCACATGCACTATAGGTGGTGACGTCACTGTGACGTCACAAAATTCTAAAATCTAAATAATTAAACCTATAAAGCTGGTTGTTTTATATATTTTGTAGATCGTTATTACAAGTATTTCTGGAATATTTTGAGTCGATACGACTATTCCTTCTTGAGTTACAGCATTTTGAATTATACTTTATTGCTGACGTCAGCATAATTTTCAAATGTCGTTAAAAGTCGATTTGTACACGCAATTCAACACTAATTGCATCTGATGTACAATCTGAAAATTCTGGTTGAAACTACACTTTATATGAGCATGCCATATTTGTGTACCTCACAGACACCAATTAGGTACACAAACATGGCGGCCAAAAAACAAATGCTCGTAAAAAGTGTGGTTTCAACCAGAATCTTTAGATTGTACATCAGATGCAATTAGACGTCACTTCTAAAGCTTAACCAACCTTTGTACGTTGAATTGCGTGTACAAAGCGACTTTTAACGACATTTGAAAATTATGCTGACGTCAGCAATAATATAATTCAAAATGCTGTAACCCAAGAAGGAATAGTTGTATCGACTCAAAATTCTCTAGAAATACTCGTAATAACGATCTCCAAAATATATAAAACAACCAGCTTTATAGGTTTTAGAATTTTGTGACGTCACAGTGAAAACCACCTGTAGTTGGAGGCGAAGTGCACGCAGCATTATCAAATCTGCAAGACTTATTGTATGTAATATTGATGGTTCGCAATCAATCTTTTGAGATTCAGAAGACATACAGTGGTTGTTTTTTTCTCTTCTGCTATAGATGAAGTGTTTTTTCTGCGTGTCTCTAATTTTCCTGTGCCAAATATTTCTCATCGCAAACGCCAGTGAATTTGGTAAGACACAAGAATATGTTAAAGCAGAAACCGTCGGGAAATTGAAGAGCGTGGTTTGTCCGGGCGAGAAAGAGGAATGTGTCGATGGTTCAACGTGTTGTAAGTTGGAATCTGGTGACTATGGCTGCTGTCCTTACCATAACGCAGTTTGCTGTTCCGATAAAAAAACACTGCTGCCCTCAAGGCTTCACCTGTAATGTTACCGGAAAGAAATGCAGCAAAAAATACAGGTCAATCAAGTCATACATTGTTAAGAAGATAAATCTTTTTAGTAGTGACTCGGAAAAAACTCGTTCGTACGGTACCGCTTGTCTCGAACAATCTTGTGATCATTTTTGTTGTCCTTTCAAAGGCGCAACCTGTTGCTCCGATAAAAAACACTGTTGTCCTAGCGGTTATACCTGCGATCTTCTCGAAGGAAAATGCAAAAAGCTCTCAGAGTTATTAAGTTTAGTAGCCTCAACTACTGCACCTGGAAGATTAAATACCGTAGAATGTCCTGGAGGAAAAGAAGAGTGCCCAGATGGTACAACGTGTTGCAAGTTGCCATCCGGAAGACATGGTTGCTGTCCACATCTGAAAGCAACTTGCTGCGCGGATGGTAAACACTGTTGTCCCCATGGTTACAGATGTAATTCATTTGAGAAGAAATGCGTCAAACGGAACGAGACCGTTACGTTTTTTGATACAATTGAATCTATTAAGAGACTGTATATTGTTATCTGTCCTGGGAAGAAAGATAACTGTCCCAATGGCAATACTTGTTGCAAATCCACATCAGCTGGCTATGGTTGTTGTCCAATCCCTCATGCAGTTTGTTGCTCAGATGGCAAAAATTGTTGCCCAAATGGTTATATCTGCAACCCAAATAAAGGCTCGTGTGATAAGAAATACCCATTGTATTTCTTTAGGCAAAAACCTCAGACTATAAAAAATGATGAAGAAATGGCAGTACTAAATTAAAATGGTTCTCTATACTCAGAAAATAATAAACCTCGCCTTTCCTCTACCAAACTACAGAAAAGTACACGCACAATTGTTTTCTTTTTTTAAATTCTTTGTATAATTCACATATTTATGTTCAACAGTAGTTTTATCAGGTGTTTGTTGATTATTATGAATATTAACATTATCTAACAATTATTAACAGTGCTATATATAAACTAAAATCTTCTTGTACTCGATCAACTTAGTTTTCGCAAATAGACTGGACAATTATGCTTATACTTCACGTATAAGATAATTTTTCATACAATTTTGTAATTATTAATTTTCATTCAAATACTGTGAAATTATTAAAAGTGGTTTGGCATCTTAAAATATATTACCCACTGAAGCACTTTGATTACCATATTATGATTATTACATGATTAGCAAATTATATATTTTTATGTATGTTTTGCAACTATGACGGATTTAATGATCGTTTTAAGCTTTAACAGCAACAGCATGCACGGATTGATGACGTCGCGACGGGCGAGTGGGGCGACGAGCACCTTGCAAGGTCCCGGGCCCTGGGTATTTTGCCCCCCCCCCCCGCCCCTGGCCCCCACCCTTCTCGCCGGCCTTGGCAGCAGGGACATTGCCATGGACAGTGTCAGCGACAGCCACAGTGTCAGGAAAAGTGCATTAATAAAACATCAATGCTGTATCAGATGTACAGCATACTAATTAGGACCCATCGGCTCAAATTGAGCTTTTTCCTTGTTTAAATAATTTGTTTTTGCCTTTTCTACGACTGCTAAACAAAGTATTCATGATATAAACTCATCGTAGTTTAAGTAAGATACATATCTGATTAAAAAAGTAAGATACATATCTGATTAAAAAAGTAAGATACATATCTAATTAAAATAACAGGTGTCCTATGCCATTAGAGCCATTTCACTCAGCGTACAGAGACACGTTTGACGTCATTTTCATTTTATATTGTACAACGCATGCTCTGTCTCGTTAAATCTCACGTAATCACTCGGCTTCGCCTCGTGTTTCCAGTAGGCATTTTTTTCTGGTTGAAATGACGTCATTCGTGTTTCTATCACAGTAAATACAGAATACTATAATAGAGTCTTTTAAGCCATTCGGCTCGAGCTTGTATATACGATTAAGGACTGGGAGCTAATCATCCTTACTCGCAGCCAGTGGCTGAATTGCGAAGGACGCAGATCAACGTGGCCGTGTCGAAGCATATCAAAGCATATCTAAGATGTTAGGTGTTGATTTTATGGAGGGAGGAAAATCGGAGAACCCGGCAAAAAAAACTCGAAGCACAGGAGAGATCAACTACAACTCTACTCATATGAGTTCAAAGCACGACAACGGGGTGATTCCCAAGCGGTCTACAACATGCACGTCCACTCATATTGTAAATAGTACTTATATAAAAGTATTCTATTTGAAAAAGATTAATTGTAACAATGCTCCTGCAAGGAACCATGTATTTTATTAATGAACTGAAAATATGTAGCAAATCACAATAATATTGTATTGGTCATGAATTGAGTCGCTTCATTGCTGTCTGCATCTATACACTTGACAACTCCAATGCATAATATATGTATAACAAAGGCTGGACACAATAGCAACATATTAGAATTGGATGTTGTTTGAGTCACTGCATGTACATAAGTGCTGCTCAGTTTAAACAAGCAATGCATGCATATAAAATTAACCAACTCAACATTGTTAACAAACGTACACGCAAGCAGTTATAAATAATTCCAAAGCAACGGTTGAATGTCAATTAAAGTACATATACTATTTAGAAGTTACTTGTTTTCGTTGATAGTCAGTTTATTCTGACTGCACCTCTTTACATGCGACTTGAGGGTTGGGATATTTTGTTGAGTAGTTTTACACCAATAGCACCTATACATAAATTAAGTATAATGTTGAAAATCAAAATGGCAGCTATCGGCTGCGTAGAAAATAAAAACTTTCACTGTTGACAAAATCTCACTGATTCAAAACCAGCCATTCAAAAAAGTTTGGTTATTTTATTTTATCTCTTTATATATTGAACTGTTTTGAATAATAAGCTTGTACCGAGCAGACAAAACATTGAAACCTCAAGCATTTACCAGGCGTTGGCTATTATTATATAAAAAATTTTGAAAATAATTTTAATAAACGAAAAAGACAAATACTGCAGTGAACGTTCAAATGACAATAATTCATCGTTTAAAATCAAATTTAAAGCCCTGATCAAACGAGAACGCAAGTCATCTCAAGTTAGCTTGCGATGACTACAATCATGGCCATAAATAATTGGGACAGCAGTGCAAATGAAGAGTCTGGTAGCCTCACACAAGAAAAACTATAATATATCGCCTTGAATCCTTACCTAATAATCTCTCCTCGGCCTCCCCCTCCATCAATGTTGTTTCATTTTATACTTGGTGTGACATAACGACGAAAAAGAGCAATAGAATGGCAACATTGAAGGGGGGGAGGGGGGCAGCTTCGAATGCGTAGTGGTTTTTACGAACTGTCCTAGGGTTTTTGGTCATGATTGTAGCTGCGATGCCACCATGAGTCAAACATCGGCACAAGTCGTCGCAAGTTCTGCACTTCCGCTAGTTCCCATTTCGCTATATAGCTCCGCTATTTCTTCAATGTTGTGATAGTCTGCTGAAAAGGTGTCCCAAAGGGCCCCCTAGTATTCCTCGATTAATTAACTTTTGTCTGATATCTGAATTTGACCATTTCTCCCCCCCCCCCCCCCCCCCCTTAGCTTTGGTTTTGGCCGCACGGTTGGCGTATGCTGTTAGGGCGCTGCCTCTCACCACTGCAGTAAGTTAAGCCCGGTACTTGGATGGGTGACCGTCTGGGAATAACCCCGTTCTCGAGCTTGAGACTCATGTGAGTAGAGTTTAGTTGTATGGTCTCTCCTGTGCTTCGAGGGTTTTTCGCCGGGTTCTCCGATTTTGCTCCCTCCGCAAAACCAACACCTATAGGTCTTAGCTGTAATCTGTGGTCCGATGTGTCGTATGGCGGGTGCCTGGAGCGCCTTTAATATGCCTTCGATTCGGCCATATGTTAAATTTCAATATGTAAACTGCTCTGGAAAAGCACCTTGTGGAAGAAGTAATTAAAAATATGTATGTATGTTTGGCGTTTCTACTTTCGCTGTGAGTGTTGTCTTATTCAAAACATCTTCCGAGTTCACCATGTTGAATTGCAGTTTCTATGGCGACGGGGCAAGAAACACTTGCATCGGCTTGTGTTTTGTGTTCAAATGCTTCGCAAGCTCTCGCAAGTTGAAAAAAAAATTGCGATGAAATTTGAAACAAGCTCAAATAACGCAAGCCACCGCAAGCTGGTGGTCAAACGAGGTACAAGCAAGCACAAGCTAAAACTTGCAATATTACTGACGACTTGCGTTCTCTTTGATCAGGGCTTAAAGTTGAGCGTGTGCATGTGTTTTGGGGTTGGTTTTTTTTTTACTTTATTTCATAAACTTTAGTGTGATAGAGGTTTCGGCCAAGAAAAAGTGTATAAACACATGTAAAAATACGATCCAATGAAAATTGTGATAAGCGTTGTTTATTTTTTTGAATGCAGTAAAATTTGAGCCTCAATTCAGATTGTTTATGTTAGTATTTATAAAATAAACATAATAAAATATGGACACTTGAACATATGAACGTTTGGAGAGACCATAGTCCTTAGAATTAGATTGTCTGGAAACGCGGTGAACATCAAAGCGGCTAACAAATAAGCTGCAATTTATGTTTAGGGAGGCCTGAAAGTGCACAAATCTTTTGGTTTACGTTCATTGATACTTAAACATCAACGCTGCTATTGACTGATTGCTTCATTATACAAAAAATACAATGTGTTCGGCAAGCATGAGGTGCACAAACGTGAACAAAAATATAGAACAAAGACATTGGCCGCGTTTCCAGACAATTTATTTCTAGAGACTATGGAAAGATGCGGCAGTTCAAATTGTTTATAAATAATTCAACAGTATATAGAGTATAGATTAGTATACAGAAATTAGAAATTATAATAAAAGAATTAAAATAGAAGGTATCGCAAAACTGGCCACAAACAAAACCTGCATGGGTACGTTCTATCCCATCTTATTTTACAGTGAAGAAAATAAAGAATTCCTGGTTTTACGTCATGAAGCCTTCTCGACTCATGAGTCTACCACCAGTGCGATGTTGTTTCGTTTATAAAATCAAGAGGATTTTTAGTGGCACTATAAAATCTCATAGTAACATCCCATGTTTGTTAAAGTTTCTGGGCGGGGCAGTCAATGTTTTGGGGGTAAGAACGTGATTTTTGCCTGCGTTCCCACAGTTCACTGATATAACTATACAGTTAGAGATAAAAATTGACTAAGGCAAAAATAAAAAAAGCCAAGAAAAGAAAAACCGAAAAAAACACACAAACAAGAATAACAGGTAAAAAAATCAACCAGAAACAAAGTATTTAACGCACCTCAAACTACTTTTAAGTAGTATCTCGTATTTTTCTTTTTCAATCTGGAGGAGGGAAATATAACAAAGTATGGGCAAAGAAAAACTGTTTTTCAGTTTTTATACAAAATATTTAATGGTTACTACTTTCAAGAAATGCTTCACATTTTAATTATTGTTCACTTCATTTATTTCACGAAGAATCTTTGGGACAGAAGAGTTTAATTTTCCCACTCTTCAATTACTTTTTAACCATAATTATTTCTAGATAGGCTTATTCCCTTTTAAACATCCATAGTTTTGCCAGTTTAATTCTGAAGTAAACATGCGGTACAGCGGTACTTACACCGAGATCAAGTAAGGTAATGACTAATTATGACGTAAAGAAAAAAAATGTATCTGCTTATATAAAATCAAAGATTTAATAATTTTAAAATGCATACTAATAGCCAACCAACGTTAGACAACGTTGCCAACAATGCTGACAATTACACCATTAATAAAACTCACCTTTACTTTACCTTCTTTTTTCAGTTCTGTCAATACATCTGTTAAAGAAAATAATTTGCTAATTAACAAAAATAATTGATTAACTGATTGATTGGTTAATTAATCGATTGTATAATAAATTGAATATTCATTCATCCATTCATTTAATTATTTATTTTAAACAAATGATAAATTTTTGAATGAGCTGTATATCAATCAAACATACCAGATGATTTACGAAAGAAGTCTGTTGTAAAAGAGTTCCAATGTTTTTTTGTCTTTAAACAAGGAGAGTCAAAATCTTTACTGATTACATGCAAATGGAAAGGCCTAAAAACGAAAACAAATTAAAGGTGACGTTGTGGGGTCAAACAATTTATTGCAGTATTAGATATCTGACATGTTGCCACGTTGTACCAACCAACGGTCGAAAGGTCTTGTATTTACTCCTAATATGGAAATTATCTCTGCCACATTATGCTTCATATGTTTATATATGTTTAATGTTTTTACTCATTGTATGTTTTTCAAACTGAACATGACTTGTTTGTTTAGAAAGAGCTCGTATCTGAGGGTGATTATCAAGATGATTATTTTGAGCAGGCCAATCGTGATGATATGATTATGACGATGTCATATGATGATGATGATGATAATGATGATGATTATCATGATGTTGATAATTATGGTGATACAGGTAATGATTTTATCCAAGTTTCTGGTGTATACATTACACATGTATATTTTAAACGTCTGTGAAGCATATCAGATTTTCATTAAAATTTTGGCAAGTTCAAAAGAGCTTCAATGTTTTACCTCATGCTAGGGATTGCGTGATAACCAACGTTAAACTGTTCGGGTGACATTCCTTTGCAGTTGCTAAAAACATAGAGAAAAAATGTTCTCTAACTTGGTAATGATATTAAACATTTAATATACGAATAGCCATGCTTTTAAGGCAGATAAGCTGAGAAAGATTTTGAAACTTTCATAAACGTACAAGCCTGAATATTTTTAAAACCACACTATCAACGTATTTTGGAGAAACGGTTTATTAGAGAAGTTAATATGTATTAAGTCAATGCGTATATTAAACTCGCTATCATAAAAACAATTTTGGTTTTCATTAATCTTAATCACTGTACACTGTAAAAACTGACTGGTTGAATCAACCTATTTCAATTGGTTGTCTCAGACTCACGTTTTGACCAATTTTTAAAGGTTAAAACAACTTAAATTATTGGTTGAAACAACCAAAATATGGTTATTTCAACCAAATGTTTTGGTTGTTTCAACCAATTAAAATTGGTCTGAGTCTGAGACAACCATTAAAATTGGTTGTTTCAACCAATCAGTTTTTACAGTGTATCACGCGGAAGCGCACTATTTTAAAAAAGTCACCACTTTCGGGGAGGAGCGCTATACTTTCAGGACTCTGCCGTATATCATTTCCAAATGTGAAAGAACTAGAAGTTCATCGTGGATTCAACTTAAAATGTTATACTGCAACTTTACAATTGTTGCTTTAGCAGTTTAGCTCGCATAAACAATGAAGCGTACGCCTTTTGTTAGTGACGCACTAACGCCTTTGCGTTTGACGTGTTTACAAATTTCATATATCAACCACAACTCCACTGCGACTTAATTTCGACAATGTTATATATATATATATATATAGCTTAAAAAGAAACACGTCCGTCCGTAAAAGTTGCTTTCCAGTTGAAATTGTATTAAAGCGGCAGCCCAACATCATTTTATTTAAAAAGCTAATTATAAAAACTAATTCTAATTTGATTCTGTTTCATACAGTCATACTTTAGAGCGAACTAGACAAGCAGTCAGCAAAGCCATACTATATAATTATAACGAATGTGTAATCTGTATGCAATCAATGCAAACAGTTAAACAACATGCACATGTAAGGTGTCAGGTACCTCTCTATTATCAACATTGCTTCTCTTTCCATATGCTCCAGTAGTTTTATATGATTGCTAGTTAAAGAATGAATTTCTGGAACATCACTTTTAGGAATAATAAGAAAATGATATTGAGCCTGAAAAATACGAAGAAATTTAACTCACATTTGAACATTTAGTGAGTAATTTTAGCCTATAACAAATGAACAGTGCTATTGTAAAGAATTAACCGAGTGTAATGTGTATATAGACAAGTATTTGCTGATGCCTTCGTACACATTTAATTGTTCAGAAAATTTGAATTAAGATACCCAGTTGCCCAGTTGCCAAAAATTTTTCTGCCAAAACATGCCGATCAGCCGAGAAAAAGCGTATTGACAGGTCGATGAATATCGTACGACCCCGACCGCTCGGGGACTCAGACCTGGAAATAGTGGTGGATCCTGGGTTCCTCGTTCCAAGAAAGGATTTTGGTTGAAAGAAAGTTTTGGGCTGGCAAGTGCCAACGAACTTAATTGGCCCGAGTTGTTTGAAAGGGCCTGTTCACACTGCACTTTGAGGTTGATCCGAGACCAATCTGAGGAAAAGCAAGCCCAGTGTGACCACTTAAATAAAACTTGAGATGTCAGTGTAAACATGTCCTAAGTCAATCTATCAGCTCGCTTGCGAACCCACATTAATTTGGCCTGTGGTATATATCGCTTTTGCTTGTCTTCGCCAAGTGCGGAAGCTTGGCAGTGTTCAGTCAGTGATTCTACGTTTCACATGTACATGTATATATTCACCGTGATGAAATATCAAAATATCAATCCAATTCAATGGATTTTGCTAGGCACAGCTTTATTAATGATTGTTTTAGTCCTGCTAAATGTAGTGCGACCACTGCATTGTTTTCGAAGAAATTATTTGGTCCTTAGTGTAGGATTCAGATTAGAAAGGTTGGAACTATTTCCAGGTCTGCGGGAACCAATCAGCATGCATCGTTCTGCGTACCGGAAAACGAACCCATGCATGCATGCATGCAGCCATATAATAATCCTTATTATATATCATGCTTTTTATTATATGGCATTGAAATATTTGAGTTCTGATTGGTCAATACACGGTTCCTAAAAATACGTATCCGGATTCGGACTGTATCCGGCGGAGTCCGGACATGTTAATTTTGTTGGCGTGAATTTCTAAAGTTTTCATACTAATTTGGATACAATAAGTATCGGAAAACTTGAAATAGCCATATAAAGCCCTAATCAAACGAGAACGCAAGTCATCGCAAGTTGGCAGTCAGAATTTCTGTGGCGGTCGTTCGAACACCCAAATTAACAAAATAAAGGTTTCATGAGTGTTTTAAACAAGTTTTAACTTGGTCACGCTACATGATATTTTCGGGAAACTATTCAGAGCGGCTGGCTGAGATAGCGTGACTGCCAACTTGCGATGACTTGCGTTCTCGTTTGATTAGGGCTTAACAATTTATTAACTTCGTTTACTCAATCTGTGTTGAAAAACATCAAATCTCGGTCTTTTTTGTACGTAAACTTCGCCTCCGCGGCTCGGTGCGTACTATTATACATGTCAAGACTTTAAAATTGGTCTGATATTTTCCCGTACAGACCTTGTTCTCGGTTAATAATCTCTTATTATTAAAGTACTGTATCAATTGTATCGCGTATAGATTATTATGTGGGTTGTCCCGCATCCCATGTAAATTATCTAGTTGTAGTACTGTTAATCCTAGCCCGCATGTACATGTATTTCCCACATCCTTTGTAATAAATTGATTCTGTAGCGTGAGTTATTTTCTGCATTCTTTGTAATGTATAGGCTTTTGTTTCTATATAGTTAGTTTGACGTAAAAACAAAATAAGAATAAGATGTAATTTAAACCATATTTTGTATTTGAAAAACAAGGAACAATCATATTCCTACTTTCCTACGCAAAATAAACACTTGTATGGTAATCATGATGAAATGAACAAATACTTGCTTGAACAGCTGTAGTAACAGCTAGAGACAACATCAGGCTGTAAAATAGTCTCACTCAGGCCCTAGTATAACAAGCTTGAGTCTTGTCACGTTCAAGATACCATTTGAAATTGTTCAGAAAAGCTATATTACTGTCATTGATGCAGCTGTGTCATAAGTTAAAACACCATACACTACACTATAGTTTACAGAAAGAAAAAGAGATCAGCTAGATTTCATTCCTGCTGATGAGGAACATGCAGCAAGATCAACTCCTCTAATGCCAAGAAAGTGCAATAAATTTAATCAAATGTTAATTACTTTGAATTCATGCCAATGCTTCCAGTTTTGTGTTGATTGCCTTTTGTGAGAGAAAGTATTCTATTCTTGAATTGTTTGTAATAAAAATATGTGATTACTGGTAAATACAGTGAGATATGACAAAAACATGAACAATATGTAATGTAACAAACTTTTCTTTAATTAAACAGTTTTTGGAATTTCTAGTTTTAGTAGCTAAATTTACTAAATTGTTTTTTAATTTTTCTCTGGGTATTTTTATGAATTGAGCTACTACTGCTATAAATAAATAAATAAATAAATAAATAAATAAATAAATAAATAAATAAATAAATAAATAAATAAATAAATAAATAAATAAATAAATAAAAATCTTACAAGCTGGCCCAATGACTGCATGGTGGAGCAAGGGTCAGTCTTAAACCCTGGTGCAGAGTGTGCCCACCCTGAGGAATGAAATATTTCTTCTTAATTCCCTAAGGGGCCAGCATTCTGCAGGCAAAGCAGTGCGTACTCTGGGCAAGCTTGGGTCCTTGCACCTAGCAATCCACACCCTTTTGGGTCTTCTCAACTTATATTTTATTGCCTATTTTTTCAAGGCTTTGGAATTTTTTTCACCAAATACATGTTCAACTATAATCTCTCGCCCAACAAAGGCTGACTCATTCTTTTGTGGCCATCTTCAACTAGTTCTGGGGAGTGCACCCTATAAATTATATGGCTTCTAGCAAACCAGAAAATATTTCATCAGTCATCTACAGTGTATTTTATCTAGCATTTTGAATGAATAATAAAACAAATATTGAATTTTGCATTCGATGAGATAAAGAATGATGTAGACAATCTGTTTGGCAAAGCCAAAAACAAACTACATAATTATTTATAATATTAATGCAGCCTCGTACCTAGGCTCGATTTCTAGCTATTCCCTGAGCTACAGTACATGTATGTCTATATTAATAAACCTTTATTAGGGTAAGGCTACTCAGTATGATATACTCAGTATCAACAGTGTGATATAATTGTTTTATGTACTGTAGAGTTACATGTATTCAATCAAAATACTAATTAAAATAAAATGTGACTAAAAGATGCCATTAATCTCATAATTTAGCACTGATATTAATCATCTAGCCAGAAGAGAGGAGCCAAGTGTGGACTGCAAGAGGTTTCATGCCATTCATGGGATACATACTACAGTAGTCTCCCTCGCAGCCACTCTTAGTGTTGTCACTAATGGGATACAACTCATACAAAATTGTCAACATCTTAAGCTTGCACTACAATATATGTATTTAAGGACAGTTATAAAAGTTATATTTAATCATTTCTTATAATCTTACTGTAAGTTCAATGTCTTCAGGCCTGGTCATTAACCAGGGGGGTCAGCCTGGTCATTAACCAGGGCCCCATGGTTGTAAGGGGGCCCATTTTTAATGAAACAATGAATACATTATCTACACTGTTGAATGATAAATTCAGTTCTACAATAATTAATAACTGAAGTTTTAGTATTGATAATTACATTGCATTGAGTCCCAATAGATTTGTCACTGTCATATGGTATCATATGGTGGCTTTTGTATGGCGTGGCTTGATAAAATAAGCTAGACAAACATGATGGGAGGGGGGCAGAAATATTTTTTGACCAGGGGGCAATTCCACGGTAGAGTTGGCATTCAGTAAAAAAATAAATTTGTGAATTTTACAAAATATTTTAGTGATTATGGTAGAAAATAGACCTAAATAACATAAATTGAGCAGAATCCCTAAAAATATTGATTACTGTGAATTTTTAAGGGTCCGAGAGTAAAGGACATTTTTTGTAGTTTTGGAGTAGTAAGTATAAGAGCTTATTTGAGAGTGGAATAATGTTATGTATTAGGGCTACACAGGAGTTATATTCTTAATGCTAGCAACATTAGGCATATATATGTAAGAAAAAACGGTTTATTGGTCAGTAAATATTTTTGAACTTATAATTATTTAATTAAACTACGACATTCAAAATTTCATGTAACGTCCGTCACGAAATATTGCCAAAGTTTATTTCTGTTGCAAGGTAGTACTCTGAATTAATGAAGTACAACTTATTTTGTTACTTTATGTATGAACAAGTATGAAAAACTGATAAAACCCCAAAAAAGTTACACACCTGCTCAACAATTAATCGTTAAATTATGTAACGTCCGTCACATGTAACGTCCGTCACATTCAAAAGTGGGTAGAGATGTCACTTATCAATACAACTTTTATTGCATTTAAAAAAGAAAATAGTATCACTGGTACTACATGAAGGATATACCCCTAATAGCATTACTGCTGACCAGTTTTGATGCTGTATGGTTAGGCATGCTGTCTGGAAAGATACTAAATTTAAAATTATTTGTTGGAAGTAATGCCACTTCCACTCACTGCTGCTCAAAGACATGCCAAGATATCTTATTCTTAGTATATATTTATATATAAGTTCTCTATAAACAATATTTGACAGTTACTTTGGCTTTTGAAACAGTTTTATAGTTGATTATTAAAGTTGGCAATTTTGTAACGTCCGTCACGTAACGTCCGTCACGGCATCTTTGGCCTCTCCTCCCCCCTGGAAAGGAGTAACTGTAAACTACCTTCAATATAGATAATTTGTCCTTTTGTTAAATGTTATGTCATGAAACTTTTATCTTTTATCTTTAAATTTGCAAGACAACATATATTTAAACAATTTTTATACGGTAAACGTCTTTGTCCAGGATTGGTCAATGCTTGGGAACACTACAATTTCTCAAACGTTAGATAACTGTAAGACTAGAGGTATTCAGGAACTTGGCATTATATTTTTTATAATAGGCAAATTAGTTTTATATTATTACTGCAGTGGTCGATTTTGTAACGTCCGTCACGTAACGTCCGTCACGGCATCTTTGGCCTCTGCTCCCCCCTGGAAAGGAGATTGACAGTAAATTACCTCCAATATATATAATTTGTTCTGTTGTTAAATGTTATGTCATAAACATTTTATCTGATCTAGTAAAGTTTGAAGACAAAATTTATTACAAATTATGTGGTAAAAGTCTTTGTCCATTTTGTGTAACGTCCGTCACGCACATTCAAATACCGATTGTAGCCGACTAGTGCAGATTTCAGTAAATTGGACTTTTTCATGAGATAGATATTGTAATTACTTATTATTGTAGAAATAATTGTGTGCCAACATATTATAGCTGAAGAGATATAAGTTGATTTGTGTCTGAAAAATTATCTGAATGTAACGTCCGTCACCATGGAATTGCCCCAGGGCCCCAAAATTTCTAGGGTAGCACAGCTCTCCCAGCTTGGCAGCTCCCCCCTGGCTACATCCCTAGCTAATGTTGATCATTCATTATCATTCATCCTATAATTATTTTTTTGTTTCAAGCGTTACCAAAATATGTACAGCATCGAGCATAATGCTATACAAAATTCTGTGTCGGGGGTATTACTATATCACATGGTGTACCACAAGGTAGTATTCTTGGGCCTTTGTTGTTTATCCTGTTCGTAAATGATCTTCCCCTCTGTACGAACCTAGAGATTGATATGTATGCTGATGATTCCACACTTCATTCTGCTGGAAATTCCATTGATGAATTAAATACAAAACTCTCAGCTGAAATGGAAAATGTCCATACATGGTGCTCCTTAAATGGTATGGTTGTGAATGAAAGTAAAACAAAGTCCATGGTTGTTTGTACCTACCAGAAAGCAGCTAAGATTGGCCAATCTGACCTCCAAGTACAGTACAGTACAACGGAACTCTACTCGAGAATGTTGCCAGCGAAAAGCTTCTTGGAGTTACTATTGACAAACACTTAACATGGAAAATACATATTGATAATACAGCTTCAGCACTTAGTAAACTTATAGCTTTACTTCGTAGAATAAAAGCCTATTTGCCACTTAATATTAGGTTATTATATTATAAAACATTTCTTCAACCTAAAATAGATTATTGCAACATAATTTGGGGTCAGTCCAGTCACATATCTAGACTCCATAAGTTACAAAATATCTCCTTGCAGTTAACATATGATAAGTCAAGGTAGTACATCATCTGGCCCTCTTTTTCAAATATCTAGTATTCTTCCAATTGAGCTTAGGGTTAAGTTCAAGATAGCTATTATGGTCTACAAGGCAATAAATGGTCTTGTGCCGGATTATATATGTGATATGTTTAAGTCTTTATCATCAGTATCTCAACGAAACACGAGAAGTACAACTAAACATAATCTATGGGTACCAAACTATAAATTATCTATAACCAGGAAAGGCCTCCCATATAGTGCAGCTGCTCTATATAACAGTTTACCTGTTGATATAAGAAATGTTCATTCAGTAGGTCTTTTTAAACAAAAAGTTTATAAATATTTATTGGATATGTTACATAATGTTAATTTAGTATAATATTGATAATTTTAGGATTTTTTAGGTTTTAATATTTAACATTTATACTTACCTGTACTTTATATCTTCATGTTTTAAGAACTTATAATAGAAGGCCCAGTGTAAGATTAGCTTTGCTAAACTGGTACATTTTTGTAAATGTTTATGTAAACCTTCTCTAAATAAAGTTTATTATTATTATTATTATTATTATTATTATTATTATTATTATTATTATTAGGAATACATTTTCAATGAATAATAAATTATGACTGTATTAATTAAAATTGCTTTTATTTGAGCTATTTTAAATCTCGGTCTTAGTAAACAGAACCTGCACTGTAGTAAACTTCAAACGTTGTTTTCACCAAATAGAATTTGTATTCACCTTAGGAAACTTGTCTCGTATTGTCACAGTCAGTTTGTCACTTTTTTCAACCAAATCCGGATCTTCCATTGCACGTTTCAGTCCATCTTTCCAGTGTCCCACGGAGATTTTCTTTGCCACGGAACCGTGCTCAGAATCAGATTTACGTTTCGACATTGACGCAGAAACGATGGACTTCTTTCTACATAGGTCCTACCTGTATATATGCTTTCCAGCTTTGCAGTTCTCAAATTCTCAGAGTTTGTCAGTGGGAGCTGTTTTCTTCGTCCCCCAACTTGTCCAGCAGAATCCCCCCCCCCCCCCCCGGAACATGGTTGATTGGCGGTCAATGGCGGATGTCCCGAAGACCCGAACTGGTCAATTTAAAAATTTTGCCATTGAATGGCGTTGTTTTATTGGAGACAACGTTTAATTTGTAAAGAGAATTTACATCTACAAGTGTTTTTAATGAAATAAGTATGATTTTGTTTACTTAAACTGTTTGTTGTTGTGAGGTAATACCTCACAACAACAAACAGTTTAAGTAACCGTAACAAGGATGAGGGCAGCTGGTGGCAACTGGAATAAATGAAAATTGCAAGTTGAACATCGCTCTGTATCCATCGCCATCCTCATCTATAAATATTTGTATTTAAAAAACCGTGTACTTGGTTTATATTGGAGTAGAAGTGAAGTGTAAAGTTTACGATGGTTAAAGTTTGACATATCGGCATTTAAAGCTGGGGAATACAGTTGTGTTGACTTTGTCAATTGTCAAGTCGGAAAGTTTGTCTGGTCGTCCTTGGAGATGGGAGAGAACGTGAGAGTAGCCGTCCGCGTACGGCCATTTATATCCTTTTCTGGCGTGTTTAACTCGTATTTCATAGTAGTGTTACTTTAGTTTAAATATATTTTAAATATAGTCCAAAGTATTGGGCAAACAGCCGATATCAAAACCATAATGATTATTCGCCGTGGTTTTATATAGGTCTGACACGGTCCGGACCTTGTTGTTCTCCGGCTATAGGTCCGACATTGACAGAACGCGTGAGCAATACAGTTTATTTCGACTTTGCCTGTCGGATCTTTTGAATAACTAGTATACAAGGTCCGACATTATTCTGTCTTAATCAAATCTCAAACGCTGAAAGCTGATACAGCGCATGGCCGGGGATCCGATAAAGTCACAAACAAAAAGATTACGAGTGTAAAACTGGATCGAATTTAAATTACTCTCGGAAATTACGTTTTCTGCTTCGAACTGGTTTTAGTTTAGGTTCCTTAAATGAACGAGTATCTATGTTTCTTTTTTTTATCTGTCGAATACCGATTCATTTGTCACATATGTGATCTGTCGGGTTTCGAGAGTTTCGCCCGAGGTTGATCTACCAGAGAAACGTAAGATCGTGGCCCCGATAATCTTGATGCCATTGTTATTGGCAGCGTACATCCGCATAGTGACAGGGATGAGGTCTTTCTCGCGTAGGCCAAAGCGTTGGATGATCTTCATACTTGCCAAGCAACTCTGGCAGCCAGTGTCGGCCATGACAGGTAGTTTCAGGGTTTTGCTGTGAGTAGTTGAGGGTGTGAGGCTAAAGGCCTTGTAATCGTCAGGACACCAAGTGGCTGTAAGTAACATGAAGGGTTGCGGTTTGGATGTTTGTCGGATCCAGCAGTCGTTGAGGTGGTTGTAGAGGTGATGGTCCAGTGAGATGGTTCGATTACCAATGGTGCTATTGGAACTGGATGATGTGCACAGTGAGTCAAAGATAGCACCGCTGCCCTCTGATCCGTTAGTGGAATCACGAGTGGGGTAAGTCTGTTGGTTTTTGGATTTTTCTTTCTGTCGACATACGGTGTCCAGGTGGTTTGGTCTACCGCAATGCCCACACATTTTGCCGTATGCTGGACATGTGGTCTTCTGGGTCGTTGGTAGAGCATGTTTTCCATGGCCCTGCTGCCCACAGTAATCACATGTAGCTCGTTTGTCGACACGGTTTAGTTTGGATTCCTCTTGTTTACCCCTGCGGTACAGGCTGCGGGTGGCGTTGGTTGTTTGGGCTTCGAGAAGGTGGCCAGCAGATCGTTTACCAGCTTCCTTGGCTTCGATGAATTGGAGCACTTCTTCAACCGTCATGTCCTGGTTTTTGTCACCCAACAAGTCCAGCTGGATTTCGCTGTCAGCTAGGCCACGGGTTATAACATCGCGTATAATGTGTTCGGTGTAATTGACCTCTTCGTGGCAATTGGGGCATGCTGTTACCAATTTACAAACACTAGCTTGCCCCCGTAATCTGGCACCAAAGTTTCGGATGGGCTCATCTCGATCTTGCTGCATATTGTGGAGTTGAACTCTAGCCACCATTGTGTTCTCTTGTCGTACAGCAAGCTTTTTGATTGCAGCCGTTACTTCGTCGATGGTTTTGTTCGAGAGTGTGCCGCCCGCATTTCGGGTCAAGTCCTTACGAAGGTGTTCATCGCAACATTCAAGCAGTTGCAAAACTTTTTCCTTGCCGTCAATCTTCGTGGCATCTGCATAATCTTGCCAACGTGTGAGAAAGTATGACCATTCTTCACTTGACCCCCCTGCGGATATAGTTGGCCGTCGTACTTTTTCGGTTTTATTTTGGCTGGGGGCACCTGTGTTCGTATGTGTGCCATTTGCGTGAACAGTTAGCATGACAGCAGCAAGGGCCTCGGTTATGTCTTCTGTTTCGTATGTGCAATTTGGAAATGGGCACTTGTGTTTGGGCATGATATACGGTGTGTTTTTCCTTGTTTAATAAATGATTAAAGTTGATGTTGGCTTACCTCCGGGAAAAATCCAAGATGGCGCCAATTTTGCCTGTTGAGGTCTTCGTTCGATTTTGAAAGTTTGCAGTAATGTTCACAGTTGAATTACAGCTGGAAAGGACCCTTAGCCTTTTTACTCTTTGAACATAGATAGGAATGCATCCATTTCTAACAAATAACTAGTAGAAACGATCAGTTTCGTAACGATGTTTAATACTAATCTGTTTACGAATGTTCAAAGAGTAAAAGGGTATACTTTATGTAACATACATGATATGGTTCGTCTAGTCTATAATATATAATTCTCTAATCATTAAAATATATTGTGTACGTGTGTTAACACATGTTGAATAAGCTTTCATTTGATGTATAGTTCAAGTTTTTCCGTTTTGTAAAACTTGTTAAAATGTCCAAAATGTGCGAACCGTTGTTCGAAATAATATTACAAATAAACAGGAAATTGACTTCTCACAAGTGTTAATACAGAATTTTAGATTATTTTTTTTTTAATATTTAACGCGCAACACTGAGATATATACCAAAGAGAAGCTATTGATAAATGCTATTTGGGGTAGAAATTTCAAGTTTTTAGCTAAACGGAAAATATTTTAAAAATGGGAAAACATCTGTCATTTTAATTAATTGCGTGAATGTGTCTGTAATAAATATTATATAAATCAGTAATATTGTTGACTTCTAAGGTATCTTTATAAACCCTCTGAACGCTAAAATATCTTACTCTGTATTACTCTGGCTATATAACGCCAGGCGATTCTACTCCTCACTGAGAGGTGGCTTGGGTTAAAGGATTTAAAACTATTGCCTACTGTAAACGCTGAGGCTTTAGTATTTTATTACTCTGGCCAACGCTAGGCGATTCTACTCTTCACTGCCTGGGAGATCGCTAGGGTTAAAATAAAAGCTATAAATTCCAATGTGAAGTCCTTCAAATTCTCTTGCTTTGGTTTGCTTTGGCTAGAAAGCCGCAAACGTTTCAAAAGCTTCATTAGATGCATTCGAAGTCAACAATAATAATATTATTGATTTAATAATCAAATAAACTTTATTCAAACAACATAAATACCAGATTTGGTATATAAGATACATACATATAACATATAAACTAGAGTACGTGCTCAACTATAAACTTTCAAAACTTCTTAAAACATTAAAACAGTATTTAGCTACCAAAGTCATAATTGTTTTATCTTGCATAGCAATGACATACATGAAAAGGTCTTGATAGCTAAATTTAGAAAATGAGTTATTTATTTTACAGAGACTTTCCATAAAATTAACTCTAAGATCGGCGAACTTTGTGTTTCTGCATGACATTAAAAGGTGTTGTTAGTTCCCAATCTCATTTAGGTTACAATGTTTGCATAATCTTTCACTGTATGAAACATTTCCGTATCGACCAGTTTCAACAGGTAGTTTATGAGCTGAAATTCTTAATTTTGTAACCGCTTGACGATGTTTGAAGTTGCGAATTGAAGAAAGATATTTTTCAAAGCCAAAATTTATTTTCAGTTTTTTAAAGACTCTTAATTTGCCATTATTTCCACCTTGTTGAATCTGCTCTTTCCAGTATTCAGTATAAAACTCATGTAATTTATTCCTCAAGTAATGGCAAAAATTTCCTTGTTCTTTGGGTGGTATTACAAAATTTTTAAAATTATTAACTTCTATATTACATAGTTGTAGTAAATATTTTGTAAATAATATTGGTTGTAAATTAGAGTCCATACAGACTCTCGCTGCTTCGTTTAAAATTACCGGAAAAGTGAAAAGTAATACCAAAGTAGCAATATTCATCAACTTGCTCTAGAGCAATTTTCCCGAAAGACCAAATTGATGGGAAGTGTGCACGTCTTTGGGTTGGTGTTCCAAACAATAAAACTTTTGATTTTTTTAAATTAATGTTCAACTTCCATTTCTTGGTGTAAAATTCAAGATTTGTGAGACAGTTTTGTAAGCCAGACCTGGACTCGGATAGTAAAACTAAGTCGTCTGCGTAAAGTAAACAATTTAAATCAGTTTCACCAAGTTTGACTGGGGCACACGAGCTGTTAAATAAATTAGGTATATCATTGATAAACAGGTTGAATAAGGTGGGACTTAGATTGCATCCTTGTTTTACCCCAATATGGGACTTAAAGAAAGGAGTACTTCCCTTATCCAATTTTACCGAGCAATCAACTGAGGAGTACATACTTAGCATTAGACGTATGAAATTCTTACTACAACCATATTGAATAAGTTTGAAGAAAAGTCCTTCTCTCTCCACACGCTGTCGTAGGCTTTTTTAAAGTCGATAAAACAGGCAAAAATTGGTTTTCGTTTTGACTTATAAACATCTATTAAAGTTTTTAGAACTAGTAAATGATCTGCTGTTCTGCAATTTTTCCGAAAACCGATTTGACATTTACTCATAATTTTGCACTCTTCCAGAAATTTAGTCAAACGAGTATTCATAATCAATGTGAAAAATTTTCCCAGACAGCTGCTTATACAAATTCCTCTATAGTTACTCGGGTCAATTGTACTTCCTGATTTATATATTGGGACTATGAAACCCTTAGACCAATGTGATGGAAACACACCGTAGGATAGAATAGTATTAAACAATTTTACAAAATAGGATGGTAAAACTTCGACTGCTAACTTAATGATCTCATTGGACAGTGAATCACCGGCACTGGCTTTTTTGTTCTTTAATCTCTTTGACAGTTTGCACAATTCTTCAAGTGAGATTGGTTTGTCAAGGGTATCGTTTTTGCAGGCTGCCCAAATATTGAAATCCTTCACAATTTGAGCTTCGTTGCTTATCTTTTCAGTGTTGAAATTTATCTTGTTCAAATTTCTAAAATAATCAAACCATTCCGATGATGGTATTTCATTTGACGTACATGGTTTACGTGTTTTTATAGAATTAACTAGCTTCCAGAATTCTTTAGGATTGTTATTGGATAAAATTTCAATTTGGTTTAGTATAGAATTATGAAATTGTCTTTTTTGTTTCTTAATCATGCGCTTATATTCCTTTCTTTTTGCAAAAAATAGATGACGTAAATAGACATCATTAGGGTATTTTGTGAGTAAACTTCCTAAATTTCTCAAATTCTTTTTAAGAGTATGGCAATTTGTATCATACCATTTTTGTTTCACCTTTGTTTTGTTTTTATTGTTCGTTTTCTTTTGTTTCTTGGTATATAATACGTTTTGGGATGTATCACATAATATTTTGGAAAAATTAGTTACAAACATATCAACATCGGTTGATTTTTCGCTATATGTAGACTGGAGAAACAATGAATCTAACTTATTTTGTACTTCATTCGAAACCATAAATTCTCTCAAACAATCTTTCTGGTTCTCATTCCACACAAAAGACACAGGATGAGGCATTAATTTTAATGCATCATCTGGAGTTTTGGGGATTTTAATTCTCATCACGAAAGATAAATAGGAATGATGAGAAAATTCAGTGATATCGGCTACTGTAAGGCTAATAATAGATGAAAGCAGGTCTTGTGAAACAATAACGTAATCAACAACACTTGCTCCATTATAAGTTTGACAAGTGAACTGACCAATGAGATCTCCGTTGGTTCTACCATTTAGTGCAACCATACTATTGCCAATACATAAATCAATTAAAGATCGCCCATAAGAATTTACATGACAGTCTCTTGAGGATCGCTTATCTAATGTGAGTGGGGTATAATTTTCATCTTCAAGAAATGGATCATCAATAAAATCATCTAGGATACCTATTCTAGCATTGAAATCTCCACATAAAATAACCTTACCCAAAACTGAAAATTTATAGATACTATCTTGAAGATTTTCAAAATGATCAATATTAATTCGTGTTTCACGGGAGGAGTTTTGAGGTGGTATGTAAACAGTACAAATGAAAATATCATGTGTAAGATTGAAAAACGTTTTATCCAATTTCCACCATACAAACTCTTCACTACTCTCTTTATCTAAAAATTTAATCCCTTTTCTAAGAGATGATCTAACAAGAATTGTAATACCAAGAATTGTAATGGGAAACTTCTTTTCGGCATTTTGAAAACGAAAAGAAACCATCAATATTAATATTATTGTGACCATAGGGAAGCCAGGTCTCTACTAGTGAGATTAAATCAAAATTTTGTAATTTTGAAATGAAGTCTGTATCATTAAGCTTACTAGACAGACCTTCAATATTCCAACTTGCAAACCGAAGAAAATTTTTTGCCATTAATTGAAGTTTAACTACTAAAGAACTATTTGTAAACTAATTAAACAAGTCTATTATTAAAAAATGAAGGCATCGGTGGATACATTACCCTTTGATAATGCTGCTGCTGATTAATGCTAATATTGTTTTGAATCAGTTGATTCAATAAGTCTGATATATTCTTCAGCTGGTCTTGCATCCCAATTATCGCAGGTTGAGCTACATTGTTACCGATGGTGCCTCTTGACTGTAAATCAGTTGGTACATCTTGATGGCTCCTTGGTGAGTCACTGTGGAGGGTACTTCTCCGATCCTGGACTGTATGATCTTGACTTCTCCGATCTTGGGCTGTAAGATCTTGACTTATCCGATCCTGGGCTGTAAAATCTTGACTTCTCCGATCCTGGACTGTAAGATCTTGACTTCTCCGATCCTGGGCTGTAAGATCTTGATTTCTCCGATCCTGGACTGCACGATCTTGACTTCGGCGAGATACAAAAATCTCTCGTAATTCTCTCTTAATAGTTTTCGCCAAAGCAGGAACACCAAATCTCCTGTTCAGGTGTTTGTCATCAAAATATAGACGATTGTCACGTAAATTGCCGTTGTATACGTGACTAACATTTGGAATATCTTTAATTTTTTCGTCGATTGCTTCGTTGATCTTTGGGATTTCTCTGTCAAACTCATCTCGTCTTGGAGTAATACTTGATAGAATAATTTTTTTGCCTGGAAATTTTCTGGCTGCCATATTAATCATTTCAGCTTGAGAGTTTATAATCTCTTCCGCTGGCAAATGTTCCATATCGTTGACTCCGGTATGTATAATAATTCCTTTATTTACCGTAAATCTCGGAGAGTTTATAATATCCATTGCTTTGCTCGTTGTGTTACACGCAATCATTTTGCTATGTTTATTTGAACATAGTTTTTTTAATGTCTATAAATTTTCTATTTGAATCACACAACATAACAAAGTCAAATTCGTCATTGATGGCAGATTTGTTGGAACTGTCTTTTGAATTGGATATTCTGGTGTTATTAATATCTTCATTCTGGATTTCTTTGATATGTTCCATATCCTGTTGAACTTGGTCATCTGTTTTGTCAGTATTTTTTTATTCTTTCGAGCTTTCATCAATATTTTGATTTAACAAAACAGAAATTGCATTGATTTCCTCGCTCGTAAAACTAACATCTTTCTCACCCTTCTTATGTAGTGCACATAACTCTTCTTCGAGTTTCTTATTGTTCTGCTCTAGTGATTTAACTCTTTTCAAAAGGTTAGCTTTCTCTTCCACTAGCGACCCTACTCGACCTTGTAAACGCTTAACTTCTGCTTCTGCTGTAATAATTATTTCATGAATTTCATTTGTAAAAGTGTTTTGGTCCTTTCTGATGATGGATAGTTCATGCTTTAATTGACTTTCGATGGATTTTGATAGTTCATCCTTAGATTCAGAAATCATGCTATTTACAATTTTTAATTCAAGATCTGAATTGGCTAAAGTTTTGTCTAATTTAGCTGTTATGTTTTCTAGATTATCAATGCGTTTGTTACACGCATTCAGACAATCAAACACTTGCTGCAAACTTTGATCTTGCATATCCGGATTAGTTTTGACGCGCTTCTTATTTCTTAGAGGTGTTGAGTTGCTTGCGCCGATCTTGCATGATTTGCGTCTCGCTTTATTTGGAGACTTTACCTTTGGCTTTAACGGTGCCTTGCTATCGGTTGCATTATCATCAATTTCACTGATTTCTTGTACATCGTTACCTTCAACATCAGATTCGGCGTATATATCTAGAGATACGTTGTCGAGATTAAGTTTATAACCAGGCAAATCTTGATCATAAAATGCCTTGTCATATTGTTGTTCGACTGTGTGTTGGTTTATGTCATCACACAGACATAGTTCTGACACTAAAGTTTTCAGTTTTTGAAATTCGTTCTCTTTCCACAGATTATGATACTTTCCTTGGATCATGATTTTCTTTTTTGTTATGTAAACGGTAATTGAAAACAGAAGATCACATCGGTCGTCATCATTGCATTTATTTAGCTTGATCAATAATGACAGACGTTTTCCCATTTTTAAAATATTTTCCGTTTAGCTAAAAACTTGAAATTTCTACCCCAAATAGCATTTTTCAATAGCTTCTCTTTGGTATATATCTCAGTGTTGCGCGTTAAATATTAAAAAAAAATAATCTAAAATTCTGTATTAAAACTTGTGAGAAGTCAATTTCCTGCCTTTATTTGTAATATTATTTCGAACAACGGTTCGCACATTTTGGACATTTTAACAAGTTTTACAAAACGGAAAAACTTGAACTATACATCAAATGAAAGCTTATTCAACATGTGTTAACATACGTACACAATATATTTTAATGATGAGTAATTCTGAACTTACCAGCCGTTTTGTTCCACAATTGACAAGATGCCGCGCGCAATGTGCCATGCCATTTGATACTCGCCGCTTTTCCCCTTGGAACCGTTCAAAAGTCGTCAACATGAAAGCCTATCGGCATTGTAGGCTAAAATATCACAACTCTGCATCAAATAACTACCAAGTTGAGAGTATTTTGTTCATTGTGGCATATTCTAACTTCGGCTGAACCGCTGAAGTGATATTTATAAACTTGGGCAAGATCAGGCAACGATTTCTACTCAAGCATGCGCATTGGATTAGCCAATCAAAACGGGCCCTGAAATGGCTGTTACCAGCATTGTGTTACCAGAGCCTCGTGCAACCTCGTACCCAGGGCCCTCTCTGCTTTCAAAATGGCGCGAGGAGAAGACCCTGGCAAAGGCTGGTCACGTGATTCCAAAATACTCCAAGATTCTTGGAGTATTTGGTCACGTGGATAATTTGAACTTCGCCCGTCCTGGGGGGAGCGGTTGATTCGGTTCTTATAAACGTCAAGGTTGGGTTGATGGGCCATATAGCAAGTCACCGGTGACGTCAAGAATAATTATAATAATTAGAAGGTATACATGTAGCATACGTTATATAGTCGTATAATTATAATAGCGGAGGGCAACTAGATTGGGTATTGGGTACTATATATTTGTGGCATTGTGTCTTTGGGTCTCTGGGTCTTTGGGTCTTTGGGTCTTTGGGTCTTTGGGTCTTTGGGTCTTTGTCTCTGGGTCTCTGGGTCTCTGGGTCTTTGGGTCTTTGGGTCTTTGGGTCTCTGGGTCTCTGGGTCTTTGGGTCTCAGGGTCTCTGGGTTTTTGGGTCTCTGGGTCTCTGGGTCTCTGGGTCTTTGGGTCTCTGGTTGATGGGCCATATAGCAAGTCACCGGTGACGTCAAGAATAATTATAATAATTAGAAGGTATACATGTAGCATACGTTATATAGTCGTATAATTATAATAGCGGAGGGCAACTAGATTGGGTATTGGGTACTATATATTTGTGGCATTGTGTCTTTGGGTCTCTGGGTCTTTGGGTCTTTGGGTCTTTGGGTCTTTGGGTCTTTGGGTCTTTGGGTCTTTGGGTCTTTGGGTCTCTGGGTCTCTGGGTCTTTGGGTCTTTGGGTCTTTGGGTCTTTGGGTCTTTGGGTCTTTGGGTCTTTGGGTCTTTGGGTCTTTGGGTCTTTGGGCCTTTGGGTCTCTGGGTCTCTGGGTCTCTGGGTCTCTGGGTCTCTGGGTTTTTGGGTCTCTGGGTCTCTGGGTCTTTGGGTCTTTGGGTCTTTGGGTCTTTGGGTCTTTGGGTCTTTGGGTCTTTGGGTCTTTGGGTCTTTGGGTCTTTGGGTCTTTGGGTCTCTGGGTCTCTGGGTCTCTGGGTCTTTGGGTCTTTGGGTCTTTGGGTCTTTGGGTCTCTGGGTCTCTGGGTCTTTGGGTCTCAGGGTCTCTGGGTTTTTGGGTCTCTGGGTCTCTGGGTCTCTGGGTCTTTGGGTCTCTGTGTCTCTGTGTCTTTGGGTCTCTGGGTCTCTGGGTCTCTGGGTCTTTGAATCTTTGGGTCTCTGGGTCTCTGGGTCTTTGGGTCTTTGGGTCTTTGGGTCTTTGGGTCTTTGGGTCTTTGGGTCTTTGGGCCTTTGGGTCTCTGGGTCTCTGGGTCTCTGGGTCTCTGGGTCTCTGGGTTTTTGGGTCTCTGGGTCTCTGGGTCTTTGGGTCTTTGGGTCTTTGGGTCTTTGGGTCTTTGGGTCTTTGGGTCTTTGGGTCTTTGGGTCTCTGGGTCTCTGGGTCTCTGGGTCTTTGGGTCTTTGGGTCTTTGGGTCTTTGGGTCTCTGGGTCTCTGGGTCTTTGGGTCTCAGGGTCTCTGGGTTTTTGGGTCTCTGGGTCTCTGGGTCTCTGGGTCTTTGGGTCTCTGTGTCTCTGTGTCTTTGGGTCTCTGGGTCTCTGGGTCTCTGGGTCTCTGGGTCTTTGAATCTTTGGGTCTCTGGGTCTCTGGGTCTCTGGGTCTTTGAATCTTTGGGTCTCTGGGTCTCTGGGTCTCTGGGTCTCTGGGTCTCTGGGTCTCTGGGTCTCTGGGTCTCTGGGTCTCTGGGTCTCTGAGTCTTTGAATCTTTGGATCTCATCTGGGTCGCCGCTGGATTAAAATTAACAACAAGATTTCAAATAGCATTATGTATGTATGTATGTATTGTAATGTAGTCGTACAAAACATAGACTGGACCCATAGACTGGAAGGAATATATGGGTAAAATGACTCAAACAAAAATTCATATATATTTTTTTTTAAAAAGCCCAGTTTCTTCAAAATTCTCTCTGTATTGTCAACAAGACGCCTGCGCAAGGCGTTCACTTGGGCTACTGGTTTCTGAAAGCTTCGCGTAGCCTGTGCGTACTCTAGCAAGACTATATGGCAATGGCAATGCATATTTGCATAGATTTTCACAAATAGAATCTATGGTCTTATATGAACTGCAGCGGTGCTGGAAGCGCCGAAGGTTTGCTAATGTAATATAAATGTAAACAAGGCCGTTTTTCTGAAAATTTAACAACGGATCCATAAATATATTTAGTAGACAAAACCTATAGTGTCGGATTCGGCAGAATCAAGCGATCATTTTGATATAGAATTTATTTAAATTTGGACAAATAGAAAATATTTAAACATGTTTTGAAACACGCGTTTCCAAATGTAATACGACACGCGACACCTACGCGATATCTAGACATACACTGAACAGTTCACAATTGATATATCTTACCGGTATTTCTTCTATTCGGTGCTTATTATTAAAATTGCATTTTGTAGTTGTCGGACTATAAAGCAGCAAGGCCAGGGCCAACCTGTTTTGAAATAGCTCCTGTGCAGTTGTAAACATTGTAAAGCCTTTGTAAGCATATTAAAATGATGGAGACAATTGTCAGCCGCTTTAACTGATCAACTACTGTATAACTCGGTCACTTGCAAAAGGTAAAGCTATTCAAACAAGGCGAAAGCCGTTACTAGGTAAACAGTACGTATATGTTCTTTGATATACTGTGGCGCTTTCTTGTGTCTCTAGTCCTCAAGTCAAACTTCCTAGGCTAGGTACTGTCAACACGGCATTTTTTCACGTCTGTAATAAATTCGTCTATTCTGTCTTCATGGACAAACCTTGTCAGCAACATTACTGATCAACTACTCACGAATTCACCAATACCGTCGGAAAACACCTCAACCCAATTCGCTCAAAGGCAAAAGAACTCGAAAACATGCCTTTACAGTTTCGCAAGGCCTGACGAGATGATGCAATAATGCAATTTTGTGTGGCGAAAAAATAAAAATAACAAACGGAGCCGAAACCTAGACTCGGCCACCACAGGGTATATAGCTCGAGTAATTAGCAGACCAGAAATAAGGCACGCTTCAATCAGTATGGCATAGCCATTAGTTCAATGTTAGTTTTTGGGCGAATCATCTAGCATTCTAGCTCTTTAGTTTTTATATTGTTTAACACTTTGTTTCAATATATAGAATTGACAGACCATGCGAAGACTGCGTGGTAAAATCCCGTATTTTCGACAAAACAAAATCATAACTTTAAAAGTACATTCGGTCAAGACGATCTATTTGACCCAAGTCGAACACGTGCATCCTCCATATGCACTCAACTGTTACAGTAATAACTTCTCTTGTTGCAATAATAATTGACGGACACGTCGAAGTATATTATATACACCATTTTCACAATGGCGATTAATTTGAATATACATTTATGTGAATCCTCAGGCTTAAATTCTTAATCAGTCTTTCTAATTGCCTCGATTGTACTCTGTCTGCAATTCAAATAATCCTTGCTTTGTGACGAGGCCAAAAAGACTCATTTAGATGCAAATAGAAGAATATTTAACACTTTAAATAACGCCTTTATAACAGTGTATAGCCTGCTTTGTCACATGCAGACCCATGTTACGTAGGTTGGCTAGTAGTCAGTAGAAATTATAATCAAATAGAAAAGAGCGGTTTTCTTGGCCTATGAACTCCATTAATACTATATAATATATATATATATATATATATATATATATATATATTATTGTATCGTGTATCTCGCTTAAGTGTTAGCTAAAACAACCTTAATTACTGACCAATAGCTTAATTCGATATTTTCTTAATAGCAGCAAATTTGTATTGCCCCAATTGGGTGTTACAGAACTTACATTAAATATTGTTCAGTTAATTTGACTTAAAACTTTTCTCGAAAAACGCCATTACTACATTCCGCAAATGTTATGACGATAATTATTGTAAAAGGTGTCTAAATTCGTGTAGGGTTTTCAAGGTGACTTATACTTATGAGTAGCCTCTAAAACATGTTTCCCGAAACTTTATGATATCAGAGTTTCTTTCTCTTACGTCACCTCACTTAACCGCTCTACTTGAGAACCAAACTACGAAACAACTTGTAAAGTTATGATATATGTATTATTTTATATTTTAAGATATTATATTTATATATATTATATAAAGTATAAAAATTTAAAAAGGATAAAAACAGTTACTGTTACTCAGAGTTTCACGCTCATTACAGAGATGCACGCATTGAGAGAGCACGCTCATCAGACTAAACGATTTGAGGCTATATACAATGTGCTTTATGGTAGTTGTTTGCCTACATGTTCATATAATCACATTTATATTATAGGTAAAAAAGAAAACTCTAACAATGCAATTTATATCAGTTAATATATTATGCAATTTATAGCTATGTATTAGTTAGCTTCGTTTGTGTCATCTGTAACGATAACAAGTTCCGCTACCTCCGCTGCAGTTACCAATGTTTGGTGAGGGAGGGTAGGTTGCAAATTAACCCTCGACTGCGATGCTTGAGTAATATACTCATCAAATCCTTGTTGATTAGGGTGTTGTGACTCTGCTCGTAGAATCTGTTGGTCTGTCAGCCCATGATCAACTCTGTCAAATATCGTTGTATATTCTTCGACCGTTAATCCAAACTTCGCCAAATCATCAGATACGACAGCAATTGGAAGTGCTTTAAAAAAGACGTCAGAACGATCGACTTGAAGCCTGACGCCAAGACCCATGTCTTGCAGCTTATCCATCTCCTGTCTCACGATATTGGTGTCTGGCCTTATCCGCGAACTAAACTTGCGATATACCAATTTTTATCGTTACAAAAGGGCCGGGATGTCTCATGATGGCTTCTTGAATCTCGTCTGGCTCCACATAGGTTTTTGCTTGGACCTCGCCAAGCGAAGCACACTACAGTACAGAAAAAATAACCGAAATTAATTTTTTTTGCCGAAAATATATAGTTATGCCCATCATGCACCACGTATTTCATCAGTACTGATAATAATCTAAGTTTTCGGCCAGTGTATACAATCGCAGATAATTCCAATTATACACAAGAACTGATAAACGTGAGTGATGGTATACTGATATTACACTAGAGTTAATCACTGATGTTCGAAGGCATAAATATGTTTTTGACCCAACTCATGCAGCTCCGGCTACAATTAGCTCCGAGAAGGGCCAAAAATATTTTTATGCCAATGCATGGCTATAAAAAAGAGTTAATAGCGTAATTTTAGATATCGTTACCCAGTTTAATTTACACAGCAGTTATCTAGTGTAATATCGTAATTTTAGAGGGGCACGCCTATACGAGTATTTTTATAGTGTTCCACTATCTATATTGCGAAGCTCTATTATAAAATTTTCAATTCAATTAAATTCAATCCAATTCAATTCAATTCAATTATTCGGTTAAGACAATGAAACTAAAATCTGTTTAGTACCTATGCTGATACATACGCAACTTAACTATGAAACAAACATATTTACGAAAATTTCACGTTACCTGTCTGAGGATTGCTCTCTGTTTTTCAAAGTATCCGGACAGGGCAATGGCTGCAGTCATGGTTCGGGCAGATATCCTTCTTGGAAGACCCTCTGCGCTTTGATTTAGGGCTTGGTATATCATGGTGAATAGAACGTGGATTACTGCTGCCAGCCTAATTATATTTTTGTCGTCTTTTGCATTACCACCGCCGTCTTCTTGTGGAGATGAGTTCTCGTCATTTGTATGCTTCACGTACATGTCAAGAGCCTCTTCTTCCAGGGAATACTTTGTTTGTTCGCCGGTGTTATATTTCGCAAATATTTTCTCATACAACTTATCAAATGAGGCGAGACGAGTATCTTTTAGTCTTCTGCTGCATTCCATTCTATCGTTGATGGGCACATGCGTCGTTGGTGGCAGACATATGAGGAACCTGTCGAGAAGTCCATTGCTATCAGTCACCAATCTAGGCATTATGGAGCGTAAAAAGGGCTCTGGTTGAGTGAAGCAAGACAATGCCATGGCTGCTGAAGGAACTCCGACTCTTTTGTTAGTGTTACCTTTCGTCTCGTACCAATGAGAGCCATCGTAACATTGGAGCAGTCGTTTCATTGACGGCGCCAAGGCACTACTTTTGATGCCAACCACAGCCTTAAACCATTCTTGGCATTCGTCGATGGCGCACAACGCAACTCGATTTTCACTTCTGGTGAAGAATCGGAATAGACCTTTTGAGGTGGCGTCTTCCAGAAGCATTTCCTCTCCAACTTTTCCTTCAAGATGGTGCAAAATAGGCTGGGTAACACAGTTTTTGTGGCTTTGGGTTTTTCCAGTTGAGGGACCACCAAGAGCAAGCATGTAAAGATTAACTCTTTCTTCGTATCCGTCAAAAATTTCTACCACAGCATTTCCCATGAGAGCGCTGACTGCAGGAAAAGAGCTGACCAGAAGAAATTCTTTACATGTACCCTTTGCATTGGAGAACGTTGTCATCCATTCTTCCACTTCATCCTTGGCAATATCTTTCCAAGGAAGATAGCAAGCCCGAGCTTCTCTTATAATTGAGTCAACTGTAACGGACTTCTCTTGTTGCCATAATGAAAGACGAATACGAAATAAAATAAAATGGCAGGTGCGGTTTGCTTTATAGGTTCGAGATTGGAGAATGCAATTATAGGACAGGTTTATTTCAATAAACGTAAAATGACATTTCTTAATAAAACCTCAGGGTACAATCTATATTTGCCCACACACGTTAATTACTGTCGGAAGTTACTAAAACACGTTGATCTATATACAAACTGAAAGATCGGAACTTGAAAGGGAACTATTTATAATCACACTGTAATCACATTGTTATTACACTGCCAAATGTAACGATATATTTAATCAATTAAAAAAAACCTGACGAACAACAAAAAAAACAAAAATTTTAATGGATAGGCAAACAAGCAAATAAATACGTTACAACGAATAGAAGACTTTAAAATGTGGCAGTCTCTAGCACACTATCTCATATGTAACAAGCTGAATGAATGTACTCTCAATATACGCGCGAAAACATATGGACAACAGCTAACCGCTCTTTTAAAGAAATATATACAAACGAAGTAAAGACATCTTTTAGGAAGTAAAATAATAATATAGTTATAACAAGACAGAGACATAAATAGTAATATACATTTACACTAATATAACTGAGAAACGTTCTATGATAAGTTGTAACTATACATGTATAGTGCATGTGGTACGTTTGCGAGCTTGGTGTATAATGTAACAGACGTTTGATGGACGTTCGTCAAGCCCAAGACAGGGATCGAACCTGCAACCTGCTAATGACCGCTTAGACGCTCTAACCATTGTTTGCCTGGCAACCCTTAAAAGATCAACAGCGTAATTCAGTAATTTAATGTATATTGCTTATGTTGGTTTTACAGCAAATTCGTAGCGTGCGTGTAACCGCCCTAGGGGGAAGATATCAGAGTTTCTTTCCCTAACGTGACGTCACTTAATGGAGGAAGGGCGGCTACACACAGGCTACAAATTCGTGACTTTGCCGCAATTGGGTGTCCTTTTTCAGTCCATCCGACGCCACACCTGAAAACAAACCGAACCTTGAAACACGCACTCTAAAATTTTTCTGACGTTTGATTGTTTAGCTCTTGGCCATGGCCATATGTTCAAAAATATGTTTAAAAATAATTTTATATCAGTAATGATGTTCTCTCATCTCGTATTCTTGCTATCTGGTTCTCTTACTTATTAACTGTTGTGATTCAATACAAATGCTTCGGTTGGCTTCGCTACATTATAACTGACTGACATTTGTACTGCAGTGTAAAAGGGAATAAGTACAATTATAATAATAACCGAACAAAAAACAAAGTTATACAACTTCGTCTTATAGTTATTCTTCTTTTTTTAAATGAATATATGCCTTATATATGCCATGCATATCTCATGAGATCTATTTAATATCCAGACACATGCATGTAACCTATTCCGTAGTTGATAAATATGATACTCGTTTTAATGCGGCAATTATATATGTTTCCTTTTTTGTAAGGTGAATCAACTATCTAATTCTTCAGTGTTCTTTATATATTTCCGGAAACTACTGAAATTAGATTGTTGCCCTAAAGGCCATATAGAAAAATAACCTTGTAAATTGGTTTTAGCACCGGGGGAATTTTACCTCAAATTTGGCTTTAGTGCAAAAAGGTTAGCTAGTTAAAATAAGGCTGATTATGTTAACCTTCTCTCATTATAATTGTTATCGTTTAATTTATATATACTATTACATTGTATTTACTAAAATGCTTCGCAAAGGCATAGCCGCTCTTCAAAGAACCATGCAAACCGTGTATTAAAAACATCTTAATTAAGAAGTAAAAATAATAATAGTAATATATAGTTATGAGTTATACTAATAACTAAGAAACGTTCTCTGTATTGTTTTACTTCATGCAGTTATTTTATATACTTATATTAAGTTTTACATTTTTTAAATAACATGCAGCACATTCGTGGCTATGCCGCAATTGGGTGTGCCCTTTCAATGAGTTTTACATCTTTGTCAGCATCGCAGAAGTTTCCTTTTCAGTCCATCCGACGCCACGCCTGAAAACAAACCGACCTTGAAACACGCACTCTAAAATTTTCTGACGTTTGATTGTTTAGCTCTTGGCCATGTGTTCAAAAATAGTTAAAAATAATTTTATATAATGATGTTCTCGCATTTCGTATTCTTGCTATCTGGTTTTCTTATTTATAAACTATTCAATAATACATTACCAGAAATTTGGGACATTTTTGCGGCCACGTTCGTAGCCAGTGGTTACTCCCATGATAATAATATACAGTAAATATTTTGCGAAAATGCAAACGGCTGCTAAGAACTAAGATCGCCTCTGCTTTCAAAGTAAACAAACATGGCTGCAGGCTGCTCAAAAGAGAAGAGACCTCCGTGGCTTCGTCGTTTGTCCTTCTCGCAGCTCAACTCCACGTTTAGACATAACGGCCTCCTGCTGATAGACGAAATCGGAGTTTCGACTGTGCATACAATCTGAGTCGGGATAAAACGTAGTTCGTTTATAACATGAGGCTGAAGCAGCCGCAGTAAACATAACATTTCTGATTTCAGAAACCTTTTAATGCTTAGGTATTCTATAAGGATAAAATTTGGTTCTCAATTATCCTTGACAATAATCCTAAACGTAGTGTCTAAAATTAATGAACTCAAAACATGAAAAAATAGTCCCAGTCTATGTTATCTTCCCGTTATGCTTTAATAGACACGATGTAATTTGCATAGGGGCCCAAATTGAAAGGGAAACTAATTTGCATGTGGGCCTAAATAAAACTACGATTTGGTGTATTGCTCAAACACACTGTAAAACCAAGAAAGTTTAAAGGCTTTGGGAACCGCAATGTTGTTAGATACGGAGATATTTACGAGTTATATTAGCAGTTCGAACATTGCTAAATACATAGCAAGCTCCGCACTTTGCATCGTTCGCAAGGAAAGTGGTGTATTTGGCAGATTTGTATCGCATGTTTAGCAGGATTCCTATGGCTTACATAACAGAATGAGTCAAATAAGCAGCGTAAATAAATCGATGTTGGGAACCGGCTGTGTATTTCGGTAAGCGAACATTTTTTGTTATAACGTTTCCTTACTTAACTCTTAACAGGAATCGAGCTCCGCCAACCGAGAAGTCTATGTCCCTAGTAGGATAAATTTTAAAATTTACGATTTTACTGTATTATTCCTTATACGATTTGGCCGTCATGTTTAATGGCCTATATGCGCCCGCGCGACGCCATCTTGTCCCAAATTTCTGGTAATGACTTGAAAATAATGTTATTTAAGTAAATATCGCGCTTCAAAAAGCTAGTGATTCACCACATTAGCAATTGTATACTGCAATAACCCAGTAATAACAATGGCCGGGAAGTATATTAACAAAATATAAAACCATTTTGTTTTGTTTTTTATCTGATGCCCTATAGCTAGGCGGCCAAACATAGTCATTATAGTCACTGTGACACTACAAATGCATCAAATGACATCGCACTCATATTTTGATTTCCGTCTGCTTGTTTGACATGCGTTACTGCTCTATTTACTGTGAACGGTTGTTTTGTATGTTCGCTATTTTTTCGCAATGTTCAACGACAAGCCAATTTTGAAATTTAAATGTATCATTTTTATATCAATAATTTCTGTCTGTGTCTCCCAAGGCATCCCTCCTTCTTGGGTAAATTACATTAAAAGTGCCATTGAAGCGTTTGAAAATTATGGCAGTAAAAGCACATATCAATATGGGTCAAGTGAAAATCTGGATCGCGAGTTCGATAGTGTCGCTTTCTAATCAAGATGAAGTCAGCCCAGATACCGTGTATACTCCTTCAATAATGTTGTGGAACCCGCTGATACAATTCAGTGCTTATTCAGCTATTGAATGCCCGATTTGTCGAGGACAGTTAAAGGTATGGAGATGGAAAGATGGTTCTTCAGCAAGAGAAACTCCAAGGTCACTTATCTGTCTACAAAAGAAGGTCTACCTTGTTTCGTGTGTGTATTTATGCGAACAAAATCAACACGAGATAGTCGGACACGACCCTGCAATTATTACAACATTGCAAAACACGTTTCCTTTTCTGCGCATTCCCTTCATTCTATTCCACAAGTCTGGCGTAACGAGAGAACTATATGACTTCATTTCTTCAAGTATCCAAAGTGGCCTATCGTTGATAGATATTGAAAGCATTATTACACAGCGCACGTCATTATCGCGAAGGTTGTGAATATACAGCTTATAAAAAATTAAATAACATTGTTAATCTACAAGAGTTTCCAGCTTTTGACCCAGCGAAAGAGTACATAAGTAGGAAGCTCATTTTCCGGGTATTTCTGAAGAGTTTTGTAGAAGTGGAGCACATGTACACTGAACATATGGCGTCAAAGAGAGGGAAATGGATTTCAGCGGATCATACGTTCAAGGTACAATTATATATAACATGCAGTATGCACGAATCATTATTGTTCGCATTCGCGTTTTATATACACAGCAATATATACACAACTTGAATAGGGCATTGAAGACAATAATTAACTTTTCATTAAAAGTTTTTAATATTTTACTTTTTATCTTTTTCGTTATAATGTGCAATGGAAAATTCATTTGAGTAGCGTTTTCGAGACAAAAAAATAGAGAAATATATACACATTAACGATTAAAAACACAAGCCGCTATGCGAGTCGAGCCACATGTGTTTAGATCACAGTATCCTGCCCATAAAACAATTTGGTATTTAACAAATAAATTTCCAACGCAGCCAGGTGAAGAATCAGACATAGTTCAACGCTACTCTGGCTTAAAAATACAACAAACTTTTAAGCCAGAGTAGCGTTAAACTATATGTCTGAATTTGGTATTTATTTTAAAAATGCATGAAGTTTGCAATTTTCTCGAACTTTATTTGGTGGGAAATTCTCCATGCAAGATATTGTGACTCCTTGCAAGATATTGTGAGCATGTGACCCTGACCTCTTCCTTACTACGATTGGTCAGTTATAGCGTTTGTGGGCAAAATGGTTTGCCCTCAAACGCTAATTGACCAATCTGACAATAAGACAGAGGTCAGGGTCACGTGGGGTGGGGGGGGGGGGGGGGGGGGGGGGATGAGACAAGCCCATTTGAACTTTCGTGTATATAGTATAAATATTATTTAACAAACACCATGCAGATACTGCATGTTCTTGCTACCAGATTTTATTAGTAAAGTGCTATCATATAGCAGGTTTTATTGTTAATTCTCATGTATGTTTTGGTACGTTACAGGTAACAGCGAACATTGGGTTATTGGAAACACGGGATGTGGAATAAACTGTACGACTCCCTTTTTATCGTAATGAGCGAGAACAGTGACATATTGGCATGGCAATTAACAAAGGGTACATCTATAGACAATGTTGAAATTTTGCTTCGTGGTATAAATAATAGACTAACCAATCACAGTGAAGGTTTCGAAGGTATTCATGGCCAGAAATCGAGGACAGCCAGCGGCAGTGGCCTGTGGGCTCAGATTTAGGTGGAAATATTAATCTGAACTCGAATCTGAAGATTCTGATGGCTAAATATCGATCATTTCGGCTATAAACAGAAGTCTATAACAATAAATTAAAGTAGAGTTATTCGCTAAAATGTCTTATTGACTCATTTCTTACCCAAATATCAAATTACAAAAGGTTTAATCGTCTAGACAGGCCTGTACACTCACACTCACAATAATTGCCGCATAAATTTCGGTTATTATTTCTGAATCCACAGTCACATTTAATAGTAATAACAGCGGTTAAGACCTGGCAACCTAGCAACAGCTCCATAAGAAATGGCGGACAAGAACCCGAAATTATCGAGCAATGCATTGCTTCTTCACGCCGAGTTCAGTATTTATCTCGGCGCTTGATGGATTAAATTACAACGACTTGGCTGCACTAAAATCGTACATTTTAAGGTGTTCGGGAACCTATTAAACAACGAAAAAGTGGAACGAACAACTCCGCAAAACAAAGTAACGTTCATCCCGAGCAAATTCAGACGTTCGCATCGTGGACAAACAACACAGAAGCAGCCAAAATTGGAGCTCCAAAATAAGTGCTATAGCAGATTAAGAGACTTTAAACAGCGAATAAGAGGTATGCTAACGAGGGGCTCGGGAACCTATTTAGGACGCTCCAAACTTAATAGAAATTGTAGTGCTCAACGATTGTTCAATTTGGTGAAGTTTTGGACGTTCGCATGTCGGAATTTATATTTCCTTAAGAAATCTATTGAAGGACGCCATATTGAATTAATTAATAAGGGTTCAGTGCGCATGCTCTGCCGCCATACTGTCCTCGATTTCTGGCCATGTGTATTGGACAACTGCTGTTCTGTGAAAAATAAATTTAAAAATATTTTTGGTGATGACGTTGTAATAAAATTAGACATATTCCATGCAATTCAGAGAATTATTGTACAAATACCAAAACGTCAATCGAACGCAGCAATGCGAAGGACACGAAGAATCATGATTACAGAACTGCGTCTTTGCTTTCGTAAAAATAGTGACATTGGCCATATTCGTAAAGAGAAAACTCCAAGCTCAGAAGAGCTTGAAAATAACTTTCACAGATTTCTAAAAAGATGGGAAACTGAAGTAATTGACGATATCAACGTTCTTCCTCCAACAGCGGTCAACGAAGTTTACAATTTACTACACCATGTAAGATCATGCTGTCTTTCTGATATCCCCCCAGGTGTTGGAACAAACAGGAAACGAACGTCTTCACCGAAAAATGAGAAAGTGATAAATAAAAATCGGATTGGCGTAAGCTACGCAGTTGCAGTTTTATTTCTAATGTTTTATGTTCACATGGAACGAAAGGAGAATTTGAAGCGTGGTGCAAAAGGAGGACAGAAGCATGTTATTGCACCTGTCACTAGATGGTATCAAGAATTTTTGGAGAAAGGAGATCAAAGGACATCAGAAAAATTTGGAATTGGGGTCAACGTACGGGATTTACCTAGTGATGTATTTGCGGGTTCTGAAGACTCACACGGCCATATCTCAGCAGATATTAACAGAGAAACAGATAGCACCAATAGTTCCGAAGAGTCTGATTCAGACGCCGAAAGTAGAACTGTCACTGTGTCAGCAGAAACTGCAAATAACCTTGTCGGTAGAGCTAGAGTTATGGAAAATGTAACAAAGAACATCTTCAAGAACACAAGTGCTCCTATGATATCGGACAAAACATTGTGGCTAGATTACCCAGCTTCGTTGTTGCTTTTCTCATATCCAGAGAGTAATATTCAGTGTGACTACGACAAAGCAGTAGAAAGAGTAAGAGTAAGAGTATAGTTGAAAACTACGGTTTTAAACTGATCGATATCGCTGGAGATGGGGACTGCTGTTTTAACTCAGTGGGGCACGGATTTGACAGTTTCTTTCAGGTAGAATCTTCTCCAATAGTTAGACATTTGAATAGCGTTGGAATTTTTAAAGGCCAGGATGAAGTGGATCGAATAATGCGTTTGCGGGAGCTTGTTGTGGCGGAGTGGCTTGGTGAATTTAGCAGCGAGTATTCAATGTTTCTCACTGTTGCTGATCAATCGTCTTTTCACGATATGGCCCAACAATTCATTCAAAGAGGCGTGTTTGACTGCGAACTCGGAAACAGCGTGCTTATGGCTCTAGCAAACATTTTGAAGCGCCCAATAGTAGTCTTCACCTCAATTGATACTTATCCTATCATACTGATTCCAAGAGAAAGCCCGTTATCTGTAATTCCGATTTATGTTGCATTCAACCAAACTGGAAATGGTCATTATAACGCTCTCTGCAGCGTGCCCGCAGAAGCACTCGCAAGTAAAGAAACCGATGTCGAAAATGAAGTTATGCTTTCTGAAAAGACGTCATGTAGGTGTGGTCAAGGACGTGCAAACGTAAAAGTGAAAAGCTTCTGCATAGATTATGGTTCAAGATGCAAATGCTTTCAGCAAATGCAAGGATGCAATAATAATTGTGGATGCAGGAATTGCGGTAACCCGCATGGAGAAAAAAAGGCTAACTCAACTCCAACACAAAGCAGGAAGCGAAGAAAACACGACACAACGCCAAAAACATCAAGCGAATTCGTGGACAACCATGGGGAGCAGTTTCCTCGTGGCAAGTGGAGCGATTTTGAACGCTTCATTTTGCAACAAATTGTGCAAAATCGTGTGGCATTCGGAGAGCAAGAACCTGACTATGATAAAATATGTCAGGAATTTCTTTCTGTGATGACTCATAGTGGGAATACAAGCACAACCACGACTCAAACAACACCAAGAATCAAAGCGATGGCTAAGAATATTTTAAGCCAAAGAAACCTAACTCTTGCATTGTTACAACGCGAGATGGAGAATAGTTTGTTGAATGAGAATAAATGATGTGATTATATATAGAAATCCTATATATAAATGTTTTAAAATATAGCATTGTAACCAACTATATTACTACTTCCAAAACAATAATTACAACGAAAATTATTATAAATGATATTCTGACGGCATATTGTCATATTACCTTAGTGATTGAGAAGCAGTATATATGTTCATCATGCTTCCTTGTGTTCGAATCGATTAAGAAATACTTTTTACGAAAAAAACAACATTATAAGATATTCAGGTCAGTTAATCCTGTACATGTGTTGCGATAGAATAATCAATATGATAATAAATATTTACTTTTTGTTTGTGCTCTTCTTACTAGCATCAAGTTTGTACCTTTTGGCCATTAACTTATACAATCAAAGTAGACAAAAGCATATATAAAAAGTTATTATTAAGTTACACATTGGTGAACAAGAATGCATGTTTACGAAAAAAAATCGTTCATACGTCCACGCACTCGTTTCCGTATTATCAGCGGTACATTCAATCGTCAAAGTTTTGTTAGCCTGCACCACAGTGCAATCAAAACGGTGTTATATAACTGATCCAGTATACATTCTTAAATCATTAATAATTCATACAGAAAACACAACGGGAATCAGTTACAGCGCGCGTCGTTGGTAAAGCTGGATTTCCACTAGGCGTAAAATATCGCGCGCTCGACTTTTCTATTGTACAAATTGAATATAGTTTTCTACTTCGTTCCACATGGAAACTCACAAGACAAAAGAAAAAAGTCGAGCGCGCGACATTTTACGCCTAGTAGAAATCCAGCTTAAGTCTTGAAATAAAGCAAATAAATCAACACAGCTATATAAATCTCAGACAATATAAACAGCTTATGCATGGTTCATGATATATTACATGAAACTCGAACAGATACCTATTTACTCTTGACGGTTATACCGCATACATTATTTACTATATAGTCTACTTAAAAAACTCATTAATAATTCATGAAGAAAACACAAAGAAAAAATCATAACCGTATCGTTTTATCTGATAAAACATTCTCCTGATTTACAAAACTTTAGCTTTGATTTTCTCGCCTTAGACAAGGTTATTTTTCAAAATTACTACAACAACGAACTTACCAAATGGTGATCGTTTTTAAAACCATTCAAAACACTCGCAGAACGTGTTTTATTATATCTAAAACACTCGGCTTCGCCTCGTGTTTTATATCTGATAAAACACTCCTGCTCATGTTTTAAATATTACATAATACTAAATAATTTGACGTCACTAACGTCACTGTATAATATGCGTGACGGACGCGTATATAATATATTCGTCGGTGTTAATTCAATATATATATTTTCTTGGCCATTCGAATTAGTATAGTCATATGCAAAGCAAAACGTACAGCAGAAATTTAAAAAAAACGAACAATATCTCTTTTTGCATGTTATAGACTTGTAAATTGTAATCAGATTATAATAGCACTATGCGTTTAATTTAGAAATACAAGATGGTGTATTCTTGGCTTTTTTAAATATATTAACTGATAGGTTTATGCACTGTACCATTGTAGGTACACCGTTCGATCTGGTACGACACCGAATAAATACAATGTAATAGTATATATAAACGATAACAAACTTTTGTGACCCATGAAGCATTTATACCCATTTATAATGACAGAAGGTTAACATAATCAGCCTTATTTTAACTAGCTAACCTTTTCATACTAAAGCCAAATTTGGGGTAAAATTTACCCGGTATATGGCCTTTAGGGCAACAATCTAATTTCAGTAAATCCGGAAATATATAAAAAAACACTGAAGAAATTGATTCCCTTTTACACTGCAGTACAAATGTCAGTCAGTTATAGTGTAGCGAAGCCAACCGAAGCATTTGTATTGAATCACAATAGTTTATACTAAGAGAACCAGATAGCAAGAATACGAGATGCTAGAACATCATTATATAAAATGATTTTTAACTATTTTTGAACATATGGCCAAGAGTCCAATGATCAAACGTCAGAACATTTTAGAGTGCATGTTTCAATGTCGGTTTGCTTTCAGGCGTGGGCGGCGTCGGCCGTCGGATGGACTGAAAAGGAAACTTCTGCGATGCTGATAAAGATCTAAAACTATTAAAAGGACACACCTAATTGCGGCATAGTCACGAATTTGTGGCCTTCCCCAAAGGGCAGCTACACGCACGCTACGGTCGCATTTGCTGTAAAATTGCAGTGCCATATAGTGTATTATATATCTTAAAATATAAAATATACATATATCATAACTTTACAAGTTGTTTCGTAGTTTGGTTCTCAAGTAGAGCGGTTAAGTGAGGTGACGTAAGAGAAAGAAACTCTGATATCATAAAGTTTCGGGAAACATGTTTTAGAGGCTACTCATAAGTATAAGTCACCCTGAAAACCCTAGACAAATTTAGACACCTTTTACAATAATTATCGTCATAACATTTGCAGATGTAGTAATGGAGTTTTTCAAGAAAAGTTTTAAGTCAAATTAACTGAACAATATTTAATGTAAGTTCTGTAACACCCAATTGGGGCAATACAAATTTGCTGTTATTAAGAAAATATCGTTGTTTTAGCTAACACTTAAGCGTGACGATACAATAATATATATATATATATATATATATATATATATATATATATATATATATATATATATATATATATATATATATATATATATATATATATACTGTAGAAGATGTTGTAAAAACTTTTGGCAGAGTGCTCGATGGGAATCCAGAGCATATTATAGTTAAAGTTCAAAGACTCAACAGGTTTGATTAGACATTTTATTACTATTTAGTTTCGTGCCACAAATATTGTGTGGTACTCTTCAGATAAAATGGTCTAATGACTAAGATGTAGTTACAGAGATGATTATATAAGTGTCTAGATAGGGATTATTTGGAAATTCTTAACGTTCATTCGTTAGTTTGAATATTCAAAGGTTTTAACCGTTTTTTTAGTGATATAGTATATGTATATGAATATATCCACTTGTGGTTGGTAAGTGGTTGTCAAAAATGAACATGGAACAGATCCCGGAAGGATTAACATTAGTAAATAGGGTTATAGCCGTATGTTATAAATATACATTGTGAGGTTATGTTACAGAGTTTCTTAAAAGAAATTTCTTAGCATGTCTACATGATGAAACAAGTTCGTTACGTTTGTTTAGTGTGGCCAGAGAAGGTTTGCAGATGATAAAATATTTCTCCCACAGGCATAAGCTACATCTGTTTGAGGTGTTATTGTAGGGCTTGGCTTGTTTGATAATTCTCCACTTAATGTTGAACTCAGCGTTTTTATCTTTAAGCTCCCAGACATGTTTACTCAGCTCAGTGGAAAGTTTCTTTTCTCGGTGTTTGAATGATGCTTTGTGGTTCGTAAATCTCGTATATATATATATACAAAGTATAAAGTATAGTTTTACCTTAAAGTCTTCGCTACCAGAGGTTTCACCCTAAACGGGATCATCAGGCGACTGAAAAATATCGGTTGGTGGGCTGCTTAAATGCGTTAGTTGGGGCGTGGGTGTGGGCGTCGAAACGTCCGGCGGATTCATTTGGAGCGTGGGTGTGGGCGTCGAAACGTTGCGCGCATTCCTTTGATTGTTTAGGTTGTTGATCCGAAATCTATTTTTGTGCCGACACGTCGAAACTATTTCTGATCTTTTGTTTAGTAAGAGTTGTTTGTCTGCCTTCATGATGAAAAGTTTTTCGTCCAAACATAAATTGCATCTTTTTGATCCTCCCGTGTAGGAAATTGAGTGTTTTAGTATAGACCAGGTTATGTCGAAACTTTGGGTTTTTTCTTTTAGATTCCAAATGTATTTCGAAAGTTCCGTCTCATTTGAATACTTTTTATTCTGGAAAGATTTAGTATGGTTACGATATCGCTCTTTAAATGTACTTGCTGTCATGCCTATATATGCATATATATATGCATATATATGCATATATATATATATGCATATATATATATATGCATATATATATATATATATATATATATATATATATATATATATATATATATATATATATATATATATATATATATATATTATATAGTATTAATGGAGTTCATAGGCCAAGAAAACCGCTCTTTTCTATTTGATTATAATTTCTACTGACTACTAGCCATGTTTTCGAGTTCTTTTGCCTTTGATAGAATTGGGTTGAGGTGTTTTCCGACGGTATTGGTGAATTCACGAGTAGTTGATCAGTAATGTTGATAGACAGAATAGACGAATTTATTACAGACGTGAAAAAATGCCGTGTAGACAGTAACCTAGCCTAGGAAGTTTGACTTGAGGACTAGAGACACAAGAAAGCGCCACAGTATATCAAAGAACATATACGTACTGTTTACCTAGTAACGGCTTTCTCCTTGTTTGAATAGCTTTACCTTTTGCAAGTGACCGAGTTATACAGTAGTTGATCAGTTAAAGCGGCTGACAATTGTCTCCATCATATTAAAACATGCTTACAAAGGCTTTACAATGTTTACAACTGCACACGAGCTATTTCAAAACAGGTTGGCCCTGGCCTTGCTGCTTTATAGTCCGACAACTACAAAATGCAATTTTAATAATAAGCACCGAATAGAAGAAATACCGGTAAGATATATTCAGTGTATGTCTAGATATCGCGTAGGTGTCGCGTGTCGTATTACATTTGGAAACGCGTGTTTCAAAACATGTTTAAATATTTTCTATTTGTCCAAATTTAAATAAATTCTATATCAAAATGATCGCTTGATTCTGCCGAATCCGACACTATAGGTTTTGTCTACTAAATATATTTATGGATCCGTTGTTTAATTTTCAGAAAAACGGCCTTGTTTACATTTATATTACATTAGCAAACCTTCGGCGCTTCCAGCACCGCTGCAGTTCATATAAGACCATAGATTCTATTTGTGAAAATCTATGTAAATATGCATTGCCATTGCCATATAGTCTTGCTAGAGTAAGCACAGGCTACGCGAAGCTTTCAGAAAACAGTAGCCCAAGTGAACGCCTTGCGCAGGTTTGTATATTTCTAAACTTTTTAAATTAATAGATTTGGGAAGTCTAGAAACCGAAATATTAATAAACACTTCTTGCTTGCATAATAAAGCAAATATGTTGTAGTCAATGTAGTGTAGACGCTTCTTACTAAACACGGTCATTAACTGTTTTGATAAACTTGTTAAGAGAATGTCTTGTTATTTGTACGGTTTGGTTTATTCTTGAGTGCCTAAATAGTTCGCTGAATAGGTTTACATACGCAAGCCAACTATACTCTGTTTATCAGTGATTGTACCGCGCCCCCCGGTACAGTGTGAGTCACTCATCAAAATATTACAAAATTATTGGTGTCACGTGACCAGCCTTTGCCAGGGTCTTCTCGGTAATAATTCCATGTCCTACATAACCCAAGTACTTCATGAAAGCCTTACCCCAACACACAAACCTAACCTAAGGATTGGCAATTCGTGTAAATAGGACATGGACGTTTATAACCGTCTTCTCCTCGCGCCATTTTGAAAGCAGAGAGGGCCAGGGTACGAGGTTGAGCCTAGAGTTCACTGGGTTGAGCCCACTGACCTATATATAACTGGACTGCGGGTGCTGGCCAAAAATGTGTCCCAATTTTCACTTTCAAAATGGCGGCATTTATGGGTCCTTCTGCTAATGGTAGCGACCACTGACATGTACTTATCGTAGGAAAAAAGAATATTTATGTAAATACAAAGCGATTTTCTTACTTTATTAATAGAAATCGACAAAATCGTTCCTATGCGAGGGCTTCCACAGAGGTGAATAAAATCGTCTGGTGTTACTGCGTTAGCCAGAACAAAATACTAAAGAGTAAAGACCAATAAATTCAGACAGGAAAGAGTTAATGCATGCAGGTTGGTCATTGTTAATTTGTTGTGGAACGACTCAAGAGGCCTGCTGGATTATTTGTCTGACCAAATAGGAATATCGCCTCCCATGTAAACAGCCCCTAAGAAGAACTCGGTACGCCTCGCTTCTTTACGATTTTCTCGTGATCTTCAGCGGTTCTTTATAGAGCTGGCGACTTCACAAAACAAAATGTTTGTAGATTTCCATGACCATGTGTATTGACAGTCTTGTTTATTTTATTGCCAAGTGTTCGTGCGGTACCGCCGGCCGGCACGTCTTTAATTCAGAGTAATTTCAGACTGCTAGAATACAAACAGTAATTGTCTAGGATTATTATTATTGTAGTTCAGAACTACAATAAGACTCTTATCATGAAAACATCCCGAGCCGCTCAACAAATATTTTGTTTACACAAAACTCGAGACCAGGACTATATTATGCTGACTTGGCAAAAATTCTGACAGAAAATTTTGCCTAGTCCGTCCTACTCGAACGTTTTCTCAAGAAATAATCCTCTGTAGAAGTTATAAAATATATTGGCAGAAAGATAATTCACCTTGCTATAACATACGTGCAGTTTATCCGACCAAATAGCTTAGTTTCCCCTAAAAAAAGCGAAATACCAAACATGTCCAAATCATAATAGCGGCCGCTATTTTGAAATTTTTTCCCGTATGTATTATAATGTCTTCTCCGAATGTTTTTCTCGAGAAATAAACCACTGTAGAAGCTATCTAAATATACTGGAAGAACGATAATTCATCTGGCTACAACATGAAAAATGCTGTTGTACACATTGCCTTGAATAAGTATGCTCGATACTCGCTAGAGCACACGGTTGGTGTTTGTTGTAAAATATTACGAAGGATAGGAAGAGTTATAGGCAAGCGTGTGTCAACGCGTGAGCCAAGTTTGCCATATCCTTTCAACATTTCAACCAATCAAAATACTTTAGTGGGGTCGTTCACCCCAGCCAGACGATGACAATAACCCAGTGCAGAGACATAAGTGTTCGCGGTGGAGGCCGCATATTGGTGCTGAAACATATACGCTATAAATAATCCTAAATCGGAAGGCGATATGGGCAGACGAACTAAAGCCGATTGAAAAACCGCACAAGAAAATTGGCTATAAAGTTTCCAGGCCCGGCGATAAGTAGGGATTGACGATGGCTACAAACTAGATTGAAGTAGCTTAGATGTTATAGTGGCCAGCTGTGTGGCAGTAGATGATCTGGTATGACCGCTGGTGATGAGTGTACACCCACCAGAGCTAGCTGCTTGTACTTCGTAACCTGCATGTAACCGGGATAAAGAATCAGCTAAGACATTTTTGACACCAGGTACATGACGAGCTCGAAATAAAATATTAAACTTCAAGCATGCCAGCACCAGTGAGTCGGCGCACAAAGATCATGACAGTCACCTCACGAGATGTAACTTTATTGATAATATCAACCAATGCCGCATTATCCGTAAAAAACGTAATACGCTGGTTACACATGCTATCTCCCCAGAGAAGTACTCTTAGCACAAATGGGTAACATTCTAAAATAGTGATGTTGAATTGCTTCCAATTTTTCCGGTCATGCACCGAAACACCACTCATTGCCAAAAACCGCACCGTAGCCTAGGCTAGCAGCCGCGTCCGGTATATAAATTTAAACTGACTAAACGAATCAAGCCATACATCACTAAGAAAAAACGACCGGCCATTAAAGTCAACCAAATAAGACTGCCAAAAGGTCTGGTCCGCTTTAACGGATTTAGTAAGGCGAATAAAATGATGGGCAGACGTTATGCCCTTAGTTAAATCTATAAGACGACGCAAGAAAGCCCGACCAGGGACAACCACTGAGCATGCAAAATTAAGTAGACCAGTCAAAGATTGTATCTCACGTAAAGTGACTTTTTTGCGTCGAAGAAATGACGTGATCAAAAATTTGCATTTTTCAGTTTTGTCAAGAGGTAGACGGGCTTCCATGCGCAAAGTGTCTAATTCAATGCCCGCAAACGAAAGAATGCTTTGTGGCCCGACAGTTTTTTTCCGGAGCATTCGGTACGCCTAAATATTTACAGAGAGATAGGAAAACGAATAAGGTTAATGACATTGGTGATAAGTAGACGCCGCCATAAGATAATCATCAAGAATGTGGATAAGATGTGGGATCGTTAGATGTTTCTTCAGTGGCGTACCGAGGGCATTTCGACTGGGGGGGGGGGGGGGGTGTTAGTTCCAAAATTTTACCGACGAAACTCAATCAAAATTCACGCAAAAATCACATACTTTCGCGCATGAAAGTGCGGTAAAACCTGGTGTTTTGAGGAAATCACGATAGGTGTATTCACTTTTAAACTCTATTAAATTAGAAGCACCAGGAAGATGAAATTGAAAAGTTCTTGTTTGTACATGTCTTAACTCCTAAGAATCCTGGACAAATATTCGGGCGCCTTTTTATTTTGCTATAGACAACTAGATTAATACTAGAACACAATATACAATCTAAGGACTAGAGATGTAATATCAAAGATTACAGCTTCTTATATTCTATAATCTAGTATATTATTAATTAAAGGATTAGGGTAATTTAGGTTTTTATACAACTACATGTGCATGTACAGTGGTTACTAACTTACTTACAGTCTAGGGAGTTCTACAGTGGTTACAACTTAACTTGAGGTAATAACTTCTGATTGCACTAACTGCCAACAAACAGGCATTTAATTTTTCAGGACCCGTCGGAAGCAAATTCATATTGGAATTATTGGGGGGGTGCTGATAATGGTGACGGGGCCTTCATGCGGAGATTAGTGACCGCATTTATAGAGGGGGTACGGGGGGGGGTTTTTTTTTTTTTTTTTTTTTTTTTTTTTTTGGGGGGGGGTATGCCGCCCCCCGGAAGTATTTTTGAAAAAATAGAGCCTTGGAAAAACACCAATTTCCTGTAATTTTGAGCGAATGTTTTCTAGCTCATTTTGCGGCTAGGCATTAGTTCAAATTTTACATAAAAATAAACAAGACGTCCGTAATTTGAGTGGACTCTTGCAATGCCTAAGATTCATTAGTAACCAAGATATCCAAGAAATCAAAAAATATTTATTTGGGAGTTAAGGATACTTAAAATCAATGTTCAAAATTCCAGGGCAATATCTAGATTTTTTCTATCTTCTAAAAGAATGTTGCAAATTTTTTTAGCAAATTATTGAGGGTGGGGGGGGGGGGGGGGCGGGGGGGCTGACAAGTCCTGCCTAGTCACTCCCGCTTCCGACGGGCCCCTGAATTAATTTGATTACTTGTCTTCTTTTACCTTACTAAAGTTAATTTGTAAGATTTCGATTGCATCTTAATTACATATTTTGTTGCTGTAAATTTGGACTGTCAAGTTTTCTAGTGCCCGTTTTTTTTCTCGATAATTCGTATGAATTCTGGATCTCACATAACAATGATCAGATACCAGCTTAGCTATTTATAGGCGCTTATAAATAGCACATAATCATAATCCTAACATACGAATTACAACTTTTTTCAAGTGATAAATTGGAATTGACAAACAAATGGTCCAGGTAAGATGGTTTACCGACCTTTAATTCGTTAAAGTTTACCGACCGCTTTGGTTTTATAAAATCCGACAATATTCAATAATTATATTACAAATTTACCGTCCATTTTCGAAAAAAAAGTGGGGGGTGTCGCATCCCCCCCCCACACACCCCCCCGCCTCGGTACGCCCCTGTGTTTCTTTAGCAAAACCCCCACTCGAGAGCTGCAATGTGCTAAACATTTCAAACGGTTGGGACAGGCATGACGCACAACCCTTGGACATTGGACGCGGATCATAATAATATTTTCCTTGCCAAAAAATATCCTAAAGGACTATCGTAATTCAGAACTCAGAAGGGCCTGATTCTGTTGGGATAATGCGAAATGCGCATTTTAATCATCCGTTTTAGCCAGGAAGCTTCCGCGCCTTATTCGCTTGATCATTCGCAAACTGCGTCATCTACGCGAGCATAAGTTACTGAGGTATGCTCGGGAGCATATACCGTGTATTCAATTTATCAGGATATCACCACTAGGAAAAGACAAATGTGGTCAAATGAATCAAGCGATATCTCCCACTGGGGCTTTCTTTAGGAACATACCCCTAAGGAGGATACACGAAAAGGGGACAAAAGGGAGGCGTAGGGGGGGGGGTCGAAAGGCCCAGCAATGGTTCGATCGGCTGCCAACTCTTTGGAAATTTTCAGCCTACTAACAATCTCAAGGATTTTGCTCTGTTGCAGACAGAACTAGATTTATTTTGAAAAAAAACGATGTACGAGCTCTTCGAAATGGGAGTGGAAAACCAAACGTAAAAACCATAATATAAAATAGACGTTAATCCCACATCGTATTTATATTCCACCATAATAAAGGTCTAAGTTTTTCAATTTGATCTGGTTGTTGCCAACGCGGGGTACTGACGCGCGGACGGGGTTGTTGGCTAGAGCCACCTGGTGGCACGAAATATTACACAGGGTGGCAGGTGACTATCTGAGGTGAAACTACGCCACATTTAAAACATCGATGCTTAAAAATTGCAAACAGTTGACAGTCAGCCCCCGGTGAAACACCTTTCTACAAAAACCCCTTGGCGAACAAATGGTCCGAACAACAGAGGAATGTAGTAATTATTGGGTTTAGTTTTTTGGTGTTGGGTTCCTAAGGACAACGTTTGGTAATGATGAATAACTGGGTATCCCCCCATATTTTAAAAACAGCTCGTTTTTGTGCTCCAGTAAAACTTGGTGAAAACAGATTTAAATTGTTTACTTTTATGCAGACGATTTAGTATTTGTTATCTGAATCCAAGTTATGGTTTACAAAACTGTCTCACAAAACTTGAATTTTAACACCAAGAAATGGAAATTAAAACCATTAATTAAAAAAAAAATCCAAAGTCATATTATTTGGAAGAACACCAACCCAACAGAACGTACACCACTTAATCATCAAATTGGTTTTCCCTTTGAAAATAACATTTATTAGAGACAAGTTTGATGACATAATTGTTTACTTGGTATTACTCTTCATTTTTTCTGGTAATTTCTTAAACGTACACAAATTAAATAATATATGGTAAAGCATTATGTGCCTACTCCAATAGTTTCATTCAAAAAGTTTTTTTCAAACGTGGGAAGGAAAACTTGTTTCCAATCAAATTACTTTTAAAACTTTTCTCTACGATGGTAGTTCCAATTTTAATGTATGGTTGCGAAGTTTGGGGGCCTTTTTTAGGGCCACATTACTTACTGGGCAAAATAAATTCTTTCGAAATGTTTTAAATCTAAAAATGTTTTAATATTAAGAAATGATCTTTGAAAGACTTCATTTAAAATTTTGACAAAAGAATTCTAGGCGTTCATTTCAAAATCAAACAAATTTGGCCGTCTACAGGGTGGAACTAGGGCAGGACACCCTTTAATTATACAAAGTAGACCTAAACTAGTAACAAGATATTTTGGTTTTCGCATCCAAAAGTTCAACCTTTTTTCAGATACCCTTGTTGGTTGAAGCGGCGAGAGTATGCTATGATACTTTTAACCTACTAACCAATATCATCATTACAAAATATTTACTTACAGTAGGTGGTCTGGGTAGAAATTTGCAATACTTCACAAATATATTTACTACAGGCTAGGTGGCGGGTAGCAATTTGCAACTACTCCAATCTTTTTGTAGTACCTTACCCAAAGAACAAGGATAATTTTTGCCATTAATTGAAAATTTATAAATTACAAGGAATAATTTTATTGAATACTGGAAATGAACAGATTCAATCAGGGTGAATGGAAAACATAATGATGGCCAAGTTAAGAATTTTCAAAAAACATGAAATATCTAACATTTGGTTCGTGAAAGAATACACTGTTCTGAAAATTCACAATTTCAAACAACCGTCAAGCTGTCACAATAATTAAGGATTTCAGGCATCATGAGATTACCTGTTGAAAACTGGTCGATACAGCAACACTTTTTAAACGGTCATGTACAAACACATAAGTTCGTCCCGATTCTCAGAGTAAATTTTATTGATAAACCTATATAAAGTAAATAGTTACATTCGAAATTGTTTAATTCCCAAGATATTTTTATGTTCCTTATGTCTATTGCAAGACATGAAACAGTTATGGCTTTGGCAGGGGAAATACTGTTTCGATGTTTTTCTAACAATTTTTGATATAACTTATTACGTATGATAATAGGATAATTAACTTTATATTTATGTAATATTGTTGTCATGTAGTTGTAGTTAGTGTTCTGTCACGTTTGTATCCTATATACCTAAAGCTGGTATTGATGTTGTTGATCAAATTAAGTTAAAATTTATCTTTGCCCCTGAGCTTAAGTAATAAACCAAAATCAAATAAAAATTCATTGGCCCTAAATCTTGGCCTTTTATTTGGCGCTTACTTTGGCATCAATTGCAACGCTAACTGACGTTAATAATTTAGACAACCTTGCACGAAGCAGGTGCTGTGAGACTTGAAATAAAATTGCTCACCTGAAACATGTTGTAAAGCAGATGCTTACATGCCCCTGTCGTAGTAGACATCTGCTGAAGTTGGTAAAAAACATATACCTGGACGCCACCACAGGCAATTCCGAGGGCAATTCCCTCGAATCTCCGCGGCGCTAGAAGATGATCGGCGGATAAGAGGTTGAACTGGCCGCATTGAACGTCGCACATGAGAACAGCCGGAAATTACGGCCGAGACAATCTGTTGATCTGCGGCGTCAGACAGAGGTGTTCCCAGGGGCGCAACTAGGGGGGGGGGGGGGGGGGGGGGGGGGTTGGGTTGTTGCAAAACCCTGCCCTTTTTAACAACATGCCCTTTTTGTGAAGACCTTCTTAATAATTCTAGGTTAGACATTAGATAAACAAATATATTAATTGAATCGTACGTCTGTTGTAGTACGCAATACAATTCTCCGCAAATCTGGCGAGACTATATAAGAGGCTTCTAGTTCGGCTTCAATCTCGTACCCAGTTTGTAATATGCTACACCAAGTTTTTTTTTCGAATCTCATGGCGAAAATGAACCAATCATAGAGATAGAGGATAGAGCTGGATTATGGCAACCTGTAGGTTATGTTGGTGTGATAATTTCTTCGTTTTTACAGTAAAATTTCAACTATACTCGCTTTAGAATTAGATGAAAAAGTTCGCTCAAATTGCTGCAAATGGTGTTTCCGAGGTTCTAGATTTTTGAAAATTTCCGGGGGAGGACCCACGGACCCCCCTACAAATGCGGTCCCTAAACTAATTGCCACTTACTGTCCCCCCCCCCCCCCCCCCCCCCCCCCCCCCCCCCCACCCCCCCCCCCCCCCCCCCCCCCCCCCCACTTTTCGATACCTTGCTACGGCACTGATTGTTGTTGTAGTTGTTGAGTGTTCTCGGAGAAGCATAACGACTTAACGAGGCCCGGATAGTATCCCAAATTGTTTAGAATACTGAACGACTTTGCCCTTTTTTTGGTTCAACCCCTGCCCTCGAAATTTTATAGTTGCGCCCCTGGTTCCGGTAGCTGTCGATTGTAGTGGCAACCATGGTGGGAGGACGATCGACGTTTTCTGCTGCCATTCGTGGAGATGCTGCCGTTGTTGTTGGTGCGCGGCGCCGAGATGATGCATGGACGTGGTGCCGTCGGCTGAGCTCGACGCTGAACTCGAGTACTTGGGCGTGTAGCAGGCATGGTTCTGAAAGAAAGTACTAAAAGAACGCAGACAGGCAAATATTGAGTTTTACCAAATCCACATCAACTGTGAATGATTTTAACAATCGGACACATTAGAATTGACATATGTAAACGTAACAACAACGATAAATTGACATACAAAGACAACGCAGCGGAATAATCATGGCATACAGCGAAGGTAGCCGCAATTGAATATCCCCGAGTGCTGCAAATGATATATATATATATAAATATATATATATTCGGGCAATCTGAAAACAACAAGCCGCTCCATCCCACAATGTATTGATTTCAACTGTGGGCATCTGATAACGATAAATCGCTCCATCCCACTTAGGCATGCATTTTTCCTAACACAAATTCATGAAAACGTCTTGTGTAGAAAAAAAACAATGTTGAAATCTCAACGTGGGCATCTGAAAACAGTCAAGTTGCTCTAGCCCATAAAACATGAAACTAAAAAAAACTAAAAAAAGAACTTCATGAACATAAAAAACTGTAGCAATGGGAAGTATAAATTGCTAATTTAAAGAATAGAATATATAAAGATGGTATAATACACAAGGTAACCACAAGAATAGCAATAGCGCAAGGCTAACAAAATCAAACTTCCCATGCACAGGAAAAAATTGGACAGTGTTTGTCAATGCTCAAGGGCCATTTTTGAATTAATCAGTAATTAAAATAAGTGCGAATTGCAAAATCATTATCAAACTAAACAGATGAGTAAATTAGGGGCTAAAACTTAACATTCCGAGTGCTCTCAAAATAGCCCCACGATAACTTCTGTATAAATAATATTGCCCTTTCGGATTGCAATGAACGCCATCCTTCGGCTTGGATAGCAAAACACGATCCGGCCGAAAGAAGTCCCGATGTTCCCAAAGAAAAATACCCATTTCATCAGAAAGAACGACAGACAAGTACTGACGCAAACGAGCGGCTTTGGCATTAAAGCCATGGTTCTAGACGGTGCCTGAGAATGGGGAACATTACGATTAATTACTTGGCAAACGCCAACAACGCGAACATTATATTAGTCGCGGAAAAGGCGCGCAAGATCATCAATCCTCGAGCCTACAACCTCTGGGGCGTAAATCGATAAATCGTACGTACCAATTTCCAAAATTAAAATGTCAGGCGTATATTGTTGGACGAACGGTAGGTCATGTTTTATAATCTTATCCACAGTTCGGCCACCCGTGAAGATGAAAATTAGTACTCGCGCGTGGGTCAAATTGTGCGTCTAAATTCTCACGTAAACGGCGGACAAAAGAGTAGCCAAGAACAAGAATTTTTGGAACAGACCCTGACTGTATAATCAATAATTATTATTATAGAATTACGTTTTTTGCGGCGTTATTAATAAGGGAGCGATGTGAGCTGTCAAAAATGCTAAACACAAAATAAATGTCGAAGTATATACGCGCGAAATGCTGCTAACAATGTCACTGATATGCGTCCATGATTCATGATGAAGAATATCGTTATTTCGCTCGATTAATCCATTATATTATTTATATGAATGCATGTACAAATGCCAGACTATAACATAGTGACGTTAGATGTGCGCCGGTGACCTTGTGTGGCCGAGTCTAACTTTTGGTCGAGGGTTGCAAGTCGAGGGTCGAGGATCGCAAGGCGAGGGTCGAGGGCTAAAAGTCGAGGGTCAGAAAAATATGGGCGGGAAATGAAAAATAAATGTTTTATACAATCACCGTTCGTGATCTCTCAACTGCGTATTACCACGGGTGGTATTACTTTTACTACTAAGTGGAAAATTAATAAGGAAATAACAGCTGACATGCTTGTCATATACCGAGAGGTGTGCTCATTGTCAGTGTTGGATATATAACCATAGTTTTGCGTTTGAGGATATTAGCGTAGGTATCACTTTTATATCTAAAATATGTCAGGTAAATTGTACAGCGAAGTTGTTTCTGGTAAAGGAAACAGTAGCTCAAGCGAAATTGAAGAAACTTCGAAAACTTTTGGGTTGGTAAACTTGGCTGGAAAAGTACCAACCACAAGATGAACATGTCGCTCTACAAAAGGCGATAAATCTTAGCAAGGTAGTATTTGGAACCTCTTGTAATGTTGAGTATTATGTTTAGAGATCAAACTAAGCTAGTTTGAGTTATTAGCGCCTCACTATTGTGGTACGAACCGCTATTG